>JAPMAC010000212.1:11210000-12420000 GCA_028671895.1 Oenanthe sinensis
TCTGGAAAGCTCAATAAGCAGGACTGTTATCCCCTTGTTCGCAGATTGTGTGATCGAATTGAAGTGTGGACCTCAAAATTTCTTTCATTTGCTGGGAGACTCCAACTTATAAAGTCTGTCCTATCTAGTATACAGGGTTATTGGTCGGTGTATCTTTTCCTGCCAAAGAATGTTCTAAAATGTATTCAATCGATTTTCGCGAAATTTCTTTGGGGTGGAACAAATAACAGGAAATGTCATTACAAGGTTGCTTGGGTCGACTGTTGTTTACCAAAACAGGAAGGAGGGTTGGGCATTCGTAATTTGTTTGATTGGAATTATGCAGCAGTTCTTTATCAACTATGGCGTATTATTCAGCCTCAAGCTGATAGTTTATGGGTGACATGGTTGCATCGCTGTTTTCTTAAAAATAGAGCTTTCTGGACAACTAATATCCCTCATAGTTGTTCGTGGTGTGTCAGGAAAATTCTTAATGCTCGACACAAATCTGCTACTTATGTGAGATATAGAATTGGTCGCAACTCTAATTTCCTGTTGTGGCAGGACCCTTGGGCTAATAACAAGCCGTTGCTTCATCAATTTCCCAATGATATTATTTCTATTGCTGAATCAACTCCTTTGGCTCAGATTTGTACTTTTCTTTGTAATGGGACTTGGTGTTTCCCCCCCTCTAATCACGTTGACATGATGGCTATTAGACGGCAGATTTCTAGTACTCAGTTGTTTAGTTCTGATCACATCACATGGGATGGTTTGCAAGCTTTCAATGTTTCTTTAGCCACGGTTTGGAACTCTATACGCAGAAGAGGCTTGGCTGCTCCTTGGAACACTGCTATTTGGCACTCATATTCCATTCCGAAGTGTTCTTTCATTGCTTGGCTTGCTTTAAAAAACAAGCTTCTTACTAAGGACAGAATGAATCAGTTCGGCCTCATTACTGATCCATGCTGTATTCTTTGCAATGTGGGTGCTGAATCAGTGGGGCATCTCTTTAGTAGCTGTTCTTACATTTCTCAAATGTTATCCATGAGCCCATTTCAATTTACTGGGAATTGGGCAGATTACATTGATGGGGTCTTCACAGGTCCTAATTTGAGAGGTTGGCGGTTCCAGATTTCTTCTTTATACCTAACCATTGTGTTTTACTGTGTATGGATGGAGCGTAACAATAGATTGCATAATGTCGTAGGACATCTCTCTACAGCCCAGATCATGGTCCGAGTAAAGCAAATGTTTAAGGAAAAATTGTTTTCCTGTTCCAGTTTTAAAAAGAGGGTAGCCAAAGACCCGTTATTAGCACTGATACTTTATTAGTTTGTAATTTCGTTTATAGTTATATTTGTTAGCCGTTAGTGGCTTTGCTTTGTGTTCTGGAGTTTATCCTTAAACTGGGGTATGCCCCTTTTATTTTGTAGTTTTTTCTTCGTTTAATATATTTTATTTAGCAAAAAAAAAAAAAAAAAAAAAAAACGAGTCAAGAACGAATCCTCAAATTGTTACGAATTATTTTCATGTTCGAATGAGTGAAGATTGATCCTACGAGTTTTTACAAGTTATTTCCATGTACAAACGAGAGAAGAGTGATGCTATATGTGGCTTTCAAGTTCAAACGAGTAAAGAATGAAGCCATAAATTGTTATAAATTGTTTTCATGTACTAATGAGTCAAGAATGATGCTAGAAGTTCTTTCAAGTTGTTTCCATGTATAAACGAGTCAAGAATGAAGCTATAAGTTGTTTTCAAGTTCAAACGAGTCAAAAATGAAGCTATAAGTGGCTTTCAACTGCAAACAATTTAAGAATGTAGCCTTAAATTGTTACAAATTGTTTTCATGTACAAATGAGTCAAGAATGATTCTACAAGTTCTTTCAAGTTGTTTCCAAGTATAAACGAGTCAAGAATGATGCTATAAGTTGTTTTCAAGTTCAAACGTATCAAGAATGAAGCTATAAGTCGTTTTCAAATTCAAACGAGTCAAGAACGAAGCCTCAAAATGTTACGAATTGTTTTCATGTTCAAATGAGTGAAGATTTGAACCTACGAGTTCTTACAAGTTATTTCCATGTACAAACGAGTCAAGAATGAAGCTATAAGTGGCTTTCAAGTTCAAACGAGTTAAGAATGAAGCCTTAAATTGTTACAAATTGTTTTCATGTACAAATTAGTCAAGAACGACGCTACAAGTTCTTTCAAGTTGTTTCCATGTATAAATGAGTCAAGAATGAAGCTATAAGTCGTTTTCAAGTTCAAACGAGTGAAGAATGAAGCTATAAGTGGCTTTCAAGTTCAAACTATTTAAGAATGAAGCATTAAATTGTTACAAATTATTTTCATGTACAAATGAGTCAAGAATGATGCTAGAAATTCTTTTAAGTTGTTTTTAAGTTCAAACGAGTCAAGAATGAAGATATAAGTTGTTTTTAAGTTCAAACGAGTCAAGAATGAAGCTATAAGTTGTTTTCAAGTTCAAACGAGTCAAGAATGAAGCTATAAGTTGTTTTCAAGTTCAAACGTGTCAAGAATGAAGCTATAAATTGTTTTATAGTTCAAACGAGTCAAGAACGAAGCCTCAAATTGTTACGAATTGTTTTCATGTTCAAATGAGTGAAGAATGATCCTATGAGTTTTTAAAAGTTATTTCCATGTACAAACGAGTCAAGAATGAAGCTATAAGTGGTTTTCAAGTTCAAGCGAGTAAAGAATTAAGTCTTAAATTGTTACAAATTGTTTTCATGTACAAATGAGTCAAGAATGATGCTAGAAGTTCTTTCTAGTTGTTTCCATGTATAAAAGAGTCAAGAATGAAGCTATAAGTTGTTTTCAAGTTCAAACGAGTCAAGAACGAATCCTCAAATTGTTACGAATTATTTTCTTGTTCGAATGAGTGAAGATTGATCCTACGAGTTTTTACAAGTTATTTCCATGTACAAACGAGAGAAGAGTGATGCTATATGTGGCTTTCAAGTTCAAACGAGTAAAGAATGAAGCCATAAATTGTTATAAATTGTTTTCATGTACTAATGAGTCAAGAATGATGCTAGAAGTTCTTTCAAGTTGTTTCCATGTATAAACGAGTCAAGAATGAAGCTATAAGTTGTTTTCAAGTTCAAACGAGTCAAAAATGAAGCTATAAGTGGCTTTCAACTGCAAACAATTTAAGAATGTAGCCTTAAATTGTTACAAATTGTTTTCATGTACAAATGAGTCAAGAATGATTCTACAAGTTCTTTCAAGTTGTTTCCAAGTATAAACGAGTCAAGAATGATGCTATAAGTTGTTTTCAAGTTCAAACGTATCAAGAATGAATCTATAAGTCGTTTTCAAATTCAAACGAGTCAAGAACGAAGCCTCAAAATGTTACGAATTGTTTTCATGTTCAAATGAGTGAAGAATGATGCTAAAATAATTCTTTCAAGTTGTTTCCAAGTATAAACGAGTCAAGAATGATGCTATAAGTTGTTTTCAAGTTCAAACAAGTCAAAAATGAAGTTATAAGTGCCTTTCAACTTCAAACCATTTAAGAATGTAGCCTTAAATTGTTACAAATTGTTTTCATGTACAAATGAGTCAAGAATGATGCTAAAATAATTCTTTCAAGTTGTTTCCAAGTATAAACGAGTCAAGAATGATGCTATAAGTTCTTTTCAAGTTCAAACGTGTCAAGAATGAAGCTATAAGTCGTTTTCAAATTCAAACGAGTCAAGAACGAAGCCTCAAAATGTTACGAATTGTTTTCATGTTCAAATGAGTGAAGATTGATCCTACGAGTTCTTACAAGTTATTTCCATGTACAAACGAGTCAAGAATGAAGCTATAAGTGGCTTTCAAGTTCAAACGAGTTAAGAATCAAGCCTTAAATTGTTACAAATTGTTTTCATGTACAAATGAGTCAAGAATGATGCTAGAAGTTCTTTCTAGTTGTTTCCATGTATAAAAGAGTCAAGAATGAAGCTATAAGTTGTTTTCAAGTTCAAACGTGTCAAGAATGAAGCTATAAGTTGTTTTCAAGTTCAAACGAGTCAAGAACGAAGCCTCAAATTGTTACGAATTATTTTCATGTTCGAATGAGTGAAGATTGATCCTACGAGTTTTTACAAGTTATTTCCATGTACAAACGAGAGAAGAGTGATGCTATATGTGGCTTTCAAGTTCAAACGAGTAAAGAATGAAGCCATAAATGGTTATAAATTGTTTTCATGTACTAATGAGTCAAGAATGATGCTAGAAGTTCTTTCAAGTTGTTTCCATGTATAAACGAGTCAAGAATGAAGCTATAAGTTGTTTTCAAGTTCAAACGAGTCAAAAATGAAGCTATAAGTGGCTTTCAACTGCAAAAAATTTAAGAATGTAGCCTTAAATTGTTACAAATTGTTTTCATGTACAAATGAGTCAAGAATGATTCTACAAGTTCTTTCAAGTTGTTTCCAAGTAGAAACGAGTCAAGAATGATGCTATAAGTTGTTTTCAAGTTCAAACGTATCAAGAATGAAGCTATAAGTCGTTTTCAAATTCAAACGAGTCAAGAACGAAGCCTCAAAATGTTACGAATTGTTTTCATGTTCAAATGAGTGAAGATTTGAACCTACGAGTTCTTACAAGTTATTTCCATGTACAAAATAGTCAAGAATGAAGCTATAAGTGGCTTTCAAGTTCAAACGAGTTAAGAATGAAGCCTTAAATTGTTACAAATTGTTTTCATGTACAAATGAGTCAAGAACGATGCTACAAGTTCTTTCAAGTGGTTTCCATGTATAAATGAGTCAAGAATGAAGCTATAAGTCGTTTTCAAGTTCAAACGAGTGAAGAATGAAGCTATAAGTGGCTTTCAAGTTCAAACTATTTAAGAATGAAGCCTTAAATTGTTACAAATTGTTTTCATGTACAAATGAGTCAAGAATGATGCTAGAAATTCTTTTAAGTTGTTTTTAAGTTCAAACGAGTCAAGAATGAAGATATAAGTTGTTTTTAAGTTCAAACGAGTCAAGAATGAAGCTATAAGTTGTTTTCAAGTTCAAACGAGTCAAGAATGAAGCTATAAGTTGTTTTCAAGTTCAAACGTGTCAAGAATGAAGCTATAAATTGTTTTATAGTTCAAACGAGTCAAGAACGAAGCCTCAAATTGTTACGAATTGTTTTCATGTTCAAATGAGTGAAGAATGATCATATGAGTTTTTAAAAGTTATTTCCATGTACAAACGAGTCAAGAATGAAGCTATAAGTGGTTTTCAAGTTCAAACGCGTAAAGAATTAAGTCTTAAATTGTTACAAATTGTTTTCATGTACAAATGAGTCAAGAATGATGCTAGAAGTTCTTTCTAGTTGTTTCCATGTATAAAAGAGTCAAGAATGAAGCTATAAGTTGTTTTCAAGTTCAAACGAGTCAAGAACGAATCCTCAAATTGTTACGAATTATTTTCATGTTCGAATGAGTGAAGATTGATCCTACGAGTTTTTACAAGTTATTTCCATGTACAAACGAGAGAAGAGTGATGCTATATGTGGCTTTCAAGTTCAAACGAGTAAAGAATGAAGCCATAAATTGTTATAAATTGTTTTCATGTACTAATGAGTCAAGAATGATGCTAGAAGTTCTTTCAAGTTGTTTCCATGTATAAACGAGTCAAGAATGAAGCTATAAGTTATTTTCAAGTTCAAACGAGTCAAAAATGAAGCTATAAGTGGCTTTCAACTTCAAACAATTTAAGAATGTAGCCTTAAATTGTTACAAATTGTTTTCATGTACAAATGAGTCAAGAATGATTCTACAAGTTCTTTCAAGTTGTTTCCAAGTATAAACGAGTCAAGAATGATGCTATAAGTTGTTTTCAAGTTCAAACGTGTCAAGAATGAAGCTATAAGTCGTTTTCAAATTCAAACGAGTCAAGAACGAAGCCTCAAAATGTTACGAATTGTTTTCATGTTCAAATGAGTGAAGATTGATCCTACGAGTTCTTACAAGTTATTTCCATGTACAAACGAGTCAAGAATGAAGCTATAAGTGGCTTTCAAGTTCAAACGAGTTAAGAATCAAGCCTTAAATTGTTACAAATTGTTTTCATGTACAAATGAGTCAAGAATGATGCTAGAAGTTCTTTCTAGTTGTTTCCATGTATAAAAGAGTCAAGAATGAAGCTATAAGTTGTTTTCAAGTTCAAACGTGTCAAGAATGAAGCTATAAGTTGTTTTCAAGTTCAAACGAGTCAAGAACGAAGCCTCAAATTGTTACGAATTATTTTCATGTTCGAATGAGTGAAGATTGATCCTACGAGTTTTTACAAGTTATTTCCATGTACAAACGAGTGAAGAGTGATGCTATATGTGGCTTTCAAGTTCAAACGAGTCAAGAATGATTCTACAAGTTCTTTCAAGTTGTTTCCAAGTATAAACGAGTCAAGAATGATGCTATAAGTTGTTTTCAAGTTCAAACGTATCAAGAATGAAGCTATAAGTCGTTTTCAAATTCAAACGAGTCAAGAACGAAGCCTCAAAATGTTACGAATTGTTTTCATGTTCAAATGAGTGAAGATTGATCCTACGAGTTCTTACAAGTTATTTCCATGTACAAACGAGTCAAGAATGAAGCTATAAGTGGCGTTCAAGTTCAAACGAGTTAAGAATGAAGCCTTAAATTGTTACAAATTGTTTTCATGTACAAATGAGTCAAGAACGATGCTACAAGTTCTTTCAAGTTGTTTCCATGTATAAATGAGTCAAGAATGAAGCTATAAGTCGTTTTCAAGTTCAAACGAGTGAAGAATGAAGCTATAAGTGGCTTTCAAGTTCAAACTATTTAAGAATGAAGCCTTAAATTGTTACAAATTGTTTTCATGTACAAATGAGTCAAGAATGATGCTAGAAATTCTTTTAAGTTGTTTTTAAGTTCAAACGAGTCAAGAATGAAGATATAAGTTGTTTTTAAATTCAAACGAGTCAAGAATGAAGCTATAAGTTGTTTTCAAGTTCAAACGAGTCAAGAATGAAGCTATAAGTTGTTTTCAAGTTCAAACGTGTCAAGAATGAAGCTATAAATTGTTTTATAGTTCAAACGAGTCAAGAACGAAGACTCAAATTGTTACAAATTGTTTTCATATTCAAATGAGTGAAGAATGATCCTATGAGTTTTTAAAAGTTATTTCCATGTACAAACGAGTCAAGAATGAAGCTATAAGTGGTTTTCAAGTTCAAACGAGTAAAGAATTAAGTCTTAAATTGTTACAAATTGTTTTCATGTACAAATGAGTCAAGAATGATGCTAGAAGTTCTTTCTAGTTGTTTCCATGTATAAAAGAGTCAAGAATGAAGCTATAAGTTGTTTTCAAGTTCAAACGAGTCAAGAACGAAGCCTCAAATTGTTACGAATTATTTTCATGTTCGAATGAGTGAAGATTGATCCTACGAGTTTTTACAAGTTATTTCCATGTACAAACGAGTGAAGAGTGATGCTATATGTGGCTTTCAAGTTCAAACGAGTAAAGAATGAAGCCATAAATTGTTATAAATTGTTTTCATGTACTAATGAGTCAAGAATGATGCTAGAAGTTCTTTCAAGTTGTTTCCATGTATAAACGAGTCAAGAATGAAGCTATAAGTTGTTTTCATGTTCAAACGAGTCAAAAATGAAGCTATAAGTGGCTTTCAACTGCAAACAATTTAAGAATGTAGCCTTAAATTGTTACAAATTGTTTTCATGTACAAATGAGTCAAGAATGATTCTACAAGTTCTTTCAAGTTGTTTTCAAGTATAAACGAGTCAAGAATGATGCTATAAGTTGTTTTCAAGTTCAAACGTATCAAGAATGAAGCTATAAGTCGTTTTCAAATTCAAACGAGTCAAGAACGAAGCCTCAAAATGTTACGAATTGTTTTCATGTTCAAATGAGTGAAGATTTGAACCTACGAGTTCTTACAAGTTATTTCCATGTACAAACGAGTCAAGAATGAAGCTATAAGTGGCTTTCAAGTTCAAACGAGTTAAGAATGAAGCCTTAAATTGTTACAAATTGTTTTCATGTACAAATGAGTCAAGAACGATGCTACAAGTTCTTTCAAGTTGTTTCCATGTATAAAAGAGTCAAGAATGAAGCTATAAGTCGTTTTCAAGTTCAAACGAGTGAAGAATGAAGCTATAAGTGGCTTTCAAGTTCAAACTATTTAAGAATGAAGCCTTAAATTGTTACAAATTGTTTTCATGTACAAATGAGTCAAGAATGATGCTAGAAATTCTTTTAAGTTGTTTTTAAGTTCAAACGAGTCAAGAATGAAGATATAAGTTGTTTTTAAGTTCAAACGAGTCAAGAATGAAGCTATAAGTTGTTTTCAAGTTCAAACGAGTCAAGAATGAAGCTATAAGTTGTTTTCAAATTCAAACGAGTCAAGAACGAAGCCTCAAAATGTTACGAATTGTTTTCATGTTCAAATGAGTGAAGATTTGAACCTACGAGTTCTTACAAGTTATTTCCATGTACAAACGAGTCAAGAATGAAGCTATAAGTGGCTTTCAAGTTCAAACGAGTAAAGAATGAAGCCATAAATTGTTATAAATTGTTTTCATGTACTAATGAGTCAAGAATGATGCTAGAAGTTCTTTCAAGTTGTTTCCATGTATAAACGAGTCAAGAATGAAGCTATAAGTTATTTTCAAGTTCAAACGAGTCAAAAATGAAGCTATAAGTGGCTTTCAACTTCAAACAATTTAAGAATGTAGCCATAAATTGTTACAAATTGTTTTCATGTACAAATGAGTCAAGAATGATTCTACAAGTTCTTTCAAGTTGTTTCCAAGTATAAACGAGTCAAGAATGATGCTATAAGTTGTTTTCAAGTTCAAACGTGTCAAGAATGAAGCTATAAGTCGTTTTCAAATTCAAACGAGTCAAGAACGAAGCCTCAAAATGTTACGAATTGTTTTCATGTTCAAATGAGTGAAGATTGATCCTACGAGTTCTTACAAGTTATTTCCATGTACAAACGAGTCAAGAATGAAGCTATAAGTGGCGTTCAAGTTCAAACGAGTTAAGAATGAAGTCTTAAATTGTTACAAATTGTTTTCATGTACAAATGAGTCAAGAACGATGCTACAAGTTCTTTCAAGTTGTTTCCATGTATAAATGAGTCAAGAATGAAGCTATAAGTCGTTTTCAAGTTCAAACGAGTGAAGAATGAAGCTATAAGTGGCTTTCAAGTTCAAACTATTTAAGAATGAAGCCTTAAATTGTTACAAATTGTTTTCATGTACAAATGAGTCAAGAATGATGCTAGAAATTCTTTTAAGTTGTTTTTAAGTTCAAACGAGTCAAGAATGAAGATATAAGTTGTTTTTAAATTCAAACGAGTCAAGAATGAAGCTATAAGTTGTTTTCAAGTTCAAACGAGTCAAGAATGAAGCTATAAGTTGTTTTCAAGTTCAAACGTGTCAAGAATGAAGCTATAAATTGTTTTATAGTTCAAACGAGTCAAGAACGAAGACTCAAATTGTTACAAATTGTTTTCATATTCAAATGAGTGAAGAATGATCCTATGAGTTTTTAAAAGTTATTTCCATGTACAAACGAGTCAAGAATGAAGCTATAAGTGGTTTTCAAGTTCAAACGAGTAAAGAATTAAGTCTTAAATTGTTACAAATTGTTTTCATGTACAAATGAGTCAAGAATGATGCTAGAAGTTCTTTCTAGTTGTTTCCATGTATAAAAGAGTCAAGAATGAAGCTATAAGTTGTTTTCAAGTTCAAACGAGTCAAGAACGAAGCCTCAAATTGTTACGAATTATTTTCATGTTCGAATGAGTGAAGATTGATCCTACGAGTTTTTACAAGTTATTTCCATGTACAAACGAGTGAAGAGTGATGCTATATGTGGCTTTCAAGTTCAAACGAGTAAAGAATGAAGCCATAAATTGTTATAAATTGTTTTCATGTACTAATGAGTCAAGAATGATGCTAGAAGTTCTTTCAAGTTGTTTCCATGTATAAACGAGTCAAGAATGAAGCTATAAGTTGTTTTCATGTTCAAACGAGTCAAAAATGAAGCTATAAGTGGCTTTCAACTGCAAACAATTTAAGAATGTAGCCTTAAATTGTTACAAATTGTTTTCATGTACAAATGAGTCAAGAATGATTCTACAAGTTCTTTCAAGTTGTTTTCAAGTATAAACGAGTCAAGAATGATGCTATAAGTTGTTTTCAAGTTCAAACGTATCAAGAATGAAGCTATAAGTCGTTTTCAAATTCAAACGAGTCAAGAACGAAGCCTCAAAATGTTACGAATTGTTTTCATGTTCAAATGAGTGAAGATTTGAACCTACGAGTTCTTACAAGTTATTTCCATGTACAAACGAGTCAAGAATGAAGCTATAAGTGGCTTTCAAGTTCAAACGAGTTAAGAATGAAGCCTTAAATTGTTACAAATTGTTTTCATGTACAAATGAGTCAAGAACGATGCTACAAGTTCTTTCAAGTTGTTTCCATGTATAAAAGAGTCAAGAATGAAGCTATAAGTCGTTTTCAAGTTCAAACGAGTGAAGAATGAAGCTATAAGTGGCTTTCAAGTTCAAACTATTTAAGAATGAAGCCTTAAATTGTTACAAATTGTTTTCATGTACAAATGAGTCAAGAATGATGCTAGAAATTCTTTTAAGTTGTTTTTAAGTTCAAACGAGTCAAGAATGAAGATATAAGTTGTTTTTAAGTTCAAACGAGTCAAGAATGAAGCTATAAGTTGTTTTCAAGTTCAAACGAGTCAAGAATGAAGCTATAAGTTGTTTTCAAATTCAAACGAGTCAAGAACGAAGCCTCAAAATGTTACGAATTGTTTTCATGTTCAAATGAGTGAAGATTTGAACCTACGAGTTCTTACAAGTTATTTCCATGTACAAACGAGTCAAGAATGAAGCTATAAGTGGCTTTCAAGTTCAAACGAGTAAAGAATGAAGCCATAAATTGTTATAAATTGTTTTCATGTACTAATGAGTCAAGAATGATGCTAGAAGTTCTTTCAAGTTGTTTCCATGTATAAACGAGTCAAGAATGAAGCTATAAGTTATTTTCAAGTTCAAACGAGTCAAAAATGAAGCTATAAGTGGCTTTCAACTTCAAACAATTTAAGAATGTAGCCATAAATTGTTACAAATTGTTTTCATGTACAAATGAGTCAAGAATGATTCTACAAGTTCTTTCAAGTTGTTTCCAAGTATAAACGAGTCAAGAATGATGCTATAAGTTGTTTTCAAGTTCAAACGTGTCAAGAATGAAGCTATAAGTCGTTTTCAAATTCAAACGAGTCAAGAACGAAGCCTCAAAATGTTACGAATTGTTTTCATGTTCAAATGAGTGAAGATTGATCCTACGAGTTCTTACAAGTTATTTCCATGTACAAACGAGTCAAGAATGAAGCTATAAGTGGCTTTCAAGTTCAAACGAGTTAAGAATCAAGCCTTAAATTGTTACAAATTGTTTTCATGTACAAATGAGTCAAGAATGATGCTAGAAGTTCTTTCTAGTTGTTTCCATGTATAAAAGAGTCAAGAATGAAGCTATAAGTTGTTTTCAAGTTCAAACGTGTCAAGAATGAAGCTATAAGTTGTTTTCAAGTTCAAACGAGTCAAGAACGAAGCCTCAAATTGTTACGAATTATTTTCATGTTCGAATGAGTGAAGATTGATCCTACGAGTTTTTACAAGTTATTTCCATGTACAAACGAGTGAAGAGTGATGCTATATGTGGCTTTCAAGTTCAAACGAGTAAAGAATGAAGCCATAAATTGTTATAAATTGTTTTCAGGTACTAATGAGTCAAGAATGATGCTAGAAGTTCTTTCAAGTTGTTTCCATGTATAAACGAGTCAAGAATGAAGCTATAAGTTATTTTCAAGTTCAAACGAGTCAAAAATGAAGCTATAAGTGGCTTTCAACTTCAAACAATTTAAGAATGTAGCCTTAAATTGTTACAAATTGTTTTCATGTACAAATGAGTCAAGAATGATTCTACAAGTTCTTTCAAGTTGTTTCCAAGTATAAACGAGTCAAGAATGATGCTATAAGTTGTTTTCAAGTTCAAACGTGTCAAGAATGAAACTATAAGTCGTTTTCAAATTCAAACGAGTCAAGAACGAAGCCTCAAAATGTTACGAATTGTTTTCATGTTCAAATGAGTGAAGATTGATCCTACGAGTTCTTACAAGTTATTTCCATGTACAAACGAGTCAAGAATGAAGCTATAAGTGGCTTTCAAGTTCAAACGAGTTAAGAATCAAGCCTTAAATTGTTACAAATTGTTTTCATGTACAAATGAGTCAAGAATGATGCTAGAAGTTCTTTCTAGTTGTTTCCATGTATAAAAGAGTCAAGAATGAAGCTATAAGTTGTTTTCAAGTTCAAACGAGTCAAGAACGAATCCTCAAATTGTTACGAATTATTTTCATGTTCGAATGAGTGAAGATTGATCCTACGAGTTTTTACAAGTTATTTCCATGTACAAACGAGAGAAGAGTGATGCTATATGTGGCTTTCAAGTTCAAACGAGTAAAGAATGAAGCCATAAATTGTTATAAATTGTTTTCATGTACTAATGAGTCAAGAATGATGCTAGAAGTTCTTTCAAGTTGTTTCCATGTATAAACGAGTCAAGAATGAAGCTATAAGTTATTTTCAAGTTCAAACGAGTCAAAAATGAAGCTATAAGTGGCTTTCAACTTCAAACAATTTAAGAATGTAGCCTTAAATTGTTACAAATTGTTTTCATGTACAAATGAGTCAAGAATGATTCTACAAGTTCTTTCAAGTTGTTTCCAAGTATAAACGAGTCAAGAATGATGCTATAAGTTGTTTTCAAGTTCAAACGTGTCAAGAATGAAACTATAAGTCGTTTTCAAATTCAAACGAGTCAAGAACGAAGCCTCAAAATGTTACGAATTGTTTTCATGTTCAAATGAGTGAAGATTGATCCTACGAGTTCTTACAAGTTATTTCCATGTACAAACGAGTCAAGAATGAAGCTATAAGTGGCTTTCAAGTTCAAACGAGTTAAGAATCAAGCCTTAAATTGTTACAAATTGTTTTCATGTACAAATGAGTCAAGAATGATGCTAGAAGTTCTTTCTAGTTGTTTCCATGTATAAAAGAGTCAAGAATGAAGCTATAAGTTGTTTTCAAGTTCAAACGTGTCAAGAATGAAGCTATAAGTTGTTTTCAAGTTCAAACGAGTCAAGAACGAAGCCTCAAATTGTTACGAATTATTTTCATGTTCGAATGAGTGAAGATTGATCCTACGAGTTTTTACAAGTTATTTCCATGTACAAACGAGTGAAGAGTGATGCTATATGTGGCTTTCAAGTTCAAACGAGTAAAGAATGAAGCCATAAATTGTTATAAATTGTTTTCATGTACTAATGAGTCAAGAATGATGCTAGAAGTTCTTTCAAGTTGTTTCCATGTATAAACGAGTCAAGAATGAAGCTATAAGTTGTTTTCAAGTTCAAACGAGTCAAAAATGAAGCTATAAGTGGCTTTCAACTGCAAACAATTTAAGAATGTAGCCTTAAATTGTTACAAATTGTTTTCATGTACAAATGAGTCAAGAATGATTCTACAAGTTCTTTCAAGTTGTTTCCAAGTATAAACGAGTCAAGAATGATGCTATAAGTTGTTTTCAAGTTCAAACGTGTCAAGAATGAAGCTATAAGTCGTTTTCAAATTCAAACGAGTCAAGAACGAAGCCTCAAAATGTTACGAATTGTTTTCATGTTCAAATGAGTGAAGATTGATCCTACGAGTTCTTACAAGTTATTTCCATGTACAAACGAGTCAAGAATGAAGCTATAAGTGGCTTTCAAGTTCAAACGAGTTAAGAATCAAGCCTTAAATTGTTACAAATTGTTTTCATGTACAAATGAGTCAAGAATGATGCTAGAAGTTCTTTCTAGTTGTTTCCATGTATAAAAGAGTCAAGAATGAAGCTATAAGTTGTTTTCAAGTTCAAACGTGTCAAGAATGAAGCTATAAGTTGTTTTCAAGTTCAAACGAGTCAAGAACGAAGCCTCAAATTGTTACGAATTATTTTCATGTTCAAATGAGTGAAGATTGATCCTACGAGTTTTTACAAGTTATTTCCATGTACAAACGAGAGAAGAGTGATGCTATATGTGGCTTTCAAGTTCAAACGAGTAAAGAATGAAGCCATAAATTGTTATAAATTGTTTTCATGTACTAATGAGTCAAGAATGATGCTAGAAGTTCTTTCAAGTTGTTTCCATGTATAAACGAGTCAAGAATGAAGCTATAAGTTATTTTCAAGTTCAAACGAGTCAAAAATGAAGCTATAAGTGGCTTTCAACTTCAAACAATTTAAGAATGTAGCCTTAAATTGTTACAAATTGTTTTCATGTACAAATGAGTCAAGAACGATGCTACAAGTTCTTTCAAGTTGTTTCCATGTATAAATGAGTCAAGAATGAAGCTATAAGTCGTTTTCAAGTTCAAACGAGTGAAGAATGAAGCTATAAGTGGCTTTCAAGTTCAAACTATTTAAGAATGAAGCCTTAAATTGTTACAAATTGTTTTCATGTACAAATGAGTCAAGAATGATGCTAGAAATTCTTTTAAGTTGTTTTTAAGTTCAAACGAGTCAAGAATGAAGCTATAAGTTCTTTTCAAGTTCAAACGAGTCAAGAATGAAGCTATAAGTTGTTTTCAAGTTCAAACGTGTCAAGAATGAAGCTATAAATTGTTTTATAGTTCAAACGAGTCAAGAACGAAGCCTCAAATTGTTACGAATTGTTTTCATGTTCAAATGAGTGAAGAATGATCCTATGAGTTTTTAAAAGTTATTTCCATGTACAAACGAGTCAAGAATGAAGCTATAAGTGGTTTTCAAGTTCAAACGAGTAAAAAATTAAGTCTTAAATTGTTACAAATTGTTTTCATGTACAAATGAGTCAAGAATGATGCTAGAAGTTCTTTCTAGTTGTTTCCATGTATAAAAGAGTCAAGAATGAAGCTATAAGTTGTTTTCAAGTTCAAACGAGTCAAGAACGAATCCTCAAATTGTTACGAATTATTTTCATGTTCGAATGAGTGAAGATTGATCCTACGAGTTTTTACAAGTTATTTCCATGTACAAACGAGAGAAGAGTGATGCTATATGTGGCTTTCAAGTTCAAACGAGTAAAGAATGAAGCCATAATTTGTTATAAATTGTTTTCATGTACTAATGAGTCAAGAATGATGCTAGAAGTTCTTTCAAGTTGTTTCCATGTATAAACGAGTCAAGAATGAAGCTATAAGTTGTTTTCAAGTTCAAACGAGTCAAAAATGAAGCTATAAGTGGCTTTCAACTGCAAACAATTTAAGAATGTAGCCTTAAATTGTTATAAATAGTTTTCATGTACAAATGAGTCAAGAATGATGCTACAAGTTCTTTCAAGTTGTTTCCAAGTATAAACGAGTCAAGAATGATGCTATAAGTTGTTTTCAAGTTCAAACGTGTCAAGAATGAAGCTATAAGTCGTTTTCAAATTCAAACGAGTCAAGAACGAAGCCTCAAAATGTTACGAATTGTTTTCATGTTCAAATGAGTGAAGATTGTTCCTACGAGTTCTTACAAGTTATTTCCATGTACAAACGAGTCAAGAATGAAGCTATAAGTGGCTTTCAAGTTCAAACGAGTTAAGAATGAAGCCTTAAATTGTTACAAATTGTTTTCATGTACAAATGAGTCAAGAACGATGCTACAAGTTCTTTCAAGTTGTTTCCATGTATAAATGAGTCAAGAATGAAGCTATAAGTCGTTTTCAAGTTCAAACGAGTGAAGAATGAAGCTATAAGTGGCTTTCAAGTTCAAACTATTTAAGAATGAAGCCTTAAATTGTTACAAATTGTTTTCATGTACAAATGAGTCAAGAATGATGCTAGAAATTCTTTTAAGTTGTTTTTAAGTTCAAACGAGTCAAGAATGAAGATATAAGTTGTTTTTAAGTTCAAACGAGTCAAGAATGAAGCTATATGTTGTTTTCAAGTTCAAACGAGTCAAGAATGAAGCTATAAGTTGTTTTCAAGTTCAAACGTGTCAAGAATGAAGCTATAAATTGTTTTATAGTTCAAATGAGTCAAGAACGAAGCCTCAAATTGTTACGAATTGTTTTCATGTTCAAATGAGTGAAGAATGATCCTATGAGTTTTTAAAAGTTATTTCCATGTACAAACGAGTCAAGAATGAAGCTATAAGTGGTTTTCAAGTTCAAACGAGTAAAGAATTAAGTCTTAAATTGTTACAAATTGTTTTCATGTACAAATGAGTCAAGAATGATGCTAGAAGTTCTTTCTAGTTGTTTCCATGTATAAAAGAGTCAAGAATGAAGCTATAAGTTGTTTTCAAGTTCAAACGAGTCAAGAACGAAGCCTCAAATTATTACGAATTATTTTCATGTTCGAATGAGTGAAGATTGATCCTACGAGTGTTTACAAGTTATTTCCATGTACAAACGAGTGAAGAGTGATGCTATATGTGGCTTTCAAGTTCAAACGAGTAAAGAATGAAGCCATAAATTGTTATAAATTGTTTTCATGTACTAATGAGTCAAGAATGATGCTAGAAGTTCTTTCAAGTTGTTTCCATGTATAAACGAGTCAAGAATGAAGCTATAAGTTGTTTTCAAGTTCAAACGAGTCAAAAATGAAGCTATAAGTGGCTTTCAACTGCAAACAATTTAAGAATATAGCCTTAAATTGTTACAAATTGTTTTCATGTACAAATGAGTCAAGAATGATTCTACAAGTTCTTTCAAGTTGTTTCCAAGTATAAACGAGTCAAGAATGATGCTATAAGTTGTTTTCAAGTTCAAACGTATCAAGAATGAAGCTATAAGTCGTTTTCAAATTCAAACGAGTCAAGAACGAAGCCTCAAAATGTTACGAATTGTTTTCATGTTCAAATGAGTGAAGATTTGAACCTACGAGTTCTTACAAGTTATTTCCATGTACAAACAAGTCAAGAATGAAGCTATAAGTGGCTTTCAAGTTCAAACGAGTTAAGAATGAAGCCTTAAATTGTTACAAATTGTTTTCATGTACAAATGAGTCAAGAACGATGCTACAAGTTCTTTCAAGTTGTTTCCATGTATAAATGAGTCAAGAATGAAGCTATAAGTCGTTTTCAAGTTCAAACGAGTGAAGAATGAAGCTATAAGTGGCTTTCAAGTTCAAACTATTTAAGAATGAAGCCTTAAATTGTTACAAATTGTTTTCATGTACAAATGAGTCAAGAATGATGCTAGAAATTCTTTTAAGTTGTTTTTAAGTTCAAACGAGTCAAGAATGAAGATATAAGTTGTTTTTAAGTTCAAACGAGTCAAGAATGAAGCTATAAGTTGTTTTCAAGTTCAAACGAGTCAAGAATGAAGCTATAAGTTGTTTTCAAGTTCAAACGTGTCAAGAATGAAGCTATAAATTGTTTTATAGTTCAAACGAGTCAAGAACGAAGCCTCAAATTGTTACGAATTGTTTTCATGTTCAAATGAGTGAAGAATGATCCTATGAGTTTTTAAAAGTTATTTCCATGTACAAACGAGTCAAGAATGAAGCTATAAGTGGTTTTCAAGTTCAAACGAGTAAAGAATTAAGTCTTAAATTGTTACAAATTGTTTTCATGTACAAATGAGTCAAGAATGATGCTAGAAGTTCTTTCTAGTTGTTTCCATGTATAAAAGAGTCAAGAATGAAGCTATAAGTTGTTTTCAAGTTCAACCGAGTCAAGAACGAATCCTCAAATTGTTACGAATTATTTTCATGTTCGAATGAGTGAAGATTGATCCTACGAGTTTTTACAAGTTATTTCCATGTACAAACGAGAGAAGAGTGATGCTATATGTGGCTTTCAAGTTCAAACGAGTAAAGAATGAAGCCATAAATTGTTATAAATTGTTTTCATGTACTAATGAGTCAAGAATGATGCTAGAAGTTCTTTCAAGTTGTTTCCATGTATAAACGAGTCAAGAATGAAGCTATAAGTTGTTTTCAAGTTCAAACGAGTCAAAAATGAAGCTATAAGTGGCTTTCAACTGCAAACAATTTAAGAATATAGCCTTAAATTGTTACAAATTGTTTTCATGTACAAATGAGTCAAGAATGATTCTACAAGTTCTTTCAAGTTGTTTCCAAGTATAAACGAGTCAAGAATGATGCTATAAGTTGTTTTCAAGTTCAAACGTATCAAGAATGAAGCTATAAGTCGTTTTCAAATTCAAACGAGTCAAGAACGAAGCCTCAAAATGTTACGAATTGTTTTCATGTTCAAATGAGTGAAGATTTGAACCTACGAGTTCTTACAAGTTATTTCCATGTACAAACAAGTCAAGAATGAAGCTATAAGTGGCTTTCAAGTTCAAACGAGTTAAGAATGAAGCCTTAAATTGTTACAAATTGTTTTCATGTACAAATGAGTCAAGAACGATGCTACAAGTTCTTTCAAGTTGTTTCCATGTATAAATGAGTCAAGAATGAAGCTATAAGTCGTTTTCAAGTTCAAACGAGTGAAGAATGAAGCTATAAGTGGCTTTCAAGTTCAAACTATTTAAGAATGAAGCCTTAAATTGTTACAAATTGTTTTCATGTACAAATGAGTCAAGAATGATGCTAGAAATTCTTTTAAGTTGTTTTTAAGTTCAAACGAGTCAAGAATGAAGATATAAGTTGTTTTTAAGTTCAAACGAGTCAAGAATGAAGCTATATGTTGTTTTCAAGTTCAAACGAGTCAAGAATGAAGCTATAAGTTGTTTTCAAGTTCAAACGTGTCAAGAATGAAGCTATAAATTGTTTTATAGTTCAAATGAGTCAAGAACGAAGCCTCAAATTGTTACGAATTGTTTTCATGTTCAAATGAGTGAAGAATGATCCTATGAGTTTTTAAAAGTTATTTCCATGTACAAACGAGTCAAGAATGAAGCTATAAGTGGTTTTCAAGTTCAAACGAGTAAAGAATTAAGTCTTAAATTGTTACAAATTGTTTTCATGTACAAATGAGTCAAGAATGATGCTAGAAGTTCTTTCTAGTTGTTTCCATGTATAAAAGAGTCAAGAATGAAGCTATAAGTTGTTTTCAAGTTCAAACGAGTCAAGAACGAAGCCTCAAATTATTACGAATTATTTTCATGTTCGAATGAGTGAAGATTGATCCTACGAGTGTTTACAAGTTATTTCCATGTACAAACGAGTGAAGAGTGATGCTATATGTGGCTTTCAAGTTCAAACGAGTAAAGAATGAAGCCATAAATTGTTATAAATTGTTTTCATGTACTAATGAGTCAAGAATGATGCTAGAAGTTCTTTCAAGTTGTTTCCATGTATAAACGAGTCAAGAATGAAGCTATAAGTTGTTTTCAAGTTCAAACGAGTCAAAAATGAAGCTATAAGTGGCTTTCAACTGCAAACAATTTAAGAATATAGCCTTAAATTGTTACAAATTGTTTTCATGTACAAATGAGTCAAGAATGATTCTACAAGTTCTTTCAAGTTGTTTCCAAGTATAAACGAGTCAAGAATGATGCTATAAGTTGTTTTCAAGTTCAAACGTATCAAGAATGAAGCTATAAGTCGTTTTCAAATTCAAACGAGTCAAGAACGAAGCCTCAAAATGTTACGAATTGTTTTCATGTTCAAATGAGTGAAGATTTGAACCTACGAGTTCTTACAAGTTATTTCCATGTACAAACAAGTCAAGAATGAAGCTATAAGTGGCTTTCAAGTTCAAACGAGTTAAGAATGAAGCCTTAAATTGTTACAAATTGTTTTCATGTACAAATGAGTCAAAAACGATGCTACAAGTTCTTTCAAGTTGTTTCCATGTATAAATGAGTCAAGAATGAAGCTATAAGTCGTTTTCAAGTTCAAACGAGTGAAGAATGAAGCTATAAGTGGCTTTCAAGTTCAAACTATTTAAGAATGAAGCCTTAAATTGTTACAAATTGTTTTCATGTACAAATGAGTCAAGAATGATGCTAGAAATTCTTTTAAGTTGTTTTTAAGTTCAAACGAGTCAAGAATGAAGATATAAGTTGTTTTTAAGTTCAAACGAGTCAAGAATGAAGCTATATGTTGTTTTCAAGTTCAAACGAGTCAAGAATGAAGCTATAAGTTGTTTTCAAGTTCAAACGTGTCAAGAATGAAGCTATAAATTGTTTTATAGTTCAAATGAGTCAAGAACGAAGCCTCAAATTGTTACGAATTGTTTTCATGTTCAAATGAGTGAAGAATGATCCTATGAGTTTTTAAAAGTTATTTCCATGTACAAACGAGTCAAGAATGAAGCTATAAGTGGTTTTCAAGTTCAAACGAGTAAAGAATTAAGTCTTAAATTGTTACAAATTGTTTTCATGTACAAATGAGTCAAGAATGATGCTAGAAGTTCTTTCTAGTTGTTTCCATGTATAAAAGAGTCAAGAATGAAGCTATAAGTTGTTTTCAAGTTCAAACGAGTCAAGAACGAAGCCTCAAATTATTACGAATTATTTTCATGTTCGAATGAGTGAAGATTGATCCTACGAGTGTTTACAAGTTATTTCCATGTACAAACGAGTGAAGAGTGATGCTATATGTGGCTTTCAAGTTCAAACGAGTAAAGAATGAAGCCATAAATTGTTATAAATTGTTTTCATGTACTAATGAGTCAAGAATGATGCTAGAAGTTCTTTCAAGTTGTTTCCATGTATAAACGAGTCAAGAATGAAGCTATAAGTTGTTTTCAAGTTCAAACGAGTCAAAAATGAAGCTATAAGTGGCTTTCAACTGCAAACAATTTAAGAATATAGCCTTAAATTGTTACAAATTGTTTTCATGTACAAATGAGTCAAGAATGATTCTACAAGTTCTTTCAAGTTGTTTCCAAGTATAAACGAGTCAAGAATGATGCTATAAGTTGTTTTCAAGTTCAAACGTATCAAGAATGAAGCTATAAGTCGTTTTCAAATTCAAACGAGTCAAGAACGAAGCCTCAAAATGTTACGAATTGTTTTCATGTTCAAATGAGTGAAGATTTGAACCTACGAGTTCTTACAAGTTATTTCCATGTACAAACAAGTCAAGAATGAAGCTATAAGTGGCTTTCAAGTTCAAACGAGTTAAGAATGAAGCCTTAAATTGTTACAAATTGTTTTCATGTACAAATGAGTCAAGAACGATGCTACAAGTTCTTTCAAGTTGTTTCCATGTATAAATGAGTCAAGAATGAAGCTATAAGTCGTTTTCAAGTTCAAACGAGTGAAGAATGAAGCTATAAGTGGCTTTCAAGTTCAAACTATTTAAGAATGAAGCCTTAAATTGTTACAAATTGTTTTCATGTACAAATGAGTCAAGAATGATGCTAGAAATTCTTTTAAGTTGTTTTTAAGTTCAAACGAGTCAAGAATGAAGATATAAGTTGTTTTTAAGTTCAAACGAGTCAAGAATGAAGCTATAAGTTGTTTTCAAGTTCAAACGAGTCAAGAATGAAGCTATAAGTTGTTTTCAAGTTCAAACGTGTCAAGAATGAAGCTATAAATTGTTTTATAGTTCAAACGAGTCAAGAACGAAGCCTCAAATTGTTACGAATTGTTTTCATGTTCAAATGAGTGAAGAATGATCCTATGAGTTTTTAAAAGTTATTTCCATGTACAAACGAGTCAAGAATGAAGCTATAAGTGGTTTTCAAGTTCAAACGAGTAAAGAATTAAGTCTTAAATTGTTACAAATTGTTTTCATGTACAAATGAGTCAAGAATGATGCTAGAAGTTCTTTCTAGTTGTTTCCATGTATAAAAGAGTCAAGAATGAAGCTATAAGTTGTTTTCAAGTTCAACCGAGTCAAGAACGAATCCTCAAATTGTTACGAATTATTTTCATGTTCGAATGAGTGAAGATTGATCCTAAGAGTTTTTACAAGTTATTTCCATGTACAAACGAGAGAAGAGTGATGCTATATGTGGCTTTCAAGTTCAAACGAGTAAAGAATGAAGCCATAAATTGTTATAAATTGTTTTCATGTACTAATGAGTCAAGAATGATGCTAGAAGTTCTTTCAAGTTGTTTCCATGTATAAACGAGTCAAGAATGAAGCTATAAGTTGTTTTCAAGTTCAAACGAGTCAAAAATGAAGCTATAAGTGGCTTTCAACTGCAAACAATTTAAGAATATAGCCTTAAATTGTTACAAATTGTTTTCATGTACAAATGAGTCAAGAATGATTCTACAAGTTCTTTCAAGTTGTTTCCAAGTATAAACGAGTCAAGAATGATGCTATAAGTTGTTTTCAAGTTCAAACGTATCAAGAATGAAGCTATAAGTCGTTTTCAAATTCAAACGAGTCAAGAACGAAGCCTCAAAATGTTACGAATTGTTTTCATGTTCAAATGAGTGAAGATTTGAACCTACGAGTTCTTACAAGTTATTTCCATGTACAAACAAGTCAAGAATGAAGCTATAAGTGGCTTTCAAGTTCAAACGAGTTAAGAATGAAGCCTTAAATTGTTACAAATTGTTTTCATGTACAAATGAGTCAAGAACGATGCTACAAGTTCTTTCAAGTTGTTTCCATGTATAAATGAGTCAAGAATGAAGCTATAAGTCGTTTTCAAGTTCAAACGAGTGAAGAATGAAGCTATAAGTGGCTTTCAAGTTCAAACTATTTAAGAATGAAGCCTTAAATTGTTACAAATTGTTTTCATGTACAAATGAGTCAAGAATGATGCTAGAAATTCTTTTAAGTTGTTTTTAAGTTCAAACGAGTCAAGAATGAAGATATAAGTTGTTTTTAAGTTCAAACGAGTCAAGAATGAAGCTATAAGTTGTTTTCAAGTTCAAACGAGTCAAGAATGAAGCTATAAGTTGTTTTCAAGTTCAAACGTGTCAAGAATGAAGCTATAAATTGTTTTATAGTTCAAACGAGTCAAGAACGAAGCCTCAAATTGTTACGAATTGTTTTCATGTTCAAATGAGTGAAGAATGATCCTATGAGTTTTTAAAAGTTATTTCCATGTACAAACGAGTCAAGAATGAAGCTATAAGTGGTTTTCAAGTTCAAACGAGTAAAGAATTAAGTCTTAAATTGTTACAAATTGTTTTCATGTACAAATGAGTCAAGAATGATGCTAGAAGTTCTTTCTAGTTGTTTCCATGTATAAAAGAGTCAAGAATGAAGCTATAAGTTGTTTTCAAGTTCAACCGAGTCAAGAACGAATCCTCAAATTGTTACGAATTATTTTCATGTTCGAATGAGTGAAGATTGATCCTACGAGTTTTTACAAGTTATTTCCATGTACAAACGAGAGAAGAGTGATGCTATATGTGGCTTTCAAGTTCAAACGAGTAAAGAATGAAGCCATAAATTGTTATAAATTGTTTTCAGGTACTAATGAGTCAAGAATGATGCTAGAAGTTCTTTCAAGTTGTTTCCATGTATAAACGAGTCAAGAATGAAGCTATAAGTTGTTTTCAAGTTCAAACGAGTCAAAAATGAAGCTATAAGTGGCTTTCAACTGCAAACAATTTAAGAATGTAGCCTTAAATTGTTACAAATTGTTTTCATGTACAAATGAGTCAAGAATGATTCTACAAGTTCTTTCAAGTTGTTTCCAAGTATAAACGAGTCAAGAATGATGCTATAAGTTGTTTTCAAGTTCAAACGTGTCAAGAATGAAGCTATAAGTCGTTTTCAAATTCAAACGAGTCAAGAACGAAGCCTCAAAATGTTACGAATTGTTTTCATGTTCAAATGAGTGAAGATTGATCCTACGAGTTCTTACTAGTTATTTCCATGTACAAACGAGTCAAGAATGAAGCTATAAGTGGCTTTCAAGTTCAAACGAGTTAAGAATCAAGCCTTAAATTGTTACAAATTGTTTTCATGTACAAATGAGTCAAGAATGATGCTAGAAGTTCTTTCTAGTTGTTTCCATGTATAAAAGAGTCAAGAATGAAGCTATAAGTTGTTTTCAAGTTCAAACGTGTCAAGAATGAAGCTATAAGTTGTTTTCAAGTTCAAACGAGTCAAGAACGAAGCCTCAAATTGTTACGAATTATTTTCATGTTCGAATGAGTGAAGATTGATCCTACGAGTTTTTACAAGTTATTTCCATGTACAAACGAGAGAAGAGTGATGCTATATGTGGCTTTCAAGTTCAAACGAGTAAAGAATGAAGCCATAAATTGTTATAAATTGTTTTCATGTACTAATGAGTCAAGAATGATGCTAGAAGTTCTTTCAAGTTGTTTCCATGTATAAACGAGTCAAGAATGAAGCTATAAGTTATTTTCAAGTTCAAACGAGTCAAAAATGAAGCTATAAGTGGCTTTCAACTTCAAACAATTTAAGAATGTAGCCTTAAATTGTTACAAATTGTTTTCATGTACAAATGAGTCAAGAACGATGCTACAAGTTCTTTCAAGTTGTTTCCATGTATAAATGAGTCAAGAATGAAGCTATAAGTCGTTTTCAAGTTCAAACGAGTGAAGAATGAAGCTATAAGTGGCTTTCAAGTTCAAACTATTTAAGAATGAAGCCTTAAATTGTTACAAATTGTTTTCATGTACAAATGAGTCAAGAATGATGCTAGAAATTCTTTTAAGTTGTTTTTAAGTTCAAACGAGTCAAGAATGAAGATATAAGTTGTTTTTAAGTTCAAACGAGTCAAGAATGAAGCTATAAGTTGTTTTCAAGTTCAAACGAGTCAAGAATGAAGCTATAAGTTGTTTTCAAGTTCAAACGTGTCAAGAATGAAGCTATAAATTGTTTTATAGTTCAAACGAGTCAAGAACGAAGCCTCAAATTGTTACGAATTGTTTTCATGTTCAAATGAGTGAAGAATGATCCTATGAGTTTTTAAAAGTTATTTCCATGTACAAACGAGTCAAGAATGAAGCTATAAGTGGTTTTCAAGTTCAAACGAGTAAAGAATTAAGTCTTAAATTGTTACAAATTGTTTTCATGTACAAATGAGTCAAGAATGATGCTAGAAGTTCTTTCTAGTTGTTTCCATGTATAAAAGAGTCAAGAATGAAGCTATAAGTTGTTTTCAAGTTCAACCGAGTCAAGAACGAATCCTCAAATTGTTACGAATTATTTTCATGTTCGAATGAGTGAAGATTGATCCTACGAGTTTTTACAAGTTATTTCCATGTACAAACGAGAGAAGAGTGATGCTATATGTGGCTTTCAAGTTCAAACGAGTAAAGAATGAAGCCATAAATTGTTATAAATTGTTTTCATGTACTAATGAGTCAAGAATGATGCTAGAAGTTCTTTCAAGTTGTTTCCATGTATAAACGAGTCAAGAATGAAGCTATAAGTTGTTTTCAAGTTCAAACGAGTCAAAAATGAAGCTATAAGTGGCTTTCAACTGCAAACAATTTAAGAATATAGCCTTAAATTGTTACAAATTGTTTTCATGTACAAATGAGTCAAGAATGATTCTACAAGTTCTTTCAAGTTGTTTCCAAGTATAAACGAGTCAAGAATGATGCTATAAGTTGTTTTCAAGTTCAAACGTATCAAGAATGAAGCTATAAGTCGTTTTCAAATTCAAACGAGTCAAGAACGAAGCCTCAAAATGTTACGAATTGTTTTCATGTTCAAATGAGTGAAGATTTGAACCTACGAGTTCTTACAAGTTATTTCCATGTACAAACAAGTCAAGAATGAAGCTATAAGTGGCTTTCAAGTTCAAACGAGTTAAGAATGAAGCCTTAAATTGTTACAAATTGTTTTCATGTACAAATGAGTCAAGAACGATGCTACAAGTTCTTTCAAGTTGTTTCCATGTATAAATGAGTCAAGAATGAAGCTATAAGTCGTTTTCAAGTTCAAACGAGTGAAGAATGAAGCTATAAGTGGCTTTCAAGTTCAAACTATTTAAGAATGAAGCCTTAAATTGTTACAAATTGTTTTCATGTACAAATGAGTCAAGAATGATGCTAGAAATTCTTTT
Source organism: Oenanthe sinensis (assembly GCA_028671895.1). NCBI lineage: Eukaryota > Viridiplantae > Streptophyta > Magnoliopsida > Apiales > Apiaceae > Oenanthe > Oenanthe sinensis. Next base: position 11,235,937 of record JAPMAC010000212.1, read on the forward strand.
AAGTTGTTTTTAAGTTCAAACGAGTCAAGAATGAAGATATAAGTTGTTTTTAAGTTCAAACGAGTCAAGAATGAAGCTATAAGTTGTTTTCAAGTTCAAACGAGTCAAGAATGAAGCTATAAGTTGTTTTCAAGTTCAAACGTGTCAAGAATGAAGCTATAAATTGTTTTATAGTTCAAACGAGTCAAGAACGAAGCCTCAAATTGTTACGAATTGTTTTCATGTTCAAATGAGTGAAGAATGATCCTATGAGTTTTTAAAAGTTATTTCCATGTACAAACGAGTCAAGAATGAAGCTATAAGTGGTTTTCAAGTTCAAACGAGTAAAGAATTAAGTCTTAAATTGTTACAAATTGTTTTCATGTACAAATGAGTCAAGAATGATGCTAGAAGTTCTTTCTAGTTGTTTCCATGTATAAAAGAGTCAAGAATGAAGCTATAAGTTGTTTTCAAGTTCAACCGAGTCAAGAACGAATCCTCAAATTGTTACGAATTATTTTCATGTTCGAATGAGTGAAGATTGATCCTACGAGTTTTTACAAGTTATTTCCATGTACAAACGAGAGAAGAGTGATGCTATATGTGGCTTTCAAGTTCAAACGAGTAAAGAATGAAGCCATAAATTGTTATAAATTGTTTTCAGGTACTAATGAGTCAAGAATGATGCTAGAAGTTCTTTCAAGTTGTTTCCATGTATAAACGAGTCAAGAATGAAGCTATAAGTTGTTTTCAAGTTCAAACGAGTCAAAAATGAAGCTATAAGTGGCTTTCAAATGCAAACAATTTAAGAATGTAGCCTTAAATTGTTACAAATTGTTTTCATGTACAAATGAGTCAAGAATGATTCTACAAGTTCTTTCAAGTTGTTTCCAAGTATAAACGAGTCAAGAATGATGCTATAAGTTGTTTTCAAGTTCAAACGTGTCAAGAATGAAGCTATAAGTTGTTTTCAAGTTCAAACGAGTCAAGAACGAAGCCTCAAATTGTTACGAATTATTTTCATGTTCGAATGAGTGAAGATTGATCCTACGAGTTTTTACAAGTTATTTCCATGTACAAACGAGAGAAGAGTGATGCTATATGTGGCTTTCAAGTTCAAACGAGTAAAGAATGAAGCCATAAATTGTTATAAATTGTTTTCATGTACTAATGAGTCAAGAATGATGCTAGAAGTTCTTTCAAGTTGTTTCCATGTATAAACGAGTCAAGAATGAAGCTATAAGTTATTTTCAAGTTCAAACGAGTCAAAAATGAAGCTATAAGTGGCTTTCAACTTCAAACAATTTAAGAATGTAGCCTTAAATTGTTACAAATTGTTTTCATGTACAAATGAGTCAAGAACGATGCTACAAGTTCTTTCAAGTTGTTTCCATGTATAAATGAGTCAAGAATGAAGCTATAAGTCGTTTTCAACTTCAAACGAGTGAAGAATGAAGCTATAACTGGCTTTCAAGTTCAAACTATTTAAGAATGAAGCCTTAAATTGTTACAAATTGTTTTCATGTACAAATGAGTCAAGAATGATGCTAGAAATTCTTTTAAGTTGTTTTTAAGTTCAAACGAGTCAAGAATGAAGCTATAAGTTCTTTTCAATTTCAAACGACTCAAGAATGAAGCTATAAGTTGTTTTCAAGTTCAAACGTGTCAAGAATGAAGCTATAAATTGTTTTATAGTTCAAACGAGTCAAGAACGAAGCCTCAAATTGTTACGAATTGTTTTCATGTTCAAATGAGTGAAGAATGATCCTATGAGTTTTTAAAAGTTATTTCCATGTACAAACGAGTCAAGAATGAAGCTATAAGTGGTTTTCAAGTTCAAACGAGTAAAAAATTAAGTCTTAAATTGTTACAAATTGTTTTCATGTACAAATGAGTCAAGAATGATGCTAGAAGTTCTTTCTAGTTGTTTCCATGTATAAAAGAGTCAAGAATGAAGCTATAAGTTGTTTTCAAGTTCAAACGAGTCAAGAACGAATCCTCAAATTGTTACGAATTATTTTCATGTTCGAATGAGTGAAGATTGATCCTACGAGTTTTTACAAGTTATTTCCATGTACAAACGAGAGAAGAGTGATGCTATATGTGGCTTTCAAGTTCAAACGAGTAAAGAATGAAGCCATAAATTGTTATAAATTGTTTTCAGGTACTAATGAGTCAAGAATGATGCTAGAAGTTCTTTCAAGTTGTTTCCATGTATAAACGAGTCAAGAATGAAGCTATAAGTTGTTTTCAAGTTCAAACGAGTCAAAAATGAAGCTATAAGTGGCTTTCAACTGCAAACAATTTAAGAATGTAGCCTTAAATTGTTATAAATAGTTTTCATGTACAAATGAGTCAAGAATGATGCTACAAGTTCTTTCAAGTTGTTTCCAAGTATAAACGAGTCAAGAATGATGCTATAAGTTGTTTTCAAGTTCAAACGTGTCAAGAATGAAGCTATAAGTCGTTTTCAAATTCAAACGAGTCAAGAACGAAGCCTCAAAATGTTACGAATTGTTTTCATGTTCAAATGAGTGAAGATTGTTCCTACGAGTTCTTACAAGTTATTTCCATGTACAAACGAGTCAAGAATGAAGCTATAAGTGGCTTTCAAGTTCAAACGAGTTAAGAATGAAGCCTTAAATTGTTACAAATTGTTTTCATGTACAAATGAGTCAAGAACGATGCTACAAGTTCTTTCAAGTTGTTTCCATGTATAAATGAGTCAAGAATGAAGCTATAAGTCGTTTTCAAGTTCAAACGAGTGAAGAATGAAGCTATAAGTGGCTTTCAAGTTCAAACTATTTAAGAATGAAGCCTTAAATTGTTACAAATTGTTTTCATGTACAAATGAGTCAAGAATGATGCTAGAAATTCTTTTAAGTTGTTTTTAAGTTCAAACGAGTCAAGAATGAAGATATAAGTTGTTTTTAAGTTCAAACGAGTCAAGAATGAAGCTATATGTTGTTTTCAAGTTCAAACGAGTCAAGAATGAAGCTATAAGTTGTTTTCAAGTTCAAACGTGTCAAGAATGAAGCTATAAATTGTTTTATAGTTCAAATGAGTCAAGAACGAAGCCTCAAATTGTTACGAATTGTTTTCATGTTCAAATGAGTGAAGAATGATCCTATGAGTTTTTAAAAGTTATTTTCATGTACAAACGAGTCAAGAATGAAGCTATAAGTGGTTTTCAAGTTCAAACGAGTAAAGAATTAAGTCTTAAATTGTTACAAATTGTTTTCATGTACAAATGAGTCAAGAATGATGCTAGAAGTTCTTTCTAGTTGTTTCCATGTATAAAAGAGTCAAGAATGAAGCTATAAGTTGTTTTCAAGTTCAAACGAGTCAAGAACGAAGCCTCAAATTATTACGAATTATTTTCATGTTCGAATGAGTGAAGATTGATCCTACGAGTGTTTACAAGTTATTTCCATGTACAAACGAGTGAAGAGTGATGCTATATGTGGCTTTCAAGTTCAAACGAGTAAAGAATGAAGCCATAAATTGTTATAAATTGTTTTCATGTACTAATGAGTCAAGAATGATGCTAGAAGTTCTTTCAAGTTGTTTCCATGTATAAACGAGTCAAGAATGAAGCTATAAGTTGTTTTCAAGTTCAAACGAGTCAAAAATGAAGCTATAAGTGGCTTTCAACTGCAAACAATTTAAGAATATAGCCTTAAATTGTTACAAATTGTTTTCATGTACAAATGAGTCAAGAATGATTCTACAAGTTCTTTCAAGTTGTTTCCAAGTATAAACGAGTCAAGAATGATGCTATAAGTTGTTTTCAAGTTCAAACGTATCAAGAATGAAGCTATAAGTCGTTTTCAAATTCAAACGAGTCAAGAACGAAGCCTCAAAATGTTACGAATTGTTTTCATGTTCAAATGAGTGAAGATTTGAACCTACGAGTTCTTACAAGTTATTTCCATGTACAAACAAGTCAAGAATGAAGCTATAAGTGGCTTTCAAGTTCAAACGAGTTAAGAATGAAGCCTTAAATTGTTACAAATTGTTTTCATGTACAAATGAGTCAAGAACGATGCTACAAGTTCTTTCAAGTTGTTTCCATGTATAAATGAGTCAAGAATGAAGCTATAAGTCGTTTTCAAGTTCAAACGAGTGAAGAATGAAGCTATAAGTGGCTTTCAAGTTCAAACTATTTAAGAATGAAGCCTTAAATTGTTACAAATTGTTTTCATGTACAAATGAGTCAAGAATGATGCTAGAAATTCTTTTAAGTTGTTTTTAAGTTCAAACGAGTCAAGAATGAAGATATAAGTTGTTTTTAAGTTCAAACGAGTCAAGAATGAAGCTATAAGTTGTTTTCAAGTTCAAACGAGTCAAGAATGAAGCTATAAGTTGTTTTCAAGTTCAAACGTGTCAAGAATGAAGCTATAAATTGTTTTATAGTTCAAACGAGTCAAGAACGAAGCCTCAAATTGTTACGAATTGTTTTCATGTTCAAATGAGTGAAGAATGATCCTATGAGTTTTTAAAAGTTATTTCCATGTACAAACGAGTCAAGAATGAAGCTATAAGTGGTTTTCAAGTTCAAACGAGTAAAGAATTAAGTCTTAAATTGTTACAAATTGTTTTCATGTACAAATGAGTCAAGAATGATGCTAGAAGTTCTTTCTAGTTGTTTCCATGTATAAAAGAGTCAAGAATGAAGCTATAAGTTGTTTTCAAGTTCAACCGAGTCAAGAACGAATCCTCAAATTGTTACGAATTATTTTCATGTTCGAATGAGTGAAGATTGATCCTACGAGTTTTACAAGTTATTTCCATGTACAAACGAGAGAAGAGTGATGCTATATGTGGCTTTCAAGTTCAAACGAGTAAAGAATGAAGCCATAAATTGTTATAAATTGTTTTCATGTACTAATGAGTCAAGAATGATGCTAGAAGTTCTTTCAAGTTGTTTCCATGTATAAACGAGTCAAGAATGAAGCTATAAGTTATTTTCAAGTTCAAACGAGTCAAAAATGAAGCTATAAGTGGCTTTCAACTTCAAACAATTTAAGAATGTAGCCTTAAATTGTTACAAATTGTTTTCATGTACAAATGAGTCAAGAATGATTCTACAAGTTCTTTCAAGTTGTTTCCAAGTATAAACGAGTCAAGAATGATGCTATAAGTTGTTTTCAAGTTCAAACGTGTCAAGAATGAAGCTATAAGTCGTTTTCAAATTCAAACGAGTCAAGAACGAAGCCTCAAAATGTTACGAATTGTTTTCATGTTCAAATGAGTGAAGATTGATCCTACGAGTTCTTACAAGTTATTTCCATGTACAAACGAGTCAAGAATGAAGCTATAAGTGGCTTTCAAGTTCAAACGAGTTAAGAATGAAGCCTTAAATTGTTACAAATTGTTTTCATGTACAAATGAGTCAAGAACGATGCTACAAGTTCTTTCAAGTTGTTTCCATGTATAAATGAGTCAAGAATGAAGCTATAAGTCGTTTTCAAGTTCAAACGAGTGAAGAATGAAGCTATAAGTGGCTTTCAAGTTCAAACTATTTAAGAATGAAGCCTTAAATTGTTACAAATTGTTTTCATGTACAAACGAGTCAAGAATGATGCTAGAAATTCTTTTAAGTTGTTTTTAAGTTCAAACGAGTCAAGAATGAAGATATAAGTTGTTTTTAAGTTCAAACGAGTCAAGAATGAAGCTATAAGTTGTTTTCAAGTTCAAACGAGTCAAGAATGAAGCTATAAGTTGTTTTCAAGTTCAAACGTGTCAAGAATGAAGCTATAAATTGTTTTATAGTTCAAACGAGTCAAGAACGAAGCCTCAAATTGTTACGAATTGTTTTCATGTTCAAATGAGTGAAGAATGATCCTATGAGTTTTTAAAAGTTATTTCCATGTACAAACGAGTCAAGAATGAAGCTATAAGTGGTTTTCAAGTTCAAACGAGTAAAGAATTAAGTCTTAAATTGTTACAAATTGTTTTCATGTACAAATGAGTCAAGAATGATGCTAGAAGTTCTTTCTAGTTGTTTCCATGTATAAAAGAGTCAAGAATGAAGCTATAAGTTGTTTTCAAGTTCAAACGAGTCAAGAACGAATCCTCAAATTGTTACGAATTATTTTCATGTTCGAATGAGTGAAGATTGATCCTACGAGTTTTTACAAGTTATTTCCATGTACAAACGAGAGAAGAGTGATGCTATATGTGGCTTTCAAGTTCAAACGAGTAAAGAATGAAGCCATAAATTGTTATAAATTGTTTTCATGTACTAATGAGTCAAGAATGATGCTAGAAGTTCTTTCAAGTTGTTTCCATGTATAAACGAGTCAAGAATGAAGCTATAAGTTATTTTCAAGTTCAAACGAGTCAAAAATGAAGCTATAAGTGGCTTTCAACTTCAAACAATTTAAGAATGTAGCCTTAAATTGTTACAAATTGTTTTCATGTACAAATGAGTCAAGAATGATTCTACAAGTTCTTTCAAGTTGTTTCCAAGTATAAACGAGTCAATAATGATGCTATAAGTTGTTTTCAAGTTCAAACGTGTCAAGAATGAAGCTATAAGTCGTTTTCAAATTCAAACCAGTCAAGAACGAAGCTATAAGTTGTTTTCAAGTTCAAACGTGTCAAGAATGAAGCTATAAATTGTTTTATAGTTCAAACGAGTCAAGAACGAAGACTCAAATTGTTACAAATTGTTTTCATGTTCAAATGAGTGAAGAATGATCCTATGAGTTTTTAAAAGTTATTTCCATGTACAAACGAGTCAAGAATGAAGCTATAAGTGGTTTTCAAGTTCAAACGAGTAAAGAATTAAGTCTTAAATTGTTACAAATTGTTTTCATGTACAAATGAGTCAAGAATGATGCTAGAAGTTCTTTCTAGTTGTTTCCATGTATAAAAGAGTCAAGAATGAAGCTATAAGTTGTTTTCAAGTTCAAACGTGTCAAGAATGAAGCTATAAGTTGTTTTCAAGTTCAAACGAGTCAAGAACGAAGCCTCAAATTGTTACGAATTATTTTCATGTTCGAATGAGTGAAGATTGATCCTACGAGTTTTTACAAGTTATTTCCATGTACAAACGAGTGAAGAGTGATGCTATATGTGGCTTTCAAGTTCAAACGAGTAAAGAATGAAGCCATAAATTGTTATAAATTGTTTTCATGTACTAATGAGTCAAGAATGATGCTAGAAGTTCTTTCAAGTTGTTTCCATGTATAAACGAGTCAAGAATGAAGCTATAAGTTTTTTTCAAGTTCAAACGAGTCAAAAATGAAGCTATAAGTGGCTTTCAACTGCAAACAATTTAAGAATATAGCCTTAAATTGTTACAAATTGTTTTCATGTACAAATGAGTCAAGAATGATTCTACAAGTTCTTTCAAGTTGTTTCCAAGTATAAACGAGTCAAGAATGATGCTATAAGTTGTTTTCAAGTTCAAACGTGTCAAGAATGAAGCTATAAGTCGTTTTCAAATTCAAACAGGTCAAAAACGAAGTCTCAAAATGTTACGAATTGTTTTCATGTTCAAATGAGTGAAGATTGATCCTACGAGTTCTTACAAGTTATTTCCATGTACAAACGAGTCAAGAATGAAGCTATAAGTGGCTTTCAAGTTCAAACGAGTTAAGAATGAAGCCTTAAGTTGTTACAAATTGTTTTCATGTACAAATGAGTCAGGAACGATGCTACAAGTTCTTTCAAGTTGTTTCCATGTATAAATGAGTCAAGAATGAAGCTATAAGTCGTTTTCAAGTTCAAACGAGTGAAGAATGAAGCTATAAGTGGCTTTCAAGTTCAAACTATTTAAGAATGAAGCCTGAAATTGTTACAAATTGTTTTCATGTACAAATGAGTCAAGAATGATGCTAGAAATTCTTTTAAGTTGTTTTTAAGTTCAAACGAGTCAAGAATGAAGATATAAGTTGTTTTTAAGTTCAAACGAGTCAAGAATGAAGCTATAAGTTGTTTTCAAGTTCAAACGAGTCAAGAATGAAGCTATAAGTTGTTTTCAAGTTCAAACGTGTCAAGAATGAAGCTATAAATTGTTTTATAGTTCAAACGAGTCAAGAACGAAGACTCAAATTGTTACAAATTGTTTTCATGTTCAAATGAGTGAAGAATGATCCTATGACTTTTTAAAAGTTATTTCCATGTACAAACGAGTCAAGAATGAAGCTATAAGTGGTTTTCAAGTTCAAACGAGTAAAGAATTAAGTCTTAAATTGTTACAAATTGTTTTCATGTACAAATGAGTCAAGAATGATGCTAGAAGTTCTTTCTAGTTGTTTCCATGTATAAAAGAGTCAAGAATGAAGCTATAAGTTGTTTTCAAGTTCAAACGTGTCAAGAATGAAGCTATAAGTTGTTTTCAAGTTCAAACGAGTCAAGAACGAAGCCTCAAATTGTTACGAATTATTTTCATGTTCGAATGAGTGAAGATTGATCCTACGAGTTTTTACAAGTTATTTCCATGTACAAACGAGTGAAGAGTGATGCTATATGTGGCTTTCAAGTTGAAACAAGTAAAGAATGAAGCCATAAATTGTTATAAATTGTTTTCATGTACTAATGAGTCAAGAATGATGCTAGAAGTTCTTTCAAGTTGTTTCCATGTATAAACGAGTCAAGAATGAAGCTATAAGTTTTTTTCAAGTTCAAACGAGTCAAAAATGAAGCTATAAGTGGCTTTCAACTGCAAACAATTTAAGAATGTAGCCTTAAATTGTTACAAATTGTTTTCATGTACAAATGAGTCAAGAATGATTCTACAAGTTCTTTCAAGTTGTTTCCAAGTATAAACGAGTCAAGAATGATGCTATAAGTTGTTTTCAAGTTCAAACGTGTCAAGAATGAAGCTATAAGTCGTTTTCAAATTCAAACGAGTCAAGAACAAAGCCTCAAAATGTTACGAATTGTTTTCATGTTCAAATAAGTGAAGATTGATCCTACGAGTTCTTACAAGTTATTTCCATGTACAAACGAGTCAAGAATGAAGCTATAAGTGGCTTTCAAGTTCAAACGAGTTAAGAATGAAGCCTTAAGTTGTTACAAATTGTTTTCATGTACAAATGAGTCAAGAACGATGCTACAAGTTCTTTCAAGTTGTTTCCATGTATAAATGAGTCAAGAATGAAGCTATAAGTCGTTTTCAAGTTCAAACGAGTGAAGAATGAAGCTATAAGTGGCTTTCAAGTTCAAACTATTTAAGAATGAAGCCTTAAATTGTTACAAATTGTTTTCATGTACAAATGAGTCAAGAATGATGCTAGAAATTCTTTTAAGTTGTTTTTAAGTTCAAACGAGTCAAGAATGAAGATATAAGTTGTTTTTAAGTTCAAACGAGTCAAGAATGAAGCTATAAGTTGTTTTCAAGTTCAAACGAGTCAAGAATGAAGCTATAAGTTGTTTTCAAGTTCAAACGTGTCAAGAATGAAGCTATAAATTGTTTTATAGTTCAAACGAGTCAAGAACGAAGACTCAAATTGTTACAAATTGTTTTCATGTTCAAATGAGTGAAGAATGATCCTATGAGTTTTTAAAAGTTATTTCCATGTACAAATGGTTCAAGAATGAAGCTATAAGTGGTTTTCAAGTTCAAACGAGTAAAGAATTAAGTCTTAAATTGTTACAAATTGTTTTCATGTACAAATGAGTCAAGAATGATGCTAGAAGTTCTTTCTAGTTGTTTCCATGTATAAAAGAGTCAAGAATGAAGCTATAAGTTGTTTTCAAGTTCAAACGTGTCAAGAATGAAGCTATAAGTTGTTTTCAAGTTCAAACGAGTCAAGAACGAAGCCTCAAATTGTTACGAATTATTTTCATGTTCGAATGAGTGAAGATTGAACCTACGAGTTTTTACAAGTTATTTCCATGTACAAACGAGTGAAGAGTGATGCTATATGTGGCTTTCAAGTTCAAACGAGTAAAGAATGAAGCCATAAATTGTTATAAATTGTTTTCATGTACTAATGAGTCAAGAATGATGCTAGAAGTTCTTTCAAGTTGTTTCCATGTATAAACGAGTCAAGAATGAAGCTATAATTTGTTTTCATGTTCAAACGAGTCAAAAATGAAGCTATAAGTGGCTTTCAACTTCAAACAATTTAAGAATGTAGCCTTAAATTGTTACAAATAGTTTTCATGTACAAATGAGTCAAGAATGATGCTACAAGTTCTTTCAAGTTGTTTCCAAGTATAAACGAGTCAAGAATGATGCTATAAGTTGTTTTCAAGTTCAAACGTGTCAAGAATGAAGCTATAAGTCGTTTTCAAATTCAAACGAGTCAAGAACGAAGCCTCAAAATGTTACGAATTGTTTTCATGTTCAAATGAGTGAAGATTGATCCTACGAGTTCTTACAAGTTATTTCCATGTACAAACGAGTCAAGAATGAAGCTATAAGTGGCTTTCAAGTTCAAACGTGCTAAGAATGAAGTCTTAAATTGTTACAAAAATTTTTTCATGTACAAATGAGTCAAGAACGATGCTACAAGTTCTTTCAAGTTGTTTCCATGTTTAAATGAGTCAAGAATGAAGCTATAAGTCGTTTTCAAGTTCAAACGAGTGAAGAATGAAGCTATAAGTGGCTTTCAAGTTCAAACTATTTAAGAATGAAGCCTTAAATTGTTACAAATTGTTTTCATGTACAAATGAGTCAAGAATGATGCTAGAAATTCTTTTAAGTTGTTTTTAAGTTCAAACGAGTCAAGAATGAAGATATAAGTTGTTTTTAAGTTCAAACGAGTCAAGAATGAAGCTATAAGTTGTTTTCAAGTTCAAACGAGTCAAGAATGAAGCTATAAGTTGTTTTCAAGTTCAAACGTGTCAAGAATGAAGCTATAAATTGTTTTATAGTTCAAACGAGTCAAGAACGAAGCCTCAAATTGTTACGAATTGTTTTCATGTTCAAATGAGTGAAGAATGATCCTATGAGTTTTTAAAAGTTATTTCCATGTACAACCGAGTCAAGAATGAAGCTATAAGTGGTTTTCAAGTTCAAACGAGTAAAGAATTAAGTCTTAAATTGTTACAAATTGTTTTCATGTACAAATGAGTCAAGAATGATGCTAGAAGTTCTTTCTAGTTGTTTCCATGTATAAAAGAGTCAAGAATGAAGCTATAAGTTGTTTTCAAGTTCAAACGAGTCAAGAACGAATCCTCAAATTGTTACGAATTATTTTCATGTTCGAATGAGTGAAGATTGATCCTACGAGTTTTTACAAGTTATTTCCATGTACAAACGAGAGAAGAGTGATGCTATATGTGGCTTTCAAGTTCAAACGAGTAAAGAATGAAGCCATAAATTGTTATTAATTGTTTTCATGTACTAATGAGTCAAGAGTGATGCTAGAAGTTCTTTCAAGTTGTTTCCATGTATAAACGAGTCAAGAATGAAGCTATAAGTTGTTTTCAAGTTCAAACGAGTAAAAAATGAGGCTATAAGTGGCTTTCAACTTCAAACAATTTAAGAATGTAGCCTTAAATTGTTACAAATAGTTTTCATGTACAAATGATTCAAGAATGATGCTACAAGTTCTTTCAAGTTGTTTCCAAGTATAAACGAGTCAAGAATGATGCTATAAGTTGTTTTCAAGTTCAAACGTGTCAAGAATGAAGCTATAAGTCGTTTTCAAATTCAAACGAGTCAAGAACGAAGCCTCAAAATGTTTCGAATTGTTTTCATGTTCAAATGAGTGAAGATTGATCCTACGAGTTCTTACAAGTTATTTCCATGTACAAACGAGTCAAGAATGAAGCTATAAGTGGCTTTCAAGTTCAAACGAGTTAAGAATGAAGCTATAAGTGGCTTTCAAGTTCAAACGAGTTAAGAATGAAGCCTTAAATTGTTACAAATTGTTTTCATGTACAAATGAGTCAAGAACGATGCTACAAGTTCTTTCAAGTTGTTTCCATGTATAAATGAGTCAAGAATGAAGCTATAAGTCGTTTTCAAGTTCAAACGAGTGAAGAATGAAGCTATAAGTGGCTTTCAAGTTCAAACTATTTAAGAATGAAGCCTTAAATTGTTACAAGTTGTTTTCATGTACAAATGAGTCAAGAATGATGCTACAAGTTCTTTCAAGTTGTTTCCAAGTATAAACGAGTCAAGAATGATGCTATAAGTTGTTTTCAAGTTCAAACGTGTCAAGAATGAAGCTATAAGTCGTTTTCAAATTCAAACGAGTCAAGAACGAAGCCTCAAAATGTTTCGAATTGTTTTCATGTTCAAATGAGTGAAGATTGATCCTACGAGTTCTTACAAGTTATTTCCATGTACAAACGAGTCAAGAATGAAGCTATAAGTGGCTTTCAAGTTCAAACGAGTTAAGAATGAAGCTATAAGTGGCTTTCAAGTTCAAACGAGTTAAGAATGAAGCCTTAAATTGTTACAAATTGTTTTCATGTACAAATGAGTCAAGAACGATGCTACAAGTTCTTTCAAGTTGTTTCCATGTATAAATGAGTCAAGAATGAAGCTATAAGTCGTTTTCAAGTTCAAACGAGTGAAGAATGAAGCTATAAGTGGCTTTCAAGTTCAAACTATTTAAGAATGAAGCCTTAAATTGTGACAAGTTGTTTTCATGTACAAATGAGTCAAGAATGATGCTAGAAATTCTTTTAAGTTGTTTTTAAGTTCAAACGAGTCAAGAATGAAGATATAAGTTGTTTTTAAGTTCAAACGAGTCAAGAATGAAGCTATAAGTTGTTTTCAAGTTCAAACGAGTCAAGAATGAAGCTATAAGTTGTTTTCAAGTTCAAACGTGTCAAGAATGAAGCTATAAATTGTTTTATAGTTCAAACGAGTCAAGAACGAAGCCTCAAATTGTTACGAATTGTTTTCATGTTCAAATGAGTGAAGAATGATCCTATGAGTTTTTAAAAGTTATTTCCATGTACAAACGAGTCAAGAATGAAGCTATAAGTGGTTTTCAAGTTCAAACGAGTAAAGAATTAAGTCTTAAATTGCTACAAATTGTTTTCATGTACAAATGAGTCAAGAATGATGCTAGAAGTTCTTTCTAGTTGTTTCCATGTATAAACGAGTCAAGAATGAAGCTATAATTTGTTTTCATGTTCAAACGAGTCAAAAATGAAGCTATAAGTGGCTTTCAACTTCAAACAATTTAAGAATGTAGCCTTAAATTGTTACAAATAGTTTTCATGTACAAATGAGTCAAGAATGATGCTACAAGTTCTTTCAAGTTGTTTCCAAGTATAAACGAGTCAAGAATGATGCTATAAGTTGTTTTCAAGTTCAAACGTGTCAAGAATGAAGCTATAAGTCGTTTTCAAATTCAAACGAGTCAAGAACGAAGCCTCAAAATGTTACGAATTGTTTTCAAGTTCAAATGAGTGAAGATTGATCCTACGAGTTCTTACAAGTTATTTCCATGTACAAACGAGTCAAGAATGAAGCTATAAGTGGCTTTCAAGTTCAAACGTGCTAAGAATGAAGCCTTAAATTGTTACAAATTGTTTTCATGTACAAATGAGTCAAGAACGATGCTACAAGTTCTTTCAAGTTGTTTCCATGTTTAAATGAGTCAAGAATGAAGCTATAAGTCGTTTTCAAGTTCAAACGAGTGAAGAATGAAGCTATAAGTGGCTTTCAAGTTCAAACTATTTAAGAATGAAGCCTTAAATTGTTACAAATTGTTTTCATGTACAAATGAGTCAAGAATGATGCTAGAAATTCTTTTAAGTTGTTTTTAAGTTCAAACGAGTCAAGAATGAAGATATAAGTTGTTTTTAAGTTCAAACGAGTCAAGAATGAAGCTATAAGTTGTTTTCAAGTTCAAACGAGTCAAGAATGAAGCTATAAGTTGTTTTCAAGTTCAAACGTGTCAAGAATGAAGCTATAAATTGTTTTATAGTTCAAACGAGTCAAGAACGAAGCCTCAAATTGTTACGAATTGTTTTCATGTTCAAATGAGTGAAGAATGATCCTATGAGTTTTTAAAAGTTATTTCCATGTACAACCGAGTCAAGAATGAAGCTATAAGTGGTTTTCAAGTTCAAACGAGTAAAGAATTAAGTCTTAAATTGTTACAAATTGTTTTCATGTACAAATGAGTCAAGAATGATGCTAGAAGTTCTTTCTAGTTGTTTCCATGTATAAAAGAGTCAAGAATGAAGCTATAAGTTGTTTTCAAGTTCAAACGAGTCAAGAACGAATCCTCAAATTGTTACGAATTATTTTCATGTTCGAATGAGTGAAGATTGATCCTACGAGTTTTTACAAGTTATTTCCATGTACAAACGAGAGAAGAGTGATGCTATATGTGGCTTTCAAGTTCAAACGAGTAAAGAATGAAGCCATAAATTGTTATAAATTGTTTTCATGTACTAATGAGTCAAGAATGATGCTAGAAGTTCTTTCAAGTTGTTTCCATGTATAAACGAGTCAAGAATGAAGCTATAAGTTGTTTTCAAGTTCAAACGAGTCAAAAATGAGGCTATAAGTGGCTTTCAACTTCAAACAATTTAAGAATGTAGCCTTAAATTGTTACAAATAGTTTTCATGTACAAATGAGTCAAGAATGATGCTACAAGTTCTTTCAAGTTGTTTCCAAGTATAAACGAGTCAAGAATGATGCTATAAGTTGTTTTCAAGTTCAAACGTGTCAAGAATGAAGCTATAAGTCGTTTTCAAATTCAAACGAGTCAAGAACGAAGCCTCAAAATGTTACGAATTGTTTTCATGTTCAAATGAGTGAAGATTGATCCTACGAGTTCTTACAAGTTATTTCCATGTACAAACGAGTCAAGAATGAAGCTATAAGTGGCTTTCAAGTTCAAACGAGTTAAGAATGAAGCTATAAGTGGCTTTCAAGTTCAAACGAGTTAAGAATGAAGCCTTAACTTGTTACAAATTGTTTTCATGTACAAATGAGTCAAGAACGATGCTACAAGTTCTTTCAAGTTGTTTCCATGTATAAATGAGTCAAGAATGAAGCTATAAGTCGTTTTCAAGTTCAAACGAGTGAAGAATGAAGCTATAAGTGGCTTTCAAGTTCAAACTATTTAAGAATGAAGCCTTAAATTGTGACAAGTTGTTTTCATGTACAAATGAGTCAAGAATGATGCTAGAAATTCTTTTAAGTTGTTTTTAAGTTCAAACGAGTCAAGAATGAAGATATAAGTTGTTTTTAAGTTCAAACGAGTCAAGAATGAAGCTATAAGTTGTTTTCAAGTTCAAACGAGTCAAGAATGAAGCTATAAGTTGTTTTCAAGTTCAAACGTGTCAAGAATGAAGCTATAAATTGTTTTATAGTTCAAACGAGTCAAGAACGAAGCCTCAAATTGTTACGAATTGTTTTCATGTTCAAATGAGTGAAGAATGATCCTATGAGTTTTTAAAAGTTATTTCCATGTACAAACGAGTCAAGAATGAAGCTATAAGTGGTTTTCAAGTTCAAACGAGTAAAGAATTAAGTCTTAAATTGTTACAAATTGTTTTCATGTACAAATGAGTCAAGAATGATGCTAGAAGTTCTTTCTAGTTGTTTCCATGTATAAACGAGTCAAGAATGAAGCTATAATTTGTTTTCATGTTCAAACGAGTCAAAAATGAAGCTATAAGTGGCTTTCAACTTCAAACAATTTAAGAATGTAGCCTTAAATTGTTACAAATAGTTTTCATGTACAAATGAGTCAAGAATGATGCTACAAGTTCTTTCAAGTTGTTTCCAAGTATAAACGAGTCAAGAATGATGCTATAAGTTGTTTTCAAGTTCAAACGTGTCAAGAATGAAGCTATAAGTCGTTTTCAAATTCAAACGAGTCAAGAACGAAGCCTCAAAATGTTACGAATTGTTTTCATGTTCAAATGAGTGAAGATTGATCCTACGAGTTCTTACAAGTTATTTCCATGTACAAACGAGTCCAGAATGAAGCTATAAGTGGCTTTCAAGTTCAAACGTGCTAAGAATGAAGCCTTAAATTGTTACAAATTGTTTTCATGTACAAATGAGTCAAGAACGATGCTACAAGTTCTTTCAAGTTGTTTCCATGTTTAAATGAGTCAAGAATGAAGCTATAAGTCGTTTTCAAGTTCAAACGAGTGAAGAATGAAGCTATAAGTGGCTTTCAAGTTCAAACTATTTAAGAATGAAGCCTTAAATTGTTACAAATTGTTTTCATGTACAAATGAGTCAAGAATGATGCTAGAAATTCTTTTAAGTTGTTTTTAAGTTCAAACGAGTCAAGAATGAAGATATAAGTTGTTTTTAAGTTCAAACGAGTCAAGAATGAAGCTATAAGTTGTTTTCAAGTTCAAACGAGTCAAGAATGAAGCTATAAGTTGTTTTCAAGTTCAAACGTGTCAAGAATGAAGCTATAAATTGTTTTATAGTTCAAACGAGTCAAGAACGAAGCCTCAAATTGTTACGAATTGTTTTCATGTTCAAATGAGTGAAGAATGATCCTATGAGTTTTTAAAAGTTATTTCCATGTACAACCGAGTCAAGAATGAAGCTATAAGTGGTTTTCAAGTTCAAACGAGTAAAGAATTAAGTCTTAAATTGTTACAAATTGTTTTCATGTACAAATGAGTCAAGAATGATGCTAGAAGTTCTTTCTAGTTGTTTCCATGTATAAAAGAGTCAAGAATGAAGCTATAAGTTGTTTTCAAGTTCAAACGAGTCAAGAACGAATCCTCAAATTGTTACGAATTATTTTCATGTTCGAATGAGTGAAGATTGATCCTACGAGTTTTTACAAGTTATTTCCATGTACAAACGAGAGAAGAGTGATGCTATATGTGGCTTTCAAGTTCAAACGAGTAAAGAATGAAGCCATAAATTGTTATTAATTGTTTTCATGTACTAATGAGTCAAGAGTGATGCTAGAAGTTCTTTCAAGTTGTTTCCATGTATAAACGAGTCAAGAATGAAGCTATAAGTTGTTTTCAAGTTCAAACGAGTCAAAAATGAGGCTATAAGTGGCTTTCAACTTCAAACAATTTAAGAATGTAGCCTTAAATTGTTACAAATAGTTTTCATGTACAAATGAGTCAAGAATGATGCTACAAGTTCTTTCAAGTTGTTTCCAAGTATAAACGAGTCAAGAATGATGCTATAAGTTGTTTTCAAGTTCAAACGTGTCAAGAATGAAGCTATAAGTCGTTTTCAAATTCAAACGAGTCAAGAACGAAGCCTCAAAATGTTTCGAATTGTTTTCATGTTCAAATGAGTGAAGATTGATCCTACGAGTTCTTACAAGTTATTTCCATGTACAAACGAGTCAAGAATGAAGCTATAAGTGGCTTTCAAGTTCAAACGAGTTAAGAATGAAGCTATAAGTGGCTTTCAAGTTCAAACGAGTTAAGAATGAAGCCTTAAATTGTTACAAATTGTTTTCATGTACAAATGAGTCAAGAACGATGCTACAAGTTCTTTCAAGTTGTTTCCATGTATAAATGAGTCAAGAATGAAGCTATAAGTCGTTTTCAAGTTCAAACGAGTGAAGAATGAAGCTATAAGTGGCTTTCAAGTTCAAACTATTTAAGAATGAAGCCTTAAATTGTTACAAGTTGTTTTCATGTACAAATGAGTCAAGAATGATGCTACAAGTTCTTTCAAGTTGTTTCCAAGTATAAACGAGTCAAGAATGATGCTATAAGTTGTTTTCAAGTTCAAACGTGTCAAGAATGAAGCTATAAGTCGTTTTCAAATTCAAACGAGTCAAGAACGAAGCCTCAAAATGTTTCGAATTGTTTTCATGTTCAAATGAGTGAAGATTGATCCTACGAGTTCTTACAAGTTATTTCCATGTACAAACGAGTCAAGAATGAAGCTATAAGTGGCTTTCAAGTTCAAACGAGTTAAGAATGAAGCTATAAGTGGCTTTCAAGTTCAAACGAGTTAAGAATGAAGCCTTAAATTGTTACAAATTGTTTTCATGTACAAATGAGTCAAGAACGATGCTACAAGTTCTTTCAAGTTGTTTCCATGTATAAATGAGTCAAGAATGAAGCTATAAGTCGTTTTCAAGTTCAAACGAGTGAAGAATGAAGCTATAAGTGGCTTTCAAGTTCAAACTATTTAAGAATGAAGCCTTAAATTGTGACAAGTTGTTTTCATGTACAAATGAGTCAAGAATGATGCTAGAAATTCTTTCAAGTTGTTTTTAAGTTCAAACGAGTCAAGAATGAAGATATAAGTTGTTTTTAAGTTCAAACGAGTCAAGAATGAAGCTATAAGTTGTTTTCAAGTTCAAACGAGTCAAGAATGAAGCTATAAGTTGTTTTCAAGTTCAAACGTGTCAAGAATGAAGCTATAAATTGTTTTATAGTTCAAACGAGTCAAGAACGAAGCCTCAAATTGTTACGAATTGTTTTCATGTTCAAATGAGTGAAGAATGATCCTATTAGTTTTTAAAAGTTATTTCCATGTACAAACGAGTCAAGAATGAAGCTATAAGTGGTTTTCAAGTTCAAACGAGTAAAGAATTAAGTCTTAAATTGTTACAAATTGTTTTCATGTACAAATGAGTCAAGAATGATGCTAGAAGTTCTTTCTAGTTGTTTCCATGTATAAACGAGTCAAGAATGAAGCTATAATTTGTTTTCATGTTCAAACGAGTCAAAAATGAAGCTATAAGTGGCTTTCAACTTCAAACAATTTAAGAATGTAGCCTTAAATTGTTACAAATAGTTTTCATGTACAAATGAGTCAAGAATGATGCTACAAGTTCTTTCAAGTTGTTTCCAAGTATAAACGAGTCAAGAATGATGCTATAAGTTGTTTTCAAGTTCAAACGTGTCAAGAATGAAGCTATAAGTCGTTTTCAAATTCAAACGAGTCAAGAACGAAGCCTCAAAATGTTACGAATTGTTTTCAAGTTCAAATGAGTGAAGATTGATCCTACGAGTTCTTACAAGTTATTTCCATGTACAAACGAGTCAAGAATGAAGCTATAAGTGGCTTTCAAGTTCAAACGTGCTAAGAATGAAGCCTTAAATTGTTACAAATTGTTTTCATGTACAAATGAGTCAAGAACGATGCTACAAGTTCTTTCAAGTTGTTTCCATGTTTAAATGAGTCAAGAATGAAGCTATAAGTCGTTTTCAAGTTCAAACGAGTGAAGAATGAAGCTATAAGTGGCTTTCAAGTTCAAACTAGTTAAGAATGAAGCCTTAAATTGTTACAAATTGTTTTCATGTACAAATGAGTCAAGAATGATGCTAGAAATTCTTTTAAGTTGTTTTTAAGTTCAAACGAGTCAAGAATGAAGATATAAGTTGTTTTTAAGTTCAAACGAGTCAAGAATGAAGCTATAAGTTGTTTTCAAGTTCAAACGAGTCAAGAATGAAGCTATAAGTTGTTTTCAAGTTCAAACGTGTCAAGAATGAAGCTATAAATTGTTTTATAGTTCAAACGAGTCAAGAACGAAGCCTCAAATTGTTACGAATTGTTTTCATGTTCAAATGAGTGAAGAATGATCCTATGAGTTTTTAAAAGTTATTTCCATGTACAACCGAGTCAAGAATGAAGCTATAAGTGGTTTTCAAGTTCAAACGAGTAAAGAATTAAGTCTTAAATTGTTACAAATTGTTTTCATGTACAAATGAGTCAAGAATGATGCTAGAAGTTCTTTCTAGTTGTTTCCATGTATAAAAGAGTCAAGAATGAAGCTATAAGTTGTTTTCAAGTTCAAACGAGTCAAGAACGAATCCTCAAATTGTTACGAATTATTTTCATGTTCGAATGAGTGAAGATTGATCCTACGAGTTTTTACAAGTTATTTCCATGTACAAACGAGAGAAGAGTGATGCTATATGTGGCTTTCAAGTTCAAACGAGTAAAGAATGAAGCCATAAATTGTTATTAATTGTTTTCATGTACTAATGAGTCAAGAGTGATGCTAGAAGTTCTTTCAAGTTGTTTCCATGTATAAACGAGTCAAGAATGAAGCTATAAGTTGTTTTCAAGTTCAAACGAGTCAAAAATGAGGCTATAAGTGGCTTTCAACTTCAAACAATTTAAGAATGTAGCCTTAAATTGTTACAAATAGTTTTCATGTACAAATGAGTCAAGAATGATGCTACAAGTTCTTTCAAGTTGTTTCCAAGTATAAACGAGTCAAGAATGATGCTATAAGTTGTTTTCAAGTTCAAACGTGTCAAGAATGAAGCTATAAGTCGTTTTCAAATTCAAACGAGTCAAGAACGAAGCCTCAAAATGTTTCGAATTGTTTTCATGTTCAAATGAGTGAAGATTGATCCTACGAGTTCTTACAAGTTATTTCCATGTACAAACGAGTCAAGAATGAAGCTATAAGTGGCTTTCAAGTTCAAACGAGTTAAGAATGAAGCTATAAGTGGCTTTCAAGTTCAAACGAGTTAAGAATGAAGCCTTAAATTGTTACAAATTGTTTTCATGTACAAATGAGTCAAGAACGATGCTACAAGTTCTTTCAAGTTGTTTCCATGTATAAATGAGTCAAGAATGAAGCTATAAGTCGTTTTCAAGTTCAAACGAGTGAAGAATGAAGCTATAAGTGGCTTTCAAGTTCAAACTATTTAAGAATGAAGCCTTAAATTGTTACAAGTTGTTTTCATGTACAAATGAGTCAAGAATGATGCTACAAGTTCTTTCAAGTTGTTTCCAAGTATAAACGAGTCAAGAATGATGCTATAAGTTGTTTTCAAGTTCAAACGTGTCAAGAATGAAGCTATAAGTCGTTTTCAAATTCAAACGAGTCAAGAACGAAGCCTCAAAATGTTTCGAATTGTTTTCATGTTCAAATGAGTGAAGATTGATCCTACGAGTTCTTACAAGTTATTTCCATGTACAAACGAGTCAAGAATGAAGCTATAAGTGGCTTTCAAGTTCAAACGAGTTAAGAATGAAGCTATAAGTGGCTTTCAAGTTCAAACGAGTTAAGAATGAAGCCTTAAATTGTTACAAATTGTTTTCATGTACAAATGAGTCAAGAACGATGCTACAAGTTCTTTCAAGTTGTTTCCATGTATAAATGAGTCAAGAATGAAGCTATAAGTCGTTTTCAAGTTCAAACGAGTGAAGAATGAAGCTATAAGTGGCTTTCAAGTTCAAACTATTTAAGAATGAAGCCTTAAATTGTGACAAGTTGTTTTCATGTACAAATGAGTCAAGAATGATGCTAGAAATTCTTTCAAGTTGTTTTTAAGTTCAAACGAGTCAAGAATGAAGATATAAGTTGTTTTTAAGTTCAAACGAGTCAAGAATGAAGCTATAAGTTGTTTTCAAGTTCAAACGAGTCAAGAATGAAGCTATAAGTTGTTTTCAAGTTCAAACGTGTCAAGAATGAAGCTATAAATTGTTTTATAGTTCAAACGAGTCAAGAACGAAGCCTCAAATTGTTACGAATTGTTTTCATGTTCAAATGAGTGAAGAATGATCCTATTAGTTTTTAAAAGTTATTTCCATGTACAAACGAGTCAAGAATGAAGCTATAAGTGGTTTTCAAGTTCAAACGAGTAAAGAATTAAGTCTTAAATTGTTACAAATTGTTTTCATGTACAAATGAGTCAAGAATGATGCTAGAAGTTCTTTCTAGTTGTTTCCATGTATAAACGAGTCAAGAATGAAGCTATAATTTGTTTTCATGTTCAAACGAGTCAAAAATGAAGCTATAAGTGGCTTTCAACTTCAAACAATTTAAGAATGTAGCCTTAAATTGTTACAAATAGTTTTCATGTACAAATGAGTCAAGAATGATGCTACAAGTTCTTTCAAGTTGTTTCCAAGTATAAACGAGTCAAGAATGATGCTATAAGTTGTTTTCAAGTTCAAACGTGTCAAGAATGAAGCTATAAGTCGTTTTCAAATTCAAACGAGTCAAGAACGAAGCCTCAAAATGTTACGAATTGTTTTCAAGTTCAAATGAGTGAAGATTGATCCTACGAGTTCTTACAAGTTATTTCCATGTACAAACGAGTCAAGAATGAAGCTATAAGTGGCTTTCAAGTTCAAACGTGCTAAGAATGAAGCCTTAAATTGTTACAAATTGTTTTCATGTACAAATGAGTCAAGAACGATGCTACAAGTTCTTTCAAGTTGTTTCCATGTTTAAATGAGTCAAGAATGAAGCTATAAGTCGTTTTCAAGTTCAAACGAGTGAAGAATGAAGCTATAAGTGGCTTTCAAGTTCAAACTAGTTAAGAATGAAGCCTTAAATTGTTACAAATTTTTTTCATGTACAAATGAGTCAAGAATGATGCTAGAAATTCTTTTAAGTTGTTTTTAAGTTCAAACGAGTCAAGAATGAAGATATAAGTTGTTTTTAAGTTCAAACGAGTCAAGAATGAAGCTATAAGTTGTTTTCAAGTTCAAACGAGTCAAGAATGAAGCTATAAGTTGTTTTCAAGTTCAAACGTGTCAAGAATGAAGCTATAAATTGTTTTATAGTTCAAACGAGTCAAGAACGAAGCCTCAAATTGTTACGAATTGTTTTCATGTTCAAATGAGTGAAGAATGATCCTATGAGTTTTTAAAAGTTATTTCCATGTACAACCGAGTCAAGAATGAAGCTATAAGTGGTTTTCAAGTTCAAACGAGTAAAGAATTAAGTCTTAAATTGTTACAAATTGTTTTCATGTACAAATGAGTCAAGAATGATGCTAGAAGTTCTTTCTAGTTGTTTCCATGTATAAAAGAGTCAAGAATGAAGCTATAAGTTGTTTTCAAGTTCAAACGAGTCAAGAACGAATCCTCAAATTGTTACGAATTATTTTCATGTTCGAATGAGTGAAGATTGATCCTACGAGTTTTTACAAGTTATTTCCATGTACAAACGAGAGAAGAGTGATGCTATATGTGGCTTTCAAGTTCAAACGAGTAAAGAATGAAGCCATAAATTGTTATAAATTGTTTTCATGTACTAATGAGTCAAGAATGATGCTAGAAGTTCTTTCAAGTTGTTTCCATGTATAAACGAGTCAAGAATGAAGCTATAAGTTGTTTTCAAGTTCAAACGAGTCAAAAATGAGGCTATAAGTGGCTTTCAACTTCAAACAATTTAAGAATGTAGCCTTAAATTGTTACAAATAGTTTTCATGTACAAATGAGTCAAGAATGATGCTACAAGTTCTTTCAAGTTGTTTCCAAGTATAAACGAGTCAAGAATGATGCTATAAGTTGTTTTCAAGTTCAAACGTGTCAAGAATGAAGCTATAAGTCGTTTTCAAATTCAAACGAGTCAAGAACGAAGCCTCAAAATGTTACGAATTGTTTTCATGTTCAAATGAGTGAAGATTGATCCTACGAGTTCTTACAAGTTATTTCCATGTACAAACGAGTCAAGAATGAAGCTATAAGTGGCTTTCAAGTTCAAACGAGTTAAGAATGAAGCTATAAGTGGCTTTCAAGTTCAAACGAGTTAAGAATGAAGCCTTAAATTGTTACAAATTGTTTTCATGTACAAATGAGTCAAGAACGATGCTACAAGTTCTTTCAAGTTGTTTCCATGTATAAATGAGTCAAGAATGAAGCTATAAGTCGTTTTCAAGTTCAAACGAGTGAAGAATGAAGCTATAAGTGGCTTTCAAGTTCAAACTATTTAAGAATGAAGCCTTAAATTGTGACAAGTTGTTTTCATGTACAAATGAGTCAAGAATGATGCTAGAAATTCTTTTAAGTTGTTTTTAAGTTCAAACGAGTCAAGAATGAAGATATAAGTTGTTTTTAAGTTCAAACGAGTCAAGAATGAAGCTATAAGTTGTTTTCAAGTTCAAACGAGTCAAGAATGAAGCTATAAGTTGTTTTCAAGTTCAAACGTGTCAAGAATGAAGCTATAAATTGTTTTATAGTTCAAACGAGTCAAGAACGAAGCCTCAAATTGTTACGAATTGTTTTCATGTTCAAATGAGTGAAGAATGATCCTATGAGTTTTTAAAAGTTATTTCCATGTACAAACGAGTCAAGAATGAAGCTATAAGTGGTTTTCAAGTTCAAACGAGTAAAGAATTAAGTCTTAAATTGTTACAAATTGTTTTCATGTACAAATGAGTCAAGAATGATGCTAGAAGTTCTTTCTAGTTGTTTCCATGTATAAACGAGTCAAGAATGAAGCTATAATTTGTTTTCATGTTCAAACGAGTCAAAAATGAAGCTATAAGTGGCTTTCAACTTCAAACAATTTAAGAATGTAGCCTTAAATTGTTACAAATAGTTTTCATGTACAAATGAGTCAAGAATGATGCTACAAGTTCTTTCAAGTTGTTTCCAAGTATAAACGAGTCAAGAATGATGCTATAAGTTGTTTTCAAGTTCAAACGTGTCAAGAATGAAGCTATAAGTCGTTTTCAAATTCAAACGAGTCAAGAACGAAGCCTCAAAATGTTACGAATTGTTTTCATGTTCAAATGAGTGAAGATTGATCCTACGAGTTCTTACAAGTTATTTCCATGTACAAACGAGTCCAGAATGAAGCTATAAGTGGCTTTCAAGTTCAAACGTGCTAAGAATGAAGCCTTAAATTGTTACAAATTGTTTTCATGTACAAATGAGTCAAGAACGATGCTACAAGTTCTTTCAAGTTGTTTCCATGTTTAAATGAGTCAAGAATGAAGCTATAAGTCGTTTTCAAGTTCAAACGAGTGAAGAATGAAGCTATAAGTGGCTTTCAAGTTCAAACTATTTAAGAATGAAGCCTTAAATTGTTACAAATTGTTTTCATGTACAAATGAGTCAAGAATGATGCTAGAAATTCTTTTAAGTTGTTTTTAAGTTCAAACGAGTCAAGAATGAAGATATAAGTTGTTTTTAAGTTCAAACGAGTCAAGAATGAAGCTATAAGTTGTTTTCAAGTTCAAACGAGTCAAGAATGAAGCTATAAGTTGTTTTCAAGTTCAAACGTGTCAAGAATGAAGCTATAAATTGTTTTATAGTTCAAACGAGTCAAGAACGAAGCCTCAAATTGTTACGAATTGTTTTCATGTTCAAATGAGTGAAGAATGATCCTATGAGTTTTTAAAAGTTATTTCCATGTACAACCGAGTCAAGAATGAAGCTATAAGTGGTTTTCAAGTTCAAACGAGTAAAGAATTAAGTCTTAAATTGTTACAAATTGTTTTCATGTACAAATGAGTCAAGAATGATGCTAGAAGTTCTTTCTAGTTGTTTCCATGTATAAAAGAGTCAAGAATGAAGCTATAAGTTGTTTTCAAGTTCAAACGAGTCAAGAACGAATCCTCAAATTGTTACGAATTATTTTCATGTTCGAATGAGTGAAGATTGATCCTACGAGTTTTTACAAGTTATTTCCATGTACAAACGAGAGAAGAGTGATGCTATATGTGGCTTTCAAGTTCAAACGAGTAAAGAATGAAGCCATAAATTGTTATTAATTGTTTTCATGTACTAATGAGTCAAGAGTGATGCTAGAAGTTCTTTCAAGTTGTTTCCATGTATAAACGAGTCAAGAATGAAGCTATAAGTTGTTTTCAAGTTCAAACGAGTCAAAAATGAGGCTATAAGTGGCTTTCAACTTCAAACAATTTAAGAATGTAGCCTTAAATTGTTACAAATAGTTTTCATGTACAAATGAGTCAAGAATGATGCTACAAGTTCTTTCAAGTTGTTTCCAAGTATAAACGAGTCAAGAATGATGCTATAAGTTGTTTTCAAGTTCAAACGTGTCAAGAATGAAGCTATAAGTCGTTTTCAAATTCAAACGAGTCAAGAACGAAGCCTCAAAATGTTACGAATTGTTTTCATGTTCAAATGAGTGAAGATTGATCCTACAAGTTCTTACAAGTTATTTCCATGTACAAACGAGTCAAGAATGAAGCTATAAGTGGCTTTCAAGTTCAAACGAGTTAAGAATGAAGCTATAAGTGGCTTTCAAGTTCAAACGAGTTAAGAATGAAGCCTTAAATTGTTACAAATTGTTTTCATGTACAAATGAGTCAAGAACGATGCTACAAGTTCTTTCAAGTTGTTTCCATGTATAAATGAGTCAAGAATGAAGCTATAAGTCGTTTTCAAGTTCAAACGAGTGAAGAATGAAGCTATAAGTGGCTTTCAAGTTCAAACTATTTAAGAATGAAGCCTTAAATTGTGACAAGTTGTTTTCATGTACAAATGAGTCAAGAATGATGCTAGAAATTCTTTTAAGTTGTTTTTAAGTTCAAACGAGTCAAGAATGAAGATATAAGTTGTTTTTAAGTTCAAACGAGTCAAGAATGAAGCTATAAGTTGTTTTCAAGTTCAAACGAGTCAAGAATGAAGCTATAAGTTGTTTTCAAGTTCAAACGTGTCAAGAATGAAGCTATAAATTGTTTTATAGTTCAAACGAGTCAAGAACGAAGCCTCAAATTGTTACGAATTGTTTTCATGTTCAAATGAGTGAAGAATGATCCTATGAGTTTTTAAAAGTTATTTCCATGTACAAACGAGTCAAGAATGAAGCTATAAGTGGTTTTCAAGTTCAAACGAGTAAAGAATTAAGTCTTAAATTGTTACAAATTGTTTTCATGTACAAATGAGTCAAGAATGATGCTAGAAGTTCTTTCTAGTTGTTTCCATGTATAAAAGAGTCAAGAATGAAGCTATAAGTTGTTTTCAAGTTCAAACGAGTCAAGAACGAATCCTCAAATTGTTACGAATTATTTTCATGTTCGAATGAGTGAAGATTGATCCTACGAGTTTTTACAAGTTATTTCCATGTACAAACGAGAGAAGAGTGATGCTATATGTGGCTTTCAAGTTCAAACGAGTAAAGAATGAAGCCATAAATTGTTATAAATAGTTTTCATGTACAAATGAGACAAGAATGATGCTACAAGTTCTTTCAAGTTGTTTCCAAGTATAAACGAGTCAAGAATGATGCTATAAGTTGTTTTCAAGTTCAAACGTGTCAAGAATGAAGCTATAAGTCGTTTTCAAATTCAAACGAGTCAAGAACGAAGCCTCAAAATGTTACGAATTGTTTTCATGTTCAAATGAGTGAAGATTGATCCTACGAGTTCTTACAAGTTATTTCCATGTACAAACGAGTCAAGAATGAAGCTATAAGTGGCTTTCAAGTTCAAACGAGTTAAGAATGAAGCCTTAAATTGTTACAAATTGTTTTCATGTACAAATGAGTCAAGAACGATGCTACAAGTTCTTTCAAGTTATTTCCATGTATAAATGAGTCAAGAATGAAGCTATAAGTTGTTTTCAAGTTCAAACGAGTCAAGAATGAAGCTATAAGTTGTTTTCAAGTTCAAACGTGTCAAGAATGAAGCTATAAATTGTTTTATAGTTCAAACGAGTCAAGAACGAAGCCTCAAATTGTTACGAATTGTTTTCATGTTCAAATGAGTGAAGAATGATCCTATGAGTTTTTAAAAGTTATTTCCATGTACAAACGAGTCAAGAATGAAGCTATAAGTGGTTTTCAAGTTCAAACGAGTAAAGAATTAAGTCTTAAATTGTTACAAATTGTTTTCATGTACAAATGAGTCAAGAATGATGCTAGAAGTTCTTTCTAGTTGTTTCCATGTATAAAAGAGTCAAGAATGAAGCTATAAGTTGTTTTCAAGTTCAAACGAGTCAAGAACGAATCCTCAAATTGTTACGAATTATTTTCATGTTCGAATGAGTGAAGATTGATCCTACGAGTTTTTACAAGTTATTTCCATGTACAAACGAGAGAAGAGTGATGCTATATGTGGCTTTCAAGTTCAAACGAGTAAAGAATGAAGCCATAAATTGTTATAAATTGTTTTCATGTACTAATGAGTCAAGAATGATGCTAGAAGTTCTTTCAAGTTGTTTCCATGTATAAACGAGTCAAGAATGAAGCTATAAGTTGTTTTCAAGTTCAAACGAGTCAAAAATGAAGCTATAAGTGGCTTTCAACTTCAAACAATTTAAGAATGTAGCCTTAAATTGTTACAAATAGTTTTCATGTACAAATGAGTCAAGAATGATGCTACAAGTTCTTTCAAGTTGTTTCCAAGTATAAACGAGTCAAGAATGATGCTATAAGTTGTTTTCAAGTTCAAACGTGTCAAGAATGAAGCTACAAGTCATTTTCAAATTCAAACGAGTCAAGAACGAAGCCTCAAAATGTTACGAATTGTTTTCATGTTCAAATGAGTGAAGATTGATCCTACGAGTTCTTACAAGTTATTTCCATGTACAAACGAGTCAAGAATGAAGCTACAAACGAGTCAAGAATGAAGCTATAAGTGGCTTTCAAGTTCAAACGAGTTAAGAATGAAGCCTTAAATTGTTACAAATTGTTTTCATGTACAAATGAGTCAAGAACGATGCTACAAGTTCTTTCAAGTTGTTTCCATGTATAAATGAGTTAAGAATGATGCTAGAAGTTCTTTCTAGTTGTTTCCATGTATAAAAGAGTCAAGAATGAAGCTATAAGTTGTTTTCAAGTTCAAACGAATCAAGAACGAATCCTCA
Source organism: Oenanthe sinensis (assembly GCA_028671895.1). Classification (NCBI taxonomy): domain Eukaryota; kingdom Viridiplantae; phylum Streptophyta; class Magnoliopsida; order Apiales; family Apiaceae; genus Oenanthe; species Oenanthe sinensis. The sequence continues at coordinate 11,264,292 of JAPMAC010000212.1, forward strand.
AATTGTTACGAATTATTTTCATGTTCGAATGAGTGAAGATTGATCCTACGAGTTTTTACAAGTTATTTCCATGTACAAACGAGAGAAGAGTGATGCTATATGTGGCTTTCAAGTTCAAACGAGTAAAGAATGAAGCCATAAATTATTATAAATTGTTTTCATGTACTAATGAGTCAAGAATGATGCTAGAAGTTCTTTCAAGTTGTTTCCATGTATAAACGAGTCAAGAATGAAGCTATAAGTTGTTTTCAAGTTCAAACGAGTCAAAAATGAAGCTATAAGTGGCTTTCAACTTCAAACAATTTAAGAATGTAACCTTAAATTGTTACAAATAGTTTTCATGTACAAATGAGTCAAGAATGATGCTACAAGTTCTTTCAAGTTGTTTCCAAGTATAAACGAGTCAAGAATGATGCTATAAGTTGTTTTCAAGTTCAAACGTGTCAAGAATGAAGCTATAAGTCGTTTTCAAATTCAAACGAGTCAAGAACGAAGCCTCAAAATGTTACGATTTGTTTTCATGTTCAAATGAGTGAAGATTGATCCTACGAGTTCTTACAAGTTATTTCCATGTACAAACGAGTCAAGAATGAAGCTATAAGTGGCTTTCAAGTTCAAACGAGTTAAGAATGAAGCCTTAAATTGTTACAAATTGTTTTCATGTACAAATGAGTCAAGAACGATGCTACAAGTTCTTTCAAGTTGTTTCCATGTATAAATGAGTCAAGAATGAAGCTATAAGTCGTTTTCAACTTCAAACGAGTGAAGAATGAAGCTATAAGTGGCTTCCAAGTTCAAACTATTTAAGAATGAAGCCTTAAATTGTTACAAATTGTTTTCATGTACAAATGAGTCAAGAATGATGCTAGAAATTCTTTTAAGTTGTTTTTAAGTTCAAACGAGTCAAGAATGAAGTTATAAGTTGTTTTCAAGTTCAAACGTGTCAAGAATGAAGCTATAAGTTGTTTTCAAGTTCAAACGTGTCAAGAATGAAGCTATAAATTGTTTTATAGTTCAAACGAGTCAAGAACGGAGCCTCAAATTGTTACGAATTGTTTTCATGTTCAAATGAGTGAAGAATGATCCTATGAGTTTTTAAAAGTTATTTCCATGTACAAACGAGTCAAGAATGAAGCTATAAGTGGTTTTCAAGTTCAAACGAGTAAAGAATTAAGTCTTAAATTGTTACTAATTGTTTTCATGTACAAATGAGTCAAGAATGATGCTAGAAGTTCTTTCTAGTTGTTTCCATGTATAAAAGAGTCAAGAATGAAGCTATAAGTTGTTTTCAAGTTCAAACGAGTCAAGAACGAATCCTCAAATTGTTACGAATTATTTTCATGTTCGAATGAGTGAAGATTGATCCTACGAGTTTTTACAAGTTATTTCCATGTACAAACGAGAGAAGAGTGATGCTATATGTGGCTTTCAAGTTCAAACGAGTAAAGAATGAAGCCATAAATTGTTATAAATTGTTTTCATGTACTAATGAGTCAAGAATGATGCTAGAAGTTCTTTCAAGTTGTTTCCATGTATAAACGAGTCAAGAATGAAGCTATAAGTTGTTTTCAAGTTCAAACGAGTCAAAAATGAAGCTATAAGTGGCTTTCAACTTCAAACAATTTAAGAATGTAGCCTTAAATTGTTACAAATAGTTTTCATGTACAAATGAGTCAAGAATGATGCTACAAGTTCTTTCAAGTTGTTTCCAAGTATAAACGAGTCAAGAATGATGCTATAAGTTGTTTTCAAGTTCAAACGTGTCAAGAATGAAGCTATAAGTCGTTTTCAAATTCAAATGAGTCAAGAACGAAGCCTCAAAATGTTACGAATTGTTTTCATGTTCAAATGAGTGAAGATTGATCCTACGAGTTCTTACAAGTTATTTCCATGTACAAACGAGTCAAGAATGAAGCTACAAACGAGTCAAGAATGAAGCTATAAGTGGCTTTCAAGTTCAAACGAGTTAAGAATGAAGCCTTAAATTGTTACAAATTGTTTTCATGTACAAATGAGTCAAGAACGATGCTACAAGTTCTTTCAAGTTGTTTCCATGTATAAATGAGTCAAGAATGATGCTAGAAGTTCTTTCTAGTTGTTTCCATGTATAAAAGAGTCAAGAATGAAGCTATAAGTTGTTTTCAAGTTCAAACGAATCAAGAACGAATCCTCAAATTGTTATGAATTATTTTCATGTTCGAATGAGTGAAGATTGATCCTACGAGTTTTTACAAGTTATTTCCATGTACAAACGAGAGAAGAGTGATGCTATATGTGGCTTTCAAGTTCAAACGAGTAAAGAATGAAGCCATAAATTATTATAAATTGTTTTCATGTACTAATGAGTCAAGAATGATGCTAGAAGTTCTTTCAAGTTGTTTCCATGTATAAACGAGTCAAGAATGAAGCTATAAGTTGTTTTCAAGTTCAAACGAGTCAAAAATGAAGCTATAAGTGGCTTTCAACTTCAAACAATTTAAGAATGTAGCCTTAAATTGTTACAAATAGTTTTCATGTACAAATGAGTCAAGAATGATGCTACAAGTTCTTTCAAGTTGTTTCCAAGTATAAACGAGTCAAGAATGATGCTATAAGTTGTTTTCAAGTTCAAACGTGTCAAGAATGAAGCTATAAGTCGTTTTCAAATTCAAACGAGTCAAGAACGAAGCCTCAAAATGTTACGAATTGTTTTCATGTTCAAATGAGTGAAGATTGATCCTACGAGTTCTTACAAGTTATTTCCATGTACAAACGAGTCAAGAATGAAGCTATAAGTGGCTTTCAAGTTCAAACGTGCTAAGAATGAAGCCTTAAATTGTTACAAATTGTTTTCATGTACAAATGAGTCAAGAACGATGCTACAAGTTCTTTCAAGTTGTTTCCATGTTTAAATGAGTCAAGAATGAAGCTATAAGTCGTTTTCAAGTTCAAACGAGTGAAGAATGAAGCTATAAGTGGCTTTCAAGTTCAAACTATTTAAGAATGAAGCCTTAAATTGTTACAAATTGTTTTCATGTACAAATGAGTCAAGAATGATGCTAGAAATTCTTTTAAGTTGTTTTTAAGTTCAAACGAGTCAAGAATGAAGATATAAGTTGTTTTTAAGTTCAAACGAGTCAAGAATGAAGCTATAAGTTGTTTTCAAGTTCAAACGAGTCAAGAATGAAGCTATAAGTTGTTTTCAAGTTCAAACGTGTCAAGAATGAAGCTATAAATTGTTTTATAGTTCAAACGAGTCAAGAACGAAGCCTCAAATTGTTACGAATTGTTTTCATGTTCAAATGAGTGAAGAATGATCCTATGAGTTTTTAAAAGTTATTTCCATGTACAACCGAGTCAAGAATGAAGCTATAAGTGGTTTTCAAGTTCAAACGAGTAAAGAATTAAGTCTTAAATTGTTACAAATTGTTTTCATGTACAAATGAGTCAAGAATGATGCTAGAAGTTCTTTCTAGTTGTTTCCATGTATAAAAGAGTCAAGAATGAAGCTATAAGTTGTTTTCAAGTTCAAACGAGTCAAGAACGAATCCTCAAATTGTTACGAATTATTTTCATGTTCGAATGAGTGAAGATTGATCCTACGAGTTTTTACAAGTTATTTCCATGTACAAACGAGAGAAGAGTGATGCTATATGTGGCTTTCAAGTTCAAACGAGTAAAGAATGAAGCCATAAATTGTTATAAATAGTTTTCATGTACAAATGAGACAAGAATGATGCTACAAGTTCTTTCAAGTTGTTTCCAAGTATAAACGAGTCAAGAATGATGCTATAAGTTGTTTTCAAGTTCAAACGTGTCAAGAATGAAGCTATAAGTCGTTTTCAAATTCAAACGAGTCAAGAACGAAGCCTCAAAATGTTACGAATTGTTTTCATGTTCAAATGAGTGAAGATTGATCCTACGAGTTCTTACAAGTTATTTCCATGTACAAACGAGTCAAGAATGAAGCTATAAGTGGCTTTCAAGTTCAAACGAGTTAAGAATGAAGCCTTAAATTGTTACAAATTGTTTTCATGTACAAATGAGTCAAGAACGATGCTACAAGTTCTTTCAAGTTGTTTCCATGTATAAATGAGTCAAGAATGAAGCTATAAGTCGTTTTCAAGTTCAAACGAGTGAAGAATGAAGCTATAAGTGGCTTTCAAGTTCAAACTATTTAAGAATGAAGCCTTAAATTGTTACAAATTGTTTTCATGTACAAATGAGTCAAGAATGATGCTAGAAATTCTTTTAAGTTGTTTTTAAGTTCAAACGAGTCAAGAATGAAGATATAAGTTGTTTTTAAGTTCAAACGAGTCAAGTATGAAGCTATAAGTTGTTTTCAAGTTCAAACGAGTCAAGAATGAAGCTATAAGTTGTTTTCAAGTTCAAACGTGTCAAGAATGAAGCTATAAATTGTTTTATAGTTCAAACGAGTCAAGAACGAAGCCTCAAATTGTTACGAATTGTTTTCATGTTCAAATGAGTGAAGAATGATCCTATGAGTTTTTAAAAGTTATTTCCATGTACAAACGAGTCAAGAATGAAGCTATAAGTGGTTTTCAAGTTCAAACGAGTAAAAAATTAAGTCTTAAATTGTTACAAATTGTTTTCATGTACAAATGAGTCAAGAATGATGCTAGAAGTTCTTTCTAGTTGTTTCCATGTATAAAAGAGTCAAGAATGAAGCTATAAGTTGTTTTCAAGTTCAAACGAGTCAAGAACGAATCCTCAAATTGTTACGAATTATTTTCATGTTCGAATGAGTGAAGATTGATCCTACGAGTTTTTACAAGTTATTTCCATGTACAAACGAGAGAAGAGTGATGCTATATGTGGCTTTCAAGTTCAAACGAGTAAAGAATGAAGCCATAAATTGTTATAAATTGTTTTCATGTACTAATGAGTCAAGAATGATGCTAGAAGTTCTTTCAAGTTGTTTCCATGTATAAACGAGTCAAGAATGAAGCTATAAGTCGTTTTCAAGTTCAAACGAGTGAAGAATGAAGCTATAAGTGGCTTTCAAGTTCAAACTATTTAAGAATGAAGCCTTAAATTGTTACAAATTGTTTTCATGTACAAATGAGTCAAGAATGATGCTAGAAATTCTTTTAAGTTGTTTTTAAGTTCAAACGAGTCAAGAATGAAGATATAAGTTGTTTTTAAGTTCAAACGAGTCAAGAATGAAGCTATAAGTTGTTTTCAAGTTCAAACGAGTCAAGAATGAAGCTATAAGTTGTTTTCAAGTTCAAACGTGTCAAGAATGAAGCTATAAATTGTTTTATAGTTCAAACGAGTCAAGAACGAAGCCTCAAATTGTTACGAATTGTTTTCATGTTCAAATGAGTGAAGAATGATCCTATGAGTTTTTAAAAGTTATTTCCATGTACAAACGAGTCAAGAATGAAGCTATAAGTGGTTTTCAAGTTCAAACGAGTAAAGAATTAAGTCTTAAATTGTTACAAATTGTTTTCATGTACAAATGAGTCAAGAATGATGCTAGAAGTTCTTTCTAGTTGTTTCCATGTATAAAAGAGTCAAGAATGAAGCTATAAGTTGTTTTCAAGTTCAAACGAGTCAAGAACGAATCCTCAAATTGTTACGAATTATTTTCATGTTCGAATGAGTGAAGATTGATCCTACGAGTTTTTACAAGTTATTTCCATGTACAAACGAGAGAAGAGTGATGCTATATGTGGCTTTCAAGTTCAAACGAGTAAAGAATGAAGCCATAAATTGTTATAAATTGTTTTCATGTACTAATGAGTCAAGAATGATGCTAGAAGTTCTTTCAAGTTGTTTCCATGTATAAACGAGTCAAGAATGAAGCTATAAGTTGTTTTCAAGTTCAAACGAGTCAAAAATGAAGCTATAAGTGGCTTTCAACTTCAAACAATTTAAGAATGTAGCCTTAAATTGTTACAAATAGTTTTCATGTACAAATGAGTCAAGAATGATGCTACAAGTTCTTTCAAGTTGTTTCCAAGTATAAACGAGTCAAGAATGATGCTATAAGTTGTTTTCAAGTTCAAACGTGTCAAGAATGAAGCTATAAGTCGTTTTCAAATTCAAACGAGTCAAGAACGAAGCCTCAAAATGTTACGAATTGTTTTCATGTTCAAATGAGTGAAGATTGATCCTACGAGTTCTTACAAGTTATTTCCATGTACAAACGAGTCAAGAATGAAGCTATAAGTGGCTTTCAAGTTCAAACGAGTTAAGAATGAAGCCTTAAATTGTTACAAATTATTTTCATGTACAAATGAGTCAAGAACGATGCTACAAGTTCTTTCAAGTTGTTTCCATGTATAAATGAGTCAAGAATGAAGCTATAAGTCGTTTTCAAGTTCAAACGAGTGAAGAATGAAGCTATAAGTGGCTTTCAAGTTCAAACTATTTAAGAATGAAGCCTTAAATTGTTACAAATTGTTTTCATGTACAAATGAGTCAAGAATGATGCTAGAAATTCTTTTAAGTTGTTTTTAAGTTCAAACGAGTCAAGAATGAAGATATAAGTTGTTTTTAAGTTCAAACGAGTCAAGAATGAAGCTATAAGTTGTTTTCAAGTTCAAACGAGTCAAGAATGAAGCTATAAGTTGTTTTCAAGTTCAAACGTGTCAAGAATGAAGCTATAAATTGTTTTATAGTTCAAACGAGTCAAGAACGAAGCCTCAAATTGTTACGAATTGTTTTCATGTTCAAATGAGTGAAGAATGATCCTATGAGTTTTTAAAAGTTATTTCCATGTACAAACGAGTCAAGAATGAAGCTATAAGTGGTTTTCAAGTTCAAACGAGTAAAGAATTAAGTCTTAAATTGTTACAAATTGTTTTCATGTACAAATGAGTCAAGAATGATGCTAGAAGTTCTTTCTAGTTGTTTCCATGTATAAAAGAGTCAAGAATGAAGCTATTATAAGTTGTTTTCAAGTTCAAACGAGTCAAGAACGAATCCTCAAATTGTTACGAATTATTTTCATGTTCGAATGAGTGAAGATTGATCCTACGAGTTTTTACAAGTTATTTCCATGTACAAACGAGAGAAGAGTGATGCTATATGTGGCTTTCAAGTTCAAACGAGTAAAGAATGAAGCCATAAATTGTTATAAATTGTTTTCATGTACTAATGAGTCAAGAATGATGCTAGAAGTTCTTTCAAGTTGTTTCCATGTATAAACGAGTCAAGAATGAAGCTATAAGTTGTTTTCAAGTTCAAACGAGTCAAAAATTAAGCTATAAGTGGCTTTCAACTTCAAACAATTTAAGAATGTAGCCTTAAATTGTTACAAATAGTTTTCATGTACAAATGAGTCAAGAATGATGCTAAAATAATTCTTTCAAGTTGTTTCCAAGTATAAACGAGTCAAGAATGATGCTATAAGTTGTTTTCAAGTTCAAACGTGTCAAGAATGAAGCTATAAGTCGTTTTCAAATTCAAACGAGTCAAGAACGAAGCCTCAAAATGTTACGAATTGTTTTCATGTTCAAATGAGTGAAGATTGATCCTACGAGTTCTTACAAGTTATTTCCATGTACAAACGAGTCAAGAATGAAGCTATAAGTGGCTTTCAAGTTCAAACGAGTTAAGAATGAAGCCTTAAATTGTTACAAATTGTTTTCATGTACAAATGAGTCAAGAACGATGCTACAAGTTCTTTCAAGTTGTTTCCATGTATAAATGAGTCAAGAATGAAGCTATAAGTCGTTTTCAAGTTCAAACGAGTGAAGAATGAAGCTATAAGTGGCTTTCAAGTTCTAACTATTTAAGAATGAAGCCTTAAATTGTTAAAAATTGTTTTCATGTACAAATGAGTCAAGAATGATGCTAGAAATTCTTTTAAGTTGTTTTTAAGTTCAAACGAGTCAAGAATGAAGATATAAGTTGTTTTTAAGTTCAAACGAGTCAAGAATGAAGCTATAAGTTGTTTTCAAGTTCCAACGAGTCAAGAATGAAGCTATAAGTTGTTTTCAAGTTCAAACGTGTCAAGAATGAAGCTATAAATTATTTTATAGTTCAAACGAGTCAAGAACGAAGCCTCAAATTGTTACGAATTGTTTTCATGTTCAAATGAGTGAAGAATGATCCTATGAGTTTTTAAAAGTTATTTCCATGTACAAACGAGTCAAGAATGAAGCTATAAATGGTTTTCAAGTTCAAACGAGTAAAGAATTAAGTCTTAAATTGTTACAAATTGTTTTCATGTACAAATGAGTCAAGAATGATGCTAGAAGTTCTTTCTAGTTGTTTCCATGTATAAAAGAGTCAAGAATGAAGCTATAAGTTGTTTTCAAGTTCAAACGAGTCAAGAACGAAGCCTCAAATTGTTACGAATTATTTTCATGTTCGAATGAGTGAAGATTGATCCTACGAGTTTTTACAAGTTATTTCCATGTACAAACGAGAGAAGAGTGATGCTATATGTGGCTTTCAAGTTCAAACGAGTAAAGAATGAAGCCATAAATTGTTATAAATTGTTTTCATGTACTAATGAGTCAAGAATGATGCTAGAAGTTCTTTCAAGTTGTTTCCATGTATAAACGAACCAAGAATGAAGCTATAAGTTGTTTTCAAGTTCAAACTAGTCAAAAATGAAGTTATAAGTGCCTTTCAACTTCAAACAATTTAAGAATATAGCCTTAAATTGTTACAAATTGTTTTCATGTACAAATGAGTCAAGAATGATGCTAAAATAATTCTTTCAAGTTGTTTCCAAGTATAAACGAGTCAAGAATGATGCTATAAGTTGTTTTCAAGTTCAAACGTGTCAAGAATGAAGCTATAAGTCGTTTTCAAATTCAAACGAGTCAAGAACGAAGCCTCAAAATGTTACGAATTGTTTTCATGTTCAAATGAATGAAGATTGATCCTACGAGTTCTTACAAGTTATTTCCATGTACAAACGAGTCAAGAATGAAGCTATAAGTGGCTTTCAAGTTCAAACGAGTTAAGAATGAAGCCTTATATTGTTACAAATTGTTTTCATGTACAAATGAGTCAAGAACGATGCTACAAGTTCTTTCAAGTTGTTTCCATGTATAAATGAGTCAAGAATGAAGCTATAAGTCGTTTTCAAGTTCAAACGAGTGAAGAATGAAGCTATAAGTGGCTTTCAAGTTCAAACTATTTAAGAATGAAGCCTTAAATTGTTAAAAATTGTTTTCATGTACAAATGACTCAAGAATGATGCTAGAAATTCTTTTAAGTTGTTTTTAAGTTCAAACGAGTCAAGAATGAAGATATAAGTTGTTTTTAAGTTCAAACGAGTCAAGAATGAAGCTAAAAGTTGTTTTCAAGTTCCAACGAGTCAAGAATGAAGCTATAAGTTGTTTTCAAGTTCAAACGTGTCAAGAATGAAGCTATAAATTGTTTTATAGTTCAAACGAGTCAAGAACGAAGCCTCAAATTGTTACGAATTGTTTTCATGTTCAAATGAGTGAAGAATGATCCTATGAGTTTTTAAAAGTTATTTCCATGTACAAACGAGTCAAGAATGAAGCTATAAGTGGTTTTCAAGTTCAAACGAGTAAAGAATTAAGTCTTAAATTGTTACAAATTGTTTTCATGTACAAATGAGTCAAGAAAGATGCTAGAAGTTCTTTCTAAGTGTTTCCATGTATAAACGAGTCAAGAATGAAGCTATAAGTTGTTTTCAAGTTCAAACGAGTCAAGAACGAAGCCTCAAATTGTTACGAATTATTTTCATGTTCGAATGAGTGAAGATTGATCCTACGAGTTTTTACAAGTTATTTCCATGTACAAACGAGAGAAGAGTGATGCTATATGTGGCTTTCAAGTTCAAACGAGTAAAGAATGAAGCCATAAATTGTTATAAATTGTTTTCATGTACTAATGAGTCAAGAATGATGCTAGAAGTTCTTTCAAGTTGTTTCCATGTATAAACGAGTCAAGAATGAAGCTATAAGTTGTTTTCAAGTTCAAACAAGTCAAAAATGAAGTTATAAGTGCCTTTCAACTTCAAACAATTTAAGAATGTAGCCTTAAATTGTTACAAATTGTTTTCATGTACAAATGAGTCAAGAATGATGCTAAAATAATTCTTTCAAGTTGTTTCCAAGTATAAACGAGTCAAGAATGATGCTATAAGTTGTTTTCAAGTTCAAACGTGTCAAGAATGAAGCTATAAGTCGTTTTCAAATTCAAACGAGTCAAGAACGAAGCCTCAAAATGTTACGAATTGTTTTCATGTTCAAATGAGTGAAGATTGATCCTACGAGTTCTTACAAGTTATTTCCATGTACAAACGAGTCAAGAATGAAGCTATAAGTGGCTTTCAAGTTCAAACGAGTTAAGAATGAAGCCTTAAATTGTTACAAATTGTTTTCATGTACAAATGAGTCAAGAACGATGCTACAAGTTCTTTCAAGTTGTTTCCATGTATAAATGAGTCAAGAATGAAGCTATAAGTCGTTTTCAAGTTCAAACGAGTGAAGAATGAAGCTATAAGTGGCTTTCAAGTTCTAACTATTTAAGAATGAAGCCTTAAATTGTTAAAAATTGTTTTCATGTACAAATGAGTCAAGAATGATGCTAGAAATTCTTTTAAGTTGTTTTTAAGTTCAAACGAGTCAAGAATGAAGATATAAGTTGTTTTTAAGTTCAAACGAGTCAAGAATGAAGCTATAAGTTGTTTTCAAGTTCCAACGAGTCAAGAATGAAGCTATAAGTTGTTTTCAAGTTCAAACGTGTCAAGAATGAAGCTATAAATTATTTTATAGTTCAAACGAGTCAAGAACGAAGCCTCAAATTGTTACGAATTGTTTTCATGTTCAAATGAGTGAAGAATGATCCTATGAGTTTTTAAAAGTTATTTCCATGTACAAACGAGTCAAGAATGAAGCTATAAATGGTTTTCAAGTTCAAACGAGTAAAGAATTAAGTCTTAAATTGTTACAAATTGTTTTCATGTACAAATGAGTCAAGAATGATGCTAGAAGTTCTTTCTAGTTGTTTCCATGTATAAAAGAGTCAAGAATGAAGCTATAAGTTGTTTTCAAGTTCAAACGAGTCAAGAACGAAGCCTCAAATTGTTACGAATTATTTTCATGTTCGAATGAGTGAAGATTGATCCTACGAGTTTTTACAAGTTATTTCCATGTACAAACGAGAGAAGAGTGATGCTATATGTGGCTTTCAAGTTCAAACGAGTAAAGAATGAAGCCATAAATTGTTATAAATTGTTTTCATGTACTAATGAGTCAAGAATGATGCTAGAAGTTCTTTCAAGTTGTTTCCATGTATAAACGAACCAAGAATGAAGCTATAAGTTGTTTTCAAGTTCAAACTAGTCAAAAATGAAGTTATAAGTGCCTTTCAACTTCAAACAATTTAAGAATATAGCCTTAAATTGTTACAAATTGTTTTCATGTACAAATGAGTCAAGAATGATGCTAAAATAATTCTTTCAAGTTGTTTCCAAGTATAAACGAGTCAAGAATGATGCTATAAGTTGTTTTCAAGTTCAAACGTGTCAAGAATGAAGCTATAAGTCGTTTTCAAATTCAAACGAGTCAAGAACGAAGCCTCAAAATGTTACGAATTGTTTTCATGTTCAAATGAATGAAGATTGATCCTACGAGTTCTTACAAGTTATTTCCATGTACAAACGAGTCAAGAATGAAGCTATAAGTGGCTTTCAAGTTCAAACGAGTTAAGAATGAAGCCTTATATTGTTACAAATTGTTTTCATGTACAAATGAGTCAAGAACGATGCTACAAGTTCTTTCAAGTTGTTTCCATGTATAAATGAGTCAAGAATGAAGCTATAAGTCGTTTTCAAGTTCAAACGAGTGAAGAATGAAGCTATAAGTGGCTTTCAAGTTCAAACTATTTAAGAATGAAGCCTTAAATTGTTAAAAATTGTTTTCATGTACAAATGACTCAAGAATGATGCTAGAAATTCTTTTAAGTTGTTTTTAAGTTCAAACGAGTCAAGAATGAAGATATAAGTTGTTTTTAAGTTCAAACGAGTCAAGAATGAAGCTAAAAGTTGTTTTCAAGTTCCAACGAGTCAAGAATGAAGCTATAAGTTGTTTTCAAGTTCAAACGTGTCAAGAATGAAGCTATAAATTGTTTTATAGTTCAAACGAGTCAAGAACGAAGCCTCAAATTGTTACGAATTGTTTTCATGTTCAAATGAGTGAAGAATGATCCTATGAGTTTTTAAAAGTTATTTCCATGTACAAACGAGTCAAGAATGAAGCTATAAGTGGTTTTCAAGTTCAAACGAGTAAAGAATTAAGTCTTAAATTGTTACAAATTGTTTTCATGTACAAATGAGTCAAGAAAGATGCTAGAAGTTCTTTCTAGTTGTTTCCATGTATAAACGAGTCAAGAATGAAGCTATAAGTTGTTTTCAAGTTCAAACGAGTCAAGAACGAAGCCTCAAATTGTTACGAATTATTTTCATGTTCGAATGAGTGAAGATTGATCCTACGAGTTTTTACAAGTTATTTCCATGTACAAACGAGAGAAGAGTGATGCTATATGTGGCTTTCAAGTTCAAACGAGTAAAGAATGAAGCCATAAATTGTTATAAATTGTTTTCATGTACTAATGAGTCAAGAATGATGCTAGAAGTTCTTTCAAGTTGTTTCCATGTATAAACGAGTCAAGAATGAAGCTATAAGTTGTTTTCAAGTTCAAACAAGTCAAAAATGAAGTTATAAGTGCCTTTCAACTTCAAACAATTTAAGAATGTAGCCTTAAATTGTTACAAATTGTTTTCATGTACAAATGAGTCAAGAATGATGCTAAAATAATTCTTTCAAGTTGTTTCCAAGTATAAACGAGTCAAGAATGATGCTATAAGTTGTTTTCAAGTTCAAACGTGTCAAGAATGAAGCTATAAGTCGTTTTCAAATTCAAACGAGTCAAGAACGAAGCCTCAAAATGTTACGAATTGTTTTCATGTTCAAATGAGTGAAGATTGATCCTACGAGTTCTTACAAGTTATTTCCATGTACAAACGAGTCAAGAATGAAGCTATAAGTGGCTTTCAAGTTCAAACGAGTTAAGAATGAAGCCTTAAATTGTTACAAATTGTTTTCATGTACAAATGAGTCAAGAACGATGCTACAAGTTCTTTCAAGTTGTTTCCATGTATAAATGAGTCAAGAATGAAGCTATAAGTTGTTTTCAAGTTCAAACGAGTCAAGAATGAAGCTATAAGTCGTTTTCAAATTCAAACGAGTCAAGAACGAAGCCTCAAAATGTTACGAATTGTTTTCATGTTCAAATGAGTGAAGATTGATCCTACGAGTTCTTACAAGTTATTTCCATGTACAAACGAGTCAAGAATGAAGCTATAAGTGGTTTTCAAGTTCAAACGAGTAAAGAATTAAGTCTTAAATTGTTACAAATTGTTTTCATGTACAAATGAGTCAAGAATGATGCTAGAAGTTCTTTCTAGTTGTTTCCATGTATAAAAGAGTCAAGAATGAAGCTATAAGTTGTTTTCAAGTTCAAGCGAGTCAAGAACGAAGCCTCAAATTGTTACGAATTATTTTCATGTTCGAATGAGTGAAGATTGATCCTACGAGTTTTTACAAGTTATTTCCATGTACAAACAAGAGAAGAGTGATGCTATATGTGGCTTTCAAGTTCAAACGAGTAAAGAATGAAGCCATAAATTGTTATAAATTGTTTTCATGTACTAATGAGTCAAGAATGATGCTAGAAGTTCTTTCAAGTTGTTTCCATGTATAAACGAGTCAAGAATGAAGCTATAAGTTGTTTTCAAGTTCAAACGAGTCAAAAATGAAGTTATAAGTGCCTTTCAACTTCAAACAATTTAAGAATGTAGCCTTAAATTGTTACAAATTGTTTTCATGTACAAATGAGTCAAGAATGATGCTAAAATAATTCTTTCAAGTTGTTTCCAAGTATAAACGAGTCAAGAATGATGCTATAAGTTGTTTTCAAGTTCAAACGTGTCAAGAATGAAGCTATAAGTCGTTTTGAAATTCAAACGAGTCAAGAACGAAGCCTCAAAATGTTACGAATTGTTTTCATGTTCAAATGAGTGAAGATTGATCCTACGAGTTCTTACAAGTTATTTCCATGTACAAACGAGTCAAGAATGAAGCTATAAGTGGCTTTCAAGTTCAAACGAGTTAAGAATGAAGCCTTAAATTGTTACAAATTGTTTTCATGTACAAATGAGTCAAGAACGATGCTACAAGTTCTTTCAAGTTGTTTCCATGTATAAATGAGTCAAGAATGAAGCTATAAGTTGTTTTCAAGTTCAAACGAGTCAAGAATGAAGCTATAAGTCGTTTTCAAATTCAAACGAGTCAAGAACGAAGCCTCAAAATGTTACGAATTGTTTTCATGTTCAAATGAGTGAAGATTGATCCTACGAGTTCTTACAAGTTATTTCCATGTACAAACGAGTCAAGAATGAACCTATAAGTGGTTTTCAAGTTCAAACGAGTAAAGAATTAAGTCTTAAATTGTTACAAATTGTTTTCATGTACAAATGAGTCAAGAATGATGCTAGAAGTTCTTTCTAGTTGTTTCCATGTATAAAAGAGTCAAGAATGAAGCTATAAGTTGTTTTCAAGTTCAAGCGAGTCAAGAACGAAGCCTCAAATTGTTACGAATTATTTTCATGTTCGAATGAGTGAAGATTGATCCTACGAGTTTTTATAAGTTATTTCCATGTACAAACGAGAGAAGAGTGATGCTATATGTGGCTTTCAAGTTCAAACGAGTAAAGAATGAAGCCATAAATTGTTATAAATTGTTTTCATGTACTAATGAGTCAAGAATGATGCTAGAAGTTCTTTCAAGTTGTTTCCATGTATAAACGAGTCAAGAATGAAGCTATAAGTTGTTTTCAAGTTCAAACAAGTCAAAAATGAAGTTATAAGTGCCTTTCAACTTCAAACAATTTAAGAATGTAGCCTTAAATTGTTACAAATTGTTTTCATGTACAAATGAGTCAAGAATGATGCTAAAATAATTCTTTCAAGTTGTTTCCAAGTATAAACGAGTCAAGAATGATGCTATAAGTTGTTTTCAAGTTCAAACGTGTCAAGAATGAAGCTATAAGTCGTTTTCAAATTCAAACGAGTCATGAACGAAGCCTCAAAATGTTACGAATTGTTTTCATGTTCAAATGAGTGAAGATTGATCCTACGAGTTCTTACAAGTTATTTCCATGTACAAACGAGTCAAGAATGAAGCTATAAGTGGCTTTCAAGTTCAAACGAGTTAAGAATGAAGCCTTAAATTATTACAAATTGTTTTCATGTACAAATGAGTCAAGAACGATGCTACAAGTTCTTTCAAGTTATTTCCATGTATAAATGAGTCAAGAATGAAGCTATAAGTCGTTTTCAAGTTCAAACGAGTCAAGAATGAAGCTATAAGTCGTTTTCAAATTCAAACGAGTCAAGAACGAAGCCTCAAAATGTTACGAATTGTTTTCATGTTCAAATGAGTGAAGATTGATCCTACGAGTTCTTACAAGTTATTTCCATGTACAAACGAGTCAAGAATGAAGCTATAAGTGGTTTTCAAGTTCAAACGAGTAAAGAATTAAGTCTTAAATTGTTACAAATTGTTTTCATGTACAAATGAGTCAAGAATGATGCTAGAAGTTCTTTCTAGTTGTTTCCATGTATAAAAGAGTCAAGAATGAAGCTATAAGTTGTTTTCAAGTTCAAGCGAGTCAAGAACGAAGCCTCAAATTGTTACGAATTATTTTCATGTTCGAATGAGTGAAGATTGATCCTACGAGTTTTTATAAGTTATTTCCATGTACAAACGAGAGAAGAGTGATGCTATATGTGGCTTTCAAGTTCAAACGAGTAAAGAATGAAGCCATAAATTGTTATAAATTGTTTTCATGTACTAATGAGTCAAGAATGATGCTAGAAGTTCTTTCAAGTTGTTTCCATATATAAACGAGTCAAGAATGAAGCTATAAGTTGTTTTCAAGTTCAAACAAGTCAAAAATGAAGTTATAAGTGCCTTTCAACTTCAAACAATTTAAGAATGTAGCCTTAAATTGTTACAAATTGTTTTCATGTACAAATGAGTCAAGAATGATGCTAAAATAATTCTTTCAAGTTGTTTCCAAGTATAAACGAGTCAAGAATGATGCTATAAGTTGTTTTCAAGTTCAAACGTGTCAAGAATGAAGCTATAAGTCGTTTTCAAATTCAAACGAGTCAAGAACGAAGCCTCAAAATGTTACGAATTGTTTTCATGTTCAAATGAGTGAAGATTGATCCTACGAGTTCTTACAAGTTATTTCCATGTACAAACGAGTCAAGAATGAAGCTATAAGTGGCTTTCAAGTTCAAACGAGTTAAGAATGAAGCCTTAAATTATTACAAATTGTTTTCATGTACAAATGAGTCAAGAACGATGCTACAAGTTCTTTCAAGTTATTTCCATGTATAAATGAGTCAAGAATGAAGCTATAAGTCGTTTTCAAGTTCAAACGAGTCAAGAATGAAGCTATAAGTCGTTTTCAAATTCAAACGAGTCAAGAACGAAGCCTCAAAATGTTACGAATTGTTTTCATGTTCAAATGAGTGAAGATTGATCCTACGAGTTCTTACAAGTTATTTCCATGTACAAACGAGTCAAGAATGAAGCTATAAGTGGTTTTCAAGTTCAAACGAGTAAAGAATTAAGTCTTAAATTGTTACAAATTGTTTTCATGTACAAATGAGTCAAGAATGATGCTAGAAGTTCTTTCTAGTTGTTTCCATGTATAAAAGAGTCAAGAATGAAGCTATAAGTTGTTTTCAAGTTCAAGCGAGTCAAGAACGAAGCCTCAAATTGTTACGAATTATTTTCATGTTCGAATGAGTGAAGATTGATCCTACGAGTTTTTACAAGTTATTTCCATGTACAAACGAGAGAAGAGTGATGCTATATGTGGCTTTCAAGTTCAAACGAGTAAAGAATGAAGCCATAAATTGTTATAAATTGTTTTCATGTACTAATGAGTCAAGAATGATGCTAGAAGTTCTTTCAAGTTGTTTCCATGTATAAACGAGTCAAGAATGAAGCTATAAGTTGTTTTCAAGTTCAAACGAGTCAAAAATGAAGTTATAAGTGCCTTTCAACTTCAAACAATTTAAGAATGTAGCCTTAAATTGTTACAAATTGTTTTCATGTACAAATGAGTCAAGAATGATGCTAAAATAATTCTTTCAAGTTGTTTCCAAGTATAAACGAGTCAAGAATGATGCTATAAGTTGTTTTCAAGTTCAAACGTGTCAAGAATGAAGCTATAAGTCGTTTTGAAATTCAAACGAGTCAAGAACGAAGCCTCAAAATGTTACGAATTGTTTTCATGTTCAAATGAGTGAAGATTGATCCTACGAGTTCTTACAAGTTATTTCCATGTACAAACGAGTCAAGAATGAAGCTATAAGTGGCTTTCAAGTTCAAACGAGTTAAGAATGAAGCCTTAAATTGTTACAAATTGTTTTCATGTACAAATGAGTCAAGAACGATGCTACAAGTTCTTTCAAGTTGTTTCCATGTATAAATGAGTCAAGAATGAAGCTATAAGTTGTTTTCAAGTTCAAACGAGTCAAGAATGAAGCTATAAGTCGTTTTCAAATTCAAACGAGTCAAGAACGAAGCCTCAAAATGTTACGAATTGTTTTCATGTTCAAATGAGTGAAGATTGATCCTACGAGTTCTTACAAGTTATTTCCATGTACAAACGAGTCAAGAATGAAGCTATAAGTGGTTTTCAAGTTCAAACGAGTAAAGAATTAAGTCTTAAATTGTTACAAATTGTTTTCATGTACAAATGAGTCAAGAATGATGCTAGAAGTTCTTTCTAGTTGTTTCCATGTATAAAAGAGTCAAGAATGAAGCTATAAGTTGTTTTCAAGTTCAAGCGAGTCAAGAACGAAGCCTCAAATTGTTACGAATTATTTTCATGTTCGAATGAGTGAAGATTGATCCTACGAGTTTTTATAAGTTATTTCCATGTACAAACGAGAGAAGAGTGATGCTATATGTGGCTTTCAAGTTCAAACGAGTAAAGAATGAAGCCATAAATTGTTATAAATTGTTTTCATGTACTAATGAGTCAAGAATGATGCTAGAAGTTCTTTCAAGTTGTTTCCATATATAAACGAGTCAAGAATGAAGCTATAAGTTGTTTTCAAGTTCAAACAAGTCAAAAATGAAGTTATAAGTGCCTTTCAACTTCAAACAATTTAAGAATGTAGCCTTAAATTGTTACAAATTGTTTTCATGTACAAATGAGTCAAGAATGATGCTAAAATAATTCTTTCAAGTTGTTTCCAAGTATAAACGAGTCAAGAATGATGCTATAAGTTGTTTTCAAGTTCAAACGTGTCAAGAATGAAGCTATAAGTCGTTTTCAAATTCAAACGAGTCAAGAACGAAGCCTCAAAATGTTACGAATTGTTTTCATGTTCAAATGAGTGAAGATTGATCCTACGAGTTCTTACAAGTTATTTCCATGTACAAACGAGTCAAGAATGAAGCTATAAGTGGCTTTCAAGTTCAAACGAGTTAAGAATGAAGCCTTAAATTATTACAAATTGTTTTCATGTACAAATGAGTCAAGAACGATGCTACAAGTTCTTTCAAGTTATTTCCATGTATAAATGAGTCAAGAATGAAGCTATAAGTCGTTTTCAAGTTCAAACGAGTCAAGAATGAAGCTATAAGTCGTTTTCAAATTCAAACGAGTCAAGAACGAAGCCTCAAAATGTTACGAATTGTTTTCATGTTCAAATGAGTGAAGATTGATCCTACGAGTTCTTACAAGTTATTTCCATGTACAAACGAGTCAAGAATGAAGCTATAAGTGGTTTTCAAGTTCAAACGAGTAAAGAATTAAGTCTTAAATTGTTACAAATTGTTTTCATGTACAAATGAGTCAAGAATGATGCTAGAAGTTCTTTCTAGTTGTTTCCATGTATAAAAGAGTCAAGAATGAAGCTATAAGTTGTTTTCAAGTTCAAGCGAGTCAAGAACGAAGCCTCAAATTGTTACGAATTATTTTCATGTTCGAATGAGTGAAGATTGATCCTACGAGTTTTTATAAGTTATTTCCATGTACAAACGAGAGAAGAGTGATGCTATATGTGGCTTTCAAGTTCAAACGAGTAAAGAATGAAGCCACAAATTGTTATAAATTGTTTTCATGTACTAATGAGTCAAGAATGATGCTAGAAGTTCTTTCAAGTTGTTTCCATGTATAAACGAGTCAAGAATGAAGCTATAAGTTGTTTTCAAGTTCAAACAAGTCAAAAATGAAGTTATAAGTGCCTTTCAACTTCAAACAATTTAAGAATGTAGCCTTAAATTGTTACAAATTGTTTTCATGTACAAATGAGTCAAGAATGATGCTAAAATAATTCTTTCAAGTTGTTTCCAAGTATAAACGAGTCAAGAATGATGCTATAAGTTGTTTTCAAGTTCAAACGTGTCATGAATGAAGCTATAAGTCGTTTTCAAATTCAAACGAGTCAAGAACGAAGCCTCAAAATGTTACGAATTGTTTTCATGTTCAAATGAGTGAAGATTGATCCTACGAGTTCTTACAAGTTATTTCCATGTACAAACGAGTCAAGAATGAAGCTATAAGTGGCTTTCAAGTTCAAACGAGTTAAGAATGAAGCCTTAAATTGTTACAAATTGTTTTCATGTACAAATGAGTCAAGAACGATGCTACAAGTTCTTTCAAGTTGTTTCCATGTATAAATGAGTCAAGAATGAAGCTATAAGTCGTTTTCAAGTTCAAACGAGTGAAGAATGAAGCTATAAGTGGCTTTCAAGTTCAAACTATTTAAGAATGAAGCCTTAAATTGTTACAAATTGTTTTCATGTACAAATGATTCAAGAATGATGCTAGAAATTCTTTTAAGTTGTTTTTAAGTTCAAACGAGTCAAGAATGAAGATATAAGTTGTTTTTAAGTTCAAACGAGTCAAGAATGAAGCTATAAGTTGTTTTCAAGTTCAAACGAGTCAAGAATGAAGCTATAAGTTGTTTTCAAGTTCAAACGTGTCAAGAATGAAGCTATAAATTGTTTTATAGTTCAAACGAGTCAAGAACGAAGCCTCAAATTGTTACGAATTGTTTTCATGTTCAAATGAGTGAAGAATGATCCTATGAGTTTTTAAAAGTTATTTCCATGTACAAACGAGTCAAGAATGAAGCTATAAGTGGTTTTCAAGTTCAAACGAGTAAAGAATTAAGTCTTAAATTGTTACAAATTGTTTTCATGTACAAATGAGTCAAGAATGATGCTAGAAGTTCTTTCTAGTTGTTTCCATGTATAAAAGAGTCAAGAATGAAGCTATAAGTTGTTTTCAAGTTCAAACGAGTCAAGAACGAAGCCTCAAATTGTTACGAATTATTTTCATGTTCGAATGAGTGAAGATTGATCCTACGAGTTTTTACAAGTTATTTCCATGTACAAACGAGAGAAGAGTGATGCTATATGTGGCTTTCAAGTTCAAACGAGTAAAGAATGAAGCCATAAATTGTTATAAATTGTTTTCATGTACTAATGAGTCAAGAATGATGCTAGAAGTTCTTTCAAGTTGTTTCCATGTATAAACGAGTCAAGAATGAAGCTATAAGTTGTTTTCAAGTTCAAACAAGTCAAAAATGAAGTTATAAGTGCCTTTCAACTTCAAACAATTTAAGAATGTAGCCTTAAATTGTTACAAATTGTTTTCATGTACAAATGAGTCAAGAATGATGCTAAAATAATTCTTTCAAGTTGTTTCCAAGTATAAACGAGTCAAGAATGATGTTATAAGTTGTTTTCAAGTTCAAACGTGTCAAGAATGAAGCTATAAGTCGTTTTCAAATTCAAACGAGTGAAGAACGAAGCCTCAAAATGTTACGAATTGTTTTCATGTTCAAATGAGTGAAGATTGATCCTACGAGTTCTTACAAGTTATTTCCATGTACAAACGAGTCAAGAATGAAGCTATAAGTGGCTTTCAAGTTCAAACGAGTTAAGAATGAAGCCTTAAATTGTTACAAATTGTTTTCATGTACAAATGAGTCAAGAACGATGCTACAAGTTCTTTCAAGTTGTTTCCATGTATAAATGAGTCAAGAATGAAGCTATAAGTTGTTTTCAAGTTCAAACGAGTCAAGAATGAAGCTATAAGTCGTTTTCAAATTCAAACGAGTCAAGAACGAAGCCTCAAAATGTTACGAATTGTTTTCATGTTCAAATGAGTGAAGATTGATCCTACGAGTTCTTACAAGTTATTTCCATGTACAAACGAGTCAAGAATGAAGCTATAAGTGGTTTTCAAGTTCAAACGAGTAAAGAATTAAGTCTTAAATTGTTACAAATTGTTTTCATGTACAAATGAGTCAAGAATGATGCTAGAAGTTCTTTCTTGTTGTTTCCATGTATAAAAGAGTCAAGAATGAAGCTATAAGTTGTTTTCAAGTTCAAGCGAGTCAAGAACGAAGCCTCAAATTGTTACGAATTATTTTCATGTTCGAATGAGTGAAGATTGATCCTACGAGTTTTTATAAGTTATTTCCATGTACAAACGAGAGAAGAGTGATGCTATATGTGGCTTTCAAGTTCAAACGAGTAAAGAATGAAGCCATAAATTGTTATAAATTGTTTTCATGTACTAATGAGTCAAGAATGATGCTAGAAGTTCTTTCAAGTTGTTTCCATGTATAAACGAGTCAAGAATGAAGCTATAAGTTGTTTTCAAGTTCAAACAAGTCAAAAATGAAGTTATAAGTGCCTTTCAACTTCAAACAATTTAAGAATGTAGCCTTAAATTGTTACAAATTGTTTTCATGTACAAATGAGTCAAGAATGATGCTAAAATAATTCTTTCAAGTTGTTTCCAAGTATAAACGAGTCAAGAATGATGCTATAAGTTGTTTTCAAGTTCAAACGTGTCAAGAATGAAGCTATAAGTCGTTTTCAAATTCAAACGAGTCAAGAACGAAGCCTGAAAATGTTACGAATTGTTTTCATGTTCAAATGAGTGAAGATTGATCCTACGAGTTCTTACAAGTTATTTCCATGTACAAACGAGTCAAGAATGAAGCTATAAGTGGCTTTCAAGTTCAAACGAGTTAAGAATGAAGCCTTAAATTATTACAAATTGTTTTCATGTACAAATGAGTCAAGAACGATGCTACAAGTTCTTTCAAGTTGTTTCCATGTATAAATGAGTCAAGAATGAAGCTATAAGTCGTTTTCAAGTTCAAACGAGTCAAGAATGAAGCTATAAGTCGTTTTCAAATTCAAACGAGTCAAGAACGAAGCCTCAAAATGTTACGAATTGTTTTCATGTTCAAATGAGTGAAGATTGATCCTACGAGTTCTTACAAGTTATTTCCATGTACAAACGAGTCAAGAATGAAGCTATAAGTGGTTTTCAAGTTCAAACGAGTAAAGAATTAAGTCTTAAATTGTTACAAATTGTTTTCATGTACAAATGAGTCAAGAATGATGCTAGAAGTTCTTTCTAGTTGTTTCCATGTATAAAAGAGTCAAGAATGAAGCTATAAGTTGTTTTCAAGTTCAAGCGAGTCAAGAACGAAGCCTCAAATTGTTACGAATTATTTTCATGTTCGAATGAGTGAAGATTGATCCTACGAGTTTTTATAAGTTATTTCCATGTACAAACGAGAGAAGAGTGATGCTATATGTGGCTTTCAAGTTCAAACGAGTAAAGAATGAAGCCATAAATTGTTATAAATTGTTTTCATGTACTAATGAGTCAAGAATGATGCTAGAAGTTCTTTCAAGTTGTTTCCATGTATAAACGAGTCAAGAATGAAGCTATAAGTTGTTTTCAAGTTCAAACAAGTCAAAAATGAAGTTATAAGTGCCTTTCAACTTCAAACAATTTAAGAATGTAGCCTTAAATTGTTACAAATTGTTTTCATGTACAAATGAGTCAAGAATGATGCTAAAATAATTCTTTCAAGTTGTTTCCAAGTATAAACGAGTCAAGAATGATGCTATAAGTTGTTTTCAAGTTCAAACGTGTCAAGAATGAAGCTATAAGTCGTTTTCAAATTCAAACGAGTCAAGAACGAAGCCTCAAAATGTTACGAATTGTTTTCATGTTCAAATGAGTGAAGATTGATCCTACGAGTTCTTACAAGTTATTTCCATGTACAAACGAGTCAAGAATGAAGCTATAAGTGGCTTTCAAGTTCAAACGAGTTAAGAATGAAGCCTTAAATTATTACAAATTGTTTTCATGTACAAATGAGTCAAGAACGATGCTACAAGTTCTTTCAAGTTGTTTCCATGTATAAATGAGTCAAGAATGAAGCTATAAGTCGTTTTCAAGTTCAAACGAGTGAAGAATGAAGCTATAAGTGGCTTTCAAGTTCAAACTATTTAAGAATGAAGCCTTAAATTGTTACAAATTGTTTTCATGTACAAATGATTCAAGAATGATGCTAGAAATTCTTTTAAGTTGTTTTTAAGTTCAAACGAGTCAAGAATGAAGATATAAGTTGTTTTTAAGTTCAAACGAGTCAAGAATGAAGCTATAAGTTGTTTTCAAGTTCAAACGAGTCAAGAATGAAGCTATAAGTTGTTTTCAAGTTCAAACGTGTCAAGAATGAAGCTATAAATTGTTTTATAGTTCAAACGAGTCAAGAACGAAGCCTCAAATTGTTACGAATTGTTTTCATGTTCAAATGAGTGAAGAATGATCCTATGAGTTTTTAAAAGTTATTTCCATGTACAAACGAGTCAAGAATGAAGCTATAAGTGGTTTTCAAGTTCAAACGAGTAAAGAATTAAGTCTTAAATTGTTACAAATTGTTTTCATGTACAAATGAGTCAAGAATGATGCTAGAAGTTCTTTCTAGTTGTTTCCATGTATAAAAGAGTCAAGAATGAAGCTATAAGTTGTTTTCAAGTTCAAACGAGTCAAGAACGAAGCCTCAAATTGTTACGAATTATTTTCATGTTCGAATGAGTGAAGATTGATCCTACGAGTTTTTACAAGTTATTTCCATGTACAAACGAGAGAAGAGTGATGCTATATGTGGCTTTCAAGTTCAAACGAGTAAAGAATGAAGCCATAAATTGTTATAAATTGTTTTCATGTACTAATGAGTCAAGAATGATGCTAGAAGTTCTTTCAAGTTGTTTCCATGTATAAACGAGTCAAGAATGAAGCTATAAGTTGTTTTCAAGTTCAAACAAGTCAAAAATGAAGTTATAAGTGCCTTTCAACTTCAAACAATTTAAGAATGTAGCCTTAAATTGTTACAAATTGTTTTCATGTACAAATGAGTCAAGAATGATGCTAAAATAATTCTTTCAAGTTGTTTCCAAGTATAAACGAGTCAAGAATGATGCTATAAGTTGTTTTCAAGTTCAAACGTGTCAAGAATGAAGCTATAAGTCGTTTTGAAATTCAAACGAGTCAAGAACGAAGCCTCAAAATGTTACGAATTGTTTTCATGTTCAAATGAGTGAAGATTGATCCTACGAGTTCTTACAAGTTATTTCCATGTACAAACGAGTCAAGAATGAAGCTATAAGTGGCTTTCAAGTTCAAACGAGTTAAGAATGAAGCCTTAAATTGTTACAAATTGTTTTCATGTACAAATGAGTCAAGAACGATGCTACAAGTTCTTTCAAGTTGTTTCCATGTATAAATGAGTCAAGAATGAAGCTATAAGTTGTTTTCAAGTTCAAACGAGTCAAGAATGAAGCTATAAGTCGTTTTCAAATTCAAACGAGTCAAGAACGAAGCCTCAAAATGTTACGAATTGTTTTCATGTTCAAATGAGTGAAGATTGATCCTACGAGTTCTTACAAGTTATTTCCATGTACAAACGAGTCAAGAATGAAGCTATAAGTGGTTTTCAAGTTCAAACGAGTAAAGAATTAAGTCTTAAATTGTTACAAATTGTTTTCATGTACAAATGAGTCAAGAATGATGCTAGAAGTTCTTTCTAGTTGTTTCCATGTATAAAAGAGTCAAGAATGAAGCTATAAGTTGTTTTCAAGTTCAAGCGAGTCAAGAACGAAGCCTCAAATTGTTACGAATTATTTTCATGTTCGAATGAGTGAAGATTGATCCTACGAGTTTTTACAAGTTATTTCCATGTACAAACGAGAGAAGAGTGATGCTATATGTGGCTTTCAAGTTCAAACGAGTAAAGAATGAAGCCATAAATTGTTATAAATTGTTTTCATGTACTAATGAGTCAAGAATGATGCTAGAAGTTCTTTCAAGTTGTTTCCATGTATAAACGAGTCAAGAATGAAGCTATAAGTTGTTTTCAAGTTCAAACAAGTCAAAAATGAAGTTATAAGTGCCTTTCAACTTCAAACAATTTAAGAATGTAGCCTTAAATTGTTACAAATTGTTTTCATGTACAAATGAGTCAAGAATGATGCTAAAATAATTCTTTCAAGTTGTTTCCAAGTATAAACGAGTCAAGAATGATGCTATAAGTTGTTTTCAAGTTCAAACGTGTCAAGAATGAAGCTATAAGTCGTTTTGAAATTCAAACGAGTCAAGAACGAAGCCTCAAAATGTTACGAATTGTTTTCATGTTCAAATGAGTGAAGATTGATCCTACGAGTTCTTACAAGTTATTTCCATGTACAAACGAGTCAAGAATGAAGCTATAAGTGGCTTTCAAGTTCAAACGAGTTAAGAATGAAGCCTTAAATTATTACAAATTGTTTTCATGTACAAATGAGTCAAGAACGATGCTACAAGTTCTTTCAAGTTGTTTCCATGTATAAATGAGTCAAGAATGAAGCTATAAGTCGTTTTCAAGTTCAAACGAGTGAAGAATGAAGCTATAAGTGGCTTTCAAGTTCAAACTATTTAAGAATGAAGCCTTAAATTGTTACAAATTGTTTTCATGTACAAATGATTCAAGAATGATGCTAGAAATTCTTTTAAGTTGTTTTTAAGTTCAAACGAGTCAAGAATGAAGATATAAGTTGTTTTTAAGTTCAAACGAGTCAAGAATGAAGCTATAAGTTGTTTTCAAGTTCAAACGAGTCAAGAATGAAGCTATAAGTTGTTTTCAAGTTCAAACGTGTCAAGAATGAAGCTATAAATTGTTTTATAGTTCAAACGAGTCAAGAACGAAGCCTCAAATTGTTACGAATTGTTTTCATGTTCAAATGAGTGAAGAATGATCCTATGAGTTTTTAAAAGTTATTTCCATGTACAAACGAGTCAAGAATGAAGCTATAAGTGGTTTTCAAGTTCAAACGAGTAAAGAATTAAGTCTTAAATTGTTACAAATTGTTTTCATGTACAAATGAGTCAAGAATGATGCTAGAAGTTCTTTCTAGTTGTTTCCATGTATAAAAGAGTCAAGAATGAAGCTATAAGTTGTTTTCAAGTTCAAACGAGTCAAGAACGAAGCCTCAAATTGTTACGAATTATTTTCATGTTCGAATGAGTGAAGATTGATCCTACGAGTTTTTACAAGTTATTTCCATGTACAAACGAGAGAAGAGTGATGCTATATGTGGCTTTCAAGTTCAAACGAGTAAAGAATGAAGCCATAAATTGTTATAAATTGTTTTCATGTACTAATGAGTCAAGAATGATGCTAGAAGTTCTTTCAAGTTGTTTCCATGTATAAACGAGTCAAGAATGAAGCTATAAGTTGTTTTCAAGTTCAAACAAGTCAAAAATGAAGTTATAAGTGCCTTTCAACTTCAAACAATTTAAGAATGTAGCCTTAAATTGTTACAAATTGTTTTCATGTACAAATGAGTCAAGAATGATGCTAAAATAATTCTTTCAAGTTGTTTCCAAGTATAAACGAGTCAAGAATGATGCTATAAGTTGTTTTCAAGTTCAAACGTGTCAAGAATGAAGCTATAAGTCGTTTTGAAATTCAAACGAGTCAAGAACGAAGCCTCAAAATGTTACGAATTGTTTTCATGTTCAAATGAGTGAAGATTGATCCTACGAGTTCTTACAAGTTATTTCCATGTACAAACGAGTCAAGAATGAAGCTATAAGTGGCTTTCAAGTTCAAACGAGTTAAGAATGAAGCCTTAAATTGTTACAAATTGTTTTCATGTACAAATGAGTCAAGAACGATGCTACAAGTTCTTTCAAGTTGTTTCCATGTATAAATGAGTCAAGAATGAAGCTATAAGTTGTTTTCAAGTTCAAACGAGTCAAGAATGAAGCTATAAGTCGTTTTCAAATTCAAACGAGTCAAGAACGAAGCCTCAAAATGTTACGAATTGTTTTCATGTTCAAATGAGTGAAGATTGATCCTACGAGTTCTTACAAGTTATTTCCATGTACAAACGAGTCAAGAATGAAGCTATAAGTGGTTTTCAAGTTCAAACGAGTAAAGAATTAAGTCTTAAATTGTTACAAATTGTTTTCATGTACAAATGAGTCAAGAATGATGCTAGAAGTTCTTTCTAGTTGTTTCCATGTATAAAAGAGTCAAGAATGAAGCTATAAGTTGTTTTCAAGTTCAAGCGAGTCAAGAACGAAGCCTCAAATTGTTACGAATTATTTTCATGTTCGAATGAGTGAAGATTGATCCTACGAGTTTTTACAAGTTATTTCCATGTACAAACGAGAGAAGAGTGATGCTATATGTGGCTTTCAAGTTCAAACGAGTAAAGAATGAAGCCATAAATTGTTATAAATTGTTTTCATGTACTAATGAGTCAAGAATGATGCTAGAAGTTCTTTCAAGTTGTTTCCATGTATAAACGAGTCAAGAATGAAGCTATAAGTTGTTTTCAAGTTCAAACAAGTCAAAAATGAAGTTATAAGTGCCTTTCAACTTCAAACAATTTAAGAATGTAGCCTTAAATTGTTACAAATTGTTTTCATGTACAAATGAGTCAAGAATGATGCTAAAATAATTCTTTCAAGTTGTTTCCAAGTATAAACGAGTCAAGAATGATGCTATAAGTTGTTTTCAAGTTCAAACGTGTCAAGAATGAAGCTATAAGTCGTTTTCAAATTCAAACGAGTCAAGAACGAAGCCTCAAAATGTTACGAATTGTTTTCATGTTCAAATGAGTGAAGATTGATCCTACGAGTTCTTACAAGTTATTTCCATGTACAAACGAGTCAAGAATGAAGCTATAAGTGGCTTTCAAGTTCAAACGAGTTAAGAATGAAGCCTTAAATTGTTACAAATTGTTTTCATGTACAAATGAGTCAAGAACGATGCTACAAGTTCTTTCAAGTTGTTTCCATGTATAAATGAGTCAAGAATGAAGCTATAAGTTGTTTTCAAGTTCAAACGAGTCAAGAATGAAGCTATAAGTCGTTTTCAAATTCAAACGAGTCAAGAACGAAGCCTCAAAATGTTACGAATTGTTTTCATGTTCAAATGAGTGAAGATTGATCCTACGAGTTCTTACAAGTTATTTCCATGTACAAACGAGTCAAGAATGAAGCTATAAGTGGTTTTCAAGTTCAAACGAGTAAAGAATTAAGTCTTAAATTGTTACAAATTGTTTTCATGTACAAATGAGTCAAGAATGATGCTAGAAGTTCTTTCTAGTTGTTTCCATGTATAAAAGAGTCAAGAATGAAGCTATAAGTTGTTTTCAAGTTCAAGCGAGTCAAGAACGAAGCCTCAAATTGTTACGAATTATTTTCATGTTCGAATGAGTGAAGATTGATCCTACGAGTTTTTACAAGTTATTTCCATGTACAAACGAGAGAAGAGTGATGCTATATGTGGCTTTCAAGTTCAAACGAGTAAAGAATGAAGCCATAAATTGTTATAAATTGTTTTCATGTACTAATGAGTCAAGAATGATGCTAGAAGTTCTTTCAAGTTGTTTCCATGTATAAACGAGTCAAGAATGAAGCTATAAGTTGTTTTCAAGTTCAAACAAGTCAAAAATGAAGTTATAAGTGCCTTTCAACTTCAAACAATTTAAGAATGTAGCCTTAAATTGTTACAAATTGTTTTCATGTACAAATGAGTCAAGAATGATGCTAAAATAATTCTTTCAAGTTGTTTCCAAGTATAAACGAGTCAAGAATGATGCTATAAGTTGTTTTCAAGTTCAAACGTGTCAAGAATGAAGCTATAAGTCGTTTTGAAATTCAAACGAGTCAAGAACGAAGCCTCAAAATGTTACGAATTGTTTTCATGTTCAAATGAGTGAAGATTGATCCTACGAGTTCTTACAAGTTATTTCCATGTACAAACCAGTCAAGAATGAAGCTATAAGTGGCTTTCAAGTTCAAACGAGTTAAGAATGAAGCCTTAAATTGTTACAAATTGTTTTCATGTACAAATGAGTCAAGAACGATGCTACAAGTTCTTTCAAGTTGTTTCCATGTATAAATGAGTCAAGAATGAAGCTATAAGTCGTTTTCAAGTTCAAACGAGTCAAGAATGAAGCTATAAGTCGTTTTCAAATTCAAACGAGTCAAGAACGAAGCCTCAAAATGTTACGAATTGTTTTCATGTTCAAATGAGTGAAGATTGATCCTACGAGTTCTTACAAGTTATTTCCATGTACAAACGAGTCAAGAATGAAGCTATAAGTGGTTTTCAAGTTCAAACGAGTAAAGAATTAAGTCTTAAATTGTTACAAATTGTTTTCATGTACAAATGAGTCAAGAATGATGCTAGAAGTTCTTTCTAGTTGTTTTCATGTATAAAAGAGTCAAGAATGAAGCTATAAGTTGTTTTCAAGTTCAAGCGAGTCAAGAACGAAGCCTCAAATTGTTACCAATTATTTTCATGTTCGAATGAGTGAAGATTGATCCTACGAGTTTTTATAAGTTATTTCCATGTACAAACGGGAGAAGAGTGATGCTATATGTGGCTTTCAAGTTCAAACGAGTAAAGAATGAAGCCATAAATTGTTATAAATTGTTTTCATGTACTAATGAGTCAAGAATGATGCTAGAAGTTCTTTCAAGTTGTTTCCATGTATAAACGAGTCAAGAATGAAGCTATAAGTTGTTTTCAAGTTCAAACAAGTCAAAAATGAAGTTATAAGTGCCTTTCAACTTCAAACAATTTAAGAATGTAGCCTTAAATTGTTACAAATTGTTTTCATGTACAAATGAGTCAAGAATGATGCTAAAATAATTCTTTCAAGTTGTTTCCAGGTATAAACGAGTCAAGAATGATGCTATAAGTTGTTTTCAAGTTCAAACGTGTCAAGAATGAAGCTATAAGTCGTTTTCAAATTCAAACGAGTCAAGAACGAAGCCTCAAAATGTTACGAATTGTTTTCATGTTCAAATGAGTGAAGATTGATCCTACGAGTTCTTACAAGTTATTTCCATGTACAAACGAGTCAAGAATGAAGCTATAAGTGGCTTTCAAGTTCAAACGAGTTAAGAATGAAGCCTTAAATTGTTACAAATTGTTTTCATGTACAAATGAGTCAAGAACGATGCTACAAGTTCTTTCAAGTTATTTCCATGTACAAACGAGTCAAGAATGAAGCTATAAGTGGTTTTCAAGTTCAAACGAGTAAAGAATTAAGTCTTAAATTGTTACAAATTGTTTTCATGTACAAATGAGTCAAGAATGATGCTAGAAGTTCTTTCTAGTTGTTTCCATGTATAAAAGAGTCAAGAATGAAGCTATAAGTTGTTTTCAAATTCAAGCGAGTCAAGAACGAAGCCTCAAATTGTTACGAATTATTTTCATGTTCGAATGAGTGAAGATTGATCCTACGAGTTTTTATAAGTTATTTCCATGTACAAACGAGAGAAGAGTGATGCTATATGTGGCTTTCAAGTTCAAACGAGTAAAGAATGAAGCCATAAATTGTTATAAATTGTTTTCATGTACTAATGAGTCAAGAATGATGCTAGAAGTTCTTTCAAGTTGTTTCCATGTATAAACGAGTCAAGAATGAAGCTATAAGTTGTTTTCAAGTTCAAACAAGTCAAAAATGAAGTTATAAGTGCCTTTCAACTTCAAACAATTTAAGAATGTAGCCTTAAATTGTTACAAATTGTTTTCATGTACAAATGAGTCAAGAATGATGCTAAAATAATTCTTTCAAGTTGTTTCCAAGTATAAACGAGTCAAGAATGATGCTATAAGTTGTTTTCAAGTTCAAACGTGTCAAGAATGAAGCTATAAGTCGTTTTGAAATTCAAACGAGTCAAGAACGAAGCCTCAAAATGTTACGAATTGTTTTCATGTTCAAATGAGTGAAGATTGATCCTACGAGTTCTTACAAGTTATTTCCATGTACAAACGAGTCAAGAATGAAGCTATAAGTGGCTTTCAAGTTCAAACGAGTTAAGAATGAAGCCTTAAATTGTTACAAATTGTTTTCATGTACAAATGAGTCAAGAACGATGCTACAAGTTCTTTCAAGTTGTTTCCATGTATAAATGAGTCAAGAATGAAGCTATAAGTTGTTTTCAAGTTCAAACGAGTCAAGAATGAAGCTATAAGTCGTTTTCAAATTCAAACGAGTCAAGAACGAAGCCTCAAAATGTTACGAATTGTTTTCATGTTCAAATGAGTGAAGATTGATCCTACGAGTTCTTACAAGTTATTTCCATGTACAAACGAGTCAAGAATGAAGCTATAAGTGGTTTTCAAGTTCAAACGAGTAAAGAATTAAGTCTTAAATTGTTACAAATTGTTTTCATGTACAAATGAGTCAAGAATGATGCTAGAAGTTCTTTCTAGTTGTTTCCATGTATAAAAGAGTCAAGAATGAAGCTATAAGTTGTTTTCAAGTTCAAGCGAGTCAAGAACGAAGCCTCAAATTGTTACGAATTATTTTCATGTTCGAATGAGTGAAGATTGATCCTACGAGTTTTTACAAGTTATTTCCATGTACAAACGAGAGAAGAGTGATGCTATATGTGGCTTTCAAGTTCAAACGAGTAAAGAATGAAGCCATAAATTGTTATAAATTGTTTTCATGTACTAATGAGTCAAGAATGATGCTAGAAGTTCTTTCAAGTTGTTTCCATGTATAAACGAGTCAAGAATGAAGCTATAAGTTGTTTTCAAGTTCAAACAAGTCAAAAATGAAGTTATAAGTGCCTTTCAACTTCAAACAATTTAAGAATGTAGCCTTAAATTGTTACAAATTGTTTTCATGTACAAATGAGTCAAGAATGATGCTAAAATAATTCTTTCAAGTTGTTTCCAAGTATAAACGAGTCAAGAATGATGCTATAAGTTGTTTTCAAGTTCAAACGTGTCAAGAATGAAGCTATAAGTCGTTTTCAAATTCAAACGAGTCAAGAACGAAGCCTCAAAATGTTACGAATTGTTTTCATGTTCAAATGAGTGAAGATTGATCCTACGAGTTCTTACAAGTTATTTCCATGTACAAACGAGTCAAGAATGAAGCTATAAGTGGCTTTCAAGTTCAAACGAGTTAAGAATGAAGCCTTAAATTGTTACAAATTGTTTTCATGTACAAATGAGTCAAGAACGATGCTACAAGTTCTTTCAAGTTGTTTCCATGTATAAATGAGTCAAGAATGAAGCTATAAGTTGTTTTCAAGTTCAAACGAGTCAAGAATGAAGCTATAAGTCGTTTTCAAATTCAAACGAGTCAAGAACGAAGCCTCAAAATGTTACGAATTGTTTTCATGTTCAAATGAGTGAAGATTGATCCTACGAGTTCTTACAAGTTATTTCCATGTACAAACGAGTCAAGAATGAAGCTATAAGTGGTTTTCAAGTTCAAACGAGTAAAGAATTAAGTCTTAAATTGTTACAAATTGTTTTCATGTACAAATGAGTCAAGAATGATGCTAGAAGTTCTTTCTAGTTGTTTCCATGTATAAAAGAGTCAAGAATGAAGCTATAAGTTGTTTTCAAGTTCAAGCGAGTCAAGAACGAAGCCTCAAATTGTTACGAATTATTTTCATGTTCGAATGAGTGAAGATTGATCCTACGAGTTTTTACAAGTTATTTCCATGTACAAACGAGAGAAGAGTGATGCTATATGTGGCTTTCAAGTTCAAACGAGTAAAGAATGAAGCCATAAATTGTTATAAATTGTTTTCATGTACTAATGAGTCAAGAATGATGCTAGAAGTTCTTTCAAGTTGTTTCCATGTATAAACGAGTCAAGAATGAAGCTATAAGTTGTTTTCAAGTTCAAACAAGTCAAAAATGAAGTTATAAGTGCCTTTCAACTTCAAACAATTTAAGAATGTAGCCTTAAATTGTTACAAATTGTTTTCATGTACAAATGAGTCAAGAATGATGCTAAAATAATTCTTTCAAGTTGTTTCCAAGTATAAACGAGTCAAGAATGATGCTATAAGTTGTTTTCAAGTTCAAACGTGTCAAGAATGAAGCTATAAGTCGTTTTGAAATTCAAACGAGTCAAGAACGAAGCCTCAAAATGTTACGAATTGTTTTCATGTTCAAATGAGTGAAGATTGATCCTACGAGTTCTTACAAGTTATTTCCATGTACAAACCAGTCAAGAATGAAGCTATAAGTGGCTTTCAAGTTCAAACGAGTTAAGAATGAAGCCTTAAATTGTTACAAATTGTTTTCATGTACAAATGAGTCAAGAACGATGCTACAAGTTCTTTCAAGTTGTTTCCATGTATAAATGAGTCAAGAATGAAGCTATAAGTCGTTTTCAAGTTCAAACGAGTCAAGAATGAAGCTATAAGTCGTTTTCAAATTCAAACGAGTCAAGAACGAAGCCTCAAAATGTTACGAATTGTTTTCATGTTCAAATGAGTGAAGATTGATCCTACGAGTTCTTACAAGTTATTTCCATGTACAAACGAGTCAAGAATGAAGCTATAAGTGGTTTTCAAGTTCAAACGAGTAAAGAATTAAGTCTTAAATTGTTACAAATTGTTTTCATGTACAAATGAGTCAAGAATGATGCTAGAAGTTCTTTCTAGTTGTTTTCATGTATAAAAGAGTCAAGAATGAAGCTATAAGTTGTTTTCAAGTTCAAGCGAGTCAAGAACGAAGCCTCAAATTGTTACAAATTATTTTCATGTTCGAATGAGTGAAGATTGATCCTACGAGTTTTTATAAGTTATTTCCATGTACAAACGGGAGAAGAGTGATGCTATATGTGGCTTTCAAGTTCAAACGAGTAAAGAATGAAGCCATAAATTGTTATAAATTGTTTTCATGTACTAATGAGTCAAGAATGATGCTAGAAGTTCTTTCAAGTTGTTTCCATGTATAAACGAGTCAAGAATGAAGCTATAAGTTGTTTTCAAGTTCAAACAAGTCAAAAATGAAGTTATAAGTGCCTTTCAACTTCAAACAATTTAAGAATGTAGCCTTAAATTGTTACAAATTGTTTTCATGTACAAATGAGTCAAGAATGATGCTAAAATAATTCTTTCAAGTTGTTTCCAGGTATAAACGAGTCAAGAATGATGCTATAAGTTGTTTTCAAGTTCAAACGTGTCAAGAATGAAGCTATAAGTCGTTTTCAAATTCAAACGAGTCAAGAACGAAGCCTCAAAATGTTACGAATTGTTTTCATGTTCAAATGAGTGAAGATTGATCCTACGAGTTCTTACAAGTTATTTCCATGTACAAACGAGTCAAGAATGAAGCTATAAGTGGCTTTCAAGTTCAAACGAGTTAAGAATGAAGCCTTAAATTGTTACAAATTGTTTTCATGTACAAATGAGTCAAGAACGATGCTACAAGTTCTTTCAAGTTATTTCCATGTACAAACGAGTCAAGAATGAAGCTATAAGTGGTTTTCAAGTTCAAACGAGTAAAGAATTAAGTCTTAAATTGTTACAAATTGTTTTCATGTACAAATGAGTCAAGAATGATGCTAGAAGTTCTTTCTAGTTGTTTCCATGTATAAAAGAGTCAAGAATGAAGCTATAAGTTGTTTTCAAATTCAAGCGAGTCAAGAACGAAGCCTCAAATTGTTACGAATTATTTTCATGTTCGAATGAGTGAAGATTGATCCTACGAGTTTTTATAAGTTATTTCCATGTACAAACGAGAGAAGAGTGATGCTATATGTGGCTTTCAAGTTCAAACGAGTAAAGAATGAAGCCATAAATTGTTATAAATTGTTTTCATGTACTAATGAGTCAAGAATGATGCTAGAAGTTCTTTCAAGTTGTTTCCATGTATAAACGAGTCAAGAATGAAGCTATAAGTTGTTTTCAAGTTCAAACAAGTCAAAAATGAAGTTATAAGTGCCTTTCAACTTCAAACAATTTAAGAATGTAGCCTTAAATTGTTACAAATTGTTTTCATGTACAAATGAGTCAAGAATGATGCTAAAATAATTCTTTCAAGTTGTTTCCAAGTATAAACGAGTCAAGAATGATGCTATAAGTTGTTTTCAAGTTCAAACGTGTCAAGAATGAAGCTATAAGTCGTTTTCAAATTCAAACGAGTCAAGAACGAAGCCTCAAAATGTTACGAATTGTTTTCATGTTCAAATGAGTGAAGATTGATCCTACGAGTTCTTACAAGTTATTTCCATGTACAAACGAGTCAAGAATGAAGCTATAAGTGGCTTTCAAGTTCAAACGAGTTAAGAATGAAGCCTTAAATTGTTACAAATTGTTTTCATGTACAAATGAGTCAAGAAAGATGCTACAAGTTCTTTCAAGTTGTTTCCATGTATAAATGAGTCAAGAATGAAGCTATAAGTCGTTTTCAAGTTCAAACGAGTGAATAATGAAGCTATAAGTGGCTTTCAAGTTCAAACTATTTAAGAATGAAGCCTTAAATTGTTACAAATTGTTTTCATGTACAAATGATTCAAGAATGATGCTAGAAATTCTTTTAAGTTGTTTTTAAGTTCAAACGAGTCAAGAATGAAGATATAAGTTGTTTTTAAGTTCAAACGAGTCAAGAATGAAGCTATAAGTTGTTTTCAAGTTCCAACGAGTCAAGAATGAAGCTATAAGTTGTTTTCAAGTTCAAACGTGTCAAGAATGAAGCTATAAATTGTTTTATAGTTCAAACGAGTCAATAACGAAGCCTCAAATTGTTACGAATTGTTTTCATGTTCAAATGAGTGAAGAATGATCCTATGAGTTTTTAAAAGTTATTTCCATGTACAAACGAGTCAAGAATGAAGCTATAAGTGGTTTTCAAGTTCAAACGAGTAAAGAATTAAGTCTTAAATTGTTACAAATTGTTTTCATGTACAAATGAGTCAAGAATGATGCTAGAAGTTCTTTCTAGTTGTTTCCATGTATAAAAGAGTCAAGAATGAAGCTATAAGTTGTTTTCAAGTTCAAACGAGTCAAGAACGAAGCCTCAAATTGTTACGAATTATTTTCATGTTCGAATGAGTGAAGATTGATCCTACGAGTTTTTACAAGTTATTTCCATGTACAAACGAGAGAAGAGTGATGCTATATGTGGCTTTCAAGTTCAAACGAGTAAAGAATGAAGCCATAAATTGTTATAAATTGTTTTCATGTACTAATGAGTCAAGAATGATGCTAGAAGTTCTTTCAAGTTGTTTCCATGTATAAACGAGTCAAGAATGAAGCTATAAGTTGTTTTCAAGTTCAAACAAGTCAAAAATGAAGTTATAAGTGCCTTTCAACTTCAAACAATTTAAGAATGTAGCCTTAAATTGTTACAAATTGTTTTCATGTACAAATGAGTCAAGAATGATGCTAAAATAATTCTTTCAAGTTGTTTCCAAGTATAAACGAGTCAAGAATGATGCTATAAGTTGTTTTCAAGTTCAAACGTGTCAAGAATGAAGCTATAAGTCGTTTTGAAATTCAAACGAGTCAAGAACGAAGCCTCAAAATGTTACGAATTGTTTTCATGTTCAAATGAGTGAAGATTGATCCTACGAGTTCTTACAAGTTATTTCCATGTACAAACGAGTCAAGAATGAAGCTATAAGTGGCTTTCAAGTTCAAACGAGTTAAGAATGAAGCCTTAAATTGTTACAAATTTTTTTCATGTACAAATGAGTCAAGAACGATGCTACAAGTTCTTTCAAGTTGTTTCCATGTATAAATGAGTCAAGAATGAAGCTATAAGTTGTTTTCAAGTTCAAACGAGTCAAGAATGAAGCTATAAGTCGTTTTCAAATTCAAACGAGTCAAGAACGAAGCCTCAAAATGTTACGAATTGTTTTCATGTTCAAATGAGTGAAGATTGATCCTACGAGTTCTTACAAGTTATTTCCATGTACAAACGAGTCAAGAATGAAGCTATAAGTGGTTTTCAAGTTCAAACGAGTAAAGAATTAAGTCTTAAATTGTTACAAATTGTTTTCATGTACAAATGAGTCAAGAATGATGCTAGAAGTTCTTTCTAGTTGTTTCCATGTATAAAAGAGTCAAGAATGAAGCTATAAGTTGTTTTCAAGTTCAAGCGAGTCAAGAACGAAGCCTCAAAATGTTACGAATTGTTTTCATGTTCAAATGAGTGAAGATTGATCCTACGAGTTCTTACAAGTTATTTCCATGTACAAACCTGTCAAGAATGAAGCTATAAGTGGCTTTCAAGTTCAAACGAGTTAAGAATGAAGCCTTAAATTGTTACAAATTGTTTTCATGTACAAATGAGTCAAGAACGATGCTACAAGTTCTTTCAAGTTGTTTCCATGTATAAATGAGTCAAGAATGAAGCTATAAGTTGTTTTCAAGTTCAAACGAGTCAAGAATGAAGCTATAAGTCGTTTTCAAATTCAAACGAGTCAAGAACGAAGCCTCAAAATGTTACGAATTGTTTTCATGTTCAAATGAGTGAAGATTGATCCTACGAGTTCTTACAAGTTATTTCCATGTACAAACGAGTCAAGAATGAAGCTATAAGTGATTTTCAAGTTCAAACGAGTAAAGAATTAAGTCTTAAATTGTTACAAATTGTTTTCATGTACAAATGAGTCAAGAATGATGCTAGAAGTTCTTTCTAGTTGTTTCCATGTATAAAAGAGTCAAGAATGAAGCTATAAGTTGTTTTCAAGTTCAAGCGAGTCAAGAACGAAGCCTCAAATTGTTACGAATTATTTTCATGTTCGAATGAGTGAAGATTGATCCTACGAGTTTTTACAAGTTATTTCCATGTACAAACGAGAGAAGAGTGATGCTATATGTGGCTTTCAAGTTCAAACGAGTAAAGAATGAAGCCATAAATTGTTATAAATTGTTTTCATGTACTAATGAGTCAAGAATGATGCTAGAAGTTCTTTCAAGTTGTTTCCATGTATAAACGAGTCAAGAATGAAGCTATAAGTTGTTTTCAAGTTCAAACAAGTCAAAAATGAAGTTATAAGTGCCTTTCAACTTCAAACAATTTAAGAATGTAGCCTTAAATTGTTACAAATTGTTTTCATGTACAAATGAGTCAAGAATGATGCTAAAATAATTCTTTCAAGTTGTTTCCAAGTATAAACGAGTCAAGAATGATGCTATAAGTTGTTTTCAAGTTCAAACGTGTCAAGAATGAAGCTATAAGTCGTTTTGAAATTCAAACAAGTCAAGAACGAAGCCTCAAAATGTTACGAATTGTTTTCATGTTCAAATGAGTGAAGATTGATCCTACGAGTTCTTACAAGTTATTTCCATGTACAAACGAGTCAAGAATGAAGCTATAAGTGGCTTTCAAGTTCAAACGAGTTAAGAATGAAGCCTTAAATTGTTACAAATTGTTTTCATGTACAAATGAGTCAA
Source organism: Oenanthe sinensis (assembly GCA_028671895.1). Taxonomy (NCBI): domain Eukaryota; kingdom Viridiplantae; phylum Streptophyta; class Magnoliopsida; order Apiales; family Apiaceae; genus Oenanthe; species Oenanthe sinensis. The sequence continues at coordinate 11,302,879 of JAPMAC010000212.1, forward strand.
GAACGATGCTACAAGTTCTTTCAAGTTGTTTCCATGTATAAATGAGTCAAGAATGAAGCTATAAGTCGTTTTCAAGTTCAAACGAGTGAAGAATGAAGCTATAAGTGGCTTTCAAGTTCAAACTATTTAAGAATGAAGCCTTAAATTGTTACAAATTGTTTTCATGTACAAATGAGTCAAGAATGATGCTAGAAATTCTTTTAAGTTGTTTTTAAGTTCAAACGAGTCAAGAATGAAGATATAAGTTGTTTTTAAGTTCAAACGAGTCAAGAATGAAGCTATAAGTTGTTTTCAAGTTCCAACGAGTCAAGAATGAAGCTATAAGTTGTTTTCAAGTTCAAACGTGTCAAGAATGAAGCTATAAATTGTTTTATAGTTCAAACGAGTCAATAGCGAAGCCTCAAATTGTTACGAATTGTTTTCATGTTCAAATGAGTGAAGAATGATCCTATGAGTTTTTAAAAGTTATTTCCATGTACAAACGAGTCAAGAATGAAGCTATAAGTGGTTTTCAAGTTCAAACGAGTAAAGAATTAAGTCTTAAATTGTTACAAATTGTTTTCATGTACAAATGAGTCAAGAATGATGCTAGAAGTTCTTTCTAGTTGTTTCCATGTATAAAAGAGTCAAGAATGAAGCTATAAGTTGTTTTCAAGTTCAAACGAGTCAAGAACGAAGCCTCAAATTGTTACGAATTATTTTCATGTTCGAATGAGTGAAGATTGATCCTACGAGTTTTTACAAGTTATTTCCATGTACAAACGAGAGAAGAGTGATGCTATATGTGGCTTTCAAGTTCAAACGAGTAAAGAATGAAGCCATAAATTGTTATAAATTGTTTTCATGTACTAATGAGTCAAGAATGATGCTAGAAGTTCTTTCAAGTTGTTTCCATGTATAAACGAGTCAAGAATGAAGCTATAAGTTGTTTTCAAGTTCAAACAAGTCAAAAATGAAGTTATAAGTGCCTTTCAACTTCAAACAATTTAAGAATGTAGCCTTAAATTGTTACAAATTGTTTTCATGTACAAATGAGTCAAGAATGATTCTACAAGTTCTTTCAAGTTGTTTCCAAGTATAAACGAGTCAAGAATGATGCTATAAGTTGTTTTCAAGTTCAAACGTGTCAAGAATGAAGCTATAAGTCGTTTTCAAATTCAAACGAGTCAAGAACGAAGCCTCAAAATGTTACGAATTGTTTTCATGTTCAAATGAGTGAAGATTGATCCTACGAGTTCTTACAAGTTATTTCCATGTACAAACGAGTCAAGAATGAAGCTATATGTGGTTTTCAAGTTCAAACGAGTAAAGAATTAAGTCTTAAATTGTTACAAATTGTTTTCATGTACAAATGAGTCAAGAATGATGCTAGAAGTTCTTTCTAGTTGTTTCCATGTATAAAAGAGTCAAGAATGAAGCTATAAGTTGTTTTCAAGTTCAAACGAGTCAAGAACGAAGCCTCAAATTGTTACGAATTATTTTCATGTTCGAATGAGTGAAGATTGATCCTACGAGTTTTTACAAGTTATTTCCATGTACAAACGAGAGAAGAGTGATGCTATATGTGGCTTTCAAGTTCAAACGAGTAAAGAATGAAGCCATAAATTGTTATAAATTGTTTTCATGTACTAATGAGTCAAGAATGATGCTAGAAGTTCTTTCAAGTTGTTTCCATGTATAAACGAGTCAAGAATGAAGCTATAAGTTGTTTTCAAGTTCAAACAAGTCAAAAATGAAGTTATAAGTGCCTTTCAACTTCAAACAATTTAAGAATGTAGCCTTAAATTGTTACAAATTGTTTTCATGTACAAATGAGTCAAGAATGATTCTACAAGTTCTTTCAAGTTGTTTCCAAGTATAAACGAGTCAAGAATGATGCTATAAGTTGTTTTCAAGTTCAAACGTGTCAAGAATGAAGCTATAAGTCGTTTTCAAATTCAAACGAGTCAAGAACGAAGCCTCAAAATGTTACGAATTGTTTTCATGTTCAAATGAGTGAAGATTGATCCTACGAGTTCTTACAAGTTATTTCCATGTACAAACGAGTCAAGAATTAAGCTATAAGTGGTTTTCAAGTTCAAACGAGTAAAGAATTAAGTCTTAAATTGTTACAAATTGTTTTCATGTACAAATGAGTCAAGAATGATGCTAGAAGTTCTTTCTAGTTGTTTCCATGTATAAAAGAGTCAAGAATGAAGCTATAAGTTGTTTTCAAATTCAAGCGAGTCAAGAACGAAGCCTCAAATTGTTACGAATTATTTTCATGTTCGAATGAGTGAAGATTGATCCTACGAGTTTTTACAAGTTATTTCCATGTACAAACGAGAGAAGAGTGATGCTATATGTGGCTTTCAAGTTCAAACGAGTAAAGAATGAAGCCATAAATTGTTATAAATTGTTTTCATGTACTAATGAGTCAAGAATGATGCTAGAAGTTCTTTCAAGTTGTTTCCATGTATAAACGAGTCAAGAATGAAGCTATAAGTTGTTTTCAAGTTCAAACAAGTCAAAAATGAAGTTATAAGTGCCTTTCAACTTCAAATAATTTAAGAATGTAGCCTTAAATTGTTACAAATTGTTTTCATGTACAAATGAGTCAAGAATGATGCTAAAATAATTCTTTCAAGTTGTTTCCAAGTATAAACGAGTCAAGAATGATGCTATAAGTTGTTTTCAAGTTCAAACGTGTCAAGAATGAAGCTATAAGTCGTTTTGAAATTCAAACGAGTCAAGAACGAAGCCTCAAAATGTTACGAATTGTTTTCATGTTCAAATGAGTGAAGATTGATCCTACGAGTTCTTACAAGTTATTTCCATGTACAAACGAGTCAAGAATGAAGCTATAAGTGGCTTTCAAGTTCAAACGAGTTAAGAATGAAGCCTTAAATTGTTACAAATTGTTTTCATGTACAAATGAGTCAAGAACGATGCTACAAGTTCTTTCAAGTTGTTTCCATGTATAAATGAGTCAAGAATGAAGCTATAAGTCGTTTTCAAGTTCAAACGAGTCAAGAATGAAGCTATAAGTCGTTTTCAAATTCAAACGAGTCAAGAACGAAGCCTCAAAATGTTACGAATTGTTTTCATGTTCAAATGAGTGAAGATTGATCCTACGAGTTCTTACAAGTTATTTCCATGTACAAACGAGTCAAGAATGAAGCTATAAGTGGTTTTCAAGTTCAAACGAGTAAAGAATTAAGTCTTAAATTGTTACAAATTGTTTTCATGTACAAATGAGTCAAGAATGATGATAGAAGTTCTTTCTAGTTGTTTTCATGTATAAAAGAGTCAAGAATGAAGCTATAAGTTGTTTTCAAGTTCAAGCGAGTCAAGAACGAAGCCTCAAATTGTTACAAATTATTTTCATGTTCGAATGAGTGAAGATTGATCCTACGAGTTTTTATAAGTTATTTCCATGTACAAACGAGAGAAGAGTGATGCTATATGTGGCTTTCAAGTTCAAACGAGTAAAGAATGAAGCCATAAATTGTTATAAATTGTTTTCATGTACTAATGAGTCAAGAATGATGCTAGAAGTTCTTTCAAGTTGTTTCCATGTATAAACGAGTCAAGAATGAAGCTATAAGTTGTTTTCAAGTTCAAACAAGTCAAAAATGAAGTTATAAGTGCCTTTCAACTTCAAACAATTTAAGAATGTAGCCTTAAATTGTTACAAATTGTTTTCATGTACAAATGAGTCAAGAATGATGCTAAAATAATTCTTTCAAGTTGTTTCCAAGTATAAACGAGTCAAGAATGATGCTATAAGTTGTTTTCAAGTTCAAACGTGTCAAGAATGAAGCTATAAGTCGTTTTCAAATTCAAACGAGTCAAGAACGAAGCCTCAAAATGTTACGAATTGTTTTCATGTTCAAATGAGTGAAGATTGATCCTACGAGTTCTTACAAGTTATTTCCATGTACAAACGAGTCAAGAATGAAGCTATAAGTGGCTTTCAAGTTCAAACGAGTTAAGAATGAAGCCTTAAATTGTTACAAATTGTTTTCATGTACAAATGAGTCAAGAACGATGCTACAAGTTCTTTCAAGTTATTTCCATGTACAAACGAGTCAAGAATGAAGCTATAAGTGGTTTTCAAGTTCAAACGAGTAAAGAATTAAGTCTTAAATTGTTACAAATTGTTTTCATGTACAAATGAGTCAAGAATGATGCTAGAAGTTCTTTCTAGTTGTTTCCATGTATAAAAGAGTCAAGAATGAAGCTATAAGTTGTTTTCAAATTCAAGCGAGTCAAGAACGAAGCCTCAAATTGTTACGAATTATTTTCATGTTCGAATGAGTGAAGATTGATCCTACGAGTTTTTATAAGTTATTTCCATGTACAAACGAGAGAAGAGTGATGCTATATGTGGCTTTCAAGTTCAAACGAGTAAAGAATGAAGCCATAAATTGTTATAAATTGTTTTCATGTACTAATGAGTCAAGAATGATGCTAGAAGTTCTTTCAAGTTGTTTCCATGTATAAACGAGTCAAGAATGAAGCTATAAGTTGTTTTCAAGTTCAAACAAGTCAAAAATGAAGTTATAAGTGCCTTTCAACTTCAAACAATTTAAGAATGTAGCCTTAAATTGTTACAAATTGTTTTCATGTACAAATGAGTCAAGAATGATGCTAAAATAATTCTTTCAAGTTGTTTCCAAGTATAAACGAGTCAAGAATGATGCTATAAGTTGTTTTCAAGTTCAAACGTGTCAAGAATGAAGCTATAAGTCGTTTTGAAATTCAAACAAGTCAAGAACGAAGCCTCAAAATGTTACGAATTGTTTTCATGTTCAAATGAGTGAAGATTGATCCTACGAGTTCTTACAAGTTATTTCCATGTACAAACGAGTCAAGAATGAAGCTATAAGTGGCTTTCAAGTTCAAACGAGTTAAGAATGAAGCCTTAAATTGTTACAAATTATTTTCATGTACAAATGAGTCAAGAACGATGCTACAAGTTCTTTCAAGTTGTTTCCATGTATAAATGAGTCAAGAATGAAGCTATAAGTCGTTTTCAAGTTCAAACGAGTGAAGAATGAAGCTATAAGTGGCTTTCAAGTTCAAACTATTTAAGAATGAAGCCTTAAATTGTTACAAATTGTTTTCATGTACAAATGAGTCAAGAATGATGCTAGAAATTCTTTTAAGTTGTTTTTAAGTTCAAACGAGTCAAGAATGAAGATATAAGTTGTTTTTAAGTTCAAACGAGTCAAGAATGAAGCTATAAGTTGTTTTCAAGTTCCAACGAGTCAAGAATGAAGCTATAAGTTGTTTTCAAGTTCAAACGTGTCAAGAATGAAGCTATAAATTGTTTTATAGTTCAAACGAGTCAATAGCGAAGCCTCAAATTGTTACGAATTGTTTTCATGTTCAAATGAGTGAAGAATGATCCTATGAGTTTTTAAAAGTTATTTCCATGTACAAACGAGTCAAGAATGAAGCTATAAGTGGTTTTCAAGTTCAAACGAGTAAAGAATTAAGTCTTAAATTGTTACAAATTGTTTTCATGTACAAATGAGTCAAGAATGATGCTAGAAGTTCTTTCTAGTTGTTTCCATGTATAAAAGAGTCAAGAATGAAGCTATAAGTTGTTTTCAAGTTCAAACGAGTCAAGAACGAAGCCTCAAATTGTTACGAATTATTTTCATGTTCGAATGAGTGAAGATTGATCCTACGAGTTTTTACAAGTTATTTCCATGTACAAACGAGAGAAGAGTGATGCTATATGTGGCTTTCAAGTTCAAACGAGTAAAGAATGAAGCCATAAATTGTTATAAATTGTTTTCATGTACTAATGAGTCAAGAATGATGCTAGAAGTTCTTTCAAGTTGTTTCCATGTATAAACGAGTCAAGAATGAAGCTATAAGTTGTTTTCAAGTTCAAACAAGTCAAAAATGAAGTTATAAGTGCCTTTCAACTTCAAACAATTTAAGAATGTAGCCTTAAATTGTTACAAATTGTTTTCATGTACAAATGAGTCAAGAATGATGCTAAAATAATTCTTTCAAGTTGTTTCCAAGTATAAACGAGTCAAGAATGATGCTATAAGTTGTTTTCAAGTTCAAACGTGTCAAGAATGAAGCTATAAGTCGTTTTCAAATTCAAACGAGTCAAGAACGAAGCCTCAAAATGTTACGAATTGTTTTCATGTTCAAATGAGTGAAGATTGATCCTACGAGTTCTTACAAGTTATTTCCATGTACAAACGAGTCAAGAATGAAGCTATAAGTGGCTTTCAAGTTCAAACGAGTTAAGAATGAAGCCTTAAATTGTTACAAATTGTTTTCATGTACAAATGAGTCAAGAACGATGCTACAAGTTCTTTCAAGTTGTTTCCATGTATAAATGAGTCAAGAATGAAGCTATAAGTCGTTTTCAAGTTCAAACGAGTGAAGAATGAAGCTATAAGTGGCTTTCAAGTTCAAACTATTTAAGAATGAAGCCTTAAATTGTTACAAATTGTTTTCATGTACAAATGATTCAAGAATGATGCTAGAAATTCTTTTAAGTTGTTTTTAAGTTCAAACGAGTCAAGAATGAAGATATAAGTTGTTTTTAAGTTCAAACGAGTCAAGAATGAAGCTATAAGTTGTTTTCAAGTTCCAACGAGTCAAGAATGAAGCTATAAGTTGTTTTCAAGTTCAAACGTGTCAAGAATGAAGCTATAAATTGTTTTATAGTTCAAACGAGTCAATAACGAAGCCTCAAATTGTTACGAATTGTTTTCATGTTCAAATGAGTGAAGAATGATCCTATGAGTTTTTAAAAGTTATTTCCATGTACAAACGAGTCAAGAATGAAGCTATAAGTGGTTTTCAAGTTCAAACGAGTAAAGAATTAAGTCTTAAATTGTTACAAATTGTTTTCATGTACAAATGAGTCAAGAATGATGCTAGAAGTTCTTTCTAGTTGTTTCCATGTATAAAAGAGTCAAGAATGAAGCTATAAGTTGTTTTCAAGTTCAAACGAGTCAAGAACGAAGCCTCAAATTGTTACGAATTATTTTCATGTTCGAATGAGTGAAGATTGATCCTACGAGTTTTTACAAGTTATTTCCATGTACAAACGAGAGAAGAGTGATGCTATATGTGGCTTTCAAGTTCAAACGAGTAAAGAATGAAGCCATAAATTGTTATAAATTGTTTTCATGTACTAATGAGTCAAGAATGATGCTAGAAGTTCTTTCAAGTTGTTTCCATGTATAAACGAGTCAAGAATGAAGCTATAAGTTGTTTTCAAGTTCAAACAAGTCAAAAATGAAGTTATAAGTGCCTTTCAACTTCAAACAATTTAAGAATGTAGCCTTAAATTGTTACAAATTGTTTTCATGTACAAATGAGTCAAGAATGATGCTAAAATAATTCTTTCAAGTTGTTTCCAAGTATAAACGAGTCAAGAATGATGCTATAAGTTGTTTTCAAGTTCAAACGTGTCAAGAATGAAGCTATAAGTCGTTTTGAAATTCAAACAAGTCAAGAACGAAGCCTCAAAATGTTACGAATTGTTTTCATGTTCAAATGAGTGAAGATTGATCCTACGAGTTCTTACAAGTTATTTCCATGTACAAACGAGTCAAGAATGAAGCTATAAGTGGCTTTCAAGTTCAAACGAGTTAAGAATGAAGCCTTAAATTGTTACAAATTGTTTTCATGTACAAATGAGTCAAGAACGATGCTACAAGTTCTTTCAAGTTGTTTCCATGTATAAATGAGTCAAGAATGAAGCTATAAGTTGTTTTCAAGTTCAAACGAGTCAAGAATGAAGCTATAAGTCGTTTTCAAATTCAAACGAGTCAAGAACGAAGCCTCAAAATGTTACGAATTGTTTTCATGTTCAAATGAGTGAAGATTGATCCTACGAGTTCTTACAAGTTATTTCCATGTACAAACGAGTCAAGAATGAAGCTATAAGTGATTTTCAAGTTCAAACGAGTAAAGAATTAAGTCTTAAATTGTTACAAATTGTTTTCATGTACAAATGAGTCAAGAATGATGCTAGAAGTTCTTTCTAGTTGTTTCCATGTATAAAAGAGTCAAGAATGAAGCTATAAGTTGTTTTCAAGTTCAAGCGAGTCAAGAATGAAGCCTCAAATTGTTACGAATTATTTTCATGTTCGAATGAGTGAAGATTGATCCTACGAGTTTTTACAAGTTATTTCCATGTACAAACGAGAGAAGAGTGATGCTATATGTGGCTTTCAAGTTCAAACGAGTAAAGAATGAAGCCATAAATTGTTATAAATTGTTTTCATGTACTAATGAGTCAAGAATGATGCTAGAAGTTCTTTCAAGTTGTTTCCATGTATAAACGAGTCAAGAATGAAGCTATAAGTTGTTTTCAAGTTCAAACAAGTCAAAAATGAAGTTATAAGTGCCTTTCAACTTCAAACAATTTAAGAATGTAGCCTTAAATTGTTACAAATTGTTTTCATGTACAAATGAGTCAAGAATGATGCTAAAATAATTCTTTCAAGTTGTTTCCAAGTATAAACGAGTCAAGAATGATGCTATAAGTTGTTTTCAAGTTCAAACGTGTCAAGAATGAAGCTATAAGTCGTTTTGAAATTCAAACAAGTCAAGAACGAAGCCTCAAAATGTTACGAATTGTTTTCATGTTCAAATGAGTGAAGATTGATCCTACGAGTTCTTACAAGTTATTTCCATGTACAAACGAGTCAAGAATGAAGCTATAAGTGGCTTTCAAGTTCAAACGAGTTAAGAATGAAGCCTTAAATTGTTACAAATTGTTTTCATGTACAAATGAGTCAAGAACGATGCTACAAGTTCTTTCAAGTTGTTTCCATGTATAAATGAGTCAAGAATGAAGCTATAAGTCGTTTTCAAGTTCAAACGAGTGAAGAATGAAGCTATAAGTGGCTTTCAAGTTCAAACTATTTAAGAATGAAGCCTTAAATTGTTACAAATTGTTTTCATGTACAAATGAGTCAAGAATGATGCTAGAAATTCTTTTAAGTTGTTTTTAAGTTCAAACGAGTCAAGAATGAAGATATAAGTTGTTTTTAAGTTCAAACGAGTCAAGAATGAAGCTATAAGTTGTTTTCAAGTTCCAACGAGTCAAGAATGAAGCTATAAGTTGTTTTCAAGTTCAAACGTGTCAAGAATGAAGCTATAAATTGTTTTATAGTTCAAACGAGTCAAGAACGAAGCCTCAAATTGTTACGAATTGTTTTCATGTTCAAATGAGTGAAGAATGATCCTATGAGTTTTTAAAAGTTATTTCCATGTACAAACGAGTCAAGAATGAAGCTATAAGTGGTTTTCAAGTTCAAACGAGTAAAGAATTAAGTCTTAAATTGTTACAAATTGTTTTCTTGTACAAATGAGTCAAGAATGATGCTAGAAGTTCTTTCTAGTTGTTTCCATGTATAAAAGAGTCAAGAATGAAGCTATAAGTTGTTTTCAAGTTCAAACGAGACAAGAACGAATCCTCAAATTGTTACGAATTATTTTCATGTTCGAATGAGTGAAGATTGATCCTACGAGTTTTTACAAGTTATTTCCATGTACAAACGAGAGAAGAGTGATGCTATATGTGGCTTTCAAGTTCAAACGAGTAAAGAATGAAGCCATAAATTGTTATAAATTGTTTTCATGTACTAATGAGTCAAGAATGATGCTAGAAGTTCTTTCAAGTTGTTTCCATGTATAAACGAGTCAAGAATGAAGCTATAAGTTGTTTTCAAGTTCAAACGAGTCAAAAATGAAGCTATAAGTGGCTTTCAACTTCAAACAATTTAAGAATGTAGCCTTAAATTGTTACAAATAGTTTTCATGTACAAATGAGTCAAGAATGATGCTACAAGTTCTTTCAAGTTGTTTCCAAGTATAAACGAGTCAAGAATGATGCTATAAGTTGTTTTCAAGTTCAAACGTGTCAAGAATGAAGCTATAAGTCGTTTTCAAATTCAAACGAGTCAAGAACGAAGCCTCAAAATGTTACGAATTGTTTTCTTGTTCAAATGAGTGAAGATTGATCCTACGAGTTCTTACAAGTTATTTCCATGTACAAACGAGTCAAGAATGAAGCTATAAGTGGCTTTCAAGTTCAAACGAGTTAAGAATGAAGCCTTAAATTGTTACAAATTGTTTTCATGTACAAATGAGTCAAGAACGATGCTACAAGTTCTTTCAAGTTGTTTCCATGTATAAATGAGTCAAGAATGAAGCTATAAGTCGTTTTCAAGTTCAAACGAGTGAAGAATGAAGCTATAAGTGGCTTTCAAGTTCAAACTATTTAAGAATGAAGCCTTAAATTGTTACAAATTGTTTTCATGTACAAATGATTCAAGAATGATGCTAGAAATTCTTTTAAGTTGTTTTTAAGTTCAAACGAGTCAAGAATGAAGATATAAGTTGTTTTTAAGTTCAAACGAGTCAAGAATGAAGCTATAAGTTGTTTTCAAGTTCCAACGAGTCAAGAATGAAGCTATAAGTTATTTTCAAGTTCAAACGTGTCAAGAATGAAGCTATAAATTGTTTTATAGTTCAAACGAGTCAAGAACGAAGCCTCAAATTGTTACGAATTGTTTTCATGTTCAAATGAGTGAAGAATGATCCTATGAGTTTTTAAAAGTTCTTTCCATGTACAAACGAGTCAAGAATGAAGCTATAAGTGGTTTTCAAGTTCAAACGAGTAAAGAATTAAGTCTTAAATTGTTACAAATTTTTTTCATGTACAAATGAGTCAAGAATGATGCTAGAAGTTCTTTCTAGTTGTTTCCATGTATAAAAGAGTCAAGAATGAAGCTATAAGTTGTTTTCAAGTTCAAACGAGTCAAGTAAAAAGCCTCAAATTGTTACGAATTATTTTCATGTTCGAATGAGTGAAGATTGATCCTACGAGTTTTTACAAGTTATTTCCATGTACAAACGAGAGAAGAGTGATGCTATATGTGGCTTTCAAGTTCAAACGAGTAAAGAATGAAGCCATAAATTGTTATAAATTGTTTTCATGTACTAATGAGTCAAGAATGATGCTAGAAGTTCTTTCAAGTTGTTTCCATGTATAAACGAGTCAAGAATGAATCTATAAGTTGTTTTCAAGTTCAAACAAGTCAAAAATGAAGTTATAAGTGCCTTTCAACTTCAAACAATTTAAGAATGTAGCCTTAAATTGTTACAAATTGTTTTCATGTACAAATGAGTCAAGAATGATGCTAAAATAATTCTTTCAAGTTGTTTCCAAGTATAAACGAGTCAAGAATGATGCTATAAGTTGTTTTCAAGTTCAAACGTGTCAAGAATGAAGCTATAAGTCGTTTTGAAATTCAAACGAGTCAAGAACGAAGCCTCAAAATGTTACGAATTGTTTTCATGTTCAAATGAGTGAAGATTGATCCTACGAGTTCTTACAAGTTATTTTCACGTACAAACCAGTCAAGAATGAAGCTATAAGTGGCTTTCAAGTTCAAACGAGTTAAGAATGAAGCCTTAAATTGTTACAAATTGTTTTCATGTACAAATGAGTCAAGAACGATGCTACAAGTTCTTTCAAGTTGTTTCCATGTATAAATGAGTCAAGAATGAAGCTATAAGTTGTTTTCAAGTTCAAACGAGTCAAGAATGAAGCTATAAGTCGTTTTCAAATTCAAACGAGTCAAGAACGAAGCCTCAAAATGTTACGAATTGTTTTCATGTTCAAATGAGTGAAGATTGATCCTACGAGTTCTTACAAGTTATTTCCATGTACAAACGAGTCAAGAATGAAGCTATAAGTGATTTTCAAGTTCAAACGAGTAAAGAATTAAGTCTTAAATTGTTACAAATTGTTTTCATGTACAAATGAGTCAAGAATGATGCTAGAAGTTCTTTCTAGTTGTTTCCATGTATAAAAGAGTCAAGAATGAAGCTATAAGTTATTTTCAAGTTCAAGCGAGTCAAGAACGAAGCCTCAAATTGTTACGAATTATTTTCATGTTCGAATGAGTGAAGATTGATCCTACGAGTTTTTACAAGTTATTTCCATGTACAAACGAGAGAAGAGTGATGCTATATGTGGCTTTCAAGTTCAAACGAGTAAAGAATGAAGCCATAAATTGTTATAAATTGTTTTCATGTACTAATGAGTCAAGAATGATGCTAGAAGTTCTTTCAAGTTGTTTCCATGTATAAACGAGTCAAGAATGAAGCTATAAGTTGTTTTCAAGTTCAAACAAGTCAAAAATGAAGTTATAAGTGCCTTTCAACTTCAAACAATTGAAGAATGTAGCCTTAAATTGTTACAAATTGTTTTCATGTACAAATGAGTCAAGAATGATGCTAAAATAATTCTTTCAAGTTGTTTCCAAGTATAAACGAGTCAAGAATGATGCTATAAGTTGTTTTCAAGTTCAAACGTGTCAAGAATGAAGCTATAAGTCGTTTTGAAATTCAAACGAGTCAAGAACGAAGCCTCAAAATGTTACGAATTGTTTTCATGTTCAAATGAGTGAAGATTGATCCTACGAGTTTTTACAAGTTATAAGTGGCTTTCAAGTTCAAACGAGTTAAGAATGAAGCCTTAAATTGTTACAAATTGTTTTCATGTACAAATGAGTCGAGAACGATGCTACAAGTTCTTTCAAGTTGTTTCCATGTATAAATGAGTCAAGAATGAAGCTATAAGTCGTTTTCAAGTTCAAACAAGTGAAGAATGAAGCTATAAGTGGCTTTCAAGTTCAAACTATTTAAGAATGAAGCCTTAAATTGTTACAAATTGTTTTCATGTACAAATGAGTCAAGAATGATGCTAGAAATTCTTTTAAGTTGTTTTTAAGTTCAAACGAGTCAAGAATGAAGATATAAGTTGTTTTTAAGTTCAAACGAGTCAAGAATGAAGCTATAAGTTGTTTTCAAGTTCCAACGAGTCAAGAATGAAGCTATAAGTTGTTTTCAAGTTCAAACGTGTCAAGAATGAAGCTATAAATTGTTTTATAGTTCAAACGAGTCAAGAACGAAGCCTCAAATTGTTACGAATTGTTTTCATGTTCAAATGAGTGAAGAATGATCCTATGAGTTTTTAAAAGTTATTTCCATGTACAAACGAGTCAAGAATGAAGCTATAAGTGGTTTTCAAGTTCAAACGAGTAAAGAATTAAGTCTTAAATTGTTACAAATTGTTTTCATGTACAAATGAGTCAAGAATGATGCTAGAAGTTCTTTCTAGTTGTTTCCATGTATAAAAGAGTCAAGAATGAAGCTATAAGTTGTTTTCAAGTTCAAACGAGTCAAGAACGAAGCCTCAAATTGTTACGAATTATTTTCATGTTCGAATGAGTGAAGATTGATCCTACGAGTTTTTACAAGTTATTTCCATGTACAAACGAGAGAAGAGTGATGCTATATGTGGCTTTCAAGTTCAAACGAGTAAAGAATGAAGCCATAAATTGTTATAAATTGTTTTCATGTACTAATGAGTCAAGAATGATTCTAGAAGTTCTTTCAAGTTGTTTCCATGTATAAACGAGTCAAGAATGAAGCTATAAGTTGTTTTCAAGTTCAAACGAGTCAAAAATGAAGCTATAAGTGCCTTTCAACTTCAAACAATTTAAGAATGTAGCCTTAAATTGTTACAAATTGTTTTCATGTACAAATGAGTCAAGAATGATGCTAAAATAATTCTTTCAAGTTGTTTCCAAGTATAAACGAGTCAAGAATGATGCTATAAGTTGTTTTCAAGTTCAAACGTGTCAAGAATGAAGCTATAAGTCGTTTTCAAATTCAAACGAGTCAAGAACGAAGCCTCAAAATGTTACGAATTGTTTTCATGTTCAAATGAGTGAAGATTGATCCTACGAGTTCTTACAAGTTATTTCCATGTACAAACGAGTCAAGAATGAAGCTATAAGTGGCTTTCAAGTTCAAACGAGTTAAGAATGAAGCCTTAAATTGTTACAAATTGTTTTCATGTACAAATGAGTCAAGAACGATGCTACAAGTTCTTTCAAGTTGTTTCCATGTATAAATGAGTCAAGAATGAAGCTATAAGTCGTTTTCAAGTTCAAACGAGTGAAGAATGAAGCTATAAGTGGCTTTCAAGTTCAAACTATTTAAGAATGAAGCCTTAAATTGTTACAAATTGTTTTCATGTACAAATGAGTCAAGAATGATGCTAGAAATTCTTTTAAGTTGTTTTTAAGTTCAAACGAGTCAAGAATGAAGCTATAAGTTGTTTTCAAGTTCCAACGAGTCAAGAATGAAGCTATAAGTTGTTTTCAAGTTCAAACGTGTCAAGAATGAAGCTATAAATTGTTTTATAGTTCGAACGAGTCAAGAACGAAGCCTCAAATTGTTACGAATTGTTTTCATGTTCAAATGAGTGAAGAATGATCCTATGAGTTTTTAAAAGTTATTTCCATGTACAAACGAGTCAAGAATGAAGCTATAAGTGGTTTTCAAATTCAAACGAGTAAAGAATTAAGTCTTAAATTGTTACAAATTGTTTTCATGTACAAATGAGTCAAGAATGATGCTAGAAGTTCTTTCTAGTTGTTTCCATGTATAAAAGAGTCAAGAATGAAGCTATAAGTTGTTTACAAGTTCAAACAAGTCAAAAATGAAAGTGCCTTTCAACTTCAAACAATTTAAGAATGTAGCCTTAAATTGTTACAAATTGTTTTCATGTACAAATGAGTCAAGAATGATGCTAAAATAATTCTTTCAAGTTGTTTCCAAGTATAAACGAGTCAACAATGATGCTATAAGTTGTTTTCAAGTTCAAACGTGTCAAGAATGAAGCTATAAGTCGTTTTGAAATTCAAACAAGTCAAGAACGAAGCCTCAAAATGTTACGAATTGTTTTCATGTTCAAATGAGTGAAGATTGATCCTACGAGTTCTTACAAGTTATTTCCATGTACAAACCTGTCAAGAATGAAGCTATAAGTGGCTTTCAAGTTCAAACGAGTTAAGAATGAAGCCTTAAATTGTTACAAATTGTTTTCATGTACAAATGAGTCAAGAACGATGCTACAAGTTCTTTCAAGTTGTTTCCATGTATAAATGAGTCAAGAATGAAGCTATAAGTTGTTTTCAAGTTCAAACGAGTCAAGAATGAAGCTATAAGTCGTTTTCAAATTCAAACGAGTCAAGAACGAAGCCTCAAAATGTTACGAATTGTTTTCATGTTCAAATGAGTGAAGATTGATCCTACGAGTTCTTACAAGTTATTTCCATGTACAAACGAGTCAAGAATGAAGCTATAAGTGATTTTCAAGTTCAAACGAGTAAAGAATTAAGTCTTAAATTGTTACAAATTGTTTTCATGTACAAATGAGTCAAGAATGATGCTAGAAGTTCTTTCTAGTTGTTTCCATGTATAAAAGAGTCAAGAATGAAGCTATAAGTTGTTTTCAAGTTCAAGCGAGTCAAGAACGAAGCCTCAAATTGTTACGAATTATTTTCATGTTCGAATGAGTGAAGATTGATCCTACGAGTTTTTACAAGTTATTTCCATGTACAAACGAGAGAAGAGTGATGCTATATGTGGCTTTCAAGTTCAAACGAGTAAAGAATGAAGCCATAAATTGTTATAAATTGTTTTCATGTACTAATGAGTCAAGAATGATGCTAGAAGTTCTTTCAAGTTGTTTCCATGTATAAACGAGTCAAGAATGAAGCTATAAGTTGTTTTCAAGTTCAAACAAGTCAAAAATGAAGTTATAAGTGCCTTTCAACTTCAAACAATTTAAGAATGTAGCCTTAAATTGTTACAAATTGTTTTCATGTACAAATGAGTCAAGAATGATGCTAAAATAATTCTTTCAAGTTGTTTCCAAGTATAAACGAGTCAAGAATGATGCTATAAGTTGTTTTCAAGTTCAAACGTGTCAAGAATGAAGCTATAAGTCGTTTTGAAATTCAAACAAGTCAAGAACGAAGCCTCAAAATGTTACGAATTGTTTTCATGTTCAAATGAGTGAAGATTGATCCTACGAGTTCTTACAAGTTATTTCCATGTACAAACGAGTCAAGAATGAAGCTATAAGTGGCTTTCAAGTTCAAACGAGTTAAGAATGAAGCCTTAAATTGTTACAAATTGTTTTCATGTACAAATGAGTCAAGAACGATGCTACAAGTTCTTTCAAGTTGTTTCCATGTATAAATGAGTCAAGAATGAAGCTATAAGTCGTTTTCAAGTTCAAACGAGTGAAGAATGAAGCTATAAGTGGCTTTCAAGTTCAAACTATTTAAGAATGAAGCCTTAAATTGTTACAAATTGTTTTCATGTACAAATGAGTCAAGAATGATGCTAGAAATTCTTTTAAGTTGTTTTTAAGTTCAAACGAGTCAAGAATGAAGATATAAGTTGTTTTTAAGTTCAAACGAGTCAAGAATGAAGCTATAAGTTGTTTTCAAGTTCCAACGAGTCAAGAATGAAGCTATAAGTTGTTTTCAAGTTCAAACGTGTCAAGAATGAAGCTATAAATTGTTTTATAGTTCAAACGAGTCAAGAACGAAGCCTCAAATTGTTACGAATTGTTTTCATGTTCAAATGAGTGAAGAATGATCCTATGAGTTTTTAAAAGTTATTTCCATGTACAAACGAGTCAAGAATGAAGCTATAAGTGGTTTTCAAGTTCAAACGAGTAAAAAATTAAGTCTTAAATTGTTACAAATTGTTTTCATGTACAAATGAGTCAAGAATGATGCTAGAAGTTCTTTCTAGTTGTTTCCATGTATAAAAGAGTCAAGAATGAAGCTATAAGTTGTTTTCAAGTTCAAACGAGTCAAGAACGAATCCTCAAATTGTTACGAATTATTTTCATGTTCGAATGAGTGAAGATTGATCCTACGAGTTTTTACAAGTTATTTCCATGTACAAACGAGAGAAGAGTGATGCTATATGTGGCTTTCAAGTTCAAACGAGTAAAGAATGAAGCCATAAATTGTTATAAATTGTTTTCATGTACTAATGAGTCAAGAATGATGCTAGAAGTTCTTTCAAGTTGTTTCCATGTATAAACGAGTCAAGAATGAAGCTATAAGTTGTTTTCAAGTTCAAACGAGTCAAAAATGAAGCTATAAGTGGCTTTCAACTTCAAACAATTTAAGAATGTAGCCTTAAATTGTTACAAATAGTTTTCATGTACAAATGAGTCAAGAATGATGCTACAAGTTCTTTCAAGTTGTTTCCAAGTATAAACGAGTCAAGAATGATGCTATAAGTTGTTTTCAAGTTCAAACGTGTCAAGAATGAAGCTATAAGTCGTTTTCAAATTCAAACGAGTCAAGAACGAAGCCTCAAAATGTTACGAATTGTTTTCATGTTCAAATGAGTGAAGATTGATCCTACGAGTTCTTACAAGTTATTTCCATGTACAAACGAGTCAAGAATGAAGCTATAAGTGGCTTTCAAGTTCAAACGAGTTAAGAATGAAGCCTTAAATTGTTACAAATTGTTTTCATGTACAAATGAGTCAAGAACGATGCTACAAGTTCTTTCAAGTTGTTTCCATGTATAAATGAGTCAAGAATGAAGCTATAAGTCGTTTTCAAGTTCAAACGAGTGAAGAATGAAGCTATAAGTGGCTTTCAAGTTCAAACTATTTAAGAATGAAGCCTTAAATTTTTACAAATTGTTTTCATGTACAAATGATTCAAGAATGATGCTAGAAATTCTTTTAAGTTGTTTTTAAGTTCAAACGAGTCAAGAATGAAGATATAAGTTGTTTTTAAGTTCAAACGAGTCAAGAATGAAGCTATAAGTTGTTTTCAAGTTCCAACGAGTCAAGAATGAAGCTATAAGTTATTTTCAAGTTCAAACGTGTCAAGAATGAAGCTATAAATTGTTTTATAGTTCAAACGAGTCAAGAACGAAGCCTCAAATTGTTACGAATTGTTTTCATGTTCAAATGAGTGAAGAATGATCCTATGAGTTTTTAAAAGTTCTTTCCATGTACAAACGAGTCAAGAATGAAGCTATAAGTGGTTTTCAAGTTCAAACGAGTAAAGAATTAAGTCTTAAATTGTTACAAATTTTTTTCATGTACAAATGAGTCAAGAATGATGCTAGAAGTTCTTTCTAGTTGTTTCCATGTATAAAAGAGTCAAGAATGAAGCTATAAGTTGTTTTCAAGTTCAAACGAGTCAAGTAAAAAGCCTCAAATTGTTACGAATTATTTTCATGTTCGAATGAGTGAAGATTGATCCTACGAGTTTTTACAAGTTATTTCCATGTACAAACGAGAGAAGAGTGATGCTATATGTGGCTTTCAAGTTCAAACGAGTAAAGAATGAAGCCATAAATTGTTATAAATTGTTTTCATGTACTAATGAGTCAAGAATGATGCTAGAAGTTCTTTCAAGTTGTTCCCATGTATAAACGAGTCAAGAATGAATCTATAAGTTGTTTTCAAGTTCAAACAAGTCAAAAATGAAGTTATAAGTGCCTTTCAACTTCAAACAATTTAAGAATGTAGCCTTAAATTGTTACAAATTGTTTTCATGTACAAATGAGTCAAGAATGATGCTAAAATAATTCTTTCAAGTTGTTTCCAAGTATAAACGAGTCAAGAATGATGCTATAAGTTGTTTTCAAGTTCAAACGTGTCAAGAATGAAGCTATAAGTCGTTTTGAAATTCAAACGAGTCAAGAACGAAGCCTCAAAATGTTACGAATTGTTTTCATGTTCAAATGAGTGAAGATTGATCCTACGAGTTCTTACAAGTTATTTTCACGTACAAACCAGTCAAGAATGAAGCTATAAGTGGCTTTCAAGTTCAAACGAGTTAAGAATGAAGCCTTAAATTGTTACAAATTGTTTTCATGTACAAATGAGTCAAGAACGATGCTACAAGTTCTTTCAAGTTGTTTCCATGTATAAATGAGTCAAGAATGAAGCTATAAGTTGTTTTCAAGTTCAAACGAGTCAAGAATGAAGCTATAAGTCGTTTTCAAATTCAAACGAGTCAAGAACGAAGCCTCAAAATGTTACGAATTGTTTTCATGTTCAAATGAGTGAAGATTGATCCTACGAGTTCTTACAAGTTATTTCCATGTACAAACGAGTCAAGAATGAAGCTATAAGTGATTTTCAAGTTCAAACGAGTAAAGAATTAAGTCTTAAATTGTTACAAATTGTTTTCATGTACAAATGAGTCAAGAATGATGCTAGAAGTTCTTTCTAGTTGTTTCCATGTATAAAAGAGTCAAGAATGAAGCTATAAGTTATTTTCAAGTTCAAGCGAGTCAAGAACGAAGCCTCAAATTGTTACGAATTATTTTCATGTTCGAATGAGTGAAGATTGATCCTACGAGTTTTTACAAGTTATTTCCATGTACAAACGAGAGAAGAGTGATGCTATATGTGGCTTTCAAGTTCAAACGAGTAAAGAATGAAGCCATAAATTGTTATAAATTGTTTTCATGTACTAATGAGTCAAGAATGATGCTAGAAGTTCTTTCAAGTTGTTTCCATGTATAAACGAGTCAAGAATGAAGCTATAAGTTGTTTTCAAGTTCAAACAAGTCAAAAATGAAGTTATAAGTGCCTTTCAACTTCAAACAATTGAAGAATGTAGCC
This sequence comes from Oenanthe sinensis, assembly GCA_028671895.1. Lineage (NCBI taxonomy): Eukaryota > Viridiplantae > Streptophyta > Magnoliopsida > Apiales > Apiaceae > Oenanthe > Oenanthe sinensis. The sequence continues at coordinate 11,322,404 of JAPMAC010000212.1, forward strand.
TTAAATTGTTACAAATTGTTTTCATGTACAAATGAGTCAAGAATGATGCTAAAATAATTCTTTCAAGTTGTTTCCAAGTATAAACGAGTCAAGAATGATGCTATAAGTTGTTTTCAAGTTCAAACGTGTCAAGAATGAAGCTATAAGTCGTTTTGAAATTCAAACGAGTCAAGAACGAAGCCTCAAAATGTTACGAATTGTTTTCATGTTCAAATGAGTGAAGATTGATCCTACGAGTTTTTACAAGTTATTTCCATGTACAAACGAGTCAAGAATGAAGCTATAAGTGGCTTTCAAGTTCAAACGAGTTAAGAATGAAGCCTTAAATTGTTACAAATTGTTTTCATGTACAAATGAGTCAAGAACGATGCTACAAGTTCTTTCAAGTTGTTTCCATGTATAAATGAGTCAAGAATGAAGCTATAAGTCGTTTTCAAGTTCAAACGAGTGAAGAATGAAGCTATAAGTGGCTTTCAAGTTCAAACTATTTAAGAATGAAGCCTTAAATTGTTACAAATTGTTTTCATGTACAAATGAGTCAAGAATGATGCTAGAAATTCTTTTAAGTTGTTTTTAAGTTCAAACGAGTCAAGAATGAAGATATAAGTTGTTTTTAAGTTCAAACGAGTCAAGAATGAAGCTATAAGTTGTTTTCAAGTTCCAACGAGTCAAGAATGAAGCTATAAGTTGTTTTCAAGTTCAAACGTGTCAAGAATGAAGCTATAAATTGTTTTATAGTTCAAACGAGTCAAGAACGAAGCCTCAAATTGTTACGAATTGTTTTCATGTTCAAATGAGTGAAGAATGATCCTATGAGTTTTTAAAAGTTATTTCCATGTACAAACGAGTCAAGAATGAAGCTATAAGTGGTTTTCAAGTTCAAATGAGTAAAGAATTAAGTCTTAAATTGTTACAAATTGTTTTCATGTACAAATGAGTCAAGAATGATGCTAGAAGTTCTTTCTAGTTGTTTCCATGTATAAAAGAGTCAAGAATGAAGCTATAAGTTGTTTTCAAGTTCAAACGAGTCAAGAACGAAGCCTCAAATTGTTACGAATTATTTTCATGTTCGAATGAGTGAAGATTGATCCTACGAGTTTTTACAAGTTATTTCCATGTACAAACGAGAGAAGAGTGATGCTATATGTGGCTTTCAAGTTCAAACGAGTAAAGAATGAAGCCATAAATTGTTATAAATTGTTTTCATGTACTAATGAGTCAAGAATGATTCTAGAAGTTCTTTCAAGTTGTTTCCATGTATAAACGAGTCAAGAATGAAGCTATAAGTTGTTTTCAAGTTCAAACGAGTCAAAAATGAAGCTATAAGTGCCTTTCAACTTCAAACAATTTAAGAATGTAGCCTTAAATTGTTACAAATTGTTTTCATGTACAAATGAGTCAAGAATGATGCTAAAATAATTCTTTCAAGTTGTTTCCAAGTATAAACGAGTCAAGAATGATGCTATAAGTTGTTTTCAAGTTCAAACGTGTCAAGAATGAAGCTATAAGTCGTTTTCAAATTCAAACGAGTCAAGAACGAAGCCTCAAAATGTTACGAATTGTTTTCATGTTCAAATGAGTGAAGATTGATCCTACGAGTTCTTACAAGTTATTTCCATGTACAAACGAGTCAAGAATGAAGCTATAAGTGGCTTTCAAGTTCAAACGAGTTAAGAATGAAGCCTTAAATTGTTACAAATTGTTTTCATGTACAAATGAGTCAAGAACGATGCTACAAGTTCTTTCAAGTTGTTTCCATGTATAAATGAGTCAAGAATGAAGCTATAAGTCGTTTTCAAGTTCAAACGAGTGAAGAATGAAGCTATAAGTGGCTTTCAAGTTCAAACTATTTAAGAATGAAGCCTTAAATTGTTACAAATTGTTTTCATGTACAAATGAGTCAAGAATGATGCTAGAAATTCTTTTAAGTTGTTTTTAAGTTCAAACGAGTCAAGAATGAAGCTATAAGTTGTTTTCAAGTTCCAACGAGTCAAGAATGAAGCTATAAGTTGTTTTCAAGTTCAAACGTGTCAAGAATGAAGCTATAAATTGTTTTATAGTTCGAACGAGTCAAGAACGAAGCCTCAAATTGTTACGAATTGTTTTCATGTTCAAATGAGTGAAGAATGATCCTATGAGTTTTTAAAAGTTATTTCCATGTACAAACGAGTCAAGAATGAAGCTATAAGTGGTTTTCAAGTTCAAACGAGTAAAGAATTAAGTCTTAAATTGTTACAAATTGTTTTCATGTACAAATGAGTCAAGAATGATGCTAGAAGTTCTTTCTAGTTGTTTCCATGTATAAAAGAGTCAAGAATGAAGCTATAAGTTGTTTTCAAGTTCAAACGAGTCAAGAACGAAGCCTCAAATTGTTACGAATTATTTTCATGTTCGAATGAGTGAAGATTGATCCTACGAGTTTTTACAAGTTATTTCCATGTACAAACGAGAGAAGAGTGATGCTATATGTGGCTTTCAAGTTCAAACGAGTAAAGAATGAAGCCATAAATTGTTATAAATTGTTTTCATGTACTAATGAGTCAAGAATGATTCTAGAAGTTCTTTCAAGTTGTTTCCATGTATAAACGAGTCAAGAATGAAGCTATAAGTTGTTTTCAAGTTCAAACGAGTCAAAAATGAAGCTATAAGTGCCTTTCAACTTCAAACAATTTAAGAATGTAGCCTTAAATTGTTACAAATTGTTTTCATGTACAAATGAGTCAAGAATGATGCTAAAATAATTCTTTCAAGTTGTTTCCAAGTATAAACGAGTCAAGAATGATGCTATAAGTTGTTTTCAAGTTCAAACGTGTCAAGAATGAAGCTATAAGTCGTTTTCAAATTCAAACGAGTCAAGAACGAAGCCTCAAAATGTTACGAATTGTTTTCATGTTCAAATGAGTGAAGATTGATCCTACGAGTTCTTACAAGTTATTTCCATGTACAAACGAGTCAAGAATGAAGCTATAAGTGGCTTTCAAGTTCAAACGAGTTAAGAATGAAGCCTTAAATTGTTACAAATTGTTTTCATGTACAAATGAGTCAAGAACGATGCTACAAGTTCTTTCAAGTTGTTTCCATGTATAAATGAGTCAAGAATGAAGCTATAAGTCGTTTTCAAGTTCAAACGAGTGAAGAATGAAGCTATAAGTGGCTTTCAAGTTCAAACTATTTAAGAATGAAGCCTTAAATTGTTACAAATTGTTTTCATGTACAAATGAGTCAAGAATGATGCTAGAAATTCTTTTAAGTTGTTTTTAAGTTCAAACGAGTCAAGAATGAAGCTATAAGTTGTTTTCAAGTTCCAACGAGTCAAGAATGAAGCTATAAGTTGTTTTCAAGTTCAAACGTGTCAAGAATGAAGCTATAAATTGTTTTATAGTTCGAACGAGTCAAGAACGAAGCCTCAAATTGTTACGAATTGTTTTCATGTTCAAATGAGTGAAGAATGATCCTATGAGTTTTTAAAAGTTATTTCCATGTACAAACGAGTCAAGAATGAAGCTATAAGTGGTTTTCAAATTCAAACGAGTAAAGAATTAAGTCTTAAATTGTTACAAATTGTTTTCATGTACAAATGAGTCAAGAATGATGCTAGAAGTTCTTTCTAGTTGTTTCCATGTATAAAAGAGTCAAGAATGAAGCTATAAGTTGTTTACAAGTTCAAACAAGTCAAAAATGAAAGTGCCTTTCAACTTCAAACAATTTAAGAATGTAGCCTTAAATTGTTACAAATTGTTTTCATGTACAAATGAGTCAAGAATGATGCTAAAATAATTCTTTCAAGTTGTTTCCAAGTATAAACGAGTCAACAATGATGCTATAAGTTGTTTTCAAGTTCAAACGTGTCAAGAATGAAGCTATAAGTCGTTTTCAAATTCAAACGAGTCAAGAACGAAGCCTCAAAATGTTACGAATTGTTTTCATGTTCAAATGAGTGAAGATTGATCCTACGAGTTCTTACATGTTATTTCCATGTACAAACGAGTCAAGAATGAAGCTATAAGTGGCTTTCAAGTTCAAACGAGTTAAGAATGAAGCCTTAAATTGTTACAAATTGTTTTCATGTAGAAATGAGTCAAGAACGATGCTACAAGTTCTTTCAAGTTGTTTCCATGTATAAATGAGTCAAGAATGAAGCTATAAGTCGTTTTCAAGTTCAAACGAGTGAAGAATGAAGCTATAAGTGGCTTTCAAGTTCAAACTATTTAAGAATGAAGCCTTAAATTGTTACAAATTGTTTTCATGTACAAATGATTCAAGAATGATGCTAGAAATTCTTTTAAGTTGTTTTTAAGTTCAAACGAGTCAAGAATGAAGATATAAGTTGTTTTTAAGTTCAAACGAGTCAAGAATGAAGTTATAAGTTGTTTTCAAGTTCCAACGAGTCAAGAATGAAGCTATAAGTTGTTTTCAAGTTCAAACGTGTCAAGAATGAAGCTATAAATTGTTTTATAGTTCAAACGAGTCAAGAACGAAGCCTCAAATTGTTACGAATTGTTTTCATGTTCAAATGAGTGAAGAATGATCCTATGAGTTTTTAAAAGTTATTTCCATGTACAAACGAGTCAAGAATGAAGCTATAAGTGGTTTTCAAGTTCAAACGAGTAAAGAATTAAGTCTTAAATTGTTACAAATTGTTTTCATGTACAAATGAGTCAAGAATGATGCTAGAAGTTCTTTCTAGTTGTTTCCATGTATAAAAGAGTCAAGAATGAAGCTATAAGTTTTCAAGTTCAAACGAGTCAAGAACGAAGCCTCAAATTGTTACGAATTATTTTCATGTTCGAATGAGTGAAGATTGATCCTACGAGTTTTTACAAGTTATTTCCATGTACAAACGAGAGAAGAGTGATGCTATATGTGGCTTTCAAGTTCAAACGAGTAAAGAATGAAGCCATAAATTGTTATAAATTGTTTTCATGTACTAATGAGTCAAGAATGATGCTAGAAGTTCTTTCAAGTTGTTTCCATGTATAAACGAGTCAAGAATGAAGCTATAAGTTGTTTTCAAGTTCAAACAAGTCAAAAATGAAGTTATAAGTGCCTTTCAACTTCAAACAATTTAAGAATGTAGCCTTAAATTATTACAAATTGTTTTCATGTACAAATGAGTCAAGAATGATGCTAAAATAATTCTTCCAAGTTGTTTCCAAGTATAAACGAGTCAAGAATGATGCTATAAGTTGTTTTCAAGTTCAAACGTGTCAAGAATGAAGCTATAAGTCGTTTTCAAATTCAAACGAGTCAAGAACGAAGTCTCAAAATGTTACGAATTGTTTTCATGTTCAAATGAGTGAAGATTGATCCTACGAGTTCTTACAAGTTATTTCCATGTACAAACGAGTCAAGAATGAAGCTATAAGTGGCTTTCAAGTTCAAACGAGTTAAGAATGAAGCCTTAAATTGTTACAAATTGTTTTCATGTACAAATGAGTCAAGAACGATGCTACAAGTTCTTTCAAGTTGTTTCCATGTATAAATGAGTCAAGAATGAAGCTATAAGTCGTTTTCAAGTTCAAACGAGTGAAGAATGAAGCTATAAGTGGCTTTCAAGTTCAAACTATTTAAGAATGAAGCCTTAAATTGTTACAAATTGTTTTCATGTACAAATGATTCAAGAATGATGCTAGAAATTCTTTTAAGTTGTTTTTAAGTTCAAACGAGTCAAGAATGAAGATATAAGTTGTTTTTAAGTTCAAACGAGTCAAGAATGAAGCTAAAAGTTGTTTTCAAGTTCCAACGAGTCAAGAATGAAGCTATAAGTTGTTTTCAAGTTCAAACGTGTTAAGAATGAAGCTATAAATGGTTTTATAGTTCAAACGAGTCAAGAACGAAGCGTCAAATTGTTACGAATTGTTTTCATGTTCAAATGAGTGAAGAATGATCCTATGAGTTTTTAAAAGTTATTTCCATGTACAAACGAGTCAAGAATGAAGCTATAAGTGGTTTTCAAATTCAAACGAGTAAAGAATTAAGTCTTAAATTGTTACAAATTGTTTTCATGTACAAATGAGTCAAGAATGATGCTAGAAGTTCTTTCTAGTTGTTTCCATGTATAAAAGAGTCAAGAATGAAGCTATAAGTTGTTTTCAAGTTCAAACGAGTCAAGAACGAAGCCTCAAATTGTTACGAATTATTTTCATGTTCGAATGAGTGAAGATTGATCCTACGAGTTTTTACAAGTTATTTCCATGTACAAACGAGAGAAGAGTGATGCTATATGTGGCTTTCAAGTTCAAACGAGTAAAGAATGAAGCCATAAATTATTATAAATTGTTTTCATGTACTAATGAGTCAAGAATGATGCTAGAAGTTCTTTCAAGTTGTTTCCATGTATAAACGAGCCAAGAATGAAGCTATAAGTTGTTTTCAAGTTCAAACGAGTCAAAAATGAAGCTATAAGTGGCTTTCAACTTCAAACAATTTAAGAATGTAGCCTTAAATTGTTACAAATTGTTTTCATGTACAAATGAGTCAAGAATGATGCTACAAGTTCTTTCAAGTTGTTTCCAAGTATAAACGAGTCAAGAATGATGCTATAAGTTGTTTTCAAGTTCAAACGTGTCAAGAATGAAGTTATAAGTGGCTTTCAACTTCAAACAATTTAAGAATGTAGCCTTAAATTGTTACAAATTGTTTTCATGTACAAATGAGTCAAGAATGATGCTAAAATAGTTCTTTCAAGTTGTTTCCAAGTATAAACGAGTCAAGAATGATGCTATAAGTTGTTTTCAAGTTCAAACGTGTCAAGAATGAAGCTATAAGTCGTTTTCAAATTCAAACGAGTCAAGAACGAAGCCTCAAAATGTTACGAATTGTTTTCATGTTCAAATGAGTGAAGATTGATCCTACGAGTTCTTACAAGTTATTTCCATGTACAAACGAGTCAAGAATGAAGCTATAAGTGGCTTTCAAGTTCAAACGAGTTAAGAATGAAGTCTTAAATTGTTACAAATTGTTTTCATGTACAAATGAGTCAAGAACGATGCTACAAGTTCTTTCAAGTTGTTTCCATGTATAAATGAGTCAAGAATGAAGCTATAAGTCGTTTTCAAGTTCAAACGAGTGAAGAATGAAGCTATAAGTGGCTTTCAAGTTCAAACTATTTAAGAATGAAGCCTTAAATTGTTACAAATTGTTTTCATGTACAAATGATTCAAGAATGATGCTAGAAATTCTTTTAAGTTGTTTTTAAGTTCAAACGAGTCAAGAATGAAGATATAAGTTGTTTTTAAGTTCAAACGAGTCAAGAATGAAGCTAAAAGTTGTTTTCAAGTTCCAACGAGTCAAGAATGAAGCTATAAGTTGTTTTCAAGTTCAAACGTGTTAAGAATGAAGCTATAAATGGTTTTATAGTTCAAACGAGTCAAGAACGAAGCGTCAAATTGTTACGAATTGTTTTCATGTTCAAATGAGTGAAGAATGATCCTATGAGTTTTTAAAAGTTATTTCCATGTACAAACGAGTCAAGAATGAAGCTATAAGTGGTTTTCAAATTCAAACGAGTAAAGAATTAAGTCTTAAATTGTTACAAATTGTTTTCATGTACAAATGAGTCAAGAATGATGCTAGAAGTTCTTTCTAGTTGTTTCCATGTATAAAAGAGTCAAGAATGAAGCTATAAGTTGTTTTCAAGTTCAAACGAGTCAAGAACGAAGCCTCAAATTGTTACGAATTATTTTCATGTTCGAATGAGTGAAGATTGATCCTACGAGTTTTTACAAGTTATTTCCATGTACAAACGAGAGAAGAGTGATGCTATATGTGGCTTTCAAGTTCAAACGAGTAAAGAATGAAGCCATAAATTATTATAAATTGTTTTCATGTACTAATGAGTCAAGAATGATGCTAGAAGTTCTTTCAAGTTGTTTCCATGTATAAACGAGCCAAGAATGAAGCTATAAGTTGTTTTCAAGTTCAAACGAGTCAAAAATGAAGCTATAAGTGGCTTTCAACTTCAAACAATTTAAGAATGTAGCCTTAAATTGTTACAAATTGTTTTCATGTACAAATGAGTCAAGAATGATGCTACAAGTTCTTTCAAGTTGTTTCCAAGTATAAACGAGTCAAGAATGATGCTATAAGTTGTTTTCAAGTTCAAACGTGTCAAGAATGAAGTTATAAGTGGCTTTCAACTTCAAACAATTTAAGAATGTAGCCTTAAATTGTTACAAATTGTTTTCATGTACAAATGAGTCAAGAATGATGCTAAAATAGTTCTTTCAAGTTGTTTCCAAGTATAAACGAGTCAAGAATGATGCTATAAGTTGTTTTCAAGTTCAAACGTGTCAAGAATGAAGCTATAAGTCGTTTTCAAATTCAAACGAGTCAAGAACGAAGCCTCAAAATGTTACGAATTGTTTTCATGTTCAAATGAGTGAAGATTGATCCTACGAGTTCTTACAAGTTATTTCCATGTACAAACGAGTCAAGAATGAAGCTATAAGTGGCTTTCAAGTTCAAACGAGTTAAGAATGAAGTCTTAAATTGTTACAAATTGTTTTCATGTACAAATGAGTCAAGAACGATGCTACAAGTTCTTTCAAGTTGTTTCCATGTATAAATGAGTCAAGAATGAAGCTATAAGTCGTTTTCAAGTTCAAACGAGTGAAGAATGAAGCTATAAGTGGCTTTCAAGTTCAAACTATTTAAGAATGAAGCCTTAAATTGTTACAAATTGTTTTCATGTACAAATGATTCAAGAATGATGCTAGAAATTCTTTTAAGTTGTTTTTAAGTTCAAACGAGTCAAGAATGAAGATATAAGTTGTTTTTAAGTTCAAACGAGTCAAGAATGAAGCTAAAAGTTGTTTTCAAGTTCCAACGAGTCAAGAATGAAGCTATAAGTTGTTTTCAAGTTCAAACGTGTTAAGAATGAAGCTATAAATGGTTTTATAGTTCAAACGAGTCAAGAACGAAGCGTCAAATTGTTACGAATTGTTTTCATGTTCAAATGAGTGAAGAATGATCCTATGAGTTTTTAAAAGTTATTTCCATGTACAAACGAGTCAAGAATGAAGCTATAAGTGGTTTTCAAATTCAAACGAGTAAAGAATTAAGTCTTAAATTGTTACAAATTGTTTTCATGTACAAATGAGTCAAGAATGATGCTAGAAGTTCTTTCTAGTTGTTTCCATGTATAAAAGAGTCAAGAATGAAGCTATAAGTTGTTTTCAAGTTCAAACGAGTCAAGAACGAAGCCTCAAATTGTTACGAATTATTTTCATGTTCGAATGAGTGAAGATTGATCCTACGAGTTTTTACAAGTTATTTCCATGTACAAACGAGAGAAGAGTGATGCTATATGTGGCTTTCAAGTTCAAACGAGTAAAGAATGAAGCCATAAATTATTATAAATTGTTTTCATGTACTAATGAGTCAAGAATGATGCTAGAAGTTCTTTCAAGTTGTTTCCATGTATAAACGAGCCAAGAATGAAGCTATAAGTTGTTTTCAAGTTCAAACGAGTCAAAAATGAAGCTATAAGTGGCTTTCAACTTCAAACAATTTAAGAATGTAGCCTTAAATTGTTACAAATTGTTTTCATGTACAAATGAGTCAAGAATGATGCTACAAGTTCTTTCAAGTTGTTTCCAAGTATAAACGAGTCAAGAATGATGCTATAAGTTGTTTTCAAGTTCAAACGTGTCAAGAATGAAGTTATAAGTGGCTTTCAACTTCAAACAATTTAAGAATGTAGCCTTAAATTGTTACAAATTGTTTTCATGTACAAATGAGTCAAGAATGATGCTAAAATAGTTCTTTCAAGTTGTTTCCAAGTATAAACGAGTCAAGAATGATGCTATAAGTTGTTTTCAAGTTCAAACGTGTCAAGAATGAAGCTATAAGTCGTTTTCAAATTCAAACGAGTCAAGAACGAAGCCTCAAAATGTTACGAATTGTTTTCATGTTCAAATGAGTGAAGATTGATCCTACGAGTTCTTACAAGTTATTTCCATGTACAAACGAGTCAAGAATGAAGCTATAAGTGGCTTTCAAGTTCAAACGAGTTAAGAATGAAGTTTTAAATTGTTACAAATTGTTTTCATGTACAAATGAGTCAAGAACGATGCTACAAGTTCTTTCAAGTTGTTTCCATGTATAAATGAGTCAAGAATGAAGCTATAAGTCGTTTTCAAGTTCAAACGAGTGAAGAATGAAGCTATAAGTGGCTTTCAAGTTCAAACTATTTAAGAATGAAGCCTTAAATTGTTACAAATTGTTTTCATGTACAAATGATTCAAGAATGATGCTAGAAATTCTTTTAAGTTGTTTTTAAGTTCAAACGAGTCAAGAATGAAGATATAAGTTGTTTTTAAGTTCAAACGAGTCAAGAATGAAGCTAAAAGTTGTTTTCAAGTTCCAACGAGTCAAGAATGAAGCTATAAGTTGTTTTCAAGTTCAAACGTGTCAAGAATGAAGCTATAAATGGTTTTATAGTTCAAACGAGTCAAGAACGAAGCGTCAAATTGTTACGAATTGTTTTCATGTTCAAATGAGTGAAGAATGATCCTATGAGTTTTTAAAAGTTATTTCCATGTACAAACGAGTCAAGAATGAAGCTATAAGTGGTTTTCAAATTCAAACGAGTAAAGAATTAAGTCTTAAATTGTTACAAATTGTTTTCATGTACAAATGAGTCAAGAATGATGCTAGAAGTTCTTTCTAGTTGTTTCCATGTATAAAAGAGTCAAGAATGAAGCTATAAGTTGTTTTCAAGTTCAAACGAGTCAAGAACGAAGCCTCAAATTGTTACGAATTATTTTCATGTTCGAATGAGTGAAGATTGATCCTACGAGTTTTTACAAGTTATTTCCATGTACAAACGAGAGAAGAGTGATGCTATATGTGGCTTTCAAGTTCAAACGAGTAAAGAATGAAGCCATAAATTATTATAAATTGTTTTCATGTACTAATGAGTCAAGAATGATGCTAGAAGTTCTTTCAAGCTGTTTCCATGTATAAACGAGTCAAGAATGAAGCTATAAGTTGTTTTCAAGTTCAAACGAGTGAAGAATGAAGCTATAAGTGGCTTTCAACTTCAAACAATTTAAGAATGTAGCCTTAAATTGTTACAAATTGTTTTCATGTACAAATGAGTCAAGAATGATGCTACAAGTTCTTTCAAGTTGTTTCCAAGTATAAACGAGTCAAGAATGATGCTATAAGTTGTTTTCAAGTTCAAACGTGTCAAGAATGAAGTTATAAGTGGCTTTCAACTTCAAACAATTTAAGAATGTAGCCTTAAATTGTTACAAATTGTTTTCATGTACAAATGAGTCAAGAATGATGCTAAAATAGTTCTTTCAAGTTGTTTCCAAGTATAAACGAGTCAAGAATGATGCTATAAGTTGTTTTCAAGTTCAAACGTGTCAAGAATGAAGCTATAAGTCGTTTTCAAATTCAAACGAGTCAAGAACGAAGCCTCAAAATGTTACGAATTGTTTTCATGTTCAAATGAGTGAAGATTGATCCTACGAGTTCTTACAAGTTATTTCCATGTACAAACGAGTCAAGAATGAAGCTATAAGTGGCTTTCAAGTTCAAACGAGTTAAGAATGAAGTCTTAAATTGTTACAAATTGTTTTCATGTACAAATGAGTCAAGAACGATGCTACAAGTTCTTTCAAGTTGTTTCCATGTATAAATGAGTCAAGAATGAAGCTATAAGTCGTTTTCAAGTTCAAACGAGTGAAGAATGAAGCTATAAGTGGCTTGTAGCCTTAAATTGTTACAAATTGTTTTCATGTATAAATGAATCAAGAATGATGCTAGAAGTTCTTTCAAGTTGTTTCCATGTATAAACGAGTCAAGAATGAAGCTATAAGTTGTTTTTCAGTTCAGACGAGTCAAGAATGAAGCTATAACTTGTTTTCAAGTTCAAACGAGTTAAGAATGAGGCCTTATATTGTTACGAATTGTTTTCTTGTTCAAATGAGTGAAGATTGATCCTACGAGATTTTACAAGTTATTTCCATGTACAAACGAGTCAAGAATGAAGCTATAAGTGGATTTCAAGTTCAAACAAGTTAAGAATGAAGCCTTATATTGTTACAAATAGTTTCATGAACAAATGAGTCAAGAATGATGCTAGAAGTTATTTCAAGTTGATTCCATGTATAAACGAGTCAAGAATGAAGCTATAAGTTGTTTTCAAGTTCAAACTATTCAAGAATAAAGCTATAAATGGCTTTAAAGTTCAAACGAGTTAAGAATGAAGTCTTATATTGTTACAAATTGTTTTCATGTACAAATGAGTCAAGAATGATGCTAGAAGTTCTTTCAAGTTGTTTCCAAGTATAAACGAGTCAAGAATGATCCTATAAGTTGTTTTCAAGTTCAAACGAGTCAAGAATGAAGCTATAATTTGTTTTCATGTTAAAACGAGTCAAGAACGAAGCCTCAAATTATTACGAATTGTTTTCATGTTCAAATGAGTAAAGATTGATCCTACGAGTTTTTACAAGTTATTTCCATGTACAAACGAGTCAAGAATGAAGCTATAAGTGGCTTTCAAGTTCAAACGAGTTAAGAATGAAGCCTTAAATTGTTACCAATTGTTTTCATGTACAATTGAGTCAAGAATGATGCTAAAACTTCTTTCAAGTTGTTTTCAAGTATAAACGAGTCAAGAATGAAGCTATAAGTTATTTTCAAGTTCAAACGAGTCAAGAATAAAGCTATAAGTGGCTTTCAAGTTCAAACGATTTAAGAATGTTGCCTTAAATTGTTACAAATTGTTTTCATGTATAAATGAGTCAAGAATGATGCTAGAATTTCTTTCAAGTTGTTTCCATGTATAAACGAGTCAAGAATGAAGCTATAAGTTGTTTTTAAGTTCAGACGAGTCAAGAATGAAGCTATAACTTGTTTTCAAGTTCAAACGAGTTAAGAATGAAGCCTTATATTGTTACGAATTGTTTTCATGTTCCAATGAGTGAAGATTGATCCCTACGAGATTTTACAAGATATTTCCATGTACAAACGAGTCAAGAATGAAGCTATAAGTGGCGTTCAAGTTCAAACAAGTTAAGAATGAAGCCTTATATTGTTACAAATAGTTTCATGAACAAATGAGTCAAGAATGATGCTAGAAGTTCTTTCAAGTTGATTCCATGTATAAACGAGTCAAGAATGAGGCTATAAGTTGTTTTCAAGTTCAAACGATTCAAGAATAAAGCTATAAATGGCTTTAAAGTTCAAACGAGTTAAGAATGAAGTCTTATATTGTTACAAATTGTTTTCATGTACAAATGAGTCAAGAATGATGCTAGAAGTTCTTTCTAGTTGTTTCCATGTATAAAAGAGTCAAGAATGAAGCTATAAGTTGTTTTCAAGTTCAAACGAGTCAAGAACGAAGCCTCAAATTGTTACGAATTATTTTCATGTTCGAATGAGTGAAGATTGATCCTACGAGTTTTTACAAGTTATTTCCATGTACAAACGAGAGAAGAGTGATGCTATATGTGGCTTTCAAGTTCAAACGAGTAAAGAATGAAGCCATAAATTATTATAAATTGTTTTCATGTACTAATGAGTCAAGAATGATGCTAGAAGTTCTTTCAAGCTGTTTCCATGTATAAACGAGTCAAGAATGAAGCTATAAGTTGTTTTCAAGTTCAAACGAGTCAAAAATGAAGCTATAAGTGGCTTTCAACTTCAAACAATTTAAGAATGTAGCCTTAAATTGTTACAAATTGTTTTCATGTACAAATGAGTCAAGAATGATGCTACAAGTTCTTTCAAGTTGTTTCCAAGTATAAACGAGTCAAGAATGATGCTATAAGTTGTTTTCAAGTTCAAACGTGTCAAGAATGAAGTTATAAGTGGCTTTCAACTTCAAACAATTTAAGAATGTAGCCTTAAATTGTTACAAATTGTTTTCATGTACAAATGAGTCAAGAATGATGCTAAAATAGTTCTTTCAAGTTGTTTCCAAGTATAAACGAGTCAAGAATGATGCTATAAGTTGTTTTCAAGTTCAAACGTGTCAAGAATGAAGCTATAAGTCGTTTTCAAATTCAAACGAGTCAAGAACGAAGCCTCAAAATGTTACGAATTGTTTTCATGTTCAAATGAGTGAAGATTGATCCTACGAGTTCTTACAAGTTATTTCCATGTACAAACGAGTCAAGAATGAAGCTATAAGTGGCTTTCAAGTTCAAACGAGTTAAGAATGAAGTCTTAAATTGTTACAAATTGTTTTCATGTACAAATGAGTCAAGAACGATGCTACAAGTTCTTTCAAGTTGTTTCCATGTATAAATGAGTCAAGAATGAAGCTATAAGTCGTTTTCAAGTTCAAACGAGTGAAGAATGAAGCTATAAGTGGCTTGTAGCCTTAAATTGTTACAAATTGTTTTCATGTATAAATGAATCAAGAATGATGCTAGAAGTTCTTTCAAGTTGTTTCCATGTATAAACGAGTCAAGAATGAAGCTATAAGTTGTTTTTCAGTTCAGACGAGTCAAGAATGAAGCTATAACTTGTTTTCAAGTTCAAACGAGTTAAGAATGAGGCCTTATATTGTTACGAATTGTTTTCTTGTTCAAATGAGTGAAGATTGATCCTACGAGATTTTACAAGTTATTTCCATGTACAAACGAGTCAAGAATGAAGCTATAAGTGGATTTCAAGTTCAAACAAGTTAAGAATGAAGCCTTATATTGTTACAAATAGTTTCATGAACAAATGAGTCAAGAATGATGCTAGAAGTTATTTCAAGTTGATTCCATGTATAAACGAGTCAAGAATGAAGCTATAAGTTGTTTTCAAGTTCAAACTATTCAAGAATAAAGCTATAAATGGCTTTAAAGTTCAAACGAGTTAAGAATGAAGTCTTATATTGTTACAAATTGTTTTCATGTACAAATGAGTCAAGAATGATGCTAGAAGTTCTTTCAAGTTGTTTCCAAGTATAAACGAGTCAAGAATGATCCTATAAGTTGTTTTCAAGTTCAAACGAGTCAAGAATGAAGCTATAATTTGTTTTCATGTTAAAACGAGTCAAGAACGAAGCCTCAAATTATTACGAATTGTTTTCATGTTCAAATGAGTAAAGATTGATCCTACGAGTTTTTACAAGTTATTTCCATGTACAAACGAGTCAAGAATGAAGCTATAAGTGGCTTTCAAGTTCAAACGAGTTAAGAATGAAGCCTTAAATTGTTACCAATTGTTTTCATGTACAATTGAGTCAAGAATGATGCTAAAACTTCTTTCAAGTTGTTTTCAAGTATAAACGAGTCAAGAATGAAGCTATAAGTTATTTTCAAGTTCAAACGAGTCAAGAATAAAGCTATAAGTGGCTTTCAAGTTCAAACGATTTAAGAATGTTGCCTTAAATTGTTACAAATTGTTTTCATGTATAAATGAGTCAAGAATGATGCTAGAATTTCTTTCAAGTTGTTTCCATGTATAAACGAGTCAAGAATGAAGCTATAAGTTGTTTTTAAGTTCAGACGAGTCAAGAATGAAGCTATAACTTGTTTTCAAGTTCAAACGAGTTAAGAATGAAGCCTTATATTGTTACGAATTGTTTTCATGTTCCAATGAGTGAAGATTGATCCCTACGAGATTTTACAAGATATTTCCATGTACAAACGAGTCAAGAATGAAGCTATAAGTGGCGTTCAAGTTCAAACAAGTTAAGAATGAAGCCTTATATTGTTACAAATAGTTTCATGAACAAATGAGTCAAGAATGATGCTAGA
The DNA here is from genome assembly GCA_028671895.1 of Oenanthe sinensis. Classification (NCBI taxonomy): domain Eukaryota; kingdom Viridiplantae; phylum Streptophyta; class Magnoliopsida; order Apiales; family Apiaceae; genus Oenanthe; species Oenanthe sinensis. The sequence goes on from JAPMAC010000212.1 coordinate 11,338,120, forward strand.
AGTTCTTTCAAGTTGATTCCATGTATAAACGAGTCAAGAATGAGGCTATAAGTTGTTTTCAAGTTCAAACGATTCAAGAATAAAGCTATAAATGGCTTTAAAGTTCAAACGAGTTAAGAATGAAGTCTTATATTGTTACAAATTGTTTTCATGTACAAATGAGTCAAGAATGATGCTAGAAGTTCTTTCAAGTTGTTTCCACGTATAAACGAGTCAAGAATGATCCTATAAGTTGTTTTCAAGTTCAAACGAGTCAAGAATGAAGCTATAATTTGTTTTCATGTTAAAACGAGTCAAGAACGAAGCCTCAAATTATTACGAATTGTTTTCATGTTCAAATGAGTAAAGATTGATCCTACGAGTTTTTACAAGTTATTTCCATGTACAAACGAGTCAAGAATGAAGCTATAAGTGGCTTTCAAGTTCAAACGAGTTAAGAATGAAGCCTTAAATTGTTACAAATTGTTTTCATGTATAAATGAGTCAAGAATTATGCTAGAAGTTCTTTCAAGTTGTTTCCATGTATAAACGAGTCAAGAATGAAGCTATAAATTGTTTTTAAGTTCAAACGAGTCAAGAATGAAGCTATAACTTGTTTTCAAGTTCAAACGAGTTAAGAATGAAGCCTTATATTGTTACGATTTGTTTTTATGTTCAAATGAGTGAAGGTTGATCCTACGAGATTTTACAAGTTATTTCCATGTACAAACGAGTCAATAATGAAGCTATAAGTGGCTTTCAAGTTCAAACAAGATAAGAATGAAGCCTTATATTGTTACAAATTGTTTTCATGGACAAATGAGTCAATAATGATGCTAGAAGTTCTTTCAAGTTGATTCCATGTATAAACGAGTCAAGAATGAAGCTATAAGTTGTTTTCAAGTTCAAACGAGTCTAGAATAAAGCTATAAGTGGCTTTAAAGTTCAAACGAGTTAAGAATGAAGTCTTATATTGTTACAAATTGTTTTCATGTACAAATGAGTCAAGAATGATGCTAGAAGTTCTTTCAAGTTGTTTCCAAGTATAAACGAGTAAAGAATGATCCTATAAGTTGTTTTCAAGTTCAAACGAGTCAAGAATGAAGCTATAATTTGTTTTCATGTTAAAACGAGTCAAGAACGAAGCCTCAAATTATTACGAATTGTTTTCATGTTCAAATGAGTAAAGATTGATCCTACGAGTTTTTACAAGTTATTTCCATGTACAAACGAGTCAAGAATGAAGCTATAAGTGGCTTTCAAGTTCAAACGAGTTAAGAATGAAGCCTTAAATTGTTACCAATTGTTTTCATGTACAAATGAGTCAAGAATGATGCTAGAAGTTCTTTCAAGTTGTTTCCATTTATAAACGAGTCAAGAATGAAGCTATAAGTTGTTTTCAAGTTCAAACGAGTCAAGAACGAAGCCTCAAATTGTTACGAATTGTTTTCTTCAAGTTCAAACGAATTAAGAATGAAGCCTTAAATTGTTACAAATTGTTTTCATGTACAATTGAGTCAAGAATGATGCTAAAACTTCTTTCAAGTTGTTTTCAAGTATAAACGAGTCAAGAATGAAGCTATAAGTTATTTTCAAGTTCAAACGAGTCAAGAATAAAGCTATAAGTGGCTTTCAAGTTCAAACGATTTAAGAATGTTGCCTTAAATTGTTACAAATTGTTTTCATGTATAAATGAGTCAAGAATGATGCTAGAATTTCTTTCAAGTTGTTTCCATGTATAAACGAGTCAAGAATGAAGCTATAAGTTGTTTTTAAGTTCAGACGAGTCAAGAATGAAGCTATAACTTGTTTTCAAGTTCAAACGAGTTAAGAATGAAGCCTTATATTGTTACGAATTATTTTCATGTTCAAATGAGTGAAGATTGATCCTACGAGATTTTACAAGATATTTCCATGTACAAACGAGTCAAGAATGAAGCTATAAGTGGCGTTCAAGTTCAAACAAGTTAAGAATGAAGCCTTATATTGTTACAAATAGTTTCATGAACAAATGAGTCAAGAATGATGCTAGAAGTTCTTTCAAGTTGATTCCATGTATAAACGAGTCAAGAATGAGGCTATAAGTTGTTTTCAAGTTCAAACGATTCAAGAATAAAGCTATAAATGGCTTTAAAGTTCAAACGAGTTAAGAATGAAGTCTTATATTGTTACAAATTGTTTTCATATACAAATGAGTCAAGAATGATGCTAGAAGTTCTTTCAAGTTGTTTCCAAGTATAAACGAGTCAAGAATGATCCTATAAGTTGTTTTCAAGTTCAAACGAGTCAAGAATGAAGCTATAATTTGTTTTCATGTTAAAACGAGTCAAGAACGAAGCCTCAAATTATTACGAATTGTTTTCATGTTCAAATGAGTAAAGATTGATCCTACGAGTTTTTACAAGTTATTTCCATGTACAAACGAGTCAAGAATGAAGCTATAAGTGGCTTTCAAGTTCAAACGAGTTAAGAATGAAGCCTTAAATTGTTACAAATTGTTTTCATGTATAAATGAGTCAAGAATTATGCTAGAAGTTCTTTCAAGTTGTTTCCATGTATAAACGAGTCAAGAATGAAGCTATAAATTGTTTTTAAGTTCAAACGAGTCAAGAATGAAGCTATAACTTGTTTTCAAGTTCAAACGAGTTAAGAATGAAGCCTTATATTGTTACGATTTGTTTTTATGTTCAAATGAGTGAAGGTTGATCCTACGAGATTTTACAAGTTATTTCCATGTACAAACGAGTCAATAATGAAGCTATAAGTGGCTTTCAAGTTCAAACAAGATAAGAATGAAGCCTTATATTGTTACAAATTGTTTTCATGGACAAATGAGTCAATAATGATGCTAGAAGTTCTTTCAAGTTGATTCCATGTATAAACGAGTCAAGAATGAAGCTATAAGTTGTTTTCAAGTTCAAACGAGTCTAGAATAAAGCTATAAGTGGCTTTAAAGTTCAAACGAGTTAAGAATGAAGTCTTATATTGTTACAAATTGTTTTCATGTACAAATGAGTCAAGAATGATGCTAGAAGTTCTTTCAAGTTGTTTCCAAGTATAAACGAGTAAAGAATGATCCTATAAGTTGTTTTCAAGTTCAAACGAGTCAAGAATGAAGCTATAATTTGTTTTCATGTTAAAACGAGTCAAGAACGAAGCCTCAAATTATTACGAATTGTTTTCATGTTCAAATGAGTAAAGATTGATCCTACGAGTTTTTACAAGTTATTTCCATGTACAAACGAGTCAAGAATGAAGCTATAAGTGGCTTTCAAGTTCAAACGAGTTAAGAATGAAGCCTTAAATTGTTACCAATTGTTTTCATGTACAAATGAGTCAAGAATGATGCTAGAAGTTCTTTCAAGTTGTTTCCATTTATAAACGAGTCAAGAATGAAGCTATAAGTTGTTTTCAAGTTCAAACGAGTCAAGAACGAAGCCTCAAATTGTTACGAATTGTTTTCTTCAAGTTCAAACGAATTAAGAATGAAGCCTTAAATTGTTACAAATTGTTTTCATGTACAATTGAGTCAAGAATGATGCTAAAACTTCTTTCAAGTTGTTTTCAAGTATAAACGAGTCAAGAATGAAGCTATAAGTTATTTTCAAGTTCAAACGAGTCAAGAATAAAGCTATAAATGGCTTTCAAGTTCAAACGAGTTAAGAATGAAGCCTTAAATTGTTACAAATTGTTTTCATGTATAAATGAGTCAAGAATGATGCTAGAATTTCTTTCAAGTTGTTTCCCTGTATAAACGAGTCAAGAATGAAGCTATAAGTTGTTTTTAAGTTCAGACGAGTCAAGAATGAAGCTATAACTTGTTTTCAAGTTCAAACGAGTTAAGAATGAAGCCTTATATTGTTACGAATTATTTTCATGTTCAAATGAGTGAAGATTGATCCTACGAGATTTTACAAGATATTTCCATGTACAAACGAGTCAAGAATGAAGCTATAAGTGGCGTTCAAGTTCAAACAAGTTAAGAATGAAGCCTTATATTGTTACAAATAGTTTCATGAACAAATGAGTCAAGAATGATGCTAGAAGTTCTTTCAAGTTGATTCCATGTATAAACGAGTCAAGAATGAGGCTATAAGTTGTTTTCAAGTTCAAACGATTCAAGAATAAAGCTATAAATGGCTTTAAAGTTCAAACGAGTTAAGAATGAAGTCTTATATTGTTACAAATTGTTTTCATGTACAAATGAGTCAAGAATGATGCTAGAAGTTCTTTCAAGTTGTTTCCAAGTATAAACGAGTCAAGAATGATCCTATAAGTTGTTTTCAAGTTCAAACGAGTCAAGAATGAAGCTATAATTTGTTTTCATGTTAAAACGAGTCAAGAACGAAGCCTCAAATTATTACGAATTGTTTTCATGTTCAAATGAGTAAAGATTGATCCTACGAGTTTTTACAAGTTATTTCCATGTACAAACGAGTCAAGAATGAAGCTATAAGTGGCTTTCAAGTTCAAACGAGTTAAGAATGAAGCCTTAAATTGTTACAAATTGTTTTCATGTATAAATGAGTCAAGAATTATGCTAGAAGTTCTTTCAAGTTGTTTCCATGTATAAACGAGTCAAGAATGAAGCTATAAATTGTTTTTAAGTTCAAACGAGTCAAGAATGAAGCTATAACTTGTTTTCAAGTTCAAACGAGTTAAGAATGAAGCCTTATATTGTTACGATTTGTTTTTATGTTCAAATGAGTGAAGGTTGATCCTACGAGATTTTACAAGTTATTTCCATGTACAAACGAGTCAATAATGAAGCTATAAGTGGCTTTCAAGTTCAAACAAGATAAGAATGAAGCCTTATATTGTTACAAATTGTTTTCATGGACAAATGAGTCAATAATGATGCTAGAAGTTCTTTCAAGTTGATTCCATGTATAAACGAGTCAAGAATGAAGCTATAAGTTGTTTTCAAGTTCAAACGAGTCTAGAATAAAGCTATAAGTGGCTTTAAAGTTCAAACGAGTTAAGAATGAAGTCTTATATTGTTACAAATTGTTTTCATGTACAAATGAGTCAAGAATGATGCTAGAAGTTCTTTCAAGTTGTTTCCAAGTATAAACGAGTAAAGAATGATCCTATAAGTTGTTTTCAAGTTCAAACGAGTCAAGAATGAAGCTATAATTTGTTTTCATGTTAAAACGAGTCAAGAACGAAGCCTCAAATTATTACGAATTGTTTTCATGTTCAAATGAGTAAAGATTGATCCTACGAGTTTTTACAAGTTATTTCCATGTACAAACGAGTCAAGAATGAAGCTATAAGTGGCTTTCAAGTTCAAACGAGTTAAGAATGAAGCCTTAAATTGTTACCAATTGTTTTCATGTACAAAAGAGTCAAGAATGATGCTAGAAGTTCTTTCAAGTTGTTTCCATTTATAAACGAGTCAAGAATGAAGCTATAAGTTGTTTTCAAGTTCAAACGAGTCAAGAACGAAGCCTCAAATTGTTACGAATTGTTTTCTTCAAGTTCAAACGAATTAAGAATGAAGCCTTAAATTGTTATAAATTGTTTTCATGTACAATTGAGTCAAGAATGATGCTAAAACTTCTTTCAAGTTGTTTTCAAGTATAAACGAGTCAAGAATGAAGCTATAAGTTATTTTCAAGTTCAAACGAGTCAAGAATAAAGCTATAAGTGGCTTTCAAGTTCAAACGAGTTAAGAATGAAGCCTTAAATTGTTACAAATTGTTTTCATGTATAAATGAGTCAAGAATGATGCTAGAATTTCTTTCAAGTTGTTTCCCTGTATAAACGAGTCAAGAATGAAGCTATAAGTTGTTTTTAAGTTCAGACGAGTCAAGAATGAAGCTATAACTTGTTTTCAAGTTCAAACGAGTTAAGAATGAAGCCTTATATTGTTACGAATTATTTTCATGTTCAAATGAGTGAAGATTGATCCTACGAGATTTTACAAGATATTTCCATGTACAAACGAGTCAAGAATGAAGCTATAAGTGGCGTTCAAGTTCAAACAAGTTAAGAATGAAGCCTTATATTGTTACAAATAGTTTCATGAACAAATGAGTCAAGAATGATGCTAGAAGTTCTTTCAAGTTGATTCCATGTATAAACGAGTCAAGAATGAGGCTATAAGTTGTTTTCAAGTTCAAACGATTCAAGAATAAAGCTATAAATGGCTTTAAAGTTCAAACGAGTTAAGAATGAAGTCTTATATTGTTACAAATTGTTTTCATGTACAAATGAGTCAAGAATGATGCTAGAAGTTCTTTCAAGTTGTTTCCAAGTATAAACGAGTCAAGAATGATCCTATAAGTTGTTTTCAAGTTCAAACGAGTCAAGAATGAAGCTATAATTTGTTTTCATGTTAAAACGAGTCAAGAACGAAGCCTCAAATTATTACGAATTGTTTTCATGTTCAAATGAGTAAAGATTGATCCTACGAGTTTTTACAAGTTATTTCCATGTACAAACGAGTCAAGAATGAAGCTATAAGTGGCTTTCAAGTTCAAACGAGTTAAGAATGAAGCCTTAAATTGTTACAAATTGTTTTCATGTATAAATGAGTCAAGAATTATGCTAGAAGTTCTTTCAAGTTGTTTCCATGTATAAACGAGTCAAGAATGAAGCTATAAATTGTTTTTAAGTTCAAACGAGTCAAGAATGAAGCTATAACTTGTTTTCAAGTTCAAACGAGTTAAGAATGAAGCCTTATATTGTTACGATTTGTTTTTATGTTCAAATGAGTGAAGGTTGATCCTACGAGATTTTACAAGTTATTTCCATGTACAAACGAGTCAATAATGAAGCTATAAGTGGCTTTCAAGTTCAAACAAGATAAGAATGAAGCCTTATATTGTTACAAATTGTTTTCATGGACAAATGAGTCAATAATGATGCTAGAAGTTCTTTCAAGTTGATTCCATGTATAAACGAGTCAAGAATGAAGCTATAAGTTGTTTTCAAGTTCAAACGAGTCTAGAATAAAGCTATAAGTGGCTTTAAAGTTCAAACGAGTTAAGAATGAAGTCTTATATTGTTACAAATTGTTTTCATGTACAAATGAGTCAAGAATGATGCTAGAAGTTCTTTCAAGTTGTTTCCAAGTATAAACGAGTAAAGAATGATCCTATAAGTTGTTTTCAAGTTCAAACGAGTCAAGAATGAAGCTATAATTTGTTTTCATGTTAAAACGAGTCAAGAACGAAGCCTCAAATTATTACGAATTGTTTTCATGTTCAAATGAGTAAAGATTGATCCTACGAGTTTTTACAAGTTATTTCCATGTACAAACGAGTCAAGAATGAAGCTATAAGTGGCTTTCAAGTTCAAACGAGTTAAGAATGAAGCCTTAAATTGTTACCAATTGTTTTCATGTACAAAAGAGTCAAGAATGATGCTAGAAGTTCTTTCAAGTTGTTTCCATTTATAAACGAGTCAAGAATGAAGCTATAAGTTGTTTTCAAGTTCAAACGAGTCAAGAACGAAGCCTCAAATTGTTACGAATTGTTTTCTTCAAGTTCAAACGAATTAAGAATGAAGCCTTAAATTGTTACAAATTGTTTTCATGTACAATTGAGTCAAGAATGATGCTAAAACTTCTTTCAAGTTGTTTTCAAGTATAAACGAGTCAAGAATGAAGCTATAAGTTATTTTCAAGTTCAAACGAGTCAAGAATAAAGCTATAAGTGGCTTTCAAGTTCAAACGATTTAAGAATGTTGCCTTAAATTGTTACAAATTGTTTTCATGTATAAATGAGTCAAGAATGATGCTAGAATTTCTTTCAAGTTGTTTCCATGTATAAACGAGTCAAGAATGAAGCTATAAGTTGTTTTTAAGTTCAGACGAGTCAAGAATGAAGCTATAACTTGTTTTCAAGTTCAAACGAGTTAAGAATGAAGCCTTATATTGTTACGAATTATTTTCATGTTCAAATGAGTGAAGATTGATCCTACGAGATTTTACAAGATATTTCCATGTACAAACGAGTCAAGAATGAAGCTATAAGTGGCGTTCAAGTTCAAACAAGTTAAGAATGAAGCCTTATATTGTTACAAATAGTTTCATGAACAAATGAGTCAAGAATGATGCTAGAAGTTCTTTCAAGTTGATTCCATGTATAAACGAGTCAAGTATGAAGCTATAAGTTGTTTTCAAGTTCAAACGATTCAAGAATAAAGCTATAAATGGCTTTAAAGTTCAAACGAGTTAAGAATGAAGTCTTATATTGTTACAAATTGTTTTCATGTACAAATGAGTCAAGAATGATGCTAGAAGTTCTTTCAAGTTGTTTCCAAGTATAAACGAGTCAAGAATGATCCTATAAGTTGTTTTCAAGTTCAAACGAGTCAAGAATGAAGCTATAATTTGTTTTCATGTTAAAACGAGTCAAGAACGAAGCCTCAAATTATTACGAATTGTTTTCATGTTCAAATGAGTAAAGATTGATCCTACGAGTTTTTACAAGTTATTTCCATGTACAAACGAGTCAAGAATGAAGCTATAAGTGGCTTTCAAGTTCAAACGAGTTAAGAATGAAGCCTTAAATTGTTACCAATTGTTTTCATGTACAAAAGAGTCAAGAATGATGCTAGAAGTTCTTTCAAGTTGTTTCCATTTATAAACGAGTCAAGAATGAAGCTATAAGTTGTTTTCAAGTTCAAACGAGTCAAGAACGAAGCCTCAAATTGTTACGAATTGTTTTCTTCAAGTTCAAACGAATTAAGAATGAAGCCTTAAATTGTTACAAATTGTTTTCATGTACAATTGAGTCAAGAATGATGCTAAAACTTCTTTCAAGTTGTTTTCAAGTATAAACGAGTCAAGAATGAAGCTATAAGTTATTTTCAAGTTCAAACGAGTCAAGAATAAAGCTATAAGTGGCTTTCAAGTTCAAACGATTTAAGAATGTTGCCTTAAATTGTTACAAATTGTTTTCATGTATAAATGAGTCAAGAATGATGCTAGAATTTCTTTCAAGTTGTTTCCATGTATAAACGAGTCAAGAATGAAGCTATAAGTTGTTTTTAAGTTCAGACGAGTCAAGAATGAAGCTATAACTTGTTTTCAAGTTCAAACGAGTTAAGAATGAAGCCTTATATTGTTACGAATTATTTTCATGTTCAAATGAGTGAAGATTGATCCTACGAGATTTTACAAGATATTTCCATGTACAAACGAGTCAAGAATGAAGCTATAAGTGGCGTTCAAGTTCAAACAAGTTAAGAATGAAGCCTTATATTGTTACAAATAGTTTCATGAACAAATGAGTCAAGAATGATGCTAGAAGTTCTTTCAAGTTGATTCCATGTATAAACGAGTCAAGTATGAAGCTATAAGTTGTTTTCAAGTTCAAACGATTCAAGAATAAAGCTATAAATGGCTTTAAAGTTCAAACGAGTTAAGAATGAAGTCTTATATTGTTACAAATTGTTTTCATGTACAAATGAGTCAAGAATGATGCTAGAAGTTCTTTCAAGTTGTTTCCAAGTATAAACGAGTCAAGAATGATCCTATAAGTTGTTTTCAAGTTCAAACGAGTCAAGAATGAAGCTATAATTTGTTTTCATGTTAAAACGAGTCAAGAACGAAGCCTCAAATTATTATGAATTGTTTTCATGTTCAAATGAGTAAAGATTGATCCTACGAGTTTTTACAAGTTATTTCCATGTACAAACGAGTCAAGAATGAAGCTATAAGTGGCTTTCAAGTTCAAACGAGTTAAGAATGAAGTGTTAAATTGTTACAAATTGTTTTCATGTATAAATGAGTCAAGAATTATGCTAGAAGTTCTTTCAAGTTGTTTCCATGTATAAACGAGTCAAGAATGAAGCTATAAATTGTTTTTAAGTTCAAACGAGTCAAGAATGAAGCTATAACTTGTTTTCAAGTTCAAACGAGTTAAGAATGAAGCCTTATATTGTTACGAATTGTTTTCATGTTCAAATGAGTGAAGATTGATCCTACGAGATTTTACAAGTTATTTCCATGTACAAACGAGTCAAGAATGAAGCTATAAGTGGCTTTCAAGTTCAAACAAGATAAGAATGAAGCCTTATATTGTTACAAATTGTTTTCATGGACAAATGAGTCAATAATGATGCTAGAAGTTCTTTCAAGTTGATTCCATGTATAAACGAGTCAAGAATGAAGCTATAAGTTGTTTTCAAGTTCAAACGAGTCTAGAATAAAGCTATAAGTGGCTTTAAAGTTCAAACGAGTTAAGAATGAAGTCTTATATTGTTACAAATTGTTTTCATGTACAAATGAGTCAAGAATGATGCTAGAAGTTCTTTCAAGTTGTTTCCAAGTATAAACGAGTCAAGAATGATCCTATAAGTTGTTTTCAAGTTCAAACGAGTCAAGAATGAAGCTATAATTTGTTTTCATGTTAAAACGAGTCAAGAACGAAGCCTCAAATTATTACGAATTGTTTTCATGTTCAAATGAGTAAAGATTGATCCTACGAGTTTTTACAAGTTATTTCCATGTACAAACGAGTCAAGAATGAAGCTATAAGTGGCTTTCAAGTTCAAACGAGTTAAGAATGAAGCCTTAAATTGTTACAAATTGTTTTCATGTATAAATGAGTCAAGAATTATGCTAGAAGTTCTTTCAAGTTGTTTCCATGTATAAACGAGTCAAGAATGAAGCTATAAATTGTTTTTAAGTTCAAACGAGTCAAGAATGAAGCTATAACTTGTTTTCAAGTTCAAACGAGTTAAGAATGAAGCCTTATATTGTTACGATTTGTTTTTATGTTCAAATGAGTGAAGATTGATCCTACGAGATTTTACAAGTTATTTCCATGTACAAACGAGTCAAGAATGAAGCTATAAGTGGCGTTCAAGTTCAAACAAGTTAAGAATGAAGCCTTATATTGTTACAAATAGTTTCATGAACAAATGAGTCAAGAATGATGCTAGAAGTTCTTTCAAGTTGATTCCATGTATAAACGAGTCAAGAATGAAGCTATAAGTTGTTTTCAAGTTCAAACGATTCAAGAATAAAGCTATAAATGGCTTTAAAGTTCAAACGAGTTAAGAATGAAGTCTTATATTGTTACAAATTGTTTTCAAGTACAAATGAGTCAAGAATGATGCTAGAAGTTCTTTCAAGTTGTTTCCAAGTATAAACGAGTCAAGAATGATCCTATAAGTTGTTTTCAAGTTCAAACGAGTCAAGAATGAAGCTATAATTTGTTTTCATGTTAAAACGAGTCAAGAACGAAGCCTCAAATTATTACGAATTGTTTTCATGTTCAAATGAGTGAAGATTTGAACCTACGAGTTCTTACAAGTTATTTCCATGTACAAACGAGTCAAGAATGAAGCTATAAGTGGCTTTCAAGTTCAAACGAGTTAAGAATGAAGCCTTAAATTGTTACAAATTGTTTTCATGTATAAATGAGTCAAGAATTATGCTAGAAGTTCTTTCAAGTTGTTTCCATGTATAAACGAGTCAAGAATGAAGCTATAAATTGTTTTTAAGTTCAAACGAGTCAAGAATGAAGCTATAACTTGTTTTCAAGTTCAAACGAGTTAAGAATGAAGCCTTATATTGTTACGATTTGTTTTTATGTTCAAATGAGTGAAGATTGATCCTACTAGATTTTACAAGTTATTTCCATGTACAAACGAGTCAAGAATGAAGCTATAAGTGGCTTTCAAGTTCAAACAAGATAAGAATGAAGCCTTATATTGTTACAAATTGTTTTCATGGACAAATGAGTCAATAATGATGCTAGAAGTTCTTTCAAGTTGATTCCATGTATAAACGAGTCAAGAATGAAGCTATAAGTTGTTTTCAAGTTCAAACGAGTCTAGAATAAAGCTATAAGTGGCTTTAAAGTTCAAACGAGTTAAGAATGAAGTCTTATATTGTTACAAATAGTTTTCATGTACAAATGAGTCAAGAATGATGCTAGAAGTTCTTTCAAGTTGTTTCCAAGTATAAACGAGTAAAGAATGATCCTATAAGTTGTTTTCAAGTTCAAACGAGTCAAGAATGAAGCTATAATTTGTTTTCATGTTAAAACGAGTCAAGAACGAAGCCTCAAATTATTACGAATTGTTTTCATGTTCAAATGAGTAAAGATTGATCCTACGAGTTTTTACAAGTTATTTCCATGTACAAACGAGTCAAGAATGAATCTATAAGTGGCTTTCAAGTTCAAACGAGTTAAGAATGAAGCCTTAAATTGTTACCAATTGTTTTCATGTACAAATGAGTCAAGAATGATGCTAGAAGTTCTTTCAAGTTGTTTCCATTTATAAACGAGTCAAGAATGAAGCTATAAGTTGTTTTCAAGTTCAAACGAGTCAAGAACGAAGCCTCATATTGTTACGAATTGTTTTCTTCAAGTTCAAACGAATTAAGAATGAAGCCTTAAATTGTTACAAATTGTTTTCATGTACAAATGAGTTAAGAATGATGCTTGAAGTTTTTTCAAGTTGTTTCCATGTATAAACGAGTCAAGAATGAAGCTATAAGTTGTTTTTAAGTTCAAACGAGTCAAGAATGAAGCTATAAGTTGTTTTTAAGTTCAAACGAGTCAAGAATGATGCTATAAGTTGTTTTCAAGTTCAAACGAGTCAAGAACGAAGCCTCAAATTGTTACAAATTGTTTTTATGTTCAAATGAGTGAAGAATGATCCAACGAGTTTTTACAACTTATTTCCAAGTACAAACGAGTCAAGAATGAAGCTAGAAGTGGTTTTCAAGTTCAAACGAGTCACGAACGAAGCCTCAAATTGTTACAAATTGTTTTTATGTTCAAATTAGTGAAGAATGATCCTACATGTTTTTATAAGTTATTTCCTTGTACAAAAGGGTCAAGAATGAAGCTATAAGTGGCTTTCAAGTTCAAACGAGTTAAGAATGAAGCCTTAAATTGTTACCAATTGTTTTCATGTACAAATAAGTCAAGAATGATGCTAAAAGTTCTTTCAAGTTGTTTCCATATATAAACGAGTCAAGAATGAAGCTATAAGTTGTTTTGTAGTTCAAACAAGTCAAGAATGAAGCTATAATTTGTTTTCATGTTAAAACGAGTCAAGAACGTAGCCTCAAATTATTACGAATTGTTTTCATGTTCAAATGAGTAAAGATTGATCCTACGAGTTTTTACAAGTTATTTCCATGTACAAACGAGTCAAGAATGAAGCTATAAGTGGCTTTCAAGTTTAAACGAGTTAAGAATGAAGCCTTAAATTGTTACCAATTGTTTTCATGTACAAATGAGTCAAGAATGATGCTAAAAGTTCTTTCAAGTTGGTTCCAAGTATAAACGAGTCAAGAATGAAGCTATAACTTATTTTCAAGTTCAAACGAGTCAAGAATGAAGCTATAAGTGGCTTTCAAGTTCAAACGAGTTAAGAATGAAGCCTTCTATTGTTATAAATTGTTTTCATGTACAAATGAGTCAAGAATGATGCTACAAGTTCTTTCAAGTTGTTTCCATGTATAAACGAGTCAAGAATGAAGCTATAAGTTGTTTTTAAGTTCAGACGAGTCAAGAAGGAAGCTATAACTTGTTTTCAAGTTCAAACGAGTTAAGAATGAAGCCTTATATTGTTACGAATTGTTTTCATGTTCAAATGAGTGAAGATTGATCCTACGAGATTTTACAAGATATTTCCATGTACAAACGAGTCAAGAATGAAGCTATAAGTGGCGTTCAAGTTCAAACAAGTTAAGAATGAAGCCTTATATTGTTACAAATAGTTTCATGAACAAATGAGTCAAGAATGATGCTAGAAGTTCTTTCAAGTTGATTCCATGTATAAACGAGTCAAGAATGAAGCTATAAGTTGTTTTCAAGTTCAAACGATTCAAGAATAAAGCTATAAATGGCTTTAAAGTTCAAACGAGTTAAGAATGAAGTCTTATATTGTTACAAATTGTTTTCATGTACAAGTGAGTCAAGAATGATGTTAGAAGTTCTTTCAAGTTGTTTCCAAGTATAAACGAGTCAAGAATGATCCTATAAGTTGTTTTCAAGTTCAAACGAGTCAAGAATGAAGCTATAAGTGGCTTTCAAGTTTAAACGAGTTAAGAATGAAGCCTTAAATTGTTACCAATTGTTTTCATGTACAAATGAGTCAAGAATGATGCTAAAAGTTCTTTCAAGTTGTTTTCAAGTATAAACGAGTCAAGAATGAAGCTATAAGTTATTTTCAAGTTCAAACGAGTCAAGAATAAAGCTATAAGTGGCTTTCAAGTTCAAACGATTTAAGAATGAAGCCTTAAATTGTTACAAATTGTTTTCATGTATAAATGAGTCAAGAATGATGCTAGAAGTTCTTTCAAGTTGTTTCCACGTATAAACGAGTCAAGAATGATCCTATAAGTTGTTTTCAAGTTCAGACGAGTCAAGAATGAAGCTATAATTTGTTTTCATGTTAAAACGAGTCAAGAACGAAGCCTCAAATTATTACGAATTGTTTTCATGTTCAAATGAGTGAAGATTGATCCTACAAGATTTTACAAGTTATTTCCATATACAAACGAGTCAAGAATGAAGCTATAAGTGGCTTTCAAGTTCAAACAAGTTAAGAATGAAACCTTATATTGTTACAAATAGTTTCATGAACAAATGAGTCAAGAATGATGCTAGAAGTTCTTTCAAGTTGATTCCATGTATAAACGAGTCAAGAATGAAGCTACAAGTTGTTTTCAAGTTCAAACGATTCAAGAATAAAGCTATAAATGGCTTTAAAGTTCAAACGAGTTAAGAATGAAGTCTTATATTGTTACAAATTGTTTTCATGTACAAATGAGTCAAGAATGATGCTAGAAGTTCTTTCAAGTTGTTTCCAAGTATAAACGAGTCAAGAATGATCCTATAAGTTGTTTTCAAGTTCAAACGAGTCAAGAACGAAGCTATAATTTGTTTTCATGTTAAAACGAGTCAAGAACGAAGCCTCAAATTATTACGAATTGTTTTCATGTTCAAATGAGTAAAGATTGATCCTACGAGTTTTTACAAGTTATTTCCATGTACAAACGAGTCAAGAATGAAGCTATAAGTGGCTTTCAAGTTTAAACGAGTTAAGAATGAAGCCTTAAATTGTTACCAATTGTTTTCATGTACAAATGAGTCAAGAATGATGCTAAAAGTTCTTTCAAGTTGTTTTCAAGTATAAACGAGTCAAGAATGAAGCTATAAGTTATTTTCAAGTTCAAACGAGTCAAGAATAAAGCTATAAGTGGCTTTCAAGTTCAAACGATTTAAGAATGAAGCCTTAAATTGTTACAAATTATTTTCATGTATAAATGAGTCAAGAATGATGCTAGAAGTTCTTTCAAGTTGTTTCCATGTATAAACGAGTCAAGAATGAAGCTATTAGTTGTTTTTAAGTTCAGACGAGTCAAGAATGAAGCTATAACTTGTTTTCAAGTTCAAACGAGTTAAGAATGAAGCCTTATATTGTTACGAATTGTTTTCATGTTCAAATGAGTGAAGATTGATCCTACGAGATTTTACAAGTTATTTCCATGTACAAACGAGTCAAGAATGAAGCTATAAGTGGCTTTCAAGTTCAAACAAGTTAAGAATGAAGCCTTATATTGTTACAAATAGTTTCATGAACAAATGAGTCAAGAATGATGCTAGAAGTTCTTTCAAGTTGATTCCATGTATAAACGAGTCAAGAATGAAGCTATAAGTTGTTTTCAAGTTCAAACGATTCTAGAATAAAGCTATAAATGGCTTTAAAGTTCAAACGAGTTAAGAATGAAGTCTTATATTGTTACAAATTGTTTTCATGTACAAATGAGTCAAGAATAATGCTAGAAGTTCTTTCAAGTTGTTTCCAAGTATAAACGAGTCAAGAATGATCCTATAAGTTGTTTTCAAGTTCAAACGAGTCAAGAATGAAGCTATAATTTGTTTTCATGTTAAAACGAGTCAAGAACGAAGCCTCAAATTATTACGAATTGTTTTCATGTTCAAATGAGTGAAGATTGATCCTACGAGATTTTACAAGTTATTTCCATATACAAACGAGTCAAGAATGAAGCTATAAGTGGCTTTCAAGTTCAAACAAGTTAAGAATGAAACCTTATATTGTTACAAATAGTTTCATGAACAAATGAGTCAAGAATGATGCTAGAAGTTCTTTCAAGTTGATTCCATGTATAAACGAGTCAAGAATGAAGCTACAAGTTGTTTTCAAGTTCAAACGATTCAAGAATAAAGCTATAAATGGCTTTAAAGTTCAAACGAGTTAAGAATGAAGTCTTATATTGTTACAAATTGTTTTCATGTACAAATGAGTCAAGAATGATGGTAGAAGTTCTTTCAAGTTGTTTCCAAGTATAAACGAGTCAAGAATGATCCTATAAGTTGTTTTCAAGTTCAAACGAGTCAAGAACGAAGCTATAATTTGTTTTCATGTTAAAACGAGTCAAGAACGAAGCCTCAAATTATTACGAATTGTTTTCATGTTCAAATGAGTAAAGATTGATCCTACGAGTTTTTACAAGTTATTTCCATGTACAAACGAGTCAAGAATGAAGCTATAAGTGGCTTTCAAGTTTAAACGAGTTAAGAATGAAGCCTTAAATTGTTACCAATTGTTTTCATGTACAAATGAGTCAAGAATGATGCTAAAAGTTCTTTCAAGTTGTTTTCAAGTATAAACGAGTCAAGAATGAAGCTATAAGTTATTTTCAAGTTCAAACGAGTCAAGAATAAAGCTATAAGTGGCTTTCAAGTTCAAACGATTTAAGAATGAAGCCTTAAATTGTTACAAATTGTTTTCATGTATAAATGAATCAAGAATGATGCAAGAAGTTTTTTCAAGTTGTTTCCATGTATAAACGAGTCAAGAATGAAGCTATTAGTTGTTTTTAAGTTCAGACGAGTCAAGAATGAAGCTATAACTTGTTTTCAAGTTCAAACGAGTTAAGAATGAAGCCTAATATTGTTACGAATTGTTTTCATGTTCAAATGAGTGAAGATTGATCCTACGAGATTTTACAAGTTATTTCCATGTACAAACGAGTCAAGAATGAACCTATAAGTGGCTTTCAAGTTCAAACAAGTTAAGAATGAAGCCTTATATTGTTACAAATAGTTTCATGAACAAATGAGTCAAGAATGATGCTAGAAGTTCTTTCAAGTTGATTCCATGTATAAACGAGTCAAGAATGAAGCTATAAGTTGTTTTCAAGTTCAAACGATTCAAGAATAAAGCTATAAATGGCTTTAAAGTTCAAACGAGTTAAGAATGAAGTCTTATATTGTTACAAATTGTTTTCATGTACAAATGAGTCAAGAATAATGCTAGAAGTTCTTTCAAGTTGTTTCCAAGTATAAACGAGTCAAGAATGATCCTATAAGTTGTTTTCAAGTTCAAACGAGTCAAGAATGAAGCTATAATTTGTTTTCATGTTAAAACGAGTCAAGAACGAAGCCTCAAATTATTACGAATTGTTTTCATGTTCAAATGAGTGAAGATTGATCCTACGAGATTTTACAAGTTATTTCCATATACAAACGAGTCAAGAATGAAGCTATAAGTGGCTTTCAAGTTCAAACAAGTTAAGAATGAAACCTTATATTGTTACAAATAGTTTCATGAACAAATGAGTCAAGAATGATGCTAGAAGTTCTTTCAAGTTGATTCCATGTATAAACGAGTCAAGAATGAAGCTACAAGTTGTTTTCAAGTTCAAACGATTCAAGAATAAAGCTATAAATGGCTTTAAAGTTCAAACGAGTTAGGAATGAAGTCTTATATTGTTACAAATTGTTTTCATGTACAAATGAGTCAAGAATGATGGTAGAAGTTCTTTCAAGTTGTTTCCAAGTATAAACGAGTCAAGAATGATCATATAAGTTGTTTTCAAGTTCAAACGAGTCAAGAACGAAGCTATAATTTGTTTTCATGTTAAAACGAGTCAAGAACGAAGCCTCAAATTATTACGAATTGTTTTCATGTTCAAATGAGTAAAGATTGATCCTACGAGTTTTTACAAGTTATTTCCATGTACAAACGAGTCAAGAATGAAGCTATAAGTGGCTTTCATGTTTAAACGAGTTAAGAATGAAGCCTTAAATTGTTACCAATTGTTTTCATGTACAAATGAGTCAAGAATGATGCTAAAAGTTCTTTCAAGTTGTTTTCAAGTATAAACGAGTCAAGAATGAAGCTATAAGTTATTTTCAAGTTCAAACGAGTCAAGAATAAAGCTATAAGTGGCTTTCAAGTTCAAACGATTTAAGAATGAAGCCTTAAATTGTTACAAATTGTTTTCATGTATAAATGAGTCAAGAATGATGCTAGAAGTTCTTTCAAGTTGTTTCCATGTATAAACGAGTCAAGAATGAAGCTATTAGTTGTTTTTAAGTTCAGACGAGTCAAGAATGAAGCTATAACTTGTTTTCAAGTTCAAACGAGTTAAGAATGAAGCCTTATATTGTTACGAATTGTTTTCATGTTCAAATGAGTGAAGATTGATCCTACGAGATTTTACAAGTTATTTCCATGTACAAACGATTCAAGAATAAAGCTATAAATGGCTTTAAAGTTCAAACGAGTTAAGAATGAAGTCTTATATTGTTACAAATTGTTTTCATGTACAAATGAGTCAAGAATAATGCTAGAAGTTCTTTCAAGTTGTTTCCAAGTATAAACGAGTCAAGAATGATCCTATAAGTTGTTTTCAAGTTCAAACGAGTCAAGAATGAAGCTATAATTTGTTTTCATGTTAAAACGAGTCAAGAACGAAGCCTCAAATTATTACGAATTGTTTTCATGTTCAAATGAGTGAAGATTGATCCTACGAGATTTTACAAGTTATTTCCATATACAAACGAGTCAAGAATGAAGCTATAAGTGGCTTTCAAGTTCAAACAAGTTAAGAATGAAACCTTATATTGTTACAAATAGTATCATGAACAAATGAGTCAAGAATGATGCTAGAAGTTCTTTCAATTTGATTCCATGTATAAACGAGTCAAGAATGAAGCTACAAGTTGTTTTCAAGTTCAAACGATTCAAGAATAAAGTTATAAATGGCTTTAAAGTTCAAACGAGTTAAGAATGAAGTCTTATATTGTTACAAATTGTTTTCATGTACAAATGAGTCAAGAATGATGCTAGAAGTTCTTTCAAGTTGTTTCCAAGTATAAACGAGTCAAGAATGATCCTATAAGTTGTTTTCAAGTTCAAACGAGTCAAGAACGAAGCTATAATTTGTTTTCATGTTAAAACGAGTCAAGAACGAAGCCTCAAATTATTACGAATTGTTTTCATGTTCAAATGAGTAAAGATTGATCCTACGAGTTTTTACAAGTTATTTCCATGTACAAACGAGTCAAGAATGAAGCTATAAGTGGCTTTCAAGTTCAAACAAGTTAAGAATGAAGCCTTATATTGTTACAAATAGTTTCATGAACAAATGAGTCAAGAATGATGCTAGAAGTTCTTTCAAGTTGATTCCATGTATAAACGAGTCAAGAATGAAGCTATAAGTTGTTTTCAAGTTCAAACGATTCAAGAATAAAGCTATAAATGGCTTTAAAGTTCAAACGAGTTAAGAATGAAGTCTTATATTGTTACAAATTGTTTTCATGTACAAGTGAGTCAAGAATGATGCTAGAAGTTCTTTCAAGTTGTTTCCAAGTATAAACTAGTCAAGAATGATCCTATAAGTTGTTTTCAAGTTCAAACGAGTCAAGAATGAAGCTATAATTTGTTTTCATGTTAAAACGAGTCAAGAACGAAGCCTCAAATTATTACGAATTGTTTTCATGTTCAAATGAGTAAAGATTGATCCTACGAGTTTTTACAAGTTATTTCCATGTACAAACGAGTCAAGAATGAAGCTATAAGTGGCTTTCAAGTTCAAACGAGTTAAGAATGAAGCCTTAAATTGTTACAAATTGTTTTCATGTATAAATGAGTCAAGAATGATGCTAGAAGTTCTTTCAAGTTGTTTCTATGTATAAACGAGTCAAGAATGAAGCTATAAATTGTTTTTAAGTTCAAACGAGTCAAGAATGAAGCTATAACTTGTTTTCAAGTTCAAACGAGTTAAGAATGAAACTTTATATTGTTACAAATAGTTTCATGAACAAATGAGTCAAGAATGATGCTATAAGTTCTTTCAAGTTTATTCCATGTATAAACGAGTCAAGAATGAAGCTATAAATTGTTTTTAAGTTCAAACGAGTCAAGAATGAAGCTATAACTTGTTTTCAAGTTCAAACGAGTTAAGAATGAAACCTTATATTGTTACAAATAGTTTCATGAACAAATGAGTCAAGAATGATGCTAGAAGTTCTTTCAAGTTGATTCCATGTATAAACGAGTCAAGAATGAAGCTATAAGTTGTTTTCAAGTTCAAACGAGTCAAGAATAAAGCTATAAATGGCTTTAAAGTTCAAACGAGTTAAGAATGAAGTCTTATATTGTTACAAATTGTTTTCATGTACAAATGAGTCAAGAATAATGCTAGAAGTTCTTTCAAGTTGTTTCCAAGTATAAACGAGTCAAGAATGATCCTATAAGTTGTTTTCAAGTTCAAACGAGTCAAGAATGAAGCTATAATTTGTTTTCATGTTAAAACGAGTCAACAACGAAGCCTCAAATTATTACGAATTGTTTTCATGTTCAAATGAGTAAAGATTGATCCTACGAGTTTTTACAAGTTATTTCCATGTACAAACGAGTCAAGAATGAAGCTATAAGTGGCTTTCAAGTTCAAACGAGTTAAGAATGAAGTCTTAAATTGTTACAAATTGTTTTCCTGTATAAATGAGTCAAGAATGATGCTAGAAGTTCTTTCAAGTTGTTTCCATGTATAAACGAGTCAAGAATGAAGCTATAAATTGTTTTTAAGTTCAAAAGAGTCAAGAATGAAGCTATAACTTGTTTTCAAGTTCAAACGAGTTAAGAATGAAGCCTTATATTGTTACGAATTGTTTTCATGTTCAAATGAGTGAAGATTGATCCTACGAGATTTCACAAGTTATTTCCATGTACAAACGAGTCAAGAATGAAGCTATAAGTGGCTTTCAAGTTCAAACAAGATAAGAATGAAGCCTTATATTGTTACAAATTGTTTTCATGGACAAATGAGTCAATAATGATGCTAGAAGTTCTTTCAAGTTGATTCCATGTATAAACGAGTCAAGAATGAAGCTATAAGTTGTTTTCAAGTTCAAACGAGTCTAGAATAAAGCTATAAGTGGCTTTAAAGTTCAAACGAGTTAAGAATGAAGTCTTATATTGTTACAAATTGTTTTCATGTACAAATGAGTCAAGAATGATGCTAGAAGTTCTTTCAAGTTGTTTCCAAGTATAAACGAGTCAAGAATGATCCTATAAGTTGTTTTCAAGTTCAAACGAGTCAAGAATGAAGCTATAATTTGTTTTCATGTTAAAACGAGTCAAGAACGAAGCCTCAAATTATTACGAATTGTTTTCATGTTCAAATGAGTAAAGATTGATCCTACGAGTTTTTACAAGTTATTTCCATGTACAAACGAGTCAAGAATGAAGCTATAAGTGGCTTTCAAGTTCAAACGAGTTAAGAATGAAGCCTTAAATTGTTACAAATTGTTTTCATGTATAAATGGGTCAAGAATGATGCTAGAAGTTCTTTCAAGTTGTTTCTATGTATAAACGAGTCAAGAATGAAGCTATAAATTGTTTTTAAGTTCAAACGAGTCAAGAATGAAGCTATAACTTGTTTTCAAGTTCAAACGAGTTAAGAATGAAACCTTATATTGTTACAAATAGTTTCATGAACAAATGAGTCAAGAATGATGCTATAAGTTCTTTCAAGTTGATTCCATGTATAAACGAGTCAAGAATGAAGCTATAAGTTGTTTTCAAGTTCAAATGATTCAAGAATAAAGCTATAAATGGCTTTAAAGTTCAAACGAGTTATGAATGAAGTCTTATATTGTAACAAATTGTTTTCATGTACAAGTGAGTCAAGAATGATGCTAGAAGTTCTTTCAAGTTGGTTCCAAGTATAAACGAGTCAAGAATGATCCTATAAGTTGTTTTCAAGTTCAAACGAGTCAAGAATGAAGCTATAATTTGTTTTCATGTTAAAACGAGTCAAGAACGAAGCCTCAAATTATTACGAATTGTTTTCATGTTCAAATGAGTAAAGATTGATCCTACGAGTTTTTACAAGTTATTTCCATGTACAAACGAGTCAAGAATGAAGCTATAAGTGGCTTTCAAGTTCAAACAAGTTAAGAATGAAGCCTTATATTGTTACAAATAGTTTCATGAACAAATGAGTCAAGAATGATGCTAGAAGTTCTTTCAAGTTGATTCCATGTATAAACGAGTCAAGAATGAAGCTATAAGTTGTTTTCAAGTTCAAACGAGTCAAGAATAAAGCTATAAATGGCTTTAAAGTTCAAACGAGTTAAGAATGAAGTCTTATATTGTTACAAATTGTTTTCATGTACAAATGAGTCAAGAATAATGCTAGAAGTTCTTTCAAGTTGTTTCCAAGTATAAACGAGTCAAGAATGATCCTATAAGTTGTTTTCAAGTTCAAACGAGTCAAGAATGAAGCTATAATTTGTTTTCATGTTAAAACGAGTCAACAACGAAGCCTCAAATTATTACGAATTGTTTTCATGTTCAAATGAGTAAAGATTGATCCTACGAGTTTTTACAAGTTATTTCCATGTACAAACGAGTCAAGAATGAAGCTATAAGTGGCTTTCAAGTTCAAACGAGTTAAGAATGAAGCCTTAAATTGTTACAAATTGTTTTCCTGTATAAATGAGTCAAGAATGATGCTAGAAGTTCTTTCAAGTTGTTTCCATGTATAAACGAGTCAAGAATGAAGCTACAAATTGTTTTTAAGTTCAAAAGAGTCAAGAATGAAGCTATAACTTGTTTTCAAGTTCAAACGAGTTAAGAATGAAGCCTTATATTGTTACGAATTGTTTTCATGTTCAAATGAGTGAAGATTGATCCTACGAGATTTCACAAGTTATTTCCATGTACAAACGAGTCAAGAATGAAGCTATAAGTGGCTTTCAAGTTCAAACAAGATAAGAATGAAGCCTTATATTGTTACAAATTGTTTTCATGGACAAATGAGTCAATAATGATGCTAGAAGTTCTTTCAAGTTGATTCCATGTATAAACGAGTCAAGAATGAAGCTATAAGTTGTTTTCAAGTTCAAACGAGTCTAGAATAAAGCTATAAGTGGCTTTAAAGTTCAAACGAGTTAAGAATGAAGTCTTATATTGTTACAAATTGTTTTCATGTACAAATGAGTCAAGAATGATGCTAGAAGTTCTTTCAAGTTGTTTCCAAGTATAAACGAGTCAAGAATGATCCTATAAGTTGTTTTCAAGTTCAAACGAGTCAAGAATGAAGCTATAATTTGTTTTCATGTTAAAACGAGTCAAGAACGAAGCCTCAAATTATTACGAATTGTTTTCATGTTCAAATGAGTAAAGATTGATCCTACGAGTTTTTACAAGTTATTTCCATGTACAAACGAGTCAAGAATGAAGCTATAAGTGGCTTTCAAGTTCAAACGAGTTAAGAATGAAGCCTTAAATTGTTACAAATTGTTTTCATGTATAAATGAGTCAAGAATGATGCTGGAAGTTCTTTCAAGTTGTTTCTATGTATAAACGAGTCAAGAATGAAGCTATAAATTGTTTTTAAGTTCAAACGAGTCAAGAATGAAGCTATAACTTGTTTTCAAGTTCAAACGAGTTAAGAATGAAACATTATATTGTTACAAATAGTTTCATGAACAAATGAGTCAAGAATGATGCTATAAGTTCTTTCAAGTTGATTCCATGTATAAACGAGTCAAGAATGAAGCTATAAGTTGTTTTCAAGTTCAAACGATTCAAGAATAAAGCTATAAATGGCTTTAAAGTTCAAACGAGTTAAGAATGAAGTCTTATATTGTAACAAATTGTTTTCATGTACAAGTGAGTCATGAATGATGCTAGAAGTTCTTTCAAGTTGGTTCCAAGTATAAATGAGTCAAGAATGATCCTATAAGTTGTTTTCAAGTTCAAACGAGTCAAGAATGAAGCT
The DNA here is from genome assembly GCA_028671895.1 of Oenanthe sinensis. Classification (NCBI taxonomy): domain Eukaryota; kingdom Viridiplantae; phylum Streptophyta; class Magnoliopsida; order Apiales; family Apiaceae; genus Oenanthe; species Oenanthe sinensis. The sequence goes on from JAPMAC010000212.1 coordinate 11,362,127, forward strand.
ATAATTTGTTTTCATGTTAAAACGAGTCAAGAACGAAGCCTTAAATTATTACGAATTGTTTTCATGTTCAAATGAGTAAAGATTGATCCTACGAGTTTTTACAAGTTATTTCCATGTACAAACGAGTCAAGAATGAAGCTATAAGTGGCTTTCAAGTTCAAACAAGTTAAGAATGAAGCCTTATATTGTTACAAATAGTTTCATGAACAAATGAGTCAAGAATGATGCTAGAAGTTCTTTCAAGTTGATTCCATGTATAAACGAGTCAAGAATGAAGCTATAAGTTGTTTTCAAGTTCAAACGAGTCAAGAATAAAGCTATAAATGGCTTTAAAGTTCAAACGAGTTAAGAATGAAGTCTTATATTGTTACAAATTGTTTTCATGTACAAATGAGTCAAGAATAATGCTAGAAGTTCTTTCAAGTTGTTTCCAAGTATAAACGAGTCAAGAATGATCCTATAAGTTGTTTTCAAGTTCAAACGAGTCAAGAATGAAGCTATAATTTGTTTTCATGTTAAAACGAGTCAACAACGAAGCCTCAAATTACTACGAATTGTTTTCATGTTCAAATGAGTAAAGATTGATCCTACGAGTTTTTACAAGTTATTTCCATGTACAAACGAGTCAAGAATGAAGCTATAAGTGGCTTTCAAGTTCAAATGAGTTAAGAATGAAGCCTCAAATTGTTACAAATTGTTTTCATGTTCAAATGAGTGAATAATGAACCAACGAGTCAAGAATGAAGCTAGAAGTGGTTTTCAAGTTCAAACGAGTCACGAACGAAGCCTCAAATTGTTACAAATTGTTTTTATGTTCAAATGAGTGAAGAATGATCCTACGAGTTTTTACAACTTATTTCCAAGTACAAACGAGTCAAGAATGAAGCTAGAAGTGGTTTTCAAGTTCAAACGAGTCACGAACGAAGCCTCAAATTGTTACAAATTGTTTTTATGTTCAAATGAGTGAAGAATGATCCTACGAGTTTTTACAAGTTATTTCCTTGTACAAAAGGGTCAAGAATGAAGCTATAAGTGGCTTTCAAGTTCAAACGAGTTAAAAATGAAGCCTTAAATTGTTACCAATTGTTTTCTTGTACAAATAAGTCAAGAATGACGCTAAAAGTTCTTTCAAGTTGTTTCCATATATAAACGAGTCAAGAATGAAGCTATAAGTTGTTTTGTAGTTCAAACAAGTCAAGAATGAAGCTATAATTTGTTTTCATGTTAAAACGAGTCAAGAACGTAGCCTCAAATTATTATGAATTGTTTTAATGTTCAAATGAGTAAAGATTGATCCTACGAGTATTTACAAGTTATTTCCTTGTACAAACGAGTCAAGAATGAAGCTATAAGTGGCTTTCAAGTTCAAACAAGTTAAGAATGAAGCCTTATATTATTACAAATTGTTTTCATGTACAAATGAGTCAAGAATGATGCTAGAAGTTCTTTCAAGTTGTTTCCAAGTATAAATGAGTCAAGAATGAAGCTATAACTTGTTTTCAAGTTCAAACGAGTCAAGAATGAAGCTATAAGTGGCTTTCAAGTTCAAACGAGTTATGAATGAAGCCTTCTATTGTTATAAATTGTTTTCATGTACAAATGAGTCAAGAATGATGCTACAAGTTCTTTCAAGTTGTTTCCATGTATAAACGAGTCAAGAATGAAGCTATAAGTTGATTTCAAGTTCAAACGAGTCAAGAATAAAGTTATAAGTGGCTTTCAAGTTCAAACTAGTTAAGAATGAAGCCTTATATTGTTACAAATTATTTTCATGTACAAATGAGTCAAGAATGATGCTAGAAGTTCTTTCAAGTTGTTTCCAAGTATAAACGAGTCAAGAATGAAGCTATAAGTTGTTTTGAAGTTAAAACGAGTCAAGAATGAAGCTATAAGTGACTTTCAAGTTCAAACGAGTTAAGAATGAAGCCTTAAATTGTTACAAATTGTTTTCATTTACAAATGAGTCAAGAATGATGCTACAAGTTCTTTCAAGTTGTTTCCATGTATAAACGAGTCAAGAATGAAGCTATAAGTTGTTTTCAAGTTCAAACGATTCAAGAATAAAGCTATAAATGGCTTTAAAGTTCAAACGAGTTAAGAATGAAGTCTTATATTGTTACAAATTGTTTTCATGTACAAGTGAGTCAAGAATGATGCTAGAAGTTCTTTCAAGTTGTTTCCAAGTATAAACGAGTCAAGAATGATCCTATAAGTTGTTTTCAAGTTCAAACGAGTCAAGAATGAAGCTATAATTTGTTTTCATGTTCAAATGAGTAAAGATTGATCCTACGAGTTTTTAGAAGTTATTTCCATGTACAAACGAGTCAAGAATGAAGCTATAAGTGGCTTTCAAGTTCAAACGAGTTAAGAATGAAGCCTTAAATTGTTACAAATTGTTTTCATGGACAAATGAGTCAATAATGATGCTAGAAGTTCTTTCAAGTTGATTCCATGTATAAACGAGTCAAGAATGAAGCTATAAGTTGTTTTCAAGTTCAAACGAGTCTACAATAAAGCTATAAGTGGCTTTAAAGTTCAAACGAGTTAAGAATGAAGTCTTATATTGTTACAAATTGTTTTCATGTACAAATGAGTCAAGAATGATGCTAGAAGTTCTTTCAAGTTGTTTCCAAGTATAAACGAGTAAAGAATGATCCTATAAGTTGTTTTCAAGTTCAAACGAGTCAAGAATGAAGCTATAATTTGTTTTCATGTTAAAACGAGTCAAGAACGAAGCCTCAAATTATTACGAATTGTTTTCATGTTCAAATGAGTAAAGATTGATCCTACGAGTTTTTACAAGTTATTTCCATGTACAAACGAGTCAAGAATGAAGCTATAAGTGGCTTTCAAGTTCAAACGAGTTAAGAATGAAGCCTTAAATTGTTACCAATTTTTTCATGTACAAATGAGTCAAGAATGATGCTAGAAGTTCTTTCAAGTTTTCCATTTATAAACGAGTCAAGAATGAAGCTATAAGTTGTTTTCAAGTTCAAACGAGTCAAGAACGAAGCCTCAAATTGTTAGGAATTGTTTTCTTCAAGTTCAAACGAATTAAGAATGAAGCCTTAAATTGTTACATATTGTTTTCATGTACAAATGAGTGAAGAATGATGCTTGAAGTTCTTTCAAGTTGTTTCCATATATAAACGAGTCAAGAATGAAGCTATAAGTTGTTTTTAAGTTCAAACGAATCAAGAATGAAGCTATAAGTTGTTTTCAAGTTCAAACGAGTCAAGAATGATGCTATAAGTTGTTTTCAAGTTCAAACGAGTCAAGAACGAAGCCTCAAATTGTTACAAATTGTTTTCATGTTCAAATGAGTGAATAATGAACCAACGAGTGAAGAATGAAGCTAGAAGTGGTTTTCAAGTTCAAACGAGACACGAACGAAGCCTCAAATTGTTACAAATTGTTTTTATGTTCAAATGAGTGAAGAATGATCCTACGAGTTTTTACAACTTATTTCCAAGTACAAACGAGTCAAGAATGAAGCTAGAAGTGGTTTTCAAGTTCAAACGAGTCACGAACGAAGCCTCAAATTGTTACAAATTGTTTTTATGTTCAAATGAGTGAAGAATGATCCTACGAGTTTTTACAAGTTATTTCCTTGTACAAAAGGGTCAAGAATGAAGCTATAAGTGGCTTTCAAGTTCAAACGAGTTAAGAATGAAGCCTTAAATTGTTACCAATTGTTTTCTTGTACAAATAAGTCAAGAATGACGCTAAAAGTTCTTTCAAGTTGTTTCCATATATAAACGAGTCAAGAATGAAGCTATAAGTTGTTTTGTAGTTCAAACAAGTCAAGAATGAAGCTATAATTTGTTTTCATGTTAAAACGAGTCAAGAACGTAGCCTCAAATTATTATGAATTGTTTTAATGTTCAAATGAGTAAAGATTGATCCTACGAGTATTTACAAGTTATTTCCTTGTACAAACGAGTCAAGAATGAAGCTATAAGTGGCTTTCAAGTTCAAACAAGTTAAGAATGAAGCCTTATATTATTACAAATTGTTTTCATGTACAAATGAGTCAAGAATGATGCTAGAAGTTCTTTCAAGTTGTTTCCAAGTATAAATGAGTCAAGAATGAAGCTATAACTTGTTTTCAAGTTCAAACGAGTCAAGAATGAAGCTATAAGTGGCTTTCAAGTTCAAACGAGTTATGAATGAAGCCTTCTATTGTTATAAATTGTTTTCACATACAAATGAGTCAAGAATGATGCTACAAGTTCTTTCAAGTTGTTTCCATGTATAAACGAGTCAAGAATGAAGCTATAAGTTGATTTCAAGTTCAAACGAGTCAAGAATAAAGTTATAAGTGGCTTTCAAGTTCAAACTAGTTAAGAATGAAGCCTTATATTGTTACAAATTATTTTCATGTACAAATGAGTCAAGAATGATGCTAGAAGTTCTTTCAAGTTGTTTCCAAGTATAAACGAGTCAAGAATGAAGCTATAAGTTGTTTTGAAGTTAAAACGAGTCAAGAATGAAGCTATAAGTGACTTTCAAGTTCAAACGAGTTAAGAATGAAGCCTTAAATTGTTACAAATTGTTTTCATTTACAAATGAGTCAAGAATGATGCTACAAGTTCTTTCAAGTTGTTTCCATGTATAAACGAGTCAAGAATGAAGCTATAAGTTGTTTTCAAGTTCAAACGATTCAAGAATAAAGCTATAAATGGCTTTAAAGTTCAAACGAGTTAAGAATGAAGTCTTATATTGTTACAAATTGTTTTCATGTACAAGTGAGTCAAGAATGATGCTAGAAGTTCTTTCAAGTTGTTTCCAAGTATAAACGAGTCAAGAATGATCCTATAAGTTGTTTTCAAGTTCAAACGAGTCAAGAATGAAGCTATAATTTGTTTTCATGTTCAAATGAGTAAAGATTGATCCTACGAGTTTTTAGAAGTTATTTCCATGTACAAACGAGTCAAGAATGAAGCTATAAGTGGCTTTCAAGTTCAAACGAGTTAAGAATGAAGCCTTAAATTGTTACAAATTGTTTTCATGGACAAATGAGTCAATAATGATGCTAGAAGTTCTTTCAAGTTGATTCCATGTATAAACGAGTCAAGAATGAAGCTATAAGTTGTTTTCAAGTTCAAACGAGTCTACAATAAAGCTATAAGTGGCTTTAAAGTTCAAACGAGTTAAGAATGAAGTCTTATATTGTTACAAATTGTTTTCATGTACAAATGAGTCAAGAATGATGCTAGAAGTTCTTTCAAGTTGTTTCCAAGTATAAACGAGTAAAGAATGATCCTATAAGTTGTTTTCAAGTTCAAACGAGTCAAGAATGAAGCTATAATTTGTTTTCATGTTAAAACGAGTCAAGAACGAAGCCTCAAATTATTACGAATTGTTTTCATGTTCAAATGAGTAAAGATTGATCCTACGAGTTTTTACAAGTTATTTCCATGTACAAACGAGTCAAGAATGAAGCTATAAGTGGCTTTCAAGTTCAAACGAGTTAAGAATGAAGCCTTAAATTGTTACCAATTTTTTCATGTACAAATGAGTCAAGAATGATGCTAGAAGTTCTTTCAAGTTGTTTCCATTTATAAACGAGTCAAGAATGAAGCTATAAGTTGTTTTCAAGTTCAAACGAGTCAAGAACGAAGCCTCAAATTGTTAGGAATTGTTTTCTTCAAGTTCAAACGAATTAAGAATGAAGCCTTAAATTGTTACATATTGTTTTCATGTACAAATGAGTGAAGAATGATGCTTGAAGTTCTTTCAAGTTGTTTCCATATATAAACGAGTCAAGAATGAAGCTATAAGTTGTTTTTAAGTTCAAACGAGTCAAGAATGAAGCTATAAGTTGTTTTCAAGTTCAAACGAGTCAAGAATGATGCTATAAGTTGTTTTCAAGTTCAAACGAGTCAAGAACGAAGCCTCAAATTGTTACAAATTGTTTTCATGTTCAAATGAGTGAATAATGAACCAACGAGTGAAGAATGAAGCTAGAAGTGGTTTTCAAGTTCAAACGAGACACGAACGAAGCCTCAAATTGTTACAAATTGTTTTTATGTTCAAATGAGTGAAGAATGATCCTACGAGTTTTTACAACTTATTTCCAAGTACAAACGAGTCAAGAATGAAGCTAGAAGTGGTTTTCAAGTTCAAACGAGTCACGAACGAAGCCTCAAATTGTTACAAATTGTTTTTATGTTCAAATGAGTGAAGAATGATCCTACGAGTTTTTACAAGTTATTTCCTTGTACAAAAGGGTCAAGAATGAAGCTATAAGTGGCTTTCAAGTTCAAACGAGTTAAGAATGAAGCCTTAAATTGTTACCAATTGTTTTCTTGTACAAATAAGTCAAGAATGACGCTAAAAGTTCTTTCAAGTTGTTTCCATATATAAACGAGTCAAGAATGAAGCTATAAGTTGTTTTGTAGTTCAAACAAGTCAAGAATGAAGCTATAATTTGTTTTCATGTTAAAACGAGTCAAGAACGTAGCCTCAAATTATTATGAATTGTTTTAATGTTCAAATGAGTAAAGATTGATCCTACGAGTATTTACAAGTTATTTCCTTGTACAAACGAGTCAAGAATGAAGCTATAAGTGGCTTTCAAGTTCAAACAAGTTAAGAATGAAGCCTTATATTATTACAAATTGTTTTCATGTACAAATGAGTCAAGAATGATGCTAGAAGTTCTTTCAAGTTGTTTCCAAGTATAAATGAGTCAAGAATGAAGCTATAACTTGTTTTCAAGTTCAAACGAGTCAAGAATGAAGCTATAAGTGGCTTTCAAGTTCAAACGAGTTATGAATGAAGCCTTCTATTGTTATAAATTGTTTTCATGTACAAATGAGTCAAGAATGATGCTACAAGTTCTTTCAAGTTGTTTCCATGTATAAACGAGTCAAGAATGAAGCTATAAGTTGATTTCAAGTTCAAACGAGTCAAGAATAAAGTTATAAGTGGCTTTCAAGTTCAAACTAGTTAAGAATGAAGCCTTATATTGTTACAAATTATTTTCATGTACAAATGAGTCAAGAATGATGCTAGAAGTTCTTTCAAGTTGTTTCCAAGTATAAACGAGTCAAGAATGAAGCTATAAATTGTTTTGAAGTTAAAACGAGTCAAGAATGAAGCTATAAGTGACTTTCAAGTTCAAACGAGTTAAGAATGAAGCCTTAAATTGTTACAAATTGTTTTCATTTACAAATGAGTCAAGAATGATGCTACAAGTTCTTTCAAGTTGTTTCCATGTATAAACGAGTCAAGAATGAAGCTATAAGTTGTTTTCAAGTTCAAACGATTCAAGAATAAAGCTATAAATGGCTTTAAAGTTCAAACGAGTTAAGAATGAAGTCTTATATTGTTACAAATTGTTTTCATGTACAAGTGAGTCAAGAATGATGCTAGAAGTTCTTTCAAGTTGTTTCCAAGTATAAACGAGTCAAGAATGATCCTATAAGTTGTTTTCAAGTTCAAACGAGTCAAGAATGAAGCTATAATTTGTTTTCATGTTCAAATGAGTAAAGATTGATCCTACGAGTTTTTAGAAGTTATTTCCATGTACAAACGAGTCAAGAATGAAGCTATAAGTGGCTTTCAAGTTCAAACGAGTTAAGAATGAAGCCTTAAATTGTTACAAATTGTTTTCCTGTATAAATGAGTCAAGAATGATGCTAGAAGTTCTTTCAAGTTGTTTCCATGTATAAACGAGTCAAAAATGAAGCTATAAATTGTTTTGAAGTTCAAAAGAGTCAAGAATGAAGCTATAACTTGTTTTCAAGTTCAAACGAGTTAAGAATGAAGCCTAATATTGTTACGAATTGTTTTCACGTTCAAATGAGTGAAGATTGATCCTACGAGATTTCACAAGTTATTTTCATGTACAAACGAGTCAAGAATGAAGCTATAAGTGGCTTTCAAGTTCAAACAAGATAAGAATGAAGCCTTATATTGTTACAAATTGTTTTCATGGACAAATGAGTCAATAATGATGCTAGAAGTTCTTTCAAGTTGATTCCATGTATAAACGAGTCAAGAATGAAGCTATAAGTTGTTTTCAAGTTCAAACGAGTCTACAATAAAGCTATAAGTGGCTTTAAAGTTCAAACGAGTTAAGAATGAAGTCTTATATTGTTACAAATTGTTTTCATGTACAAATGAGTCAAGAATGATGCTAGAAGTTCTTTCAAGTTGTTTCCAAGTATAAACGAGTAAAGAATGATCCTATAAGTTGTTTTCAAGTTCAAACGAGTCAAGAATGAAGCTATAATTTGTTTTCATGTTAAAACGAGTCAAGAACGAAGCCTCAAATTATTACGAATTGTTTTCATGTTCAAATGAGTAAAGATTGATCCTACGAGTTTTTACAAGTTATTTCCATGTACAAACGAGTTAAGAATGAAGCTATAAGTGGCTTTCAAGTTCAAACGAGTTAAGAATGAAGCCTTAAATTGTTACCAATTTTTTCATGTACAAATGAGTCAAGAATGATGCTAGAAGTTCTTTCAAGTTGTTTCCATTTATAAACGAGTCAAGAATGAAGCTATAAGTTGTTTTCAAGTTCAAACGAGTCAAGAACGAAGCCTCAAATTGTTAGGAATTGTTTTCTTCAAGTTCAAACGAATTAAGAATGAAGCCTTAAATTGTTACATATTGTTTTCATGTACAAATGAGTGAAGAATGATGCTTGAAGTTCTTTCAAGTTGTTTCCATATATAAACGAGTCAAGAATGAAGCTATAAGTTGTTTTTAAGTTCAAACGAGTCAAGAATGAAGTTATAAGTTGTTTTCAAGTTCAAACGAGTCAAGAATGATGCTATAAGTTGTTTTCAAGTTCAAACGAGTCAAGAACGAAGCCTCAAATTGTTACAAATTGTTTTCATGTTCAAATGAGTGAATAATGAACCAACGAGTGAAGAATGAAGCTAGAAGTGGTTTTCAAGTTCACACGAGACACGAACGAAGCCTCAAATTGTTACAAATTGTTTTTATGTTCAAATGAGTGAAGAATGATCCTACGAGTTTTTACAACTTATTTCCAAGTACAAACGAGTCAAGAATGAAGCTAGAAGTGGTTTTCAAGTTCAAACGAGTCACGAACGAAGCCTCAAATTGTTACAAATTGTTTTTATGTTCAAATGAGTGAAGAATGATCCTACGAGTTTTTACAAGTTATTTCCTTGTACAAAAGGGTCAAGAATGAAGCTATAAGTGGCTTTCAAGTTCAAACGAGTTAAGAATGAAGCCTTAAATTGTTACCAATTGTTTTCTTGTACAAATAAGTCAAGAATGACGCTAAAAGTTCTTTCAAGTTGTTTCCATATATAAACGAGTCAAGAATGAAGCTATAAGTTGTTTTGTAGTTCAAACAAGTCAAGAATGAAGCTATAATTTGTTTTCATGTTAAAACGAGTCAAGAACGTAGCCTCAAATTATTATGAATTGTTTTAATGTTCAAATGAGTAAAGATTGATCCTACGAGTATTTACAAGTTATTTCCTTGTACAAACGAGTCAAGAATGAAGCTATAAGTGGCTTTCAAGTTCAAACAAGTTAAGAATGAAGCCTTATATTATTACAAATTGTTTTCATGTACAAATGAGTCAAGAATGATGCTAGAAGTTCTTTCAAGTTGTTTCCAAGTATAAACGAGTCAAGAATGAAGCTATAACTTGTTTTCAAGTTCAAACGAGTCAAGAATGAAGCTATAAGTGGCTTTCAAGTTCAAACGAGTTATGAATGAAGCCTTCTATTGTTATAAATTGTTTTCATGTACAAATGAGTCAAGAATGATGCTACAAGTTCTTTCAAGTTGTTTCCATGTATAAACGAGTCAAGAATGAAGCTATAAGTTGATTTCAAGTTCAAACGAGTCAAGAATAAAGTTATAAGTGGCTTTCAAGTTCAAACTAGTTAAGAATGAAGCCTTATATTGTTACAAATTATTTTCATGTACAAATGAGTCAAGAATGATGCTAGAAGTTCTTTCAAGTTGTTTCCAAGTATAAACGAGTCAAGAATGAAGCTATAAGTTGTTTTGAAGTTAAAACGAGTCAAGAATGAAGCTATAAGTGACTTTCAAGTTCAAACGAGTTAAGAATGAAGCCTTAAATTGTTACAAATTGTTTTCATTTACAAATGAGTCAAGAATGATGCTACAAGTTCTTTCAAGTTGTTTCCATGTATAAACGAGTCAAGAATGAAGCTATAAGTTGTTTTCAAGTTCAAACGATTCAAGAATAAAGCTATAAATGGCTTTAAAGTTCAAACGAGTTAAGAATGAAGTCTTATATTGTTACAAATTGTTTTCATGTACAAGTGAGTCAAGAATGATGCTAGAAGCTCTTTCAAGTTGTTTCCAAGTATAAACGAGTCAAGAATGATCCTATAAGTTGTTTTCAAGTTCAAACGAGTCAAGAATGAAGCTATAATTTGTTTTCATGTTAAAACGAGTCAAGAACGAAGCCTCAAATTATTACGAATTGTTTTCATGTTCAAATGAGTAAAGATTGATCCTACGAGTTTTTAGAAGTTATTTCCATGTACAAACGAGTCAAGAATGAAGCTATAAGTGGCTTTCAAGTTCAAACGAGTTAAGAATGAAGCCTTAAATTGTTACAAATTGTTTTCCTGTATAAATGAGTCAAGAATGATGCTAGAAGTTCTTTCAAGTTGTTTCCATGTATAAACGAGTCAAAAATGAAGCTATAAATTGTTTTGAAGTTCAAAAGAGTCAAGAATGAAGCTATAACTTGTTTTCAAGTTCAAACGAGTTAAGAATGAAGCCTTATATTGTTACGAATTGTTTTCATGTTCAAATGAGTGAAGATTGATCCTACGAGATTTCACAAGTTATTTTTATGTACAAACGAGTCAAGAATGAAGCTATAAGTGGCTTTCAAGTTCAAACAAGATAAGAATGAAGCCTTATATTGTTACAAATTGTTTTCATGGACAAATGAGTCAATAATGATGCTAGAAGTTCTTTCAAGTTGATTCCATGTATAAACGAGTCAAGAATGAAGCTATAAGTTGTTTTCAAGTTCAAACGAGTCTACAATAAAGCTATAAGTGGCTTTAAAGTTCAAACGAGTTAAGAATGAAGTCTTATATTGTTACAAATTATTTTCATGTACAAATGAGTCAAGAATGATGCTAGAAGTTCTTTCAAGTTGTTTCCAAGTATAAACGAGTAAAGAATGATCCTATAAGTTGTTTTCAAGTTCAAACAAGTCAAGTGTGACACCCCCCGAATCCCCTACAGGAATCCAGGTCGTCACATTCTCTTGCGGAATATTTAATCACCTGCTCACAATATAATATACAACAATATTCATAATAAACTCCCCCAAACTACTCCACGGGTTATAGTCTTAGAACGCATACTTACTGATTCAAAAGTTATTACATCACATTCTCATCTCTCATAATTTCTGAAATAATATTACAACTTCAATTGTCAAGATGATGAAAACATCATAAACTTTCTACCAACTTGCACCCTCGTTAGACACTATAAAGCTAACGTGCTGAATCAGTTGCTTTCCCCTTCCCTTTGTCACGGTCCACCGTACTCGTACCAGCTTTGTTTGCCGCTGTATTATAATATTTAAATAGCAAGAATGAGCCAAAAAATGCCCAGCAAGTCTATATATGCCACAACAACTCAGCAAAATAAATAGTTTTTACCACTCTAAAACAACCCCTCCACATATACGATTATACTGTTTTTGAAAAGAAAATACCTCAAAAACCCTCATAATCTTTAAATAATACTCATATGAATTGAATAAATATATCTCAACAACTTCTCAAATTGATACCCTAGTTAATCGAACCACACAGGCATCAGTTAACAATTAAGGCATCAAGGATTGGACTTCTTCGGAAACGCCACCTCAAGTAATGGATTGATCAGTCCATTGTCACTACTCGTTTACTATCGATAGAAGGATGAGCCGACGTCTCGAACACACCCTTAACCCATAATGGGGTTACTCCTCAAGTTGGGCCGGTGCGTTACTCCGGTCACTTTTGTCATCTCTAGTCCAGAATATAAGGTGTCGGAATCTTCGATCACCTTCAACAATACAGCTCTTAGGCGTCACGGTAAAATAACTCGTGCACCTTTATTTATTTTTCAATAAAATATTACTCCAATATCATTCCGAAACAATGAATGATAAACACCTCCAATAATTTGATTTTCCCCTCGAATGAGTAGAGGAAATATTTATATGAACAACTGTTCTGATCATGGATTCAGAATAAATTAACCCATATCAGTATTCTCAACTTACTCTATATATATAACTCCACCCTTAAATACCAATAAGATATAGTATGAAGATATTATTTAATACACCTCGTTTTTAAAAAAAATCTGGATAACAAGCTCAATAATAATATATAGGCATTTCAAATATGTATGAATAAGATCTGGTATAAACAACATGATAGAATACTTGCAATGTATATCTTTTAAAAATAGAACCATGCTAAAACATGGTCATAATACTCTGAACAAGAAAGTATGCATACGTAGCAATACATATATTTTTAATATGTAACAACGTAGGGATATAAAACTTGCCTTGGTTATGCAAAACGAAAACCCTGCTCCTTGCACTTCTCGGATACGCTATAATCATATAAGAACTCGTTTTAGTAAACATACGCAGGTATTAAGTCAAATCAAGTTTTATTACTATTTTTCTTTAACCCTTATTATCCGGCATTCACCTCCTCGGGTCTATCTTAACCCTTCTTAAACCATCTCGTCAATGACTTTTAACCTAATCCTTTACTCCAATCTATAGTCATGTTATTCCTCAACATCTTTCGTGTTTTAACCGACTCGAAATTATCCTTTTATCATAGCCAAAATGGCTTGTCAAAATCATGCCTCTAGAGTTGACTCTTCTGCAAATTACTATTACGCGACTCCCACTCTAACATTTTTAATATATCCAAAAATTCATAATTAAATATGAATCCACCTCGAGGAACTTCTTGAGTATTTGTAATACTTATTAAAAATATTTTGATTTGGAACCCTTGAGTTTAACTTGGTGAAATGTATTTTACAAATCGAGTCAACTACGGGGTTTTTCTATTTTCATCGCTTTCACTAAATCGCTCATAACTCATTAACCGTTAACTCAAATGACACACCGATTTCGCGTGCATGATCTAGAGAATGTCTAGAATATAATCCATCAAAAGTTTACCCCTGGACAGAGGACTCATTTTCACGAATTTACAAAACAGGGCAGTAGCTCCTCTAGTGAATAGTGCATCGCACAACTTTGGTTCCAACATTTTTATAAAATCGAAAAATTATCATTTAGGCATGAAATTTTACAGGGGCCTTAATCAATGTCCAACATATTTATCCTCCAAATTTCATGATTTTTGACAGTGGCTAAAGGGTCCATTTATATTTTACAAAAAGGTCTCCCGAAACTGTTTGGTTGGTTTAGTTGCTTCCACTAAATATGACTTATCTCCTAAACCGTACATCGGAATAACACGATTCAAGCGTCAAAACGATATATGAGATAAGGCCTAACCAACTATGGTCAGGGGCCTTAGGGGCCAGTGGCTTGACATTACGATTTTCACAGTTTAAAGGAGTGCTTACAAAAATCGGGCATTACGACGGCTATAAACTTAACGTTTTCCGGATTCAACCAATTGAAATCCATTCCAACCAACACTCATCATCACAACTACAATCCTTACTATAACATCAGTTGACAAACTTCATAACTTATCATCCTTAATCCAAAAGTTTTCAACCAACAATAATCAACCAAAAGCTTAACATCATCATGTCTCTACCATACTAGCTCATGACTTCACTTACTAACACTTTCATGGCATATCACTCACACAAAGCATAAGAGTTAGAGGTTGTCCATACCTTCACAAAGATCAAAAAATAACTAGATAGTGCTCGGAGTCCTTAGAGAAGCTTGATCTACCCTTGTTCTTAACTAAACATCAAGAAACAAGCTTTTAAAAAAATTTCGGAGTTACTATTCACAGTCAGTTTCTACATTTTATTTACCCAACCAAAACACCTCCAAAAATTATGAAATTTAATCCGTACCTTATATATATCATGAAGGAGCTCTGGTTAAATTTTGGTGATTTTTGGATGAGTAGAACCGAAGTTATAAAATTTTCTTTGCAGCTGGTTCAAACTGGGCAGAAACTGGGAAAGAAAGGGAGAGAGCTTTTCTCAGCTTTGCTTTACTTTATGTTGACTGATTTTCTTTTGTTTGTATAACTTGTATCTAATGTATATGGCTGATGTACACACAATTATTGCTTGGTTGCATTGTCAAAACTTGGCCCTTAATTTAAGGAACTATGTTTCCTTGACCTTGGTTACTTGGCATGGTTACTTGACTTGGCTTAGTTAATTGCCTTAGTTACTTCTCTTCCCATGCAAGTACTTGCATGCATGGCTCCTTTGTAATATATATCACTTGCCATTTACTAAGTATGCTTAATCCTTCATTTAGCAAAGCATGCTTAGGGTTAACACTTCTCATTTCTATCTTTGTAATGTGAACCTTCACTAATCACATACCTTAGCATGTCCATGATATAATTTCCTTGACTTACAACCCCTACGTCATAACTTAATCCTCTTAATCCTCGATATCTCATAAATTACGAAACAATTAGCAAAAGCGAAAATCTTCGGATTCCGATGACTTTTACATACACTCATTTTCTTCATACAACAATACCACATCTTCGGTTTTCCCATATTCCACCACTTACCTAGTGTGGGCTAAAAAGTTTTTCATAATCCGTAGAATCACTATTTATCAGGGTCGTTTATAAATAAATTTAAAAAAAAATATCGTCCAAAAATCCGGGTTATTACATCAAGAATGAAGCTATAATTTGTTTTCATGTTAAAACGAGTCAAGAACGAAGCCTCAAATTATTACGAATTGTTTTCATGTTCAAATGAGTAAAGATTGATCCTACGAGTTTTTACAAGTTATTTCCATGTACAAACGAGTCAAGAATGAAGCTATAAGTGGCTTTCAAGTTCAAACGAGTTAAGAATGAAGCCTTAAATTGTTACCAATTTTTTCATGTACAAATGAGTCAAGAATGATGCTAGAAGTTCTTTCAAGTTGTTTCCATTTATAAACGAGTCAAGAATGAAGCTATAAGTTGTTTTCAAGTTCAAACGAGTCAAGAACGAAGCCTCAAATTGTTACGAATTGTTTTCTTCAAGTTCAAACGAATTAAGAATGAAGCCTTAAATTGTTACATATTGTTTTCATGTACAAATGAGTGAAGAATGATGCTTGAAGTTCTTTCAAGTTGTTTCCATATATAAACGAGTCAAGAATGAAGTTATAAGTTGTTTTTAAGTTCAAACGAGTCAAGAATGAAGCTATAAGTTGTTTTCAAGTTCAAACGAGTCAAGAATGATGCTATAAGTTGTTTTCAAGTTCAAACGAGTCAAGAACGAAGCCTCAAATTGTTACAAATTGTTTTCATGTTCAAATGAGTGAATAATGAACCAACGAGTCAAGAATGAAGCTAGAAGTGGTTTTCAAGTTCAAACGAGTCACGAACGAAGCCTCAAATTGTTACAAATTGTTTTTATGTTCAAATGAGTGAAGAATGATCCTACGAGTTTTTACAACTTATTTCCAAGTACAAACGAGTCAAGAATGAAGCTAGAAGTGGTTTTCAAGTTCAAACGAGTCACGAACGAAGCCTCAAATTGTTACAAATTCTTTTTATGTTCAAATGAGTGAATAATGATCCTACGAGTTTTTACAAGTTATTTCCTTGTACAAAAGGGTCAAGAATGAAGCTATAAGTGGCTTTCAAGTTCAAACGAGTTAAGAATGAAGCCTTAAATTGTTACCAATTGTTTTCTTGTACAAATAAGTCAAGAATGACGCTAAAAGTTCTTTCACGTTGTTTCCATATATAAACGAGTCAAGAATGAAGCTATAAGTTGTTTTGTAGTTCAAACAAGTCAAGAATGAAGCTATAATTTGTTTTCATGTTAAAACGAGTCAAGAACGTAGCCTCAAATTATTATGAATTGTTTTCATGTTCAAATGAGTAAAGATTGATCCTACGAGTTTTTACAAGTTATTTCCTTGTACAAACGAGTCAAGAATGAAGCTATAAGTGGCTTTCAAGTTCAAACAAGTTAAGAATGAAGCCTTATATTATTACAAATTGTTTTCATGTATAAATGAGTCAAGAATGATGCTAGAAGTTCTTTCAAGTTGTTTCCAAGTATAAACGAGTCAAGAATGAAGCTATAACTTGTTTTCAAGTTCAAACGAGTCAAGAATGAAGCTATAAGTGGCTTTCAAGTTCAAACGAGTTATGAATGAAGCCTTCTATTGTTATAAATTGTTTTCATGTACAAATGAGTCAAGAATGATGCTACAAGTTCTTTCAAGTTGTTTCCATGTATAAACGAGTCAAGAATGAAGCTATAAGTTGATTTCAAGTTCAAACGAGTCAAGAATAAAGTTATAAGTGGCTTTCAAGTTCAAACTAGTTAAGAATGAAGCCTTATATTGTTACAAATTATTTTCATGTACAAATGAGTCAAGAATGATGCTAGAAGTTCTTTCAAGTTGTTTCCAAGTATAAACGAGTCAAGAATGAAGCTATAAGTTGTTTTGAAGTTAAAACGAGTCAAGAATGAAGCTATAAGTGACTTTCAAGTTCAAACGAGTTAGGAATGAAGCCTTAAATTGTTACAAATTGTTTTCATGTACAAATGAGTCAAGAATGATGCTACAAGTTCTTTCAAGTTGTTTCCATGTATAAACGAGTCAAGAATGAAGCTATAAGTTGTTTTCAAGTTCAAACGATTCAAGAATAAAACTATAAATGGCTTTAAAGTTCAAACGAGTTAAGAATGAAGTCTTATATTGTTACAAATTGTTTTCATGTACAAGTGAGTCAAGAATGATGCTAGAAGTTCTTTCAAGTTGTTTCCAAGTATAAACGAGTCAAGAATGATCCTATAGGTTGTTTTCAAGTTCAAACGAGTCAAGAATGAAGCTATAATTTGTTTTCATGTTAAAACGAGTCAAGAACGAAGCCTCAAATTATTACGAATTGTTTTCATGTTCAAATGAGTAAAGATTGATCCTACGAGTTTTTAGAAGTTATTTCCATGTACAAACGAGTCAAGAATGAAGCTATAAGTGGCTTTCAAGTTCAAACGAGTTAAGAATGAAGCCTTAAATTGTTACAAATTGTTTTCCTGTATAAATGAGTCAAGAATGATGCTAGAAGTTCTTTCAAGTTGTTTCCATGTATAAACGAGTCAAGAATGAAGCTATAAATTGCTTTTAAGTTCAAAAGAGTCAAGAATGAAGCTATAACTTGTTTTCAAGTTCAAACGAGTTAAGAATGAAGCCTTATATTGTTACGAATTGTTTTCATGTTCAAATGAGTGAAGATTGATCCTACGAGATTTCACAAGTTATTTCCATGTACAAACGAGTCAAGAATGAAGCTATAAGTGGCTTTCAAGTTCAAACAAGATAAGAATGAAGCCTTATATTGTTACAAATTGTTTTCATGGACAAATGAGTCAATAATGATGCTAGAAGTTCTTTCAAGTTGATTCCATGTATAAACGAGTCAAGAATGAAGCTATAAGTTGTTTTCAAGTTCAAACGAGTCTACAATAAAGCTATAAGTGGCTTTAAAGTTCAAACGAGTTAAGAATGAAGTCTTATATTGTTACAAATTGTTTTCATGTACAAATGAGTCAAGAATGATGCTAGAAGTTCTTTCAAGTTGTTTCCATGTATAAACGAGTAAAGAATGTTCCTATAAGTTGTTTTCAAGTTCAAACGAGTCAAGAATGAAGCTATAATTTGTTTTCATGTTAAAACGAGTCAAGAACGAAGCCTCAAATTATTACGAATTGTTTTCATGTTCAAATGAGTAAAGATTGATCCTACGAGTTTTTACAAGTTATTTCCATGTACAAACGAGTCAAGAATGAAGCTATAAGTGGCTTTCAAGTTCAAACAAGTTAAGAATGAAGCCTTAAATTGTTACAAATTGTTTTCCTGTATAAATGAGTCAAGAATGATGCTAGAAGTTCTTTCAAGTTGTTTCCATGTATAAACGAGTCAAGAATGAAGCTATAAATTGTTTTTAAGTTCAAACGAGTCAAGAATGAAGCTATAACTTGTTTTCAAGTTCAAACGAGTTAAGAATGAAACCTTATATTGTTACAAATAGTTTCATGAACAAATGAGTCAAGAATGATGCTATAAGTTCTTTCAAGTTGATCCATGTATAAACGAGTCAAGAATGAAGCTATAAGTTGTTTTCAAGTTCAAACGATTCAAGAATAAAGCTATAAATGGATTTAAAGTTCAAACGAGTTAAGAATGAAGTCTTATATTGTAACAAATTGTTTTCATGTACAAGTGAGTCAAGAATGATGCTAGAAGTTCTTTCAAGTTGTTTCCAAGTATAAACGAGTCAAGAATGATCCTATAAGTTGTTTTCAAGTTCAAACGAGTCAAGAATGAAGCTATAATTTGTTTTCATGTTAAAACGAGTCAAGAACGAAGCCTCAAATTATTACGAATTGTTTTCATGTTCAAATGAGTAAAGATTGATCCTACAAGTTTTTACAAGTTATTTCCATGTACAAACGAGTCAAGAATGAAACTATAAGTGGCTTTCAAGTTCAAACAAGTTAAGAATGAAGCCTTATATTGTTACAAATAGTTTCATGAACAAATGAGTCAAGAATGATGCTAGAAGTTCTTTCAAGTTGATTCCATGTATAAACGAGTCAAGAATGAAGCTATAAGTTGTTTTCAAGTTCAAACGAGTCAAGAATAAAGCTATAAATGGCTTTAAAGTTCAAACGAGTTAAGAATGAAGTCTTAAATTGTTACAAATTGTTTTCCTGTATAAATGAGTCAAGAATGATGCTAGAAGTTCTTTCAAGTTGTTTCCATGTATAAACGAGTCAAGAATGAAGCTATAAATTGTTTTTAAGTTCAAAAGAGTCAAGAATGAAGCTATAACTTGTTTTCAAGTTCAAACGAGTTAAGAATGAAGCCTTATATTGTTAGGAATTATTTTCATGTTCAAATGAGTGAAGATTGATCCTACGAGATTTCACAAGTTATTTCCATGTTCAAACGAGTCAAGAATGAAGCTATAAGTGGCTTTCAAGTTCAAACAAGATAAGAATGAAGCCTTATATTGTTACAAATTGTTTTCATGGACAAATGAGTCAATAATGATGCTAGAAGTTCTTTCAAGTTGATTCCATGTATAAACGAGTCAAGAATGAAGCTATAAGTTGTTTTCAAGTTCAAACGAGTCTAGAATAAAGCTATAAGTGGCTTTAAAGTTCAAACGAGTTAAGAATGAAGTCTTATATTGTTACAAATTGTTTTCATGTACAAATGAGTCAAGAATGATGCTAGAAGTTCTTTCAAGTTGTTTCCAAGTATAAACGAGTAAAGAATGATCCTATAAGTTGTTTTCAAGTTCAAACGAGTCAAGAATGAAGCTATAATTTGTTTTCATGTTAAAACGAGTCAAGAACGAAGCCTCAAATTATTACGAATTGTTTTCATGTTCAAATGAGTAAAGATTGATCCTACGAGTTTTTTCAAGTTATTTCCATGTACAAACGAGTCAAGAATGAAGCTATAAGTGGCTTTCAAGTTCAAACGAGTTAAGAATGAAGCCTTAAATTGTTACCAATTTTTTCATGTACAAAAGAGTCAAGAATGATGCTAGAAGTTCTTTCAAGTTGTTTCCATTTATAAACGAGTCAAGAATGAAGCTATAAGTTGTTTTCAAGTTCAAACGAGTCAAGAACGAAGCCTCAAATTGTTACGAATTGTTTTCTTCAAGTTCAAACGAATTAAGAATGAAGCCTCAAATTGTTACATATTGTTTTCATGTACAAATGAGTGAAGAATGATGCTTGAAGTTCTTTCAAGTTGTTTCCATATATAAACGAGTCAAGAATGAAGCTATAAGTTGTTTTTAAGTTCAAACGAGTCAAGAATGAAGCTATAAGTTGTTTTCAAGTTCAAACGAGTCAAGAATGATGCTATAAGTTGTTTTCAAGTTCAAACGAGTCAAGAACGAAGCCTCAAATTGTTACAAATTGTTTTCATGTTCAAATGAGTGAATAATGAACCAACGAGTCAAGAATGAAGCTAGAAGTGATTTTCAAGTTCAAACGAGTCACGAACGAAGCCTCAAATTGTTACAAATTGTTTTTATGTTCAAATGAGTGAAGAATGATCCTACGAGTTTTTACAACTTATTTCCAAGTACAAACGAGTCAAGAATGAAGCTAGAAGTGGTTTTCAAGTTCAAACGAGTCACGAACGAAGCCTCAAATTGTTACAAATTGTTTTTATGTTCAAATGAGTGAAGAATGATCCTACGAGTTTTTACAAGTTATTTCCTTGTACAAAAGGGTCAAGAATGAAGCTATAAGTGGCTTTCAAGTACAAACGATTTAAGAATGAAGCCTTAAATTGTTACCAATTGTTTTCTTGTACAAATAAGTCAAGAATGACGCTAAAAGTTCTTTCAAGTTGTTTCCATATATAAACGAGTCAAGAACGAAGCTATAAGTTGTTTTGTAGTTCAAACAAGTCAAGAATGAAGCTATAATTTGTTTTCATGTTAAAACGAGTCAAGAACGTAGCCTCAAATTATTATGAATTGTTTTCATGTTCAAATGAGTAAAGATTGATCCTACGAGTTTTTACAAGTTATTTCCTTGTACAAACGAGTCAAGAATGAAGCTATAAGTGGCTTTCAAGTTCAAACAAGTTAAGAATGAAGCCTTATATTATTACAAATTGTTTTCATGTACAAATGAGTCAAGAATGATGCTAGAAGTTCTTTCAAGTTGTTTCCAAGTATAAACGAGTCAAGAATGAAGCTATAACTTGTTTTCAAGTTCAAACGAGTCAAGAATGAAGCTATAAGTGGCTTTCAAGTTCAAACGAGTTATGAATGAAGCCTTCTATTGTTATAAATTGTTTTCATGTACAAATGAGTCAAGAATGATGCTACAAGTTCTTTCAAGTTGTTTCCATGTATAAACGAGTCAAGAATGAAGCTATAAGTTGATTTCAAGTTCAAACGAGTCAAGAATAAAGTTTTAAGTGGCTTTCAAGTTCAAACTAGTTAAGAATGAAGCCTTATATTGTTACAAATTATTTTCATGTACAAATGAGTCAAGAATGATGCTAGAAGTTCTTTCAAGTTGTTTCCAAGTATAAACGAGTCAAGAATGAAGCTATAAGTTGTTTTGAAGTTAAAACGAGTCAAGAATGAAGCTATAAGTGGCTTTCAAGTTCAAACGAGTTAGGAATGAAGCCTTAAATTGTTACAAATTATTTTCATGTAAAAATGAGTCAAGAATGATGCTACAAGTTCTTTCAAGTTGTTTCCATGTATAAACGAGTCAAGAATGAAGCTATAAGTTGTTTTCAAGTTCAAACGATTCAAGAATAAAGCTATAAATGGCTTTAAAGTTCAAACGAGTTAAGAATGAAGTCTTATATTGTTACAAATTGTTTTCATGTACAAGTGAGTCAAGAATGATGCTAGAAGTTCTTTCAAGTTGTTTCCAAGTATAAACGAGTCAAGAATGATCCTATAGGTTGTTTTCAAGTTCAAACGAGTCAAGAATGAAGCTATAATTTGTTTTCATGTTAAAACGAGTCAAGAACGAAGCCTCAAATTATTACGAATTGTTTTCATGTTCAAATGAGTAAAGATTGATCCTACGAGTTTTTAGAAGTTATTTCCATGTACAAACGAGTCAAGAATGAAGCTATAAGTGGCTTTCAAGTTCAAACGAGTTAAGAATGAAGCCTTAAATTGTTACAAATTGTTTTCCTGTATAAATGAGTCAAGAATGATGCTAGAAGTTCTTTCAAGTTGTTTCCATGTATAAACGAGTCAAGATTGAAGCTATAAATTGTTTTTAAGTTCAAAAGAGTCAAGAATGAAGCTATAACTTGTTTTCAAGTTCAAACGAGTTAAGAATGAAGCCTTATATTGTTACGAATTGTTTTCATGTTCAAATGAGTGAAGATTGATCCTACGAGATTTCACAAGTTATTTCCATGTACAAACGAGTCAAGAATGAAGCTATAAGTGGCTTTCAAGTTCAAACAAGATAAGAATGAAGCCTTATATTGTTACAAATTGTTTTCATGTACAAATGAGTGAAGAATGATGCTTGAAGTTCTTTCAAGTTGTTTCCATATATAAACGAGTCAAGAATGAAGCTATAAGTTGTTTTGTAGTTCAAACAAGTCAAGAATGAAGCTATAATCTGTTTTCATGTTAAAACGAGTCAAGAACGTAGCCTCAAATTATTATGAATTGTTTTCATGTTCAAATGAGTAAAGATTGATCCTACGAGTTTTTACAAGTTATTTCCTTGTACAAACGAGTCAAGAATGAAGCTATAAGTGGCTTTCAAGTTCAAACAAGTTAAGAATGAAGCCTTATATTATTACAAATTGTTTTCATGTACAAATGAGTCAAGAATGATGCTAGAAGTTCTTTCAAGTTGTTTCCAAGTATAAACGAGTCAAGAATGAAGCTATAACTTGTTTTCAAGTTCAAACGAGTCAAGAATGAAGCTATAAGTGGCTTTCAAGTTCAAACGAGTTATGAATGAAGCCTTCTATTGTTATAAATTGTTTTCATGTACAAATGAGTCAAGAATGATGCTACAAGTTCTTTCAAGTTGTTTCCATGTATAAACGAGTCAAGAATGAAGCTATAAGTTGATTTCAAGTTCAAACGAGTCAAGAATAAAGTTATAAGTGGCTTTCAAGTTCAAACTAGTTAAGAATGAAGCCTTATATTGTTACAAATTATTTTCATGTACAAATGAGTCAAGAATGATGCTAGAAGTTCTTTCAAGTTGTTTCCAAGTATAAACGAGTCAAGAATGAAGCTATAAGTTGTTTTGAAGTTAAAACGAGTCAAGAATGAAGCTATAAGTGGCTTTCAAGTTCAAACGAGTTAGGAATGAAGCCTTAAATTGTTACAAATTATTTTCATGTACAAATGAGTCAAGAATGATGCTACAAGTTCTTTCAAGTTGTTTCCATGTATAAACGAGTCAAGAATGAAGCTATAAGTTGTTTTCAAGTTCAAACGATTCAAGAATAAAGCTATAAATGGCTTTAAAGTTCAAACGAGTTAAGAATGAAGTCTTATATTGTTACAAATTGTTTTCATGTACAAGTGAGTCAAGAATGATGCTAGAAGTTCTTTCAAGTTGTTTCCAAGTATAAACGAGTCAAGAATGATCCTATAGGTTGTTTTCAAGTTCAAACGAGTCAAGAATGAAGCTATAATTTGTTTTCATGTTAAAACGAGTCAAGAACGAAGCCTCAAATTATTACGAATTGTTTTCATGTTCAAATGAGTAAAGATTGATCCTACGAGTTTTTAGAAGTTATTTCCATGTACAAACGAGTCAAGAATGAAGCTATAAGTGGCTTTCAAGTTCAAACGAGTTAAGAATGAAGCCTTAAATTGTTACAAATTGTTTTCCTGTATAAATGAGTCAAGAATGATGCTAGAAGTTCTTTCAAGTTGTTTCCATGTATAAACGAGTCAAGAATGAAGCTATAAATTGTTTTTAAGTTCAAAAGAGTCAAGAATGAAGCTATAACTTGTTTTCAAGTTCAAACGAGTTAAGAATGAAGCCTTATATTGTTACGAATTGTTTTCATGTTCAAATGAGTGAAGATTGATCCTACGAGATTTCACAAGTTATTTCCATGTACAAACGAGTCAAGAATGAAGCTATAAGTGGCTTTCAAGTTCAAACAAGATAAGAATGAAGCCTTATATTGTTACAAATTGTTTTCCTGTGTAAATGAGTCAAGAATGATGCTAGAAGTTCTTTCAAGTTGTTTCCATGTATAAACGAGTCAAGAATGAAGCTATAAATTGTTTTTAAGTTCAAAAGAGTCAAGAATGAAGCTATAACTTGTTTTCAAGTTCAAACGAGTTAAGAATGAAGCCTTATATTGTTACGAATTGTTTTCATGTTCAAATGAGTGAAGATTGATCCTACGAGATTTCACAAGTTATTTCCATGTACAAACGAGTCAAGAATGAAGCTATAAGTGGCTTTCAAGTTCAAACAAGATAAGAATGAAGCCTTATATTGTTACAAATTGTTTTCATGTACAAATGAGTGAAGAATGATGCTTGAAGTTCTTTCAAGTTGTTTCCATATATAAACGAGTCAAGAATGAAGCTATAAGTTGTTTTGTAGTTCAAACAAGTCAAGAATGAAGCTATAATCTGTTTTCATGTTAAAACGAGTCAAGAACGTAGCCTCAAATTATTATGAATTTTTTTCATGTTCAAATGAGTAAAGATTGATCCTACGAGTTTTTACAAGTTATTTCCTTGTACAAACGAGTCAAGAATGAAGCTATAAGTGGCTTTCAAGTTCAAACAAGTTAAGAATGAAGCCTTATATTATTACAAATTGTTTTCATGTACAAATGAGTCAAGAATGATGCTAGAAGTTCTTTCAAGTTGTTTCCAAGTATAAACGAGTCAAGAATGAAGCTATAAGTTGTTTTGAAGTTAAAACGAGTCAAGAATGAAGCTATAAGTGGCTTTCAAGTTCAAACGAGTTAAGAATGAAGCCTTAAATTGTTACAAATTGTTTTCATGTACAAATGAGTCAAGAATGATGCTACAAGTTCTTTCAAGTTGTTTCCATGTATAAACGAGTCAAGAATGAAGCTATAAGTTGTTTTCAAGTTCAAACGATTCAAGAATAAAGCTATAAATGGCTTTAAAGTTCAAACGAGTTAAGAATGAAGTCTTATATTGTTACAAATTGTTTTCATGTACAAGTGAGTCAAGAATGATGCTAGAAGTTCTTTCAAGTTGTTTCCAAGTATAAACGAGTCAAGAATGATCCTATAAGTTGTTTTCAAGTTCGAACGAGTCAAGAATGAAGCTATAATTTGTTTTCATGTTAAAACGAGTCAAGAACGAAGCCTCAAATTATTACGAATTGTTTTCATGTTCAAATGAGTAAAGATTGATCCTACGAGTTTTTAGAAGTTATTTCCATGTACAAACGAGTCAAGAATGAAGCTATAAGTGGCTTTCAAGTTCAAACGAGTTAAGAATGAAGCCTTAAATTGTTACAAATTGTTTTCCTGTATAAATGAGTCAAGAATGATGCTAGAAGTTCTTTCAAGTTGTTTCCATGTATAAACGAGTCAAGAATGAAGCTATAAATTGTTTTTAAGTTCAAAAGAGTCAAGAATGAAGCTATAACTTGTTTTCAAGTTCAAACGAGTTAAGAATGAAGCCTTATATTGTTACGAATTGTTTTCATGTTCAAATGAGTGAAGATTGATCCTACGAGATTTCACAAGTTATTTCCATGTACAAACGAGTCAAGAATGAAGCTATAAGTGGCTTTCAAGTTCAAACAAGATAAGAATGAAGCCTTATATTGTTACAAATTGTTTTCCTGTGTAAATGAGTCAAGAATGATGCTAGAAGTTCTTTCAAGTTGTTTCCATGTATAAACGAGTCAAGAATGAAGCTATAAATTGTTTTTAAGTTCAAAAGAGTCAAGAATGAAGCTATAACTTGTTTTCAAGTTCAAACGAGTTAAGAATGAAGCCTTATATTGTTACGAATTGTTTTCATGTTCAAATGAGTGAAGATTGATCCTACGAGATTTCACAAGTTATTTCCATGTACAAACGAGTCAAGAATGAAGCTATAAGTGGCTTTCAAGTTCAAACAAGATAAGAATGAAGCCTTATATTGTTACAAATTGTTTTCATGTACAAATGAGTGAAGAATGATGCTTGAAGTTCTTTCAAGTTGTTTCCATATATAAACGAGTCAAGAATGAAGCTATAAGTTGTTTTGTAGTTCAAACAAGTCAAGAATGAAGCTATAATTTGTTTTCATGTTAAAACGAGTCAAGAACGAAGCCTCAAATTATTACGAATTATTTTCATGTACAAATGAGTAAAGATTGATCCTACGAGTTTTTACAAGTTATTTCCATGTACAAACGAGTCAAGAATGAAGCTATAAGTGGCTTTCAAGTTCAAACGAGTTAAGAATGAAGCCTTAAATTGTTACCAATTTTTTCATGTACAAATGAGTCAAGAATGATGCTAGAAGTTCTTTCAAGTTGTTTCCATTTATAAACGAGTCAAGAATGAAGCTATAAGTTGTTTTCAAGTTCAAACGAGTCAAGAATGAAGCTATAAGTGGCTTTCAAGTTCAAACGAGTTATGAATGAAGCCTTCTATTGTTATAAATTGTTTTCATGTACAAATGAGTCAAGAATGATGCTACAAGTTCTTTCAAGTTGTTTCCATGTATAAACGAGTCAAGAATGAAGCTATAAGTTGTTTTCAAGTTCAAACGATTCAAGAATAAAGCTATAAATGGCTTTAAAGTTCAAACGAGTTAAGAATGAAGTCTTATATTGTTACAAATTGTTTTCATGTACAAGTGAGTCAAGAATGATGCTAGAAGTTCTTTCAAGTTGTTTCCAAGTATAAACGAGTCAAGAATGATCCTATAAGTTGTTTTCAAGTTCAAACGAGTCAAGAATGAAGCTATAATTTGTTTTCATGTTAAAACGAGTCAAGAACGAAGCCTCAAATTATTACGAATTGTTTTCATGTTCAAATGAGTAAAGATTGATCCTACGAGTTTTTACAAGTTATTTCCATGTACAAACGAGTCAAGAATGAAGCTATAAGTGGCTTTCAAGTTCAAACTAGTTAAGAATGAAGCCTTAAATTGTTACAAATTGTTTTCCTGTATAAATGAGTCAAGAATGATGCTAGAAGTTCTTTCAAGTTGATTCCATGTATAAACGAGTCAAGAATGAAGCTATAAATTGTTTTTAAGTTCAAAAGAGTCAAGAATGAAGCTATAACTTGTTTTCAAGTTCAAACGAGTTAAGAATGAAGCCTTATATTGTTACGAATTGTTTTCATGTTCAAATGAGTGAAGATTGATCCTACGAGATTTCACAAGTTATTTCCATGTACAAACGAGTCAAGAATGAAGCTATAAGTGGCTTTCAAGTTCAAACAAGATAAGAATGAAGCCTTATATTGTTACAAATTGTTTTCATGGACAAATGAGTCAATAATGATGCTAGAAGTTCTTTCAAGTTGATTCCATGTATAAACGAGTCAAGAATGAAGCTATAAGTTGTTTTCAAGTTCAAACGAGTCTAGAATAAAGCTATAAGTGGCTTTAAAGTTCAAACGAGTTAAGAATGAAGTCTTATATTGTTACAAATTGTTTTCATGTACAAATGAGTCAAGACTGATGCTAGAAGTTCTTTCAAGTTGTTTCCAAGTATAAACGAGTAAAGAATGATCATATAAGTTGTTTTCAAGTTCAAACGAGTCAAGAATGAAGCTATAATTTGTTTTCATGTTAAAACGAGTCAAGAACGAAGCCTCAAATTATTACGAATTGTTTTCATGTTCAAATGAGTAAAGATTGATCCTACGAGTTTTTACAAGTTATTTCCATGTACAAACGAGTCAAGAATGAAGCTATAAGTGGCTTTCAAGTTCAAACGAGTTAAGAATGAAGCCTTAAATTGTTACCAATTTTTTCATGTACAAATGAGTCAAGAATGATGCTAGAAGTTCTTTCAAGTTGTTTCCATTTATAAACGAGTCAAGAATGAAGCTATAAGTTGTTTTCAAGTTCAAACGAGTCAAGAATGAAGCTATAAGTGGCTTTCAAGTTCAAACGAGTTATGAATGAAGCCTTCTATTGTTATAAATTGTTTTCATGTACAAATGAGTCAAGAATGATGCTACAAGTTCTTTCAAGTTGTTTCCATGTATAAACGAGTCAAGAATGAAGCTATAAGTTGTTTTCAAGTTCAAACGATTCAAGAATAAAGCTATAAATGGCTTTAAAGTTCAAACGAGTTAAGAATGAAGTCTTATATTGTTACAAATTGTTTTCATGTACAAGTGAGTCAAGAATGATGCTAGAAGTTCTTTCAAGTTGTTTCCAAGTATAAACGAGTCAAGAATGATCCTATAAGTTGTTTTCAAGTTCAAACGAGTCAAGAATGAAGCTATAATTTGTTTTCATGTTAAAACGAGTCAAGAACGAAGCCTCAAATTATTACGAATTGTTTTCATGTTCAAATGAGTAAAGATTGATCCTACGAGTTTTTACAAGTTATTTCCATGTACAAACGAGTCAAGAATGAAGCTATAAGTGGCTTTCAAGTTCAAACAAGTTAAGAATGAAGCCTTAAATTGTTACAAATTGTTTTCCTGTATAAATGAGTCAAGAATGATGCTAGAAGTTCTTTCAAGTTGATTCCATGTATAAACGAGTCAAGAATGAAGCTATAAATTGTTTTTAAGTTCAAAAGAGTCAAGAATGAAGCTATAACTTGTTTTCAAGTTCAAACGAGTTAAGAATGAAGCCTTATATTGTTACGAATTGTTTTCATGTTCAAATGAGTGAAGATTGATCCTACGAGATTTCACAAGTTATTTCCATGTACAAACGAGTCAAGAATGAAGCTATAAGTGGCTTTCAAGTTCAAACAAGATAAGAATGAAGCCTTATATTGTTACAAATTGTTTTCATGGACAAATGAGTCAATAATGATGCTAGAAGTTCTTTCAAGTTGATTCCATGTATAAACGAGTCAAGAATGAAGCTATAAGTTGTTTTCAAGTTCAAACGAGTCTAGAATAAAGCTATAAGTGGCTTTAAAGTTCAAACGAGTTAAGAATGAAGTCTTATATTGTTACAAATTGTTTTCATGTACAAATGAGTCAAGACTGATGCTAGAAGTTCTTTCAAGTTGTTTCCAAGTATAAACGAGTAAAGAATGATCATATAAGTTGTTTTCAAGTTCAAACGAGTCAAGAATGAAGCTATAATTTGTTTTCATGTTAAAACGAGTCAAGAACGAAGCCTCAAATTATTACGAATTGTTTTCATGTTCAAATGAGTAAAGATTGATCCTACGAGTTTTTACAAGTTATTTCCATGTACAAACGAGTCAAGAATGAAGCTATAAGTGGCTTTCAAGTTCAAACGAGTTAAGAATGAAGCCTTAAATTGTTACCAATTTTTTCATGTACAAATGAGTCAAGAATGATGCTAGAAGTTCTTTCAAGTTGTTTCCATTTATAAACGAGTCAAGAATGAAGCTATAAGTTGTTTTCAAGTTCAAACGAGTCAAGAATGAAGCTATAAGTGGCTTTCAAGTTCAAACGAGTTATGAATGAAGCCTTCTATTGTTATAAATTGTTTTCATGTACAAATGAGTCAAGAATGATGCTACAAGTTCTTTCAAGTTGTTTCCATGTATAAACGAGTCAAGAATGAAGCTATAAGTTGTTTTCAAGTTCAAACGATTCAAGAATAAAGCTATAAATGGCTTTAAAGTTCAAACGAGTTAAGAATGAAGTCTTATATTGTTACAAATTGTTTTCATGTACAAGTGAGTCAAGAATGATGCTAGAAGTTCTTTCAAGTTGTTTCCAAGTATAAACGAGTCAAGAATGATCCTATAAGTTGTTTTCAAGTTCAAACGAGTCAAGAATGAAGCTATAATTTGTTTTCATGTTAAAACGAGTCAAGAACGAAGCCTCAAATTATTACGAATTGTTTTCATGTTCAAATGAGTAAAGATTGATCCTACGAGTTTTTACAAGTTATTTCCATGTACAAACGAGTCAAGAATGAAGCTATAAGTGGCTTTCAAGTTCAAACAAGTTAAGAATGAAGCCTTAAATTGTTACAAATTGTTTTCCTGTATAAATGAGTCAAGAATGATGCTAGAAGTTCTTTCAAGTTGATTCCATGTATAAACGAGTCAAGAATGAAGCTATAAATTGTTTTTAAGTTCAAAAGAGTCAAGAATGAAGCTATAACTTGTTTTCAAGTTCAAACGAGTTAAGAATGAAGCCTTATATTGTTACGAATTGTTTT
Organism: Oenanthe sinensis; assembly: GCA_028671895.1. NCBI lineage: Eukaryota > Viridiplantae > Streptophyta > Magnoliopsida > Apiales > Apiaceae > Oenanthe > Oenanthe sinensis. The sequence continues at coordinate 11,392,175 of JAPMAC010000212.1, forward strand.
CATGTTCAAATGAGTGAAGATTGATCCTACGAGATTTCACAAGTTATTTCCATGTACAAACGAGTCAAGAATGAAGCTATAAGTGGCTTTCAAGTTCAAACAAGATAAGAATGAAGCCTTATATTGTTACAAATTGTTTTCATGGACAAATGAGTCAATAATGATGCTAGAAGTTCTTTCAAGTTGATTCCATGTATAAACGAGTCAAGAATGAAGCTATAAGTTGTTTTCAAGTTCAAACGAGTCTAGAATAAAGCTATAAGTGGCTTTAAAGTTCAAACGAGTTAAGAATGAAGTCTTATATTGTTACAAATTGTTTTCATGTACAAATGAGTCAAGACTGATGCTAGAAGTTCTTTCAAGTTGTTTCCAAGTATAAACGAGTAAAGAATGATCATATAAGTTGTTTTCAAGTTCAAACGAGTCAAGAATGAAGCTATAATTTGTTTTCATGTTAAAACGAGTCAAGAACGAAGCCTCAAATTATTACGAATTGTTTTCATGTTCAAATGAGTAAAGATTGATCCTACGAGTTTTTACAAGTTATTTCCATGTACAAACGAGTCAAGAATGAAGCTATAAGTGGCTTTCAAGTTCAAACGAGTTAAGAATGAAGCCTTAAATTGTTACCAATTTTTTCATGTACAAATGAGTCAAGAATGATGCTAGAAGTTCTTTCAAGTTGTTTCCATTTATAAACGAGTCAAGAATGAAGCTATAAGTTGTTTTCAAGTTCAAACGAGTCAAGAATGAAGCTATAAGTGGCTTTCAAGTTCAAACGAGTTATGAATGAAGCCTTCTATTGTTATAAATTGTTTTCATGTACAAATGAGTCAAGAATGATGCTACAAGTTCTTTCAAGTTGTTTCCATGTATAAACGAGTCAAGAATGAAGCTATAAATTGATTTCAAGTTCAAACGAGTCAAGAATAAAGTTATAAGTGGCTTTCAAGTTCAAACTAGTTAAGAATGAAGCCTTATATTGTTACAAATTATTTTCATGTACAAATGAGTCAAGAATGATGCTAGAAGTTCTTTCAAGTTGTTTCCAAGTATAAACGAGTCAAGAATGAAGCTATAAGTTGTTTTGAAGTTCAAACGAGTCAAGAATGAAGCTATAAGTGGCTTTCAAGTTCAAACGAGTTAAGAATGAAGCCTTAAATTGTTACAAATTGTTTTCATGTACAAATGAGTCAAGAATGATGCTACAAGTTCTTTCAAGTTGTTTCCATGTATAAACGAGTCAAGAATGAAGCTATAAGTTGTTTTCAAGTTCAAACGATTCAAGAATAAAGCTATAAATGGCTTTAAAGTTCAAACGAGTTAAGAATGAAGTCTTATATTGTTACAAATTGTTTTCATGTACAAGTGAGTCAAGAATGATGCTAGAAGTTCTTTCAAGTTGTTTCCAAGTATAAACGAGTCAAGAATGATCCTATAAGTTGTTTTCAAGTTCAAACGAGTCAAGAATGAAGCTATAATTTGTTTTCATGTTAAAACGAGTCAAGAACGAAGCCTCAAATTATTACGAATTGTTTTCATGTTCAAATGAGTAAAGATTGATCCTACGAGTTTTTACAAGTTATTTCCATGTACAAACGAGTCAAGAATGAAGCTATAAGTGGCTTTCAAGTTCAAACAAGTTAAGAATGAAGCCTTATATTGTTACAAATAGTTTCATGAACAAATGAGTCAAGAATGATGCTAGAAGTTCTTTCAAGTTGATTCCATGTATAAACGAGTCAAGAATGAAGCTATAAGTTGTTTTCAAGTTCAAACGAGTCAAGAATAAAGCTATAAATGGCTTTAAAGTTCAAACGAGTTAAGAATGAAGTCTTATATTGTTACAAATTGTTTTCATGTACAAATGAGTCAAGAATAATGCTAGAAGTTCTTTCAAGTTGTTTCCAAGTATAAACGAGTCAAGAATGATCCTATAAGTTGTTTTCAAGTTCAAACGAGTCAAGAATGAAGCTATAATTTGTTTTCATGTTAAAACGAGTCAAGAACGAAGCCTCAAATTATTACGAATTGTTTTCATGTTCAAATGAGTAAAGATTGATCCTACGAGTTTTTAGAAGTTATTTCCATGTACAAACGAGTCAAGAATGAAGCTATAAGTGGCTTTCAAGTTCAAACGAGTTAAGAATGAAGCCTTAAATTGTTACAAATTGTTTTCCTGTATAAATGAGTCAAGAATGATGCTAGAAGTTCTTTCAAGTTGTTTCCATGTATAAACGAGTCAAGAATGAAGCTATAAATTGTTTTTAAGTTCAAAAGAGTCAAGAATGAAGCTATAACTTGTTTTCAAGTTCAAACGAGTTAAGAATGAAGCCTTATATTGTTACGAATTGTTTTCATGTTCAAATGAGTGAAGATTGATCCTACGAGATTTCACAAGTTATTTCCATATACAAACGAGTCAAGAATGAAGCTAGAAGTGGTTTTCAAGTTCAAACGAGTCACGAACGAAGCCTCAAATTGTTAAAAATTGTTTTTATGTTCAAATGAGTGAAGAATGATCCTACGAGTTTTTACAACTTATTTCCAAGTACAAACGAGTCAAGAATGAAGCTAGAAGTGGTTTTCAAGTTCAAACGAGTCACGAACGAAGCCTCAAATTGTTACAAATTGTTTTTATGTTCAAATGAGTGAAGAATGATCCTACGAGTTTTTACAAGTTATTTCCTTGTACAAAAGGGTCAAGAATGAAGCTATAAGTGGCTTTCAAGTTCAAACGAGTTAAGAATGAAGCCTTAAATTGTTACCAATTGTTTTCTTGTACAAATAAGTCAAGAATGATGCTAAAATTTCTTTCAAGTTGTTTCCATATATAAACGAGTCAAGAATGAAGCTATAAGTTGTTTTGTAGTTCAAACAAGTCAAGAATGAAGCTATAATTTGTTTTCATGTTAAAACGAGTCAAGAACATAGCCTCAAATTATTATGAATTGTTTTCATGTTCAAATGAGTAAAGATTGATCCTACGAGTTTTTACAAGTTATTTCCTTGTACAAACGAGTCAAGAATGAAGCTATAAGTGGCTTTCAAGTTCAAACAAGTTAAGAATGAAGCATTATATTATTACAAATTGTTTTCATGTACAAATGAGTCAAGAATGATGCTAGAAGTTCTTTCAAGTTGTTTCCAAGTATAAACGAGTCAAGAATGAAGCTATAACTTGTTTTCAAGTTCAAACGAGTCAAGAATGAAGCTATAAGTGGCTTTCAAGTTCAAACGAGTTATGAATGAAGCCTTCTATTGTTATAAATTGTTTTCATGTACAAATGAGTCAAGAATGATGCTACAAGTTCTTTCAAGTTGTTTCCATGTATAAACGAGTCAAGAATGAAGCTATAAGTTGATTTCAAGTTCAAACGAGTCAAGAATAAAGTTATAAGTGGCTTTCAAGTTCAAACTAGTTAAGAATGAAGCCTTATATTGTTACAAATTATTTTCATGTACAAATGAGTCAAGAATGATGCTAGAAGTTCTTTCAAGTTGTTTCCAAGTATAAACGAGTCAAGAATGAAGCTATAAGTTGTTTTGAAGTTAAAACGAGTCAAGAATGAAGCTATAAGTGGCTTTCAAGTTCAAACGAGTTAAGAATGAAGCCTTAAATTGTTACAAATTGTTTTCATGTACAAATGAGTCAAGAATGATGCTACAAGTTCTTTCAAGTTGTTTCCATGTATAAACGAGTCAAGAATGAAGCTATAAGTTGTTTTCAAGTTCAAACGAGTCAAGAATAAAGCTATAAGTGGCTTTCATGTTCAAACGAGTTAAGAATGAAGTCTTATATTGTTACAAATTGTTTTCATGTACAAATGAGTCAAGAATGATGCTAGAAGTTCTTTCAAGTTGTTTCCAAGTATAAACGAGTCAAGAATGATCCTATAAGATGTTTTCAAGTTCAAACGAGTCCAGAATAAAGCTATAAGTGGCTTTCATGTTCAAACGAGTTAAGAATGAAGTCTTATATTGTTACAAATTGTTTTCATGTACAAATGAGTCAAGAATGATGCTAGAAGTTCTTTCAAGTTGTTTCCAAGTATAAACGAGTCAAGAATGATCCTATAAGTTGTTTTCAAGTTTAAATGAGTCAAGAATGAAGCTATAATTTGTTTTCAAGTTCAAACGAGTTAAGAACGAAGCCTCAAATTATTACGAATTGTTTTCATGTTCATATGAGTGAAGATTGATCCTACGAGTTTTTACAAGTTATTTCCATGTACAAACGAGTCAAGAATGAAGCTATAAGTGGCTTTCAAGTTCAAACGAGTTGAGAATGAAGCCTTAAATTGTTACAAATTGTTTTCATGTAGAAATGAGTCAAGAATGATGCTACAAGTTCTTTCAAGTTGTTTCCATGTATAAACGAGTCAAGAATGAAGCTATAAGATGTTTTCAAGTTCAAAAGAGTCAAGAATAAAGCTATAAGTGGCTTTAATGTTCAAACGAGTTAAGAATGAAGTCTTATATTGTTACAAATTGTTTTCATGTACAAATGAGTCAAGAATGATGCTAGAAGTTCTTTCAAGTTGTTTCCAAGTATAAACGAGTCAAGAATGAAGTTATAAGTTGTTTTGAAGTTAAAACGTTTCAAGAATGAAGCTATAAGTGGCTTTCAAGTTCAAACGAGTTAAGAATGAAGCCTTAAATTATTACAAATTGTTTTCATGTACAAATGAGTCAAGAATGATGCTACAAGTTCTTTCAAGTTCAAACGAGTCAAGAATAAAGCTATAAGTGGCTTTCATGTTCAAACGAGTTAAGAATAAAGTCTTATATTGTTACAAATTGTTTTCATGTACAAATGAGTCAAGAATGATGCTAGAAGTTCTTTCAAGTTGTTTCCAAGTATAAACGAGTCAAGAATGATTCTATAAGTTGTTTTGAAGTTCAAACGAGTCAAGAATGAAGCTATAATTTGTTTTCATGTTAAAACGAGTCAAGAACGAAGCCTCAAATTATTACGAATTATTTTCATGTTCAAATGAGTAAAGATTGATCCTACGAGTTTTTACAAGTTATTTCCATGTACAAACGAGTCAAGAATGAAGCTATAAGTGGCTTTCAAGTTCAAAGGAGTTAAGAATGAAGCCTTAAATTGTTACCAATTGTTTTCATGTACAAATGAGTCAAGAATGATGCTACAAGTTCTTTCAAGTTGTTCCCATGTATAAACGAGTCAAGAATGAAGCTATAAGTTGATTTCAAGTTCAAACGAGTCAAGAATAAAGTTATAAGTGGCTTTCAAGTTCAAACGAGTTAAGAATGAAGCCTTATATTGTTACAAATTATTTTCATGTACAAATGAGTCAAGAATGATGCTAGAAGTTCTTTGAAGTTGTTTTCAAGTATAAACGAGTCAAGAATGAAGCTATAAGTTATTTTCAAGTTCACACGAGTCAAGAATAAAGCTATAAGTGGCTTTCAAGTTCAAACGATTTAAGAATGAAGCCTTAAATTGTTACAAATTGTTTTCATGTATAAATGAGTCAAGAATGATGCTAGAAGTTCTTTCAAGTTGTTTCCATGTATAAACGAGTCAAGAATGAAGCTATTAGTTGTTTTTAAGTTCAGACGAGTCAAGAATGAAGCTATAACTTGTTTTCAAGTTCAAACGAGTTAAGAATGAAGCCTTATATTGTTACGAATTGTTTTCATGTTCAAATGAGTGAAGATTGATCCTACGAGATTTTACAAGTTATTTCCATGTACAAACGAGTCAAGAATGAAGCTATAAGTGGCTTTCAAGTTCAAACAAGTTAAGAATGAAGCCTTATATTGTTACAAATAGTTTCATGAACAAATGAGTCAAGAATGATGCTAGAAGTTCTTTCAAGTTGATTCCATGTATAAACGAGTCAAGAATGAAGCTATAAGTTGTTTTCAAGTTCAAACGATTCAAGAATAAAGCTAAAAATGGCTTTAAAGTTCAAACGAGTTAAGAATGAAGTCTTATATTGTTACAAATTGTTTTCATGTACAAGTGAGTCAAGAATGATGCTAGAAGTTCTTTCAAGTTGTTTCCAAGTATAAACGAGTCAAGAATGATCCTATAAGTTGTTTTCAAGTTCAAACGAGTCAAGAATGAAGCTATAATTTGTTTTCATGTTAAAACGAGTCAAGAACGAAGCCTCAAATTATTACGAATTGTTTTCATGTTCAAATGAGTAAAGATTGATCCTACGAGTTTTTAGAAGTTATTTTCAAGTTCACACGAGTCAAGAATAAAGCTATAAGTGGCTTTCAAGTTCAAACGATTTAAGAATGAAGCCTTAAATTGTTACAAATTGTTTTCATGTATAAATGAGTCAAGAATGATGCTAGAAGTTCTTTCAAGTTGTTTCCATGTATAAACGAGTCAAGAATGAAGCTATTAGTTGTTTTTAAGTTCAGACGAGTCAAGAATGAAGCTATAACTTGTTTTCAAGTTCAAACGAGTTAAGAATGAAGCCTTATATTGTTACGAATTGTTTTCATGTTCAAATGAGTGAAGATTGATCCTACGAGATTTCACAAGTTATTTCCATGTAACAACAAGTCAAGAATGAAGCTATAAGTGGCCTTCAAGTTCAAACAAGATAAGAATGAAGCCTTATATTGTTACAAATTGTTTTCATGGACAAATGAGTCAATAATGATGCTAGAAGTTCTTTCAAGTTGATTCCATGTATAAACGAGTCAAGAATGAAGCTATAAGTTGTTTTCAAGTTCAAACGAGTCTAGAATAAAGCTATAAGTGGCTTTAATGTTCAAACGAGTTAAGAATGAAGTCTTATATTGTTACAAATTGTTTTCATGTACAAGTGAGTCAAGAATGATGCTAGAAGTTCTTTCAAGTTGTTTCCAAGTATAAACGAGTCAAGAATGATCCTATAAGTTGTTTTCAAGTTCAAACGAGTCAAGAAATAAGCTATAATTTGTTTTCATGTTAAAACGAGTCAAGAACGAAGCCTCAAATTGTTACGAATTGTTTTCATGTTCAAATGAGTGAAGATTGATCCTACGAGATTTTACAAGTTATTTCCATGTACAAACGAGTCAAGAATGAAGCTATAAGTGGCTTTCAAGTTCAAACAAGTTAAGAATGAAACCTTATATAGTTACAAATAGTTTCATGAACAAATGAGTCAAGAATGATGCTAGAAGTTCTTTCAAGTTGATTCCATGTATAAACGAGTCAAGAATGAAGCTATAAGTTGTTTTCAAGTTCAAACGATTCAAGAATAAAGCTATAAATGGCTTTAAAGTTCAAACGAGTTAAGAATGAAGTCTTATATTGTTACAAATTGTTTTCATGTACAAGTGAGTCAAGAATGATGCTAGAAGTTCTTTCAAGTTGTTTCCAAGTATAAACGAGTCAAGAATGATCCTATAAGTTGTTTTCAAGTTCAAACGAGTCAAGAATGAAGCTATAATTTGTTTTCATGTTAAAACGAGTCAAGAACGAAGCCTCAAATTATTACGAATTGTTTTCATGTTCAAATGAGTAAAGATTGATCCTACGAGTTTTTAGAAGTTATTTCCATGTACAAACGAGTCAAGAATGAAGCTATAAGTGGCTTTCAAGTTCAAACGAGTTAAGAATGAAGCCTTAAATTGTTACAAATTGTTTTCATGTATAAATGAGTCAAGAATGATGCTAGAAGTTCTTTCAAGTAGTTTCTATGTATAAACGAGTCAAGAATGAAGCTATAAATTGTTTTTAAGTTCAAAAGAGTCAAGAATGAAGCTATAACTTGTTTTCAAGTTCAAACGAGTTAAGAATGAAGCCTTATATTGTTACGAATTGTTTTCATGTTCAAATGAGTGAAGATTGATCCTACGAGATTTCACAAGTTATTTCCATGTAACAACGAGTCAAGAATGAAGCTATAAGTGGCCTTCAAGTTCAAACAAGATAAGAATGAAGCCTTATATTGTTACAAATTGTTTTCATGGACAAATGAGTCAATAATGATGCTAGAAGTTCTTTCAAGTTGATTCCATGTATAAACGAGTCAAGAATGAAGCTATAAGTTGTTTTCAAGTTCAAACGAGTCTAGAATAAAGCTATAAGTGGCTTTAATGTTCAAACGAGTTAAGAATGAAGTCTTATATTGTTACAAATTGTTTTCATGTACAAGTGAGTCAAGAATGATGCTAGAAGTTCTTTCAAGTTGTTTCCAAGTATAAACGAGTCAAGAATGATCCTATAAGTTGTTTTCAAGTTCAAACGAGTCAAGAATGAAGCTATAATTTGTTTTCATGATAAAACGAGTCAAGAACGAAGCCCCAAATTGTTACGAATTGTTTTCATGTTCAAATGAGGCAAGATTGATCCTACGAGTTTTTACAAGTTATTTCCATGTACAAACGAGTCAAGAATGAAGCTATAAGTGGCTTTCAAGTTCAAACAAGTTAAGAATGAAGCCTTATATTGTTACAAATAGTTTCATGAACAAATGAGTCAAGAATGATGCTAGAAGTTCTTTCAAGTTGATTCCATGTATAAACGAGTCAGGAATGAAGCTATAAGTTGTTTTCAAGTTCAAACGAGTCAAGAATAAAGCTATAAATGGCTTTAAAGTTCAAACGAGTTAAGAATGAAGTCTTATATTGTTACAAATTGTTTTCATGTACAAATGAGTCAAGAATGATGCTAGAAGTTCTTTCAAGTTGTTTCCAAGTATAAACGAGTCAAGAATGATCCTATAAGTTGTTTTCAAGTTCAAACGAGTCAAGAATGAAGCTATAATTTGTTTTCATGTTAAAACGAGTCAAGAACGAAGCCTCAAATTATTACGAATTGTTTTCATGTTCAAATGAGTAAAGATTGATCCTACGAGTTTTTACAAGTTATTTCCATGTACAAACGAGTCAAGAATGAAGCTATAAGTGGCTTTCAAGTTCAAACGAGTTAAGAATGAAGCCTTAAATTGTTACAAATTGTTTTCATGTATAAATGAGTCAAGAATGATGCTAGAAGTTCTTTCAAGTTGTTTCCATGTATAAACGAGTCAAGAATGAAGCTATAAATTGTTTTTAAGTTCAAAAGAGTCAAGAATGAAGCTATAACTTGTTTTCAAGTTCAAACGAGTTAAGAATGAAGCCTTATATTGTTACGAATTGTTTTCATGTTCAAATGAGTGAAGATTGATCCTACGAGATTTCACAAGTTATTTCCATGTACAAACGAGTCAAGAATGAAGCTATAAGTGGCTTTCAAGTTCAAACAAGATAAGAATGAAGCCTTATATTGTTACAAATTGTTTTCATGGACAAATGAGTCAATAATGATGCTAGAAGTTCTTTCAAGTTGATTCCATGTATAAACGAGTCAAGAATGAAGCTATAAGTTGTTTTCAAGTTCAAACGAGTCTAGAATAAAGCTATAAGTGGCTTTAAAGTTCAAACGAGTTAAGAATGAAGTCTTATATTGTTACAAATTGTTTTCATGTACAAATGAGTCAAGAATGATGCTAGAAGTTCTTTCAAGTTGTTTCCAAGTATAAACGAGTCAAGAATGATCCTATAAGTTGTTTTCAAGTTCAAACGAGTCAAGAATGAAGTTATAATTTGTTTTCAAGTTAAAACGAGTCAAGAACGAAGGCTCAAGTTATTACGAATTGTTTTCATGTTCACATGAGTGAAGATTGATCGTACGAGATTTTACAAGTTATTTCCATGTACAAACGAGTCAAGAATAAAGCTATAAGTGGCTTTCAAGTTCAAACGAGTTAAGAATGAAGCTATAAGTGGCTTTCAAGTTCAAACGAGTTAAGAATGAATCCTTAAATTGTTACAATTTGTTTTCATGTACAAATGAGTCAAGAATGATGCTACAATTTTTTTCAAGTTGTTTCGATGTATAAACGAGTCAAGAATGAAACTATAAGTTGTTTTCAAGTTTTAAACGAGTCAAGAATGAAGCTATAAGTGGCTTTCAAGTTCACACGATTTAAGAATGAAGCCTTAAATTGTTACAAATTGTTTTCATGTACAAATGAGTCAAGAATGATGCTTGAAGTTCTTTCAAGTTGTTTCCATGTATAAACGAGCCAAGAATGAAGCTATAAGTTGTTTTTATGTTCAAACGAGTCAAGAATGAAGCTATAAGTTGTTTTCAAGTTCAAACGAGTCATGAATGAAGCTATAAGTTGTTTTGAAGTTCAAACGAGTCAAGAATGATGCTATAAGTTGTTTTCAAGTTCAAATGAGTCAAGAACGAAGCCTCAAATTGTTACGATTTGTTTTCATGTTCAAATTAGTGAATAATGAACCTACGAGTTTTTACAACTTATTTCCATGTACAAACGAGTCAAGAATGAAGCTAGAAGTGGTTTTCAAGTTTAAACGAGTCACGAACGAAGCCTCAAATTGTTACAAATTGTTTTAATGTTCAATTGAGTGAAGAATGATCCTACGAGTTTTTACAAGTTATTTCCTTGTACAAAAGGGTCAAGATTGAAGGTATATGTGGCTTTCAAGTTCAAACGAGTTAAGAATGAAGCCTTAAATTGTTACCAATTGTTTTCATGTACAAATGAGTCAAGAATGATGCTAAAAGTTCTTTCAAGTTGTTTCCATATATATAAACGAGTCCAGAATGAAGTTATAAATTGTTTTCTAGTTCAAACAAGTCAAGAATGAAACTATAATTTGTTTTCAAGTTAAAACGAGTCAAGAACGAAGTCTCAAAATATTGCGAATTGTTTTCATGTTCAAATGAGTAAAGATTGATCCTACGAGTTTTTACAAGTTATTTCCATGTACAAACGAGTCAAGAATGAAGCTATAAGTGGCTTTCAAGTTCAAACGAGTTAAGAATGAAGCTTTCTATTGTTGTAAATTGTTTTCATGTACATATGAGTCAAGAATGATGCTACAAGTTCTTTCAAGTTGTTTCCATGTATAAACGAGTCAAGAATGAAGCTATAAGTTGATTTCAAGTTCAAACGAGTCAAGAATAAAGTTATATGTGGTTTTCAAGTTCAAACCAGTTAAGAATGAAGCCTTATATTGTTACAAATTATTTTCATGTACAAATGAGTCAAGAATGATGCTAGAAGTTCTTTCAAGTTGTTTCCAAGTATAAACGAGTCAAGAATGAAGCTATAAGTTGTTTTGAAGTTAAAACGAGTCAAGAATGAAGCTATAAGTGGCTTTCAAGTTCAAACGAGTTAAGAATGAAGCCTTAAATTGTTACAAATTGTTTTCATGTACAAATGAGTCAAGAATGATGCTACAAGTTCTTTCAAGTTGGTTCCATGTATAAACGAGTCATGAATGAAGCTATAAGTTGTTTTCAAGTTCAAACGAGTCAAGAATAAAGCTATAAGTGGCTTTCATGTTCAAACGAGTTAAGAATGAAGTCTTATATTGTTACAAATTGTTTTCATGTACAAATGAGTCAAGAATAATGCTAGAAGTTCTTTCAAGTTGTTTCCAAGTATAAACGAGTCAAGAATGATTCTATAAGTTGTTTTCAAGTTCAAACGAGTCGAGAATGAAGCTATAATTTGTTTTCATGTTAAAACGAGTCAAGAACGAAGCCTCAAATTATTACGAATTGTTTTCATGTTCAAATGAGTAAAGATTGATCCTACGAGTTTTTACAAGTTATTTCCATGTACAAACGAGTCAAGAATGAAGCTATAAGTGGCTTTCAAGTTCAAAGGAGTTAAGAATGAAGCCTTAAATTGTTACCAATTGTTTTCATGTACAAATGAGTCAAGAATGATGCTAGAAGTTCTTTCAAGTTGTTTCCAAGTATAAACGAGTCAAGAATGATCCTATAAGTTGTTTTCAAGTTCAAACGAGTCAAGAATGAAGTTATAATTTGTTTTCAAGTTAAAACGAGTCAAGAACGAAGGCTCAAGTTATTACGAATTGTTTTCATGTTCACATGAGTGAAGATTGATCGTACGAGATTTTACAAGTTATTTCCATGTACAAACGAGTCAAGAATAAAGCTATAAGTGGCTTTCAAGTTCAAACGAGTTAAGAATGAAGCTATAAGTGGCTTTCAAGTTCAAACGAGTTAAGAATGAATCCTTAAATTGTTACAATTTGTTTTCATGTACAAATGAGTCAAGAATGATGCTACAATTTTTTTCAAGTTGTTTCGATGTATAAACGAGTCAAGAATGAAACTATAAGTTGTTTTCAAGTTTTAAACGAGTCAAGAATGAAGCTATAAGTGGCTTTCAAGTTCACACGATTTAAGAATGAAGCCTTAAATTGTTACAAATTGTTTTCATGTACAAATGAGTCAAGAATGATGCTTGAAGTTCTTTCAAGTTGTTTCCATGTATAAACGAGCCAAGAATGAAGCTATAAGTTGTTTTTATGTTCAAACGAGTCAAGAATGAAGCTATAAGTTGTTTTCAAGTTCAAACGAGTCATGAATGAAGCTATAAGTTGTTTTGAAGTTCAAACGAGTCAAGAATGATGCTATAAGTTGTTTTCAAGTTCAAATGAGTCAAGAACGAAGCCTCAAATTGTTACGATTTGTTTTCATGTTCAAATTAGTGAATAATGAACCTACGAGTTTTTACAACTTATTTCCATGTACAAACGAGTCAAGAATGAAGCTAGAAGTGGTTTTCAAGTTTAAACGAGTCACGAACGAAGCCTCAAATTGTTACAAATTGTTTTAATGTTCAATTGAGTGAAGAATGATCCTACGAGTTTTTACAAGTTATTTCCTTGTACAAAAGGGTCAAGATTGAAGGTATATGTGGCTTTCAAGTTCAAACGAGTTAAGAATGAAGCCTTAAATTGTTACCAATTGTTTTCATGTACAAATGAGTCAAGAATGATGCTAAAAGTTCTTTCAAGTTGTTTCCATATATATAAACGAGTCCAGAATGAAGTTATAAATTGTTTTCTAGTTCAAACAAGTCAAGAATGAAACTATAATTTGTTTTCAAGTTAAAACGAGTCAAGAACGAAGTCTCAAAATATTGCGAATTGTTTTCATGTTCAAATGAGTAAAGATTGATCCTACGAGTTTTTACAAGTTATTTCCATGTACAAACGAGTCAAGAATGAAGCTATAAGTGGCTTTCAAGTTCAAACGAGTTAAGAATGAAGCTTTCTATTGTTGTAAATTGTTTTCATGTACAAATGAGTCAAGAATCATGCTACAAGTTCTTTCAAGTTGTTTCCATGTATAAACGAGTCAAGAATGAAGCTATAAGTTGATTTCAAGTTCAAACGAGTCAAGAATAAAGTTATATGTGGTTTTCAAGTTCAAACCAGTTAAGAATGAAGCCTTATATTGTTACAAATTATTTTCATGTACAAATGAGTCAAGAATGATGCTAGAAGTTCTTTCAAGTTGTTTCCAAGTATAAACGAGTCAAGAATGAAGCTATAAGTTGTTTTGAAGTTAAAACGAGTCAAGAATGAAGCTATAAGTGGCTTTCAAGTTCAAACGAGTTAAGAATGAAGCCTTAAATTGTTACAAATTGTTTTCATGTACAAATGAGTCAAGAATGATGCTACAAGTTCTTTCAAGTTGGTTCCATGTATAAACGAGTCATGAATGAAGCTATAAGTTGTTTTCAAGTTCAAACGAGTCAAGAATAAAGCTATAAGTGGCTTTCATGTTCAAACGAGTTAAGAATGAAGTCTTATATTGTTACAAATTGTTTTCATGTACAAATGAGTCAAGAATAATGCTAGAAGTTCTTTCAAGTTGTTTCCAAGTATAAACGAGTCAAGAATGATTCTATAAGTTGTTTTCAAGTTCAAACGAGTCGAGAATGAAGCTATAATTTGTTTTCATGTTAAAACGAGTCAAGAACGAAGCCTCAAATTATTACGAATTGTTTTCATGTTCAAATGAGTAAAGATTGATCCTACGAGTTTTTACAAGTTATTTCCATGTACAAACGAGTCAAGAATGAAGCTATAAGTGGCTTTCAAGTTCAAAGGAGTTAAGAATGAAGCCTTAAATTGTTACCAATTGTTTTCATGTACAAATGAGTCAAGAATGATGCTAAAAGTTCTTTCAAGTTGTTTTCAAGTATAAACGAGTCAAGAATGAAGCTATAAGTTATTTTCAAGTTCAAACGAGTCAAGAATAAAGCTATAAGTGGCTTTCAAGTTCAAACGAGTTAAGAATGAAGCCTTAAATTGTTACCAATTGTTTTCATGTACAAATGAGTCAAGAATGATGCTAAAAGTTCTTTCAAGTTGTTTTCAAGTATAAACGAGTCAAGAATGAAGCTATAAGTTATTTTCAAGTTCAAACGAGTCAAGAATAAAGCTATAAGTGGCTTTCAAGTTCAAACGAGTTAAGAATGAAGCCTTAAATTGTTACCAATTGTTTTCATGTACAAATGAGTCAAGAATGATGCTAAAAGTTCTTTCAAGTTGTTTTCAAGTATAAACGAGTCAAGAATGAAGCTATAAGTTATTTTCAAGTTCACACGAGTCAAGAATAAAGCTATAAGTGGCTTTCAAGTTCAAACGATTTAAGAATGAAGCCTTAAATTGTTACAAATTGTTTTCATGTATAAATGAGTCAAGAATGATGCTAGAAGTTTTTTCAAGTTGTTTCCATGTATAAACGAGTCAAGAATGAAGCTATTAGTTGTTTTTAAGTTCAGACGAGTCAAGAATGAAGCTATAACTTGTTTTCAAGTTCAAACGAGTTAAGAATGAAGCGTTATATTGTTACGAATTGTTTTCATGTTCAAATGAGTGAAGATTGATCCTACGAGATTTTACAAGTTATTTCCATGTACAAACGAGTCAAGAATGAAGCTATAAGTGGCTTTCAAGTTCAAACAAGTTAAGAATGAAGCCTTATATTGTTACAAATAGTTTCATGAACAAATGAGTCAAGAATGATGCTAGAAGTTCTTTTTTTTTTTTTTTTTTTTTTTTTTTTTTTTTTTTGCTAAATAAAATATATTAAACGAAGAAAAAACTACAAAATAAAAGGGGCATACCCCAGTTTAAGGATAAACTCCAGAACACAAAGCAAAGCCACTAACGGCTAACAAATATAACTATAAACGAAATTACAAACTAATAAAGTATCAGTGCTAATAACGGGTCTTTGGCTACCCTCTTTTTAAAACTGGAACAGGAAAACAATTTTTCCTTAAACATTTGCTTTACTCGGACCATGATCTGGGCTGTAGAGAGATGTCCTACGACATTATGCAATCTATTGTTACGCTCCATCCATACACAGTAAAACACAATGGTTAGGTATAAAGAAGAAATCTGGAACCGCCAACCTCTCAAATTAGGACCTGTGAAGACCCCATCAATGTAATCTGCCCAATTCCCAGTAAATTGAAATGGGCTCATGGATAGCATTTGAGAAATGTAAGAACAGCTACTAAAGAGATGCCCCACTGATTCAGCACCCACATTGCAAAGAATACAGCATGGATCAGTAATGAGGCCGAACTGATTCATTCTGTCCTTAGTAAGAAGCTTGTTTTTTAAAGCAAGCCAAGCAATGAAAGAACACTTCGGAATGGAATATGAGTGCCAAATAGCAGTGTTCCAAGGAGCAGCCAAGCCTCTTCTGCGTATAGAGTTCCAAACCGTGGCTAAAGAAACATTGAAAGCTTGCAAACCATCCCATGTGATGTGATCAGAACTAAACAACTGAGTACTAGAAATCTGCCGTCTAATAGCCATCATGTCAACGTGATTAGAGGGGGGGAAACACCAAGTCCCATTACAAAGAAAAGTACAAATCTGAGCCAAAGGAGTTGATTCAGCAATAGAAATAATATCATTGGGAAATTGATGAAGCAACGGCTTGTTATTAGCCCAAGGGTCCTGCCACAACAGGAAATTAGAGTTGCGACCAATTCTATATCTCACATAAGTAGCAGATTTGTGTCGAGCATTAAGAATTTTCCTGACACACCACGAACAACTATGAGGGATATTAGTTGTCCAGAAAGCTCTATTTTTAAGAAAACAGCGATGCAACCATGTCACCCATAAACTATCAGCTTGAGGCTGAATAATACGCCATAGTTGATAAAGAACTGCTGCATAATTCCAATCAAACAAATTACGAATGCCCAACCCTCCTTCCTGTTTTGGTAAACAACAGTCGACCCAAGCAACCTTGTAATGACATTTCCTGTTATTTGTTCCACCCCAAAGAAATTTCGCGAAAATCGATTGAATACATTTTAGAACATTCTTTGGCAGGAAAAGATACACCGACCAATAACCCTGTATACTAGATAGGACAGACTTTATAAGTTGGAGTCTCCCAGCAAATGAAAGAAATTTTGAGGTCCACACTTCAATTCGATCACACAATCTGCGAACAAGGGGATAACAGTCCTGCTTATTGAGCTTTCCAGAGATTAAAGGAAGTCCCAAGTAGCGAATTGGTAAAGAACCAGGACTAAACCCCGTAAGATCCAAAATGCTTGACTGGACCTCCATAGAAACGTTGCCAAAGTAACAACTACTTTTTTGCACGTTAGGCTTCAACCCAGAAATAGAAGAGAAAAAATTCACTCCCTGCATCAAAAGGTCAACAGATTGCAAATCACCTTTGCAAAGAAGGAGAACGTCATCAGCGAAAATAAGATGGGACAACTGCATTTCTGTTGTTCTCCAGTGAAACTTGAAAGTAGGGGAAGATGTGTATTTTTTGATGCAAGACGTGAACACTTCCATAGCCAACACAAAGATATAAGGTGAAAGAGGATCGCCTTGGCGGAGACCAGAAGCACCTTTGAAAAACCCCTCCAAAGATCCATTAATCTTTACTGAGAACATGCCCGAAGTAACACACATCATGACCCAATTAATATACTGCCAAGGGAATCCCATGTACTCTAGAGTAGTCCTAATAAATTGCCAATTAATAGAATCAAAAGCCTTTTGGATATCAAGCTTAATAATGCACCTTGACGGACCCTTAAGAAGATGGTAGTCTCTACACAAAGCTTGGGCGAGCATGATGTTATCTCCAATAGAACGATGAGGGACAAAAGCCGTTTGGTTCAGAGAAATAACACTGGGAATAATCTTCTTCAACCTAATAGCAATGAGCTTAGAAATACATTTATAGATTACATTGCAACATGATATGGGTCTGAAATGAGACATATGCGAAGCACCATCTTGTTTAGGGATTAGAGCAATAGCAGCAGAGTTAATAATTCGAGGAAGATGCAAAGAGTTAAAGAAGTGGAGAATAGCTTTAACCACATCATCTGCAATAATATGCCAAACTGCCACAAAAAATTCTGCCGTAAACCCATCAGGACCTGGGCATCGATTTTTAGCCATTTTCCTGAAAATTAGCTCAATATCTTCTGCAGAGAATGGAGTAATAAGACTACTTGCTTGCTCATCAGTTATCCTTGGCAATTGAAGATCAGAAGGAATATCATTCACAACAAAGGAGCTACCCAAAGTATGTTTGAAGAAATCCACTGCCACCTTTGAAATATGTTCATGAGATGATTGAACTACCCCATCCTCATCTTCTAGAGCTAAAATTTTGTTTACGTTCCATCGACCCCGACAAGCATTATGAAAAAACTTATTGTTCCTATCTCCTTTGCTTAACCATTGAATACGAGATTTTTGACGCAAATGGGCTTCTTCTGTACTCAATACAGAATTATATTTTGAAATCAAACTAGCTTCAGTTTCCATTTGATCAATAGAAGGAGAGTCTGGCATATTTGCTTGAAAAAGATGCAGGGCAGACCTTGCTACCAGGACCTGAGAGTGAAGATCACCTATGTCACGATTGAGTTGAACAATACCAGCTTTTACTTTTTTGAGTTTATTAGTGAGCACCCACCATGGGTCACCAACTATAGTACAGTTCCAGGCCTCTTCAACAATCTGAATAAACTTTGGATGCTCAATAAAATGATTAAAAAATTGAAAAGGCTTTTTAATCTTTATGGCAGCACGACCCAAATCAACAGCAGCTGGATTATGATCAGAAACACCTCTAGGCAAGAAATTGGCAATAGAATTAGGAAACATTGACAACCACACATTATTAACCAAAATGCGATCGAGTTTCCTCCTCTTCGGAGAGGTTAAATTCTTATCCCACCAAGTGAAGTGAGAACCAATAGAGCGGAGGTCAGTCAGCCCCAGAGAATAAACAAAATCATTAAAGTCCTCCATACTATAATCCCAAGTTGGGTTACCTCCTAAGGCTTCATCAAGAGATAAAAAAGCATTGAAATCACCTGCTAAACACCAGGGAATATCAGAAGTATTCACCAAATCTCGAAGGGAGTGGAGATCAGCCCACAAAGAACGCCTCTCCATATAAGTGTTAAGCCCATAAATGAAAGAAATAAACATAGTTTCAATAGAATCAAGTCTTGTAACTGAGCAAGAAATATGTTGCGCAGAAGAGGCTAGAACAACAATATTCCAAATAGTAGGATCCCAACCTAACCACAACCTGCCATTAGAATGATGATCATAATTAAAATGCCAAGAAAACCTGGGAGCTAACAACAAAGAAATAGCAGAAGAACGATTTTCCTGAACTCTAGTTTCCAGTAAAGCAACCAAAGACACTTTATTAGCACAAATAAAATCCCTAACTGGGGCTTGTTTATTATTTAAACCCCTAACGTTAAAGGAACAAAAATCAACTAACATAAAATTATGAGAGTTGGGGAGGGGGAAGCCCCGAGGCAACAGCCTTACGCAATTTCTTTTTCTGAGATTTACTGATAGGAACAGAGACTTTTTTGAAATCAACTTCATCAACCTTTTTCAAATTCTTGAAAGTATTTAACGGAGACGGGGACTCATCTGTAGCCGGAGAAGAAGAGGGCTTAGTAGAATGTTTACGTTTCACCTCCAACCAACCCTCAGGATCCACATCAACCTTTTTAGGAGTCTCCAGATTCGATTGAACTACAACATTTACCATAGGAGTGTCAGACTTGGACACCTCATCAGCCCCAACAACAGAACTGGGAGCATCTACAGGAACAACGTTTGGAGGTTGAGCTTTTTTGGTCCAAATTCGTTGAGTAGAAGGACAAGCAGATACTAGATGGCCCAAATTTTTGCAGCCTGAACATAACAGTGGTTTAGCAATGTAGGAGACAGCCACATCCACAGTAGTTTTTAAACCTTTAGCGTCGAGAGCTATAGCAGGGATTTTATCAGGAAGAGGGTCACCAACAGTATATTCAACACAAATTTTAGCAAACGGAAGTATCTCCAACTGGGCTGTGAGATCATCAGCGCAAATTGGTTTCCCAATAACACTGGCTAAACGACTCAGACCCTCCTCAGTCCAATAGCAATCTGGAATGTTGCTGAGTTTAATCCATAAGGGTAGACTTTTAATGGGATCAGCAATAGTAGTGCCCCAATCACAGACAACCAGAGGTTTCTTTTCAAAATACCAAGTGCCTCTTGACAAAATATCAGATTTAGTATCCAACGAACTGAATTTAAAAATAAAAACTTTAGGTTCTTTTTGAGAAACCTTGACAAGACCTCGTTTACCCCATAATTTATGTGCAATATCAGCAACAACTCGAAAAGGAAGAAAACCTCTAGTGAAAGTACCCACAATACAACATTTCATTTTCTCAACGCCCTTCTTCAACACCTCATCAGGTGGAGAAACGACAGTAGCCCCAGGAGCAAGAGGGAAGAAATCAAATTTTACCTCATTTTTTGCAGGTGGAGAATCCTTGACAACGTTCGACCACAACTTTTGTGGTATGGTACAACCCTGGCCCAACGACTCAGCTTTTGTTTCAATCTTCTTGGTCATTTCATCAAACACAAGAGGTGCTTCACCTGGAACCTGCAATCCTTCAGTTGTTATTTTCTCCTTGAGCTTCTCCTTGCTCGAATCTTGACCAACAGCCCTAGAATTTGTCTGGGGCAAATTATCAAACACCTTGTCAGCAGTGAAAGAAATTTTTGGTAACCCAAATTCATCTCTACCATCAACAAACATGGAAGATTTTGGTACTCCCAGCCCTGTGTTAAACACTTCTGTTTCTCTAGCAACACTTCTAGTTGCCTCCTCCATTGAAAGACCATTTTGTTTCATAAAATTTTGTAGTTGCTGAATCAGCCCCCTAGCTTGCACAAGCTCCTCCCTTTCTCGTTTAGAGACTGAAAAAGCAGCTTTGACAGCATTTGAGACATAGGAATCATCCTTATCAACAAAACCTTCCTCTACAAAAGGAATACCCCCAGATGAGCTTGACAAAACCTTAGAAGTACCCAAGTCTTTATCCTTCCCCTTCGAGACAGAATTATTGGCCACAACAGGCAAACCATCATACAAGTCAGCTGCAAGATGCGAATGTTCCTCGCTTCTTGGGGAGCCCACCAAAATTTCTTGAAGAGCATTACTAGAAATAGCAAAAGGAGCAGAGAGGACATCATTAAACTCAGCAAAAACCTCCAGTCTATTACCACTTTGGTCCACAGGGAAACCCTCAGAGTCACAGTTCGAGGATTGACTAACCATTATGTAGCGAGAAATTTAGTGTATAGGTGTAGGAAGAGAAGAGATGAATTCGTGAAGGCAGATTTAGAAAAATGGAATTAGGGTTTTGTAAAAGCGGCTGAAAAGAAAGAACTAACCTAGAGAGAAGGGAGAGGAAAATTCTAGAGAGAGAAACATTTTCTTTCAAGTTGATTCCATGTATAAACGAGTCAAGAATGAAGCTATAAGTTGTTTTCAAGTTCAAACGAGTCTAGAATAAAGCTATAAGTGGCTTTAAAGTTCAAACGAGTTAAGAATGAAGTCTTATATTGTTACAAATTGTTTTCATGTACAAATGAGTGAAGAATGATGCTAGAAGTTCTTTCAAGTTGTTTCCAAGTACAAACGAGTCAAGAATAAAGCTATAAGTGGCTTTCAAGTTCAAACGAGTTAAGAATGAAGCTATAAGTGGCTTTCAAGTTCAAACGAGTTAAGAATGAATCCTTAAATTGTTACAATTTGTTTTCATGTACAAATGAGTCAAGAATGATGCTAAAAGTTCTTTCAAGTTGTTTCGATGTATAAACGAGTCAAGAATGAAGCTATAAGTGGCTTTCAAGTTCACACGATTTAAGAATGAATCCTTAAATTGTTACAATTTGTTTTCATGTACAAATGAGTCAAGAATGATGCTAAAAGTTCTTTCAAGTTGTTTCGATGTATAAACGAGTCAAGAATGAAGCTATAAGTGGCTTTCAAGTTCACACAATTAAGAATGAATCCTTAAATTGTTACAATTTGTTTTCATGTACAAATGAGTCAAGAATGATGCTACAATTTTTTTCAAGTTGTTTCGATGTATAAACGAGTCAAGAATGAAACTATAAGTTGTTTTCAAGTTTTAAACGAGTCAAGAATGAAGCTATAAGTGGCTTTCAAGTTCACACGATTTAAGAATGAAGCCTTAAATTGTTACAAATTGTTTTCATGTACAAGTGAGTCAAGAATGATGCTAGAAGTTCTTTCAAGTTGTTTCCAAGTATAAACGAGTCAAGAATGATCCTATAAGTTGTTTTCAAGTTCAAACGAGTCAAGAATGAAGCTATAATTTGTTTTCATGTTAAAACGAGGGAAGAACGAAGCCTCAAATTATTACGAATTGTTTTCATGTTCAAATGAGTAAAGATTGATCCTACGAGTTTTTACAAGTTATTTCCATGTACAAACGAGTCAAGAATGAAGCTATAAGTGGCTTTCAAGTTCAAACGAGTTAAGAATGAAGCCTTAAATTGTTACAAATTGTTTTCATGTATAAATGAGTCAAGAATGATGCTAGAAGTTCTTTCAAGTTGTTTCCATGTATAAACGAGTCAAGAATGAAGCTATAAATTATTTTTAAGTTCAAAAGAGTCAAGAATGAAGCTATAACTTGTTTTCAAGTTCAAACGAGTTAAGAATGAAGCCTTATATTGTTACGAATTGTTTTCATGTTCAAATGAGTGAAGATTGATCCTACGAGATTTCACAAGTTATTTCCATGTACAAACGAGTCAAGAATGAAGCTATAAGTGGCTTTCAAGTTCAAACAAGATAAGAATGAAGCCTTATATTGTTACAAATTGTTTTCATGGACAAATGAGTCAATAATGATGCTAGAAGTTCTTTCAAGTTGATTCCATGTATAAACGAGTCAAGAATGAAGCTATAAGTTGTTTTCAAGTTCAAACGAGTCTAGAATAAAGCTATAAGTGGCTTTAAAGTTCAAACGAGTTAAGAATGAAGTCTTATATTGTTACAAATTGTTTTCATGTACAAATGAGTCAAGAATGATGCTAGAAGTTCTTTCAAGTTGTTTCCAAGTATAAACGAGTCAAGAATGATCCTATAAGTTGTTTTCAAGTTCAAACGAGTCAAGAATGAAGCTATAATTTGTTTTCAAGTTAAAACGAGTCAAGAACGAAGGCTCAAATTATTATGAATTGTTTTCATGTTCACATGAGTAGAGATTGATCGTACGATATTTTACAAGTTATTTCCATGTACAAACGAGTCAAGAATAAAGCTATAAGTGGCTTTCAAGTTCAAACGAGTTAAGAATGAAGCTATAAGTGGCTTTCAAGTTCAAACGAGTTAAGAATGAATCCTTAAATTGTTACAATTTGTTTTCATGTACAAATGAGTCAAGAATGAAACTATAAGTTGTTTTCAAGTTTTAAACGAGTCAAGAATGAAGCTATAAGTGGCTTTCAAGTTCACACGATTTAAGAATGAAGACTTAAATTGTTACAAATTGTTTTCATGTACAAATGAGTCAAGAATGATGCTTGAAGTTCTTTCAAGTTGTTTCCATGTATAAACGAGCCAAGAATGAAGCTATAAGTTGTTTTTATGTTCAAACGAGTCAAGAATGAAGCTATAAGTTGTTTTCAAGTTCAAACGAGTCATGAATGAAGCTATAAGTTGTTTTGAAGTTCAAACGAGTCAAGAATGATGCTATAAGTTGTTTTCAAGTTCAAATGAGTCAAGAACGAAGCCTCAAATTGTTACGAATTATTTTCATGTTCAAATTAGTGAATAATGAACCTACGAGTTTTTACAACTTATTTCCATGTACAAACGAGTCAAGAATGAAGCTAGAAGTGGTATTCAAGTTTAAACGAGTCACGAACGAAGCCTCAAATTGTTACAAATTGTTTTATTGTTCAATTGAGTGAAGAATGATCCTACGAGTTTTTACAAGTTATTTCCTTGTACAAAAGGGTCAAGATTGAAGCTATATGTGGCTTTCAAGTTCAAATGAGTTAAGAATGAAGCCTTAAATTGTTACCAATTGTTTTCATGTACAAATGAGTCAAGAATGATGCTAAAAGTTCTTTCAAGTTGTTTCCATATATATAAACGAGTCCAGAATGAAGCTATAAGTTGTTTTCTAGTTCAAACAAGTCAAGAATGAAACTATAATTTGTTTTCAAGTTAAAACGAGTCAAGAACGAAGTCTCAAAATATTACGAATTGTTTTCATGTTCAAATGAGTAAAGATTGATCCTACGAGTTTTTACAAGTTATTTCCATGTACAAACGAGTCAAGAATGAAGCTATAAGTGGCTTTCAAGTTCAAACGAGTTAAGAATGAAGCTTTCTATTGTTATCAATTGTTTTCATGTACAAATGAGTCAAGAATGATGCTACAAGTTCTTTCAAGTTGTTTCCATGTATAAACGAGTCAAGAATGAAGCTATAAGTTGATTTCAAGTTCAAACGAGTCAAGAATAAAGTTATAAGTGGTTTTCAAGTTCAAACCAGTTAAGAATGAAGCCTTATATTGTTACAAATTGTTTTCATGTACAAATGAGTCAAGAATGATGCTACAAGTTCAAATAAGTCAAGAATGATGCTAAAAGTTCTTTCAAGTTGTTTCCATATATAAACGAGTCAAGAATGAAGCTATAAGTTGTTTTGTAGTTCAAACAAGTCAAGAATAAAGCTATAAGTGGCTTTCATGTTCAAACGAGTTAAGAATGAAGTCTTATATTG
The DNA here is from genome assembly GCA_028671895.1 of Oenanthe sinensis. Lineage (NCBI taxonomy): Eukaryota > Viridiplantae > Streptophyta > Magnoliopsida > Apiales > Apiaceae > Oenanthe > Oenanthe sinensis. The sequence continues at coordinate 11,416,152 of JAPMAC010000212.1, forward strand.
TTACAAATTGTTTTCATGTACAAATGAGTCAAGAATGATGCTAGAAGTTCTTTCAAGTTGTTTCCAAGTATAAACGAGTCAAGAATGAAGCTATAAGTTGTTTTGAAGTTAAAACGAGTCAAGAATGAAGCTATAAGTGGCTTTCAAGTTCAAACGAGTTAAGAATGAAGCCTTATATTGTTACAAATTGTTTTCAAGTTCAAACGATTCAAGAATAAAGCTATAAATGACTTTAAAGTTGAAACGAGTTAAGAATGAAGTCTTATATTGTTACAAATTGTTTTCATGTACAAATGAGTCAAGAATAATGCTAGAAGTTCTTTCAAGTTGTTTCCAAGTATAAACGAGTCAAGAATGATCCTATAAGTTGTTTTCAAGTTCAAACGAGTCAAGAATGTAGCTATAATTTGTTTTCATGTTAAAACGAGTCAAGAACGAAGCCTCAAATTATTACGAATTGTTTTCATGTTCAAATGAGTGAAGATTGATCCTACGAGATTTTACAAGTTATTTCCATGTACAAACGAGTCAAGAATGAAGCTATAAGTGGCTTTCAAGTTCAAACAAGTTAAGAATGAAACCTTATATTGTTACAAATAGTTTCATGAACAAATGAGTCAAGAATGATGCTAGAAGTTCTTTCAAGTTGATTCCATGTATAAACGAGTCAAGAATGAAGATATAAGTTGTTTTCAAGTTCAAACGATTCAAGAATAAAGCTATAAATGGCTTTAAAGTTCAAACGAGTTAAGAATGAAGTCTTATATTGTTACAAATTGTTTTCATGTACAAGTGAGTCAAGAATGATGCTAGAAGTTCTTTCAAGTTGTTTCCAAGTATAAACGAGTCAAGAATGATCCTATAAGTTGTTTTCAAGTTCAAACGAGTCAAGAATGAAGCTATAATTTGTTTTCATGTTAAAACGAGTCAAGAACGAAGCCTCAAATTATTACGAATTGTTTTCATGTTCAAATGAGTAAAGATTGATCCTACGAGTTTTTACAAGTTATTTCCATGTACAAACGAGTCAAGAATGAAGCTATAAGTGGCTTTCAAGTTCAAACAAGTTAAGAATGAAGCCTTATATTGTTACAAATAGTTTCATGAACAAATGAGTCAAGAATGATGCTAGAAGTTCTTTCAAGTTGATTCCATGTATAAACGAGTCAAGAATGAAGCTATAAGTTGTTTTCAAGTTCAAACGAGTCAAGAATAAAGCTATAAATGACTTTTAAGTTCAAACGAGTTAAGAATGAAGTCTTATATTGTTACAAATTGTTTTCATGTACAAATGAGTCAAGAATGATGCTAGAAGTTCTTTCAAGTTGTTTCCAAGTATAAACGAGTCAAGAATGATCCTATAAGTTGTTTTCAAGTTCAAACGAGTCAAGAATGAAACTATAATTTGTTTTCATGTTAAAACGAGTCAAGAACGAAGCCTCAAATTATTACGATTTGTTTTCATGTTCAAATGAGTAAAGATTGATCCTACGAGTTTTTACAAGTTATTTCCATGTACAAACGAGTCAAGAATGAAGCTATAAGTGGCTTTCAAGTTCAAACGAGTTAAGAATGAAGCCTTAAATTGTTACAAATTGTTTTCATGTATAAATGAGTCAAGAATGATGCTAGAAGTTCTTTCAAGTTGTTTCTATGTATAAACGAGTCAAGAATGAAGCTATAAATTGTTTTTAAGTTCAAAAGAGTCAAGAATGAAGCTATAACTTGTTTTCAAGTTCAAACGAGTTAAGAATGAAGCCTTATATTGTTACGAATTGTTTTCATGTTCAAATGAGTGAAGATTGATCCTACGATATTTCACAAGTTATTTCCATGTAACAACGAGTCAAGAATGAAGCTATAAGTGGCTTTCAAGTTCAAATAAGATAAGAATGAAGCCTTATATTGTTACAAATTGTTTTCATGGACAAATGAGTCAATAATGATGCTAGAAGTTCTTTCAAGTTGATTCCATGTATAAACGAGTCAAGAATGAAGCTATAAGTTGTTTTCAAGTTCAAACGAGTCTAGAATAAAGCTATAAGTGGCTTTAAAGTTCAAACGAGTTAAGAATGAAGTCTTATATTGTTACAAATTGTTTTCATGTACAAATGAGTCAAGAATGTTGCTACAAGTTCTTTCAAGTTGTTTCCATGTATAAACGAGTCAAGAATGAAGCTATAAGTTGATTTCAAGTTGAAACGAGTCAAGAATAAAGTTATAAGTGGTTTTCAAGTTCAAACCAGTTAAGAATGAAGCCTTATATTGTTACAAATTGTTTTCATGTACAAATGAGTCAAGAATGATGCTACAAGTTCAAATAAGTCAAGAATGATGCTAAAAGTTCTTTCAAGTTGTTTCCATATATAAACGAGTCAAGAATGAAGCTATAAGTTGTTTTGTAGTTCAAACAAGTCAAGAATAAAGCTATAAGTGGTTTTCATGTTCAAACGAGTTAAGAATGAAGTCTTATATTGTTACAAATTGTTTTCATGTACAAATGAGTCAAGAATGATGCTAGAAGTTCTTTCAAGTTGTTTCCAAATATAAACGAGTCAAGAATGAAGCTATAAGTTGTTTTGAAGTTAAAACGAGTCAAGAATGAAGCTATAAGTGGCTTTCAAGTTCAAACGAGTTAAGAATGAAGCCTTAAATTGTTACAAATTGTTTTCATGTACAAATGAGTCAAGAATGATGCTACAAGTTCTTTCAAGTTGTTTCCATGTATAAACGAGTCAAGAATGAAGCTATAAGTTGTTTTCAAGTTCAAACGAGTCAAGAATAAAGCTATAAGTGGCTTTCATGTTCAAACGAGTTAAGAATGAAGTCTTATATTGTTACAAATTGTTTTCATGTACAAATGAGTCAAGAATAAAGCTAGAAGTTCTTTCAAGTTGTTTCCAAGTATAAACGAGTCAAGAATGATCCTATAAGTTGTTTTCAAGTTCAAACGAGTAAAGAATGTAGCTATAATTTGTTTTCATGTTAAAACGAGTCAAGAACGAAGCCTCAAATTATTACGAATTGTTTTCATGTTCAAATGAGTGAAGATTGATCCTACGAGATTTTACAAGTTATTTCCATGTACAAACGAGTCAAGAATGAAGCTATAAGTGGCTTTCAAGTTCAAACAAGTTAAGAATGAAACCTTATATTGTTACAAATAGTTTCATGAACAAATGAGTCAAGAATGATGCTAGAAGTTCTTTCAAGTTGATTCCATGTATAAACGAGACAAGAATGAAGCTATAAGTTGTTTTCAAGTTCAAACGATTCAAGAATAAAGCTATAAATGGCTTTAAAGTTCAAACGAGTTAAGAATGAAGTCTTATATTGTTACAAATTGTTTTCATATACAAGTGAGTCAAGAATGACGCTAGAAGTTCTTTCAAGTTGTTTCCAAGTATAAACGAGTCAAGAATGATCCTATAAGTTGTTTTCAAGTTCAAACGAGTCAAGAATGAAGCTATAATTTGTTTTCATGTTAAAACGAGTCAAGAACGAAGCCTCAAATTATTACGAATTGTTTTCATGTTCAAATGAGTAAAGATTGATCCTACGAGTTTTTACAAGTTATTTCCATGTACAAACGAGTCAAGAATGAAGCTATAAGTGGCGTTCAAGTTCAAACAAGTTAAGAATGAAGCCTTATATTGTTACAAATTGTTTTCATGTACAAATGAGTCAAGAATGATGCTAGAAGTTCTTTCAAGTTGATTCCATGTATAAACGAGTCAAGAATGAAGCTATAAGTTGTTTTCAAGCTCAAACGAGTCAAGAATAAAGCTATAAATGGCTTTTAAGTTCAAACGAGTTAAGAATGAAGTCTTATATTGTTACAAATTGTTTTCATGTACAAATGAGTCAAGAATGATGCTAGAAGTTCTTTCAAGTTGTTTCCAAGTATAAACGAGTCAAGAATGATCCTATAAGTTGTTTTCAAGTTCAAACGAGTCAAGAATGAAGCTATAATTTGTTTTCATGTTAAAACGAGTCAAGAACGAAGCCTCAAATTATTACGAATTGTTTTCATGTTCAAATGAGTAAAGATTGATCCTACGAGTTTTTACAAGTTATTTCCATGTACAAACGAGTCAAGAATGAAGCTATAAGTGGCTTTCAAATTCAAACGAGTTAAGAATGAAGCCTTAAATTGTTACAAATTGTTTTCATGTATAAATGAGTCAAGAATGATGCTAGAAGTTCTTTCAAGTTGTTTCTATGTATAAACGAGTCAAGAATGAAGCTATAAATTGTTTTTAAGTTCAAAAGAGTCAAGAATGAAGCTATAACTTGTTTTCAAGTTCAAACGAGTTAAGAATGAAGCCTTATATTGTTACGAATTGTTTTCATGTTCAAATGAGTGAAGATTGATCCTACGAGATTTCACAAGTTATTTCCATGTAACAACGAGTCAAGAATGAAGCTATAAGTGGCTTTCAAGTTCAAACAAGATAAGAATGAAGCCTTATATTGTTACAAATTGTTTTCATGGACAAATGAGTCAATAATGATGCTAGAAGTTCTTTCAAGTTGATTCCATGTATAAACGAGTCAAGAATGAAGCTATAAGTTGTTTTCAAGTTCAAACGAGTCTAGAATAAAGCTATAAGTGGCTTTAAAGTTCAAACGAGTTAAGAATGAAGTCTTATATTGTTACAAATTGTTTTCATGTACAAATGAGTCAAGAATGATGCTACAAGTTCTTTCAAGTTGTTTCCATGTATAAACGAGTCAAGAATGAAGCTATAAGTTGATTTCAAGTTCAAACGAGTCAAGAATAAAGTTATAAGTGGTTTTCAAGTTCAAACCAGTTAAGAATGAAGCCTTATATTGTTACAAATTGTTTTCATGTACAAATGAGTCAAGAATGATGCTACAAGTTCAAATAAGTCAAGAATGATGCTACAAGTTCTTTCAAGTTGTTTCCATGTATAAACGAGTCAAGAATGAAGCTATAAGTTGTTTTCAAGTTCAAACGAGTCAAGAATAAAGCTATAAGTGGCTTTCATGTTCAAACGAGTTAAGAATGAAGTCTTATATTGTTACAAATTGTTTTCATGTACAAATGAGTCAAGAATGATGCTAGAAGTTCTTTCAAGTTGTTTCCAAGTATAAACGAGTCAAGAATGATTCTATAAGTTGTTTTCAAGTTCAAACGAGTCAAGAATGAAGCTATAATTTGTTTTCATGTTAAAACGAGTCAAGAACGAAGCCTCAAATTATTACGAATTGTTTTCATGTTCAAATGAGTAAAGATTGATCCTACGAGTTTTTACAAGTTATTTCCATGTACAAACGAGTCAAGAATGAAGCTATAAGTGGCTTTCAAGTTCAAAGGAGTTAAGAATGAAGCCTTAAGTTGTTACCAATTGTTTTCATGTACAAATGAGTCAAGAATGATGCTAAAAGTTCTTTCAAGTTGTTTTCAAGTATAAACGAGTCAAGAATGAAGCTATAAGTTATTTTCAAGTTCAAACGAGTCAAGAATAAAGCTATAAGTGGCTTTCAAGTTCAAACGAGTTAAGAATGAAGCCTTAAATTGTTACCAATTGTTTTCATGTACAAATGAGTCAAGAATGATGCTAAAAGTTCTTTCAAGTTGTTTTCAAGTATAAACGAGTCAAGAATGAAGCTATAAGTTATTTTCAAGTTCACACGAGTCAAGAATAAAGCTATAAGTGGCTTTCAAGTTCAAACGATTTAAGAATGAAGCCTTAAATTGTTACAAATTGTTTTCATGTATAAATGAGTCAAGAATGATGCTAGAAGTTCTTTCAAGTTGTTTCCATGTATAAACGAGTCAAGAATGAAGCTATTAGTTGTTTTTAAGTTCAGACGAGTCAAGAATGAAGCTATAACTTGTTTTCAAGTTCAAACGAGTTAAGAATGAAGCCTTATATTGTTACGAATTGTTTTCATGTTCAAATGAGTATCCTACGAGATTTTACAAGTTATTTGCATGTACAAACAAGTCAAGAATGAAGCTATAAGTGGCTTTCAAGTTCAAACAAGTTAAGAATGAAGCCTTATATTGTTACAAATAGTTTCATGAACAAATGAGTCAAGAATGATGCTAGAAGTTCTTTCAAGTTGATTCCATGTATAAACGAGTGAAGAATGAAGCTATAAGTTGTTTTCAAGTTCAAACGATTCAAGAATAAAGCTATAAATGGCATTAAAGTTCAAACGAGTTAAGAATGAAGTCTTATATTGTTACAAATTGTTTTCATATACAAATGAGTCAAGAATAATGCTAGAAGTTCTTTCAAGTTGTTTCCAAGTATAAACGAGTCAAGAATGATCCTATAAGTTGTTTTCAAGTTCAAACGAGTCAATAATGTAGCTATAATTTGTTTTCATGTTAAAACGAGTCAAGAACGAAGCCTCAAATTATTACGAATTGTTTTCATGTTCAAATGAGTGAAGATTGATCCTACGAGATTTTACAAGTTATTTCCATGTACAAACGAGTCAAGAATGAAGCTATAAGTGGCTTTCAAGTTCAAACAAGTTAAGAATGAAACCTTATATTGTTACAAATAGTTTCATGAACAAATGAGTCAAGAATGATGCTAGAAGTTCTTTCAAGTTGATTCCATGTATAAACGAGTCAAGAATGAAGCTATAAGTTGTTTTCAAGTTCAAACGAGTCTAGAATAAAGCTATAAGTGGCTTTAAAGTTCAAACGAGTTAAGAATGAAGTCTTATATTGTTACAAATTGTTTTCATGTACAAATGAGTCAAGAATGATGCTACAAGTTCTTTCAAGTTGTTTCCATGTATAAACGAGTCAAGAATGAAGCTATAAGTTGATTTCAAGTTCAAACGAGTCAAGAATAAAGTTATAAGTGGTTTTCAAGTTCAAACCAGTTAAGAATGAAGCCTTATATTGTTACAAATTGTTTTCATGTACAAATGAGTCAAGAATGATGCTACAAGTTCAAATAAGTCAAGAATGATGCTAAAAGTTCTTTCAAGTTGTTTCCATATATAAACGAGTCAAGAATGAAGCTATAAGTTGTTTTGTAGTTCAAACAAGTCAAGAATAAAGCTATAAGTGGCTTTCATGTTCAAACGAGTTAAGAATGAAGTCTTATATTGTTACAAATTGTTTTCATGTACAAATGAGTCAAGAATGATGCTAGAAGTTCTTTCAAGTTGTTTCCAAGTATAAACGAGTCAAGAATGAAGCTATAAGTTGTTTTGAAGTTAAAACGAGTCAAGAATGAAGCTATAAGTGGCTTTCAAGTTCAAACGAGTTAAGAATGAAGCCTTAAATTGTTACAAATTGTTTTCATGTACAAATGAGTCAAGAATGATGCTACAAGTTCTTTCAAGTTGTTTCCATGTATAAACGAGTCAAGAATGAAGCTATAAGTTGTTTTCAAGTTCAAACGAGTCAAGAATAAAGCTATAAGTGGCTTTCATGTTCAAACGAGTTAAGAATGAAGTCTTATATTGTTACAAATTATTTTCATGTACAAATGAGTCAAGAATGATGCTAGAAGTTCTTTCAAGTTGTTTCCAAGTATAAACGAGTCAAGAATGATCCTATAAGATGTTTTCAAGTTCAAACGAGTCAAGAATAAAGCTATAAGTGGCTTTCATGTTCAAACGAGTTAAGAATGAAGTCTTATATTGTTACAAATTGTTTTCATGTACAAATGAGTCAAGAATGATGCTACAAGTTCTTTCAAGTTGTTTCCATGTATAAACGAGTCAAGAATGAAGCTATAAGTTGTTTTCAAGTTCAAACGAGTCAAGAATAAAGTTATAAGTGGCTTTCAAGTTCAAACTAGTTAAGAATGAAGCCTTATATTGTTACAAATTATTTTCATGTACAAATGAGTCAAGAATGATGCTAGAAGTTCTTTCAAGTTGTTTCCAAGTATAAACGAGTCAAGAATGAAGCTATAAGTTGTTTTGAAGTTAAAACGAGTCAAGAATGAAGCTATAAGTGGCTTTCAAGTTCAAACGAGTTAAGAATGAAGCCTTAAATTGTTACAAATTGTTTTCATGTACAAATGAGTCAAGAATGATGCTACAAGTTCTTTCAAGTTGTTTCCATGTATAAACGAGTCAAGAATGAAGCTATAAGTTGTTTTCAAGTTCAAACGAGTCAAGAATGAAGCTATTAGTTGTTTTTAAGTTCAGACGAGTCAAGAATGAAGCTATAACTTGTTTTCAAGTTCAAACGAGTTAAGAATGAAGCCTTATATTGTTACGAATTGTTTTCATGTTCAAATGAGTATCCTACGAGATTTTACAAGTTATTTGCATGTACAAACAAGTCAAGAATGAAGCTATAAGTGGCTTTCAAGTTCAAACAAGTTAAGAATGAAGCCTTATATTGTTACAAATAGTTTCATGAACAAATGAGTCAAGAATGATGCTAGAAGTTCTTTCAAGTTGATTCCATGTATAAACGAGTCAAGAATGAAGCTATAAGTTGTTTTCAAGTTCAAACGATTCAAGAATAAAGCTATAAATGGCATTAAAGTTCAAACGAGTTAAGAATGAAGTCTTATATTGTTACAAATTGTTTTCATGTACAAATGAGTCAAGAATAATGCTAGAAGTTCTTTCAAGTTGTTTCCAAGTATAAACGAGTCAAGAATGATCCTATAAGTTGTTTTCAAGTTCAAACGAGTCAATAATGTAGCTATAATTTGTTTTCATGTTAAAACGAGTCAAGAACGAAGCCTCAAATTATTACGAATTGTTTTCATGTTCAAATGAGTGAAGATTGATCCTACGAGATTTTACAAGTTATTTCCATGTACAAACGAGTCAAGAATGAAGCTATAAGTGGCTTTCAAGTTCAAACAAGTTAAGAATGAAACCTTATATTGTTACAAATAGTTTCATGAACAAATGAGTCAAGAATGATGCTAGAAGTTCTTTCAAGTTGATTCCATGTATAAACGAGTCAAGAATGAAGCTATAAGTTGTTTTCAAGTTCAAACGAGTCTAGAATAAAGCTATAAGTGGCTTTAAAGTTCAAACGAGTTAAGAATGAAGTCTTATATTGTTACAAATTGTTTTCATGTACAAATGAGTCAAGAATGATGCTACAAGTTCTTTCAAGTTGTTTCCATGTATAAACGAGTCAAGAATGAAGCTATAAGTTGATTTCAAGTTCAAACGAGTCAAGAATAAAGTTATAAGTGGTTTTCAAGTTCAAACCAGTTAAGAATGAAGCCTTATATTGTTACAAATTGTTTTCATGTACAAATGAGTCAAGAATGATGCTACAAGTTCAAATAAGTCAAGAATGATGCTAAAAGTTCTTTCAAGTTGTTTCCATATATAAACGAGTCAAGAATGAAGCTATAAGTTGTTTTGTAGTTCAAACAAGTCAAGAATAAAGCTATAAGTGGCTTTCATGTTCAAACGAGTTAAGAATGAAGTCTTATATTGTTACAAATTGTTTTCATGTACAAATGAGTCAAGAATGATGCTAGAAGTTCTTTCAAGTTGTTTCCAAGTATAAACGAGTCAAGAATGATCCTATAAGATGTTTTCAAGTTCAAACGAGTCAAGAATAAAGCTATAAGTGGCTTTCATGTTCAAACGAGTTAAGAATGAAGTCTTATATTGTTACAAATTGTTTTCATGTACAAATGAGTCAAGAATGATGCTACAAGTTCTTTCAAGTTGTTTCCATGTATAAACGAGTCAAGAATGAAGCTATAAGTTGTTTTCAAGTTCAAACGAGTCAAGAATAAAGTTATAAGTGGCTTTCAAGTTCAAACTAGTTAAGAATGAAGCCTTATATTGTTACAAATTATTTTCATGTACAAATGAGTCAAGAATGATGCTAGAAGTTCTTTCAAGTTGTTTCCAAGTATAAACGAGTCAAGAATGAAGCTATAAGTTGTTTTGAAGTTCAAACAAGTCAAGAATAAAGCTATAAGTGGCTTTCATGTTCAAACGAGTTAAGAATGAAGTCTTATATTGTTACAAATTGTTTTCATGTACAAATGAGTCAAGAATGATGCTAGAAGTTCTTTCAAGTTGTTTCCAAGTATAAACGAGTCAAGAATGATCCTATAAGATGTTTTCAAGTTCAAACGAGTCAAGAATAAAGCTATAAGTGGCTTTCATGTTCAAACGAGTTAAGAATGAAGCCTTAAATTGTTACAAATTGTTTTCATGTACAAATGAGTCAAGAATGATGCTACAAGTTCTTTCAAGTTGTTTCCATGTATAAACGAGTCAAGAATGAAGCTATAAGTTGTTTTCAAGTTCAAACGAGTCAAGAATAAAGCTATAAGTGGCTTTCATGTTCAAACGAGTTAAGAATGAAGTCTTATATTGTTACAAATTGTTTTCATGTACAAATGAGTCAAGAATGATGCTAGAAGTTCTTTCAAGTTGTTTCCAAGTATAAACGAGTCAAGAATGATCCTATAAGATGTTTTCAAGTTCAAACGAGTCCAGAATAAAGCTATAAGTGGCTTTCATGTTCAAACGAGTTAAGAATGAAGTCTTATATTGTTACAAATTGTTTTCATGTACAAATGAGTCAAGAATGATGCTAGAAGTTCTTTCAAGTTGTTTCCAAGTATAAACGAGTCAAGAATGATTCTATAAGTTGTTTTCAAGTTCAAACGAGTCAAGAATGAAGCTATAATTTGTTTTCATGTTAAAACGAGTCAAGAACGAAGCCTCAAATTATTACGAATTGTTTTCATGTTCAAATGAGTAAAGATTGATCCTACGAGTTTTTACAAGTTATTTCCATGTACAAACGAGTCAAGAATGAAGCTATAAGTGGCTTTCAAGTTCAAAGGAGTTAAGAATGAAGCCTTAAATTGTTACCAATTGTTTTCATGTACAAATGAGTCAAGAATGATGCTAAAAGTTCTTTCAAGTTGTTTTCAAGTATAAACGAGTCAAGAATGAAGCTATAAGTTATTTTCAAGTTCAAACGAGTCAAGAATAAAGCTATAAGTGGCTTTCAAGTTCAAACGAGTTAAGAATGAAGCCTTAAATTGTTACCAATTGTTTTCATGTACAAATGAGTCAAGAATGATGCTAAAAGTTCTTTCAAGTTGTTTTCAAGTATAAACGAGTCAAGAATGAAGCTATAAGTTATTTTCAAGTTCACACGAGTCAAGAATAAAGCTATAAGTGGCTTTCAAGTTCAAACGATTTAAGAATGAAGCCTTAAATTGTTACAAATTGTTTTCATGTATAAATGAGTCAAGAATGATGCTAGAAGTTCTTTCAAGTTGTTTCCATGTATAAACGAGTCAAGAATGAAGCTATTAGTTGTTTTTAAGTTCAGACGAGTCAAGAATGAAGCTATAACTTGTTTTCAAGTTCAAACGAGTTAAGAATGAAGCCTTATATTGTTACGAATTGTTTTCATGTTCAAATGAGTATCCTACGAGATTTTACAAGTTATTTCCATGTACAAACGAGTCAAGAATGAAGCTATAAGTGGCTTTCAAGTTCAAACAAGTTAAGAATGAAACCTTATATTGTTACAAATAGTTTCATGAACAAATGAGTCAAGAATGATGCTAGAAGTTCTTTCAAGTTGATTCCATGTATAAACGAGTCAAGAATGAAGCTATAAGTTGTTTTCAAGTTCAAACGAGTCTAGAATAAAGCTATAAGTGGCTTTAAAGTTCAAACGAGTTAAGAATGAAGTCTTATATTGTTACAAATTGTTTTCATGTACAAATGAGTCAAGAATGATGCTACAAGTTCTTTCAAGTTGTTTCCATGTATAAACGAGTCAAGAATGAAGCTATAAGTTGATTTCAAGTTCAAACGAGTCAAGAATAAAGTTATAAGTGGTTTTCAAGTTCAAACCAGTTAAGAATGAAGCCTTATATTGTTACAAATTGTTTTCATGTACAAATGAGTCAAGAATGATGCTACAAGTTCAAATAAGTCAAGAATGATGCTAAAAGTTCTTTCAAGTTGTTTCCATATATAAACGAGTCAAGAATGAAGCTATAAGTTGTTTTGTAGTTCAAACAAGTCAAGAATAAAGCTATAAGTGGCTTTCATGTTCAAACGAGTTAAGAATGAAGTCTTATATTGTTACAAATTGTTTTCATGTACAAATGAGTCAAGAATGATGCTAGAAGTTCTTTCAAGTTGTTTCCAAGTATAAACGAGTCAAGAATGATCCTATAAGATGTTTTCAAGTTCAAACGAGTCAAGAATAAAGCTATAAGTGGCTTTCATGTTCAAACGAGTTAAGAATGAAGTCTTATATTGTTACAAATTGTTTTCATGTACAAATGAGTCAAGAATGATGCTACAAGTTCTTTCAAGTTGTTTCCATGTATAAACGAGTCAAGAATGAAGCTATAAGTTGTTTTCAAGTTCAAACGAGTCAAGAATAAAGTTATAAGTGGCTTTCAAGTTCAAACTAGTTAAGAATGAAGCCTTATATTGTTACAAATTATTTTCATGTACAAATGAGTCAAGAATGATGCTAGAAGTTCTTTCAAGTTGTTTCCAAGTATAAACGAGTCAAGAATGAAGCTATAAGTTGTTTTGAAGTTAAAACGAGTCAAGAATGAAGCTATAAGTGGCTTTCAAGTTCAAACGAGTTAAGAATGAAGCCTTAAATTGTTACAAATTGTTTTCATGTACAAATGAGTCAAGAATGATGCTACAAGTTCTTTCAAGTTGTTTCCATGTATAAACGAGTCAAGAATGAAGCTATAAGTTGTTTTCAAGTTCAAACGAGTCAAGAATAAAGCTATAAGTGGCTTTCATGTTCAAACGAGTTAAGAATGAAGTCTTATATTGTTACAAATTGTTTTCATGTACAAATGAGTCAAGAATGATGCTAGAAGTTCTTTCAAGTTGTTTCCAAGTATAAACGAGTCAAGAATGATCCTATAAGATGTTTTCAAGTTCAAACGAGTCCAGAATAAAGCTATAAGTGGCTTTCATGTTCAAACGAGTTAAGAATGAAGTCTTATATTGTTACAAATTGTTTTCATGTACAAATGAGTCAAGAATGATGCTAGAAGTTCTTTCAAGTTGTTTCCAAGTATAAACGAGTCAAGAATGATTCTATAAGTTGTTTTCAAGTTCAAACGAGTCAAGAATGAAGCTATAATTTGTTTTCATGTTAAAACGAGTCAAGAACGAAGCCTCAAATTATTACGAATTGTTTTCATGTTCAAATGAGTAAAGATTGATCCTACGAGTTTTTACAAGTTATTTCCATGTACAAACGAGTCAAGAATGAAGCTATAAGTGGCTTTCAAGTTCAAAGGAGTTAAGAATGAAGCCTTAAATTGTTACCAATTGTTTTCATGTACAAATGAGTCAAGAATGATGCTAAAAGTTCTTTCAAGTTGTTTTCAAGTATAAACGAGTCAAGAATGAAGCTATAAGTTATTTTCAAGTTCAAACGAGTCAAGAATAAAGCTATAAGTGGCTTTCAAGTTCAAACGAGTTAAGAATGAAGCCTTAAATTGTTACCAATTGTTTTCATGTACAAATGAGTCCAGAATGATGCTAAAAGTTCTTTCAAGTTGTTTTCAAGTATAAACGAGTCAAGAATGAAGCTATAAGTTATTTTCAAGTTCACACGAGTCAAGAATAAAGCTATAAGTGGCTTTCAAGTTCAAACGATTTAAGAATGAAGCCTTAAATTGTTACAAATTGTTTTCATGTATAAATGAGTCAAGAATGATGCTAGAAGTTCTTTCAAGTTGTTTCCATGTATAAACGAGTCAAGAATGAAGCTATTAGTTGTTTTTAAGTTCAGACGAGTCAAGAATGAAGCTATAACTTGTTTTCAAGTTCAAACGAGTTAAGAATGAAGCCTTATATTGTTACGAATTGTTTTCATGTTCAAATGAGTATCCTACGAGATTTTACAAGTTATTTCCATGTACAAACAAGTCAAGAATGAAGCTATAAGTGGCTTTCAAGTTCAAACAAGTTAAGAATGAAGCCTTATATTGTTACAAATAGTTTCATGAACAAATGAGTCAAGAATGATGCTAGAAGTTCTTTCAAGTTGATTCCATGTATAAACGAGTCAAGAATGAAGCTATAAGTTGTTTTCAAGTTCAAACGATTCAAGAATAAAGCTATAAATGGCATTAAAGTTCAAACGAGTTAAGAATGAAGTCTTATATTGTTACAAATTGTTTTCATGTACAAATGAGTCAAGAATAATGCTAGAAGTTCTTTCAAGTTGTTTCCAAGTATAAACGAGTCAAGAATGATCCTATAAGTTGTTTTCAAGTTCAAACGAGTCAATAATGTAGCTATAATTTGTTTTCATGTTAAAACGAGTCAAGAACGAAGCCTCAAATTATTACGAATTGTTTTCATGTTCAAATGAGTGAAGATTGATCCTACGAGATTTTACAAGTTATTTCCATGTACAAACGAGTCAAGAATGAAGCTATAAGTGGCTTTCAAGTTCAAACAAGTTAAGAATGAAACCTTATATTGTTACAAATAGTTTCATGAACAAATGAGTCAAGAATGATGCTAGAAGTTCTTTCAAGTTGATTCCATGTATAAACGAGTCAAGAATGAAGCTATAAGTTGTTTTCAAGTTCAAACGAGTCTAGAATAAAGCTATAAGTGGCTTTAAAGTTCAAACGAGTTAAGAATGAAGTCTTATATTGTTACAAATTGTTTTCATGTACAAATGAGTCAAGAATGAGGCTACAAGTTCTTTCAAGTTGTTTCCATGTATAAACGAGTCAAGAATGAAGCTATAAGTTGATTTCAAGTTCAAACGAGTCAAGAATAAAGTTATAAGTGGTTTTCAAGTTCAAACCAGTTAAGAATGAAGCCTTATATTGTTACAAATTGTTTTCATGTACAAATGAGTCAAGAATGATGCTACAAGTTCAAATAAGTCAAGAATGATGCTAAAAGTTCTTTCAAGTTGTTTCCATATATAAACGAGTCAAGAATGAAGCTATAAGTTGTTTTGTAGTTCAAACAAATCAAGAATAAAGCTATAAGTGGCTTTCATGTTCAAACGAGTTAAGAATGAAGTCTTATATTGTTACAAATTGTTTTCATGTACAAATGAGTCAAGAATGATGCTAGAAGTTCTTTCAAGTTGTTTCCAAGTATAAACGAGTCAAGAATGAAGCTATAAGTTGTTTTGAAGTTAAAACGAGTCAAGAATGAAGCTATAAGTGGCTTTCAAGTTCAAACGAGTTAAGAATGAAGCCTTAAATTGTTACAAATTGTTTTCATGTACAAATGAGTCAAGAATGATGCTACAAGTTCTTTCAAGTTGTTTCCATGTATAAACGAGTCAAGAATGAAGCTATAAGTTGTTTTCAAGTTCAAACGAGTCAAGAATAAAGCTATAAGTGGCTTTCATGTTCAAACGAGTTAAGAATGAAGTCTTATATTGTTACAAATTGTTTTCATGTACAAATGAGTCAAGAATGATGCTAGAAGTTCTTTCAAGTTGTTTCCAAGTATAAACGAGTCAAGAATGATCCTATAAGATGTTTTCAAGTTCAAACGAGTCAAGAATAAAGCTATAAGTGGCTTTCATGTTCAAACGAGTTAAGAATGAAGTCTTATATTGTTACAAATTGTTTTCATGTACAAATGAGTCAAGAATGATGCTACAAGTTCTTTCAAGTTGTTTCCATGTATAAACGAGTCAAGAATGAAGCTATAAGTTGTTTTCAAGTTCAAACGAGTCAAGAATAAAGCTATAAGTGGCTTTCATGTTCAAACGAGTTAAGAATGAAGTCTTATATTGTTACAAATTGTTTTCATGTACAAATGAGTCAAGAATGATGCTAGAAGTTCTTTCAAGTTGTTTCCAAGTATAAACGAGTCAAGAATGATTCTATAAGTTGTTTTCAAGTTCAAACGAGTCAAGAATGAAGCTATAATTTGTTTTCATGTTAAAACGAGTCAAGAACGAAGCCTCAAATTATTACGAATTGTTTTCATGTTCAAATGAGTAAAGATTGATCCTACGAGTTTTTACAAGTTATTTCCATGTACAAACGAGTCAAGAATGAAGCTATAAGTGGCTTTCAAGTTCAAAGGAGTTAAGAATGAAGCCTTAAATTGTTACCAATTGTTTTCATGTACAAATGAGTCAAGAATGATGCTACAAGTTCTTTCAAGTTGTTTTCAAGTATAAACGAGTCAAGAATGAAGCTATAAGTTATTTTCAAGTTCAAACGAGTCAAGAATAAAGCTATAAGTGGCTTTCAAGTTCAAACGAGTTAAGAATGAAGCCTTAAATTGTTACCAATTGTTTTCATGTACAAATGAGTCAAGAATGATGCTAAAAGTTCTTTCAAGTTGTTTTCAAGTATAAACGAGTCAAGAATGAAGCTATAAGTTATTTTCAAGTTCACACGAGTCAAGAATAAAGCTATAAGTGGCTTTCAAGTTCAAACGATTTAAGAATGAAGCCTTAAATTGTTACAAATTGTTTTCATGTATAAATGAGTCAAGAATGATGCTAGAAGTTCTTTCAAGTTGTTTCCATGTATAAACGAGTCAAGAATGAAGCTATTAGTTGTTTTTAAGTTCAGACGAGTCAAGAATGAAGCTATAACTTGTTTTCAAGTTCAAACGAGTTAAGAATGAAGCCTTATATTGTTACGAATTGTTTTCATGTTCAAATGAGTGAAGATTGATCCTACGAGATTTTACAAGTTATTTCAATGTACAAACAAGTCAAGAATGAAGCTATAAGTGGCTTTCAAGTTCAAACAAGTTAAGAATGAAGCCTTATATTGTTACAAATAGTTTCATGAACAAATGAGTCAAGAATGATGCTAGAAGTTCTTTCAAGTTGATTCCATGTATAAACGAGTCAAGAATGAAGCTATAAGTTGTTTTCAAGTTCAAACGATTCAAGAATAAAGCTATAAATGGCTTTAAAGTTCAAACGAGTTAAGAATGAAGTCTTATATTGTTACAAATTGTTTTCATGTACAAATGAGTCAAGAATAATGCTAGAAGTTCTTTCAAGTTGTTTCCAAGTATAAACGAGTCAAGAATGATCCTATAAGTTGTTTTCAAGTTCAAACGAGTCAATAATGTAGCTATAATTTGTTTTCATGTTAAAACGAGTCAAGAACGAAGCCTCAAATTATTACGAATTGTTTTCATGTTCAAATGAGTGAAGATTGATCCTACGAGATTTTACAAGTTATTTCCATGTACAAACGAGTCAAGAATGAAGCTATAAGTGGCTTTCAAGTTCAAACAAGTTAAGAATGAAACCTTATATTGTTACAAATAGTTTCATGAACAAATGAGTCAAGAATGATGCTAGAAGTTCTTTCAAGTTGATTCCATGTATAAACGAGTCAAGAATGAAGCTATAAGTTGTTTTCAAGTTCAAACGATTCAAGAATAAAGCTATAAATGGCTTTAAAGTTCAAACGAGTTAAGAATGAAGTCTTATATTGTTACAAATTGTTTTCATGTACAAGTGAGTGAAGAATGATGCTAGAAGTTCTTTCAAGTTGTTTCCAAGTATAAACGAGTCAAGAATGATCCTATAAGTTGTTTTCAAGTTCAAACGAGTCAAGAATGAAGCTATAATTTGTTTTCATGTTAAAACGAGTCAAGAACGAAGCCTCAAATTATTACGAATTGTTTTCATGTTCAAATGAGTAAAGATTGATCCTACGAGTTTTTACAAGTTATTTCCATGTACAAACGAGTCAAGAATGAAGCTATAAGTGGCTTTCAAGTTCAAACAAGTTAAGAATGAAGCCTTATATTGTTACAAATAGTTTCATGAACAAATGAGTCAAGAATGATGCTAGAAGTTCTTTCAAGTTGATTCCATGTATAAACGAGTCAAGAGTGAAGCTATAAGTTGTTTTCAAGTTCAAACGAGTCAAGAATAAAGCTATAAATGGCTTTAAAGTTCAAACGAGTTAAGAATGAAGTCTTATATTGTTACAAATTGTTTTCATGTACAAATGAGTCAAGAATGATGCTAGAAGTTCTTTCAAGTTGTTTCCAAGTATAAACGAGTCAAGAATGATCCTATAAGTTGTTTTCAAGTTCAATCGAGTCAAGAATGAAGCTATAATTTGTTTTCATGTTAAAACGAGTCAAGAACGAAGCCTCAAATTATTACGAATTGTTTTCATGTTCAAATGAGTAAAGATTGATCCTACGAGTTTTTACAAGTTATTTCCATGTACAAACGAGTCAAGAATGAAGCTATAAGTGGCTTTCAAGTTCAAACAAGTTAAGAATGAAGCCTTATATTGTTACAAATAGTTTCATGAACAAAAGAGTCAAGAATGATGCTAGAAGTTCTTTCAAGTTGATTCCATGTATAAACGAGTCAAGAATGAAGCTATAAGTTGTTTTCAAGTTCAAACGAGTCAAGAATAAAGCTATAAATGGCTTTAAAGTTCAAACGAGTTAAGAATGAAGTCTTATATTGTTACAAATTGTTTTCATGTACAAATGAGTCAAGAATGATGCTAGAAGTTCTTTCAAGTTGTTTCCAAGTATAAACGAGTCAAGAATGATCCTATAAGTTGTTTTGAAGTTCAAACGAGTCAAGAATGAAGCTATAAGTTGTTTTCATGTTAAAACGAGTCAAGAACGAAGCCTCAAATTATTACGAATTGTTTTCATGTTCAAAGGAGTAAAGATTGATCCTACGAGTTTTTACAAGTTATTTCCATGTACAAACGAGTCAAGAATGAAGCTATAACTTGTTTTCAAGTTCAAACGAGTTAAGAATGAAGCCTTATATTGTTACGAATTGTTTTCATGTTCAAATGAGTGAAGATTGATCCTACGAGATTTCACAAGTTATTTCCATGTAACAACGAGTCAAGAATGAAGCTATAAGTGGCTTTCAAGTTCAAACAAGATAAGAATGAAGCCTTATATTGTTACAAATTGTTTTCATGGACAAATGAGTCAATAATGATGCTAGAAGTTCTTTCAAGTTGATTCCATGTATAAACGAGTCAAGAATGAAGCTATAAGTTGTTTTCAAGTTCAAACGAGTCTAGAATAAAGCTATAAGTGGCTTTAAAGTTCAAACGAGTTAAGAATGAAGTCTTATATTGTTACAAATTGTTTTCATGTACAAATGAGTCAAGAATGATGCTAGAAGTTCTTTCAAGTTGTTTCCAAGTATAAACGAGTAAAGAATAATCCTATAAGTTGTTTTCAAGTTCAAACGAGTCAAGAATGAAGCTATAATTTGTTTTCATGTTAAAACGAGTCAAGAACGAAGCCTCAAATTATAACGAATTGTTTTCATGTTCAAATGAGTAAAGATTGATCCTACGAGTTTTTACAAGTTATTTCCATGTACAAACGAGTCAAGAATGAAGCTATAAGTGGCTTTCAAGTTCAAACGAGTTAAGAATGAAGCCTTAAATTGTTACCAATTGTTTTCATGTACAAATGAGTCAAGAATGATGCTACAAGTTCTTTCAAGTTGTTTCCATGTATAAACGAGTCAAGAATGAAGCTATAAGTTGTTTTCAAGTTCAAACGAGTCAAGAATAAAGCTATAAGTGGCTTTCAAGTTCAAACGAGTTAAGAATGAAGCCTTAAATTGTTACCAATTGTTTTCATGTACAAATGAGTCAAGAATGATGCTAAAAGTTCTTTCAAGTTGTTTTCAAGTATAAACGAGTCAAGAATGAAGCTATAAGTTATTTTCAAGTTCACACGAGTCAAGAATAAAGCTATAAGTGGCTTTCAAGTTCAAACGATTTAAGAATGAAGCCTTAAATTGTTACAAATTGTTTTCATGTATAAATGAGTCAAGAATGATGCTAGAAGTTCTTTCAAGTTGTTTCCATGTATAAACGAGTCAAGAATGAAGCTATTAGTTGTTTTTAAGTTCAGACGAGTCAAGAATGAAGCTATAACTTGTTTTCAAGTTCAAACGAGTTAAGAATGAAGCCTTATATTGTTACGAATTGTTTTCATGTTCAAATGAGTGAAGATTGATCCTACGAGATTTTACAAGTTATTTCCATGTACAAACAAGTCAAGAATGAAGCTATAAGTGGCTTTCAAGTTCAAACAAGTTAAGAATGAAGCCTTATATTGTTACAAATAGTTTCATGAACAAATGAGTCAAGAATGATGCTAGAAGTTCTTTCAAGTTGATTCCATGTATAAACGAGTCAAGAATGAAGCTATAAGTTGTTTTCAAGTTCAAACGATTCAAGAATAAAGCTATAAATGGCTTTAAAGTTCAAACGAGTTAAGAATGAAGTCTTATATTGTTACAAATTGTTTTCATGTACAAATGAGTCAAGAATAATGCAAGAAGTTCTTTCAAGTTGTTTCCAAGTATAAACGAGTCAAGAATGATCCTATAAGTTGTTTTCAAGTTCAAACGAGTCAAGAATGTAGCTATAATTTGTTTTCATGTTAAAACGAGTCAAGAACGAAGCCTTAAATTATTACGAATTGTTTTCATGTTCAAATGAGTGAAGATTGATCCTACGAGATTTTACAAGTTATTTCCATGTACAAACGAGTCAAGAATGAAGCTATAAGTGGCTTTCAAGTTCAAACAAGTTAAGAATGAAACCTTATATTGTTACAAATAGTTTCATGAACAAATGAGTCAAGAATGATGCTAGAAGTTCTTTCAAGTTGATTCCATGTATAAACGAGTCAAGAATGAAGCTATAAGTTGTTTTCAAGTTCAAACGAGTCAAGAATAAAGCTATAAATGGCTTTAAAGTTCAAACGAGTTAAGAATGAAGTCTTATATTGTTACAAATTGTTTTCATGTACAAGTGAGTCAAGAATGATGCTAGAAGTTCTTTCAAGTTGTTTCCAAGTATAAACGAGTCAAGAATGATCCTATAAGTTGTTTTCAAGTTCAAACGAGTCAAGAATGAAGCTATAATTTGTTTTCATGTTAAAACGAGTCAAGAACGAAGCCTCAAATTATTACGAATTGTTTTCATGTTCAAATGAGTAAAGATTGATCCTACGAGTTTTTACAAGTTATTTCCATGTACAAACGAGTCAAGAATGAAGCTATAAGTGGCTTTCAAGTTCAAACAAGTTAACAATGAAGCCTTATATTGTTACAAATAGTTTCATGAACAAATGAGTCAAGAATGATGCTAAAAGTTCTTTCAAGTTGATTCCATGTATAAACGAGTCAAGAATGAAGCTATAAGTTGTTTTCAAGTTCAAACGAGTCAAGAATAAAGCTATAAATGGCTTTAAAGTTCAAACGAGTTAAGAATGAAGTCTTATATTGTTACAAATTGTTTTCATGTACAAATGAGTCAAGAATGATGCTAGAAGTTCTTTCAAGTTGTTTCCAAGTATAAACGAGTCAAGAATGATCCTATAAGTTGTTTTCAAGTTCAAACGAGTCAAGAATGAAGCTATAATTTGTTTTCATGTTAAAACGAGTCAAGAACGAAGCCTCAAATTATTACGAATTGTTTTCATGTTCAAATGAGTAAAGATTGATCCTACGAGTTTTTACAAGTTATTTCCATGTACAAACGAGTCAAGAATGAAGCTATAAGTGGCTTTCAAGTTCAAACGAGTTAAGAATGAAGCCTTAAATTGTTACAAATTGTTTTCATGTATAAATGAGTCAAGAATGATGCTAGAAGTTCTTTCAAGTTGTTTCTATGTATAAACGAGTCAAGAATGAAGCTATAAATTGTTTTTAAGTTCAAAAGAGTCAAGAATGAAGCTATAACTTGTTTTCAAGTTCAAACGAGTTAAGAATGAAGCCTTATATTGTTACGAATTGTTTTCATGTTCAAATGAGTGAAGATTGATCCTACGAGATTTCACAAGTTATTTCCATGTAACAACGAGTCAAGAATGAAGCTATAAGTGGCTTTCAAGTTCAAACAAGATAAGAATGAAGCCTTATATTGTTACAAATTGTTTTCATGGACAAATGAGTCAATAATGATGCTAGAAGTTCTTTCAAGTTGATTCCATGTATAAACGAGTCAAGAATGAAGCTATAAGTTGTTTTCAAGTTCAAACGAGTCTAGAATAAAGCTATAAGTGGCTTTAAAGTTCAAACGAGTTAAGAATGAAGTCTTATATTGTTACAAATTGTTTTCATGTACAAATGAGTCAAGAATGATGCTAGAAGTTCTTTCAAGTTGTTTCCAAGTATAAACGAGTAAAGAATAATCCTATAAGTTGTTTTCAAGTTCAAACGAGTCAAGAATGAAGCTATAATTTGTTTTCATGTTAAAACGAGTCAAGAACGAAGCCTCAAATTATAACGAATTGTTTTCATGTTCAAATGAGTAAAGATTGATCCTACGAGTTTTTACAAGTTATTTCCATGTACAAACGAGTCAAGAATGAAGCTATAAGTGGCTTTCAAGTTCAAACGAGTTAAGAATGAAGCCTTAAATTGTTATCAATTGTTTTCATGTACAAATGAGTCAAGAATGATGCTAGAAGTTCTTTCAAGTTGTTTCCATTTATAAACGAGTCAAGAATGAAGCTATAAGTTGTTTTCAAGTTCAAACGAGTCAAGAACGAAGCCTCAAATTGTTACGAATTGTTTTCTTCAAGTTCAAACGAATTAAGAATGAAGCCTTAAATTGTTACAAATTGTTTTCATGTACAAATGAGTCAAGAATGATGCTTGAAGTTCTTTCAAGTTGTTTCCATGTATAAACGAGTCAAGAATGAAGCTATAAGTTGTTTTTAAGTTCAAACGAGTCAAGAATGAAGCTATAAGTTGTTTTCAAGTTCAAACGAGTCAAGAATGATGCTATAAGTTGTTTTCAAGTTCAAACGAGTCAAGAACGAAGCCTCAAATTGTTACAAATTGTTTTCATGTACAAATGAGTGAAGAATGATGCTTGAAGTTCTTTCAAGTTGTTTCCATGTATAAACGAGTCAAGAATGAAGCTATAAGTTGTTTTTAAGTTCAAACGAGTCAAGAATGAAGCTATAAGTTGTTTTCAAGTTCAAACGAGTCAAGAATGATGCTATAAGTTGTTTTCAAGTTCAAACGAGTCAAGAACGAAGCCTCAAATTGTTACAAATTGTTTTCATGTTCAAATGAGTGAATAATGAACCAACGAGTTTTTACAACTTATTTCCATGTACAAACGAGTCAAGAATGAAGCTAGAAGTGGTTTTCAAGTTCAAACGAGTCACGAACGAAGCCTCAAATTGTTACAAATTGTTTTTATGTTCAAATGAGTGAAGAATGATCCTACGAGTTTTTACAACTTATTTCCAAGTACAAACGAGTCAAGAATGAAGCTAGAAGTGGTTTTCAAGTTCAAACGAGTCACGAAAGAAGCCTCAAATTGTTACAAATTGTTTTTATGTTCAAATGAGTGAAGAATGATCCTACGAGTTTTTACAAATTATTTCCTTGTACAAAAGGGTCAAGAATGAAGCTATAAGTGGCTTTCAAGTTCAAACGAGTTAAGAATGAAGCCTTAAATTGTTACCAATTGTTTTCTTGTACAAATAAGTCAAGAATGATGCTAAAAGTTCTTTCAAGTTGTTTCCATATATAAACGAGTCAAGAATGAAGCTATAAGTTGTTTTGTAGTTCAAACAAGTCAAGAATGAAGCTATAATTTGTTTTCATGTTAAAACGAGTCAAGAACGTAGCCTCAAATTATTATGAATTGTTTTCATGTTCAAATGAGTAAAGATTGATCCTACGAGTTTTTACAAGTTATTTCCTTGTACAAACGAGTCAAGAATGAAGCTATAAGTGGCTTTCAAGTTCAAACAAGTTAAGAATGAAGCCTTATATTATTACAAATTGTTTTCATGTACAAATGAGTCAAGAATGATGCTAGAAGTTCTTTCAAGTTGTTTCCAAGTATAAACCAGTCAAGAATGAAGCTATAACTTGTTTTCAAGTTCAAACGAGTCAAGAATGAAGCTATAAGTGGCTTTCAAGTTCAAACGAGTTAAGAATGAAGCCTTCTATTGTTATAAATTGTTTTCATGTACAAATGAGTCAAGAATGATGCTACAAGTTCTTTCAAGTTGTTTCCATGTATAAACGAGTCAAGAATGAAGCTATAAGTTGTTTTCAAGTTCAAACGAGTCAAGAATAAAGCGATAAGTGGCTTTCATGTTCAAACGAGTTAAGAATGAAGTCTTATATTGTTACAAATTGTTTTCATGTACAAATGAGTCAAGAATGATGCTAGAAGTTCTTTCAAGTTGTTTCCAAGTATAAACGAGTCAAGAATGATCCTATAAGTTGTTTTCAAGTTCAAACGAGTCAAGAATGAAGCTATAATTTGTTTTCAAGTTCAAACGAGTTAAGAATGAAGCCTCAAATTGTTACGAATTGTTTTCATGTTCATATGAGCCAAGATTGATCCTACGAGTTTTTACAAGTTATTTCCTTGTACAAACGAGTCAAGAATGAAGCTATAAGTGGCTTTCAAGTTCAAACAAGTTAAGAATGAAGCCTTCTATTGTTATAAATTGTTTTCATGTACAAATGAGTCAAGAATGATGCTACAAGTTCTTTCAAGTTGTTTCCATGTATAAACGAGTCAAGAATGAAGCTATAAGTTGATTTCAAGTTCAAACGAGTCAAGAATAAAGTTATAAGTGGCTTTCAAGTTCAAACTAGTTAAGAATGAAGCCTTATATTGTTACAAATTATTTTCATGTACAAATGAGTCAAGAATGATGCTAGAAGTTCTTTCAAGTTGTTTCCAAGTATAAACGAGTCAAGAATGAAGCTATAAGTTGTTTTGAAGTTAAAACGAGTCAAGAATGAAGCTATAAGTGGCTTTCAAGTTCAAACGAGTTAAGAATGAAGCCTTAAATTGTTACAAATTGTTTTCATTTACAAATGAGTCAAGAATGATGCTACAAGTTCTTTCAAGTTGTTTCCATGTATAAACGAGTCAAGAATGATCCTATAAGTTGTTTTCAAGTTCAAACGAGTCAAGAATGAAGCTATAATTTGTTTTCATGTTAAAACGAGTCAAGAACGAAGCCTCAAATTATTACGAATTGTTTTCATGTTCAAATGAGTAAAGATTGATCCTACGAGTTTTTACAAGTTATTTCCATGTACAAACGAGTCAAGAATGAAGCTATAAGTGGCTTTCAAGTTCAAACGAGTTAAGAATGAAGCTATAAATGGCTTTCAAGTTCAAACGAGTTAAGAATGAATCCTTAAATTGTTACAATTTGTTTTCATGTACAAATGAGTCAAGAATGATGCTAAAAGTTCTTTCAAGTTGTTTCGATGTATAAACGAGTCAAGAATGAAGCTATAAGTGGCTTTCAAGTTCACACGATTTAAGAATGAATCCTTAAATTGTTAGAATTTGTTTTCATGTACAAATGAGTCAAGAATGATGCTACAATTTTTTTCAAGTTGTTTCGATGTATAAACGAGTCAAGAATGAAACTATAAGTTGTTTTCAAGTTTTAAACGAGTCAAGAATGAAGCTATAAGTGGCTTTCAAGTTCACACGATTTAAGAATGAAGCCTTAAATTGTTACAAATTGTTTTCATGTACAAATGAGTCAAGAATGATGCTTGAAGTTCTTTCAAGTTGTTTCCATGTATAAACGAGCCAAGAATGAAGCTATAAGTTGTTTTTATGTTCAAACGAGTCAAGAATGAAGCTATAAGTTGTTTTCAAGTTCAAACGAGTCATGAATGAAGCTATAAGTTGTTTTGAAGTTCAAACGAGTCAAGAATGATGCTATAAGTTGTTTTCAAGTTCAAATGAGTCAAGAACAAAGCCTCAAATTGTTACGAATTGTTTTCATGTTCAAATTAGTGAATAATGAACCTACGAGTTTTTACAACTTATTTCCATGTACAAACGAGTCAAGAATGAAGCTAGAAGTGGTTTTCAAGTTTAAACGAGTCACGAACGAAGCCTCAAATTGTTACAAATTGTTTTAATGTTCAATTGAGTGAAGAATGATCCTATGAGTTTTTACAAGTTATTTCCTTGTACAAAAGGGTCAAGATTGAAGCTATATGTGGCTTTCAAGTTCAAACGAGTTAAGAATGAAGCCTTAAATTGTTACCAATTGTTTTCATGTACAAATGAGTCAAGAATGATGCTAAAAGTTCTTTCAAGTTGTTTCCATATATATAAACGAGTCCAGAATGAAGCTATAAGTTGTTTTCTAGTTCAAACAAGTCAAGAATGAAACTATAATTTGTTTTCAAGTTAAAACGAGTCAAGAACGAAGTCTCAAAATATTACGAATTGTTTTCATGTTCAAATGAGTAAAGATTGATCCTACGAGTTTTTACAAGTTATTTCCATGTACAAACGAGTCAAGAATGAAGCTATAAGTGGCTTTCAAGTTCAAACGAGTTAAGAATGAAGCTTTCTATTGTTATAAATTGTTTTCATGTACAAATGAGTCAAGAATGATGCTACAAGTTCTTTCAAGTTGTTTCCATGTATAAACGAGTCAAGAATGAAGCTATAAGTTGATTTCAAGTTCAAACGAGTCAAGAATAAAGTTATAAGTGGTTTTCAAGTTCAAACCAGTTAAGAATGAAGCCTTATATTGTTACAAATTGTTTTCATGTACAAATGAGTCAAGAATGATGCTACAAGTTCAAATAAGTCAAGAATGATGCTAAAAGTTCTTTCAAGTTGTTTCCATATATAAACGAGTCAAGAATGAAGCTATAAGTTGTTTTGTAGTTCAAACAAGTCAAGAATGAAGCTATAATTTGTTTTCATGTTAAAACGAGTCAAGAACGTAGCCTCAAATTATTATGAATTGTTTTCATGTTCAAATGAGTAAAGATTGATCCTACGAGTTTTTACAAGTTATTTCCTTGTACAAACGAGTCAAGAATGAAGCTATAAGTGGCTTTCAAGTTCAAACAAGTTAAGAATGAAGCCTTATATTATTACAAATTGTTTTCATGTACAAATGAGTCAAGAATGATGCTAGAAGTTCTTTCAAGTTGTTTCCAAGTATAAACGAGTCAAGAATGAAGCTATAAGTTGTTTTGAAGTTAAAACGAGTCTAGAATGAAGCTATAAGTGACTTTCAAGTTCAAACGAGTTAAGAATAAAGCCTTAAATTGTTACAAATTGTTTTCATGTACAAATGAGTCAAGAATGATGCTACAAGTTCTTTCAAGTTGTTTCCATGTATAAACGAGTCAAGAATGAAGCTATAAGTGGTTTTCAAGTTCAAACGAGTCAAGAATAAAGCTATAAGTGGCTTTCATGTTCAAACGAGTTAAGAATGAAGCCTTATATTGTTACAAATAGTTTCATGAACAAATGAGTCAAGAATGATGCTAGAAGTTCTTTCAAGTTGATTCCATGTATAAACGAGTCAAGAATGAAGCTATAAGTTGTTTTCAAGTTCAAACGAGTCAAGAATAAAGCTATAAATGGCTTTAAAGTTCAAACGAGTTAAGAATGAAGTCTTATATTGTTACAAATTGTTTTCATGTACAAATGAGTCAAGAATGATGCTAGAAGTTCTTTCAAGTTGTTTCCAAGTATAAACGAGTCAAGAATGATCCTATAAGTTGTTTTCAAGTTCAAACGAGTCAAGAATGAAGCTATAATTTGTTTTCATGTTAAAACGAGTCAAGAACGAAGCCTCAAATTATTACGAATTGTTTTCATGTTCAAATGAGTAAAGATTGATCCTACGAGTTATTACAAGTTATTTCCATGTACAAACGAGTCAAGAATGAAGCTATAAGTGGCTTTCAAGTTCAAACGAGTTAAGAATGAAGCCTTAAATTGTTACAAATTGTTTTCATGTATAAATGAGTCAAGAATGATGCTAGAAGTTCTTTCAAGTTGTTTCTATGTATAAACGAGTCAAGAATGAAGCTATAAATTGTTTTTAAGTTCAAAAGAGTCAAGAATGAAGCTATAACTTGTTTTCAAGTTCAAACGAGTTAAGAATGAAGCCTTATATTGTTACGAATTGTTTTCATGTTCAAATGAGTGAAGATTGATCCTACGAGATTTCACAAGTTATTTCCATGTAACAACGAGTCAAGAATGAAGCTATAAGTGGCTTTCAAGTTCAAACAAGATAAGAATGAAGCCTTATATTGTTACAAATTGTTTTCATGGACAAATGAGTCAATAATGATGCTAGAAGTTCTTTCAAGTTGATTCCATGTATAAACGAGTCAAGAATGAAGCTATAAGTTGTTTTCACGTTCAAACGAGTCTAGAATAAAGCTATAAGTGGCTTTAAAGTTCAAACGAGTTAAGAATGAAGTCTTATATTGTTACAAATTGTTTTCATGTACAAATGAGTCAAGAATGATGCTAGAAGTTCTTTCAAGTTGTTTCCAAGTATAAACGAGTAAAGAATAATCCTATAAGTTGTTTTCAAGTTCAAACGAGTCAAGAATGAAGCTATAATTTGTTTTCATGTTAAAACGAGTCAAGAACGAAGCCTCAAATTATTACGAATTGTTTTTATGTTCAAATGAGTAAAGATTGATCCTACGAGTTTTTACAAGTTATTTCCATGTACAAACGAGTCAAGAATGAAGCTATAAGTGGCTTTCAAGTTCAAACGAGTTAAGAATGAAGCCTTAAATTGTTACCAATTGTTTTCATGTACAAATGAGTTAAGAATGATGCTAGAAGTTCTTTCAAGTTGTTTCCATTTATAAACGAGTCAAGAATGAAGCTATAAGTTGTTTTCAAGTTCAAACGAGTCAAGAACGAAGCCTCAAATTGTTGCGAATTGTTTTCTTCAAGTTCAAACGAATTAAGAATGAAGCCTTAAATTGTTACAAATTGTTTTCATGTACAAATGAGCGAAGAATGATGCTTGAAGTTCTTTCAAGTTGTTTCCATGTATAAACGAGTCAAGAATGAAGCTATAAGTTGTTTTTAAGTTCAAACGAGTCAAAAATGAAGCTATAAGTTGTTTTCAAGTTCAAACGAGTCAAGAATGATGCTATAAGTTGTTTTCAAGTTCAAACGAGTCAAGAACGAAGCCTCAAATTGTTACAAATTGTTTTCATGTTCAAATGAGTGAATAATGAACCAACGAGTTTTTACAACTTATTTCCATGTACAAACGAGTCAAGAATGAAGCTAGAAGTGGTTTTCAAGTTCAAACGAGTCACGAACGAAGCCTCAAATTGTTACAAATTGTTTTTATGTTCAAATGAGTGAAGAATGATCCTACGAGTTTTTACAACTTATTTCCAAGTACAAACGAGTCAAGAATGAAGCTAGAAGTGGTTTTCAAGTTCAAACGAGTCACGAAAGAAGCCTCAAATTGTTACAAATTGTTTTTATGTTCAAATGAGTGAAGAATGATCCTACGAGTTTTTACAAGTTATTTCCTTGTACAAAAGGGTCAAGAATGAAGCTATAAGTGGCTTTCAAGTTCAAACGAGTTAAGAATGAAGCCTTAAATTGTTACCAATTGTTTTCATTTACAAATGAGTCAAGAATGATGCTACAAGTTCTTTCAAGTTGTTTCCATGTATAAACGAGTCAAGAATGATCCTATAAGTTGTTTTCAAGTTCAAACGAGTCAAGAATGAAGCTATAATTTGTTTTCATGTTAAAACGAGTCAAGAACGAAGCCTCAAATTATTACGAATTGTTTTCATGTTCAAATGAGTAAAGATTGATCCTACGAGTTTTTACAAGTTATTTCCATGTACAAACGAGTCAAGAATGAAGCTATAAGTGGCTTTCAAGTTCAAACGAGTTAAGAATGAAGCTATAAGTGGCTTTCAAGTTCAAACGAGTTAAGAATGAATCCTTAAATTGTTACAATTTGTTTTCATGTACAAATGAGTCAAGAATGATGCTAAAAGTTCTTTCAAGTTGTTTCGATGTATAAACGAGTCAAGAATGAAGCTATAAGATGTTTTCAAGTTCAAAAGAGTCAAGAATAAAGCTATAAGTGGCTTTCATGTTCAAACGAGTTAGGAATGAAGTCTTATATTGTTACAAATTGTTTTCATGTACAAATGAGTCAAGAATGATGCTAGATGTTCTTTCAAGTTGTTTCCAAGTGTAAACGAGTCAAGAATGATCCTATAAGTTGTTTTCAAGTTCAAACGAGTCAAGAATGAAGCTATAATTTGTTTTCAAGTTAAAACGAGTCAAGAACGAAGGCTCAAATTATTACGAATTGTTTTCATGTTCACATGAGTGAAGATTGATCGTACGAGATTTTACAAGTTATTTCCATGTACAAACGAGTCAAGAATAAAGCTATAAGTGGCTTTCAAGTTCAAACGAGTTAAGAATGAAGCTATAAGTGGCTTTCAAGTTCAAACGAGTTAAGAATGAATCCTTAAATTGTTACAATTTGTTTTCATGTACAAATGAGTCAAGAATGATGCTAAAAGTTCTTTCAAGTTGTTTCGATGTATAAACGAGTCAAGAATGAAGCTATAAGTGGCTTTCAAGTTCACATGATTTAAGAATGAATCCTTAAATTGTTACAATTTGTTTTCATGTACAAATGAGTCAAGAATGATGCTACAATTTTTTTCAAGTTGTTTCGATGTATAAACGAGTCAAGAATGAAACTATAAGTTGTTTTCAAGTTTTAAACGAGTCAAGAATGAAGATATAAGTGGCTTTCAAGTTCACACGATTTAAGAATGAAGCCTTAAATTGTTACAAATTGTTTTCATGTACAAATTAGTCAAGAATGATGCTTGAAGTTCTTTCAAGTTGTTTCCATGTATAAACGAGCCAAGAATGAAGCTATAAGTTGTTTTTATGTTCAAACGAGTCAAGAATGAAGCTATAAGTTGTTTTCAAGTTCAAACGAGTCATGAATGAAGCTATAAGTTGTTTTGAAGTTCAAACGAGTCAAGAATGATGCTATAAGTTGTTTTCAAGTTCAAATGAGTCAAGAACGAAGCCTCAAATTGTTACGAATTGTTTTCATGTTCAAATTAGTGAATAATGAACCTACGAGTTTTTACAACTTATTTCCATGTACAAACGAGTCAAGAATGAAGCTAGAAGTGGTTTTCAAGTTTAAACGAGTCACGAACAAAGCCTCAAATTGTTACAAATTGTTTTAATGTTCAATTGAGTGAAGAATGATCCTATGAGTTTTTACAAGTTATTTCCTTGTACAAAAGGGTCAAGATTGAAGCTATATGTGGCTTTCAAGTTCAAACGAGTTAAGAATGAAGCCTTAAATTGTTACCAATTGTTTTCATGTACAAATGAGTCAAGAATGATGCTAAAAGTTCTTTCAAGTTGTTTCCATATATATAAACGAGTCCAGAATGAAGCTATAAGTTGTTTTCTAGTTCAACCAAGTCAAGAATGAAACTATAATTTGTTTTCAAGTTAAAACGAGTCAAGAACGAAGTCTCAAAATATTACGAATTGTTTTCATGTTCAAATGAGTAAAGATTGATCCTACGAGTTTTTACAAGTTATTTCCATGTACAAACGAGTCAAGAATGAAGCTATAAGTGGCTTTCAAGTTCAAACGAGTTAAGAATGAAGCTAAAAGTTCTTTCAAGTTGTTTCCATATATAAACGAGTCAAGAATGAAGCTATAAGTTGTTTTGTAGTTCAAACAAGTCAAGAATGAAGCTATAATTTGTTTTCATGTTAAAACGAGTCAAGAACGTAGCCTCAAATTATTATGAATTGTTTTCATGTTAATATGAGTAAAGATTGATCCTACGAGTTTTTACAAGTTATTTCCTTGTACAAACGAGTCAAGAATGAAGCTATAAGTGGCTTTCAAGTTCAAACAAGTTAAGAATGAAGCCTTATATTATTACAAATTGTTTTCATGTACAAATGAGTCAAGAATGATGCTAGAAGTTCTTTCAAGTTGTTTCCAAGTATAAACGAGTCAAGAATGAAGCTATAAGTTGTTTTGAAGTTAAAACGAGTCTAGAATGAAGCTATAAGTGGCTTTCATGTTCAAACGAGTTAAGAATGAAGCCTTATATTGTTACAAATAGTTTCATGAACAAATGAGTCAAGAATGATGCTAGAAGTTCTTTCAAGTTGATTCCATGTATAAACGAGTCAAGAATGAAGCTATAAGTTGTTTTCAAGTTCAAACGAGTCAAGAATAAAGCTATAAATGGCTTTAAAGTTCAAACGAGTTAAGAATGAAGTCTTATATTGTTACAAATTGTTTTCATGTACAAATGAGTCAAGAATGATGCTAGAAGTTCTTTCAAGTTGTTTCCAAGTATAAACGAGTCAAGAATGATCCTATAAGTTGTTTTCAAGTTCAAACGAGTCAAGAATGAAGCTATAATATGTTTTCATGTTAAAACGAGTCAAGAACGAAGCCTCAAATTATTACGAATTGTTTTCATGTTCAAATGAGTAAAGATTGATCCTACGAGTTTTTACAAGTTATTTCCATGTACAAACGAGTCAAGAATGAAGCTATAAGTGGCTTTCAAGTTCAAACGAGTTAAGAATGAAGCCTTAAATTGTTACAAATTGTTTTCATGTATAAATGAGTCAAGAATGATGCTAGAAGTTCTTTCAAGTTGTTTCTATGTATAAACGAGTCAAGAATGAAGCTATAAATTGTTTTTAAGTTCAAAAGAGTCAAGAATGAAGCTATAACTTGTTTTCAAGTTCAAACGAGTTAAGAATGAAGCCTTATATTGTTACGAATTGTTTTCATGTGCAAATGAGTGAAGATTGATCCTACGAGATTTCACAAGTTATTTCCATGTAACAACGAGTCAAGAATGAAGCTATAAGTGGCTTTCAAGTTCAAACAAGATAAGAATGAAGCCTTATATTGTTACAAATTGTTTTCATGGACAAATGAGTCAATAATGATGCTAGAAGTTCTTTCAAGTTGATTCCATGTATAAACGAGTCAAGAATGAAGCTATAAGTGGCTTTCAAGTTCAAACGAGTTAAGAATGAAGCCTTAAATTGTTACCAATTGTTTTCATGTACAAATGAGTCAAGAATGATGCTAGAAGTTCTTTCAAGTTGTTTCCATTTATAAACGAGTCAAGAATGAAGCTATAAGTTGTTTTCAAGTTCAAACGAGTCAAGAACGAAGCCTCAAATTGTTACGAATTGTTTTCTTCAAGTTCAAACGAATTAAGAATGAAGCCTTAAATTGTTACAAATTGTTTTCATGTACAAATGAGTGAAGAATGATGCTAGAAATTCTTTTAAGTTGTTTTTAAGTTCAAACGAGTCAAGAATGAAGCTATAAGTTGTTTTTAAGTTCAAATGAGTCAAGAATGAAGCTATAAGTTGTTTTCAAGTTCAAACGAGTCAAGAATGATGCTATAAGTTGTTTTCAAGTTCAAACGAGTCAAGAATGATGCTATACGTTGTTTTCAAGTTCAAACGAGTCAAGAACGAAGCCTCAAATTGTTACAAATTGTTTTCATGTTCAAATGAGTGAATAATGAACCAACGAGTTTTTACAACTTATTTCCATGTACAAACGAGTCAAGAATGAAGCTAGAAGTGGTTTTCAAGTTCAAACGAGTCACGAAAGAAGCCTCAAATTGTTACAAATTGTTTTTATGTTCAAATGAGTGAAGAATGATCCTACGAGTTTTTACAAGTTATTTCCTTGTACAAAAGGGTCAAGAATGAAGCTATAAGTGGCTTTCAAGTTCAAACGAGTTAAGAATGAAGCCTTAAATTGTTACCAATTGTTTTCTTGTACAAATAAGTCAAGAATGATGCTAAAAGTTCTTTCAAGTTGTTTCCATATATAAACGAGTCAAGAATGAAGCTATAAGTTGTTTTGTAGTTCAAACAAGTCAAGAATGAAGCTATAATTTGTTTTCATGTTGAAACGAGTCAAGAACGTAGCCTCAAATTATTATGAATTGTTTTCATGTTCAAATGAGTAAAGATTGATCCTACGAGTTTTTACAAGTTATTTCCTTGTACAAACGAGTCAAGAATGAAGCTATAAGTGGCTTTCAAGTTCAAACAAGTTAAGAATGAAGCCTTATATTATTACAAATTGTTTTCATGTACAAATGAGTCAAGAATGATGCTAGAAGTTCTTTCAAGTTGTTTCCAAGTATAAACGAGTCAAGAATGAAGCTATAACTTGTTTTCAAGTTCAAACGAGTCAAGAATAAAGTTATAAGTGGCTTTCAAGTTCAAACCAGTTAAGAATGAAGCCTTATATTGTTACAAATTATTTTCATGTACAAATGAGTCAAGAATGATGCTAGAAGTTCTTTCAAGTTGTTTACATGTATAAACGAGTCAAGAATGAAGCTATAAGTTGTTTTTAAGTTCAAACGAGTCAAGAATGAAGCTATAAGTTGTTTTCAAGTTCAAACGAGTGAAGAATGATGCTATAAGTTGTTTTCAAGTTCAAACGAGTCAAGAATGAAGCTATAAGTGGCTTTAAAGTTCAAACCAGTTAAGAATGAAGCCTTATATTGTTACAAATTATTTTCATGTACAAATGAGTCAAGAATGATGCTAGAAGTTCTTTCAAGTTGTTTCCAAGTATAAACGAGTAAAGAATAATCCTATAAGTTGTTTTCAAGTTCAAACGAGTGAAGAATGAAGCTATAATTTGTTTTCATGTTAAAACGAGTCAAGAACGAAGCCTCAAATTATTACGAATTGTTTTCATGTTCAAATGAGTAAAGATTGATCCTACGAGTTTTTACAAGTTATTTCCTTGTACAAACGAGTCAAGAATGAAGCTATAAGTGGCTTTCAAGTTCAAACGAGTTAAGAATGAAGCCTTCTATTGTTATAAATTGTTTTCATGTACAAATGAGTCAAGAATGATGCCACAAGTTCTTTCAAGTTGTTTCCATGTATAAACGAGTCAAGAATGAAGCTATAAGTGGCTTTCAAGTTCAAACGAGTTAAGAATGAAGCCTTAAATTGTTACAAATTGTTTTCATGTACAAATGAGTGAAGAATGATGCTTGAAGTTCTTTCAAGTTGTTTACATGTATAAACGAGTCAAGAATGAAGCTATAAGTTATTTTTAAGTTCAAACGAGTCAAGAATGAAGCTATAAGTTGTTTTCAAGTTCAAACGAGTCAAGAATGATGCTATAAGTTGTTTTCAAGTTCAAACGAGTCAAGAACGAAGCCTCAAATTGTTACAAATTGTTTTCATATTCAAATGAGTGAATAATGAACCAACGAGTTTTTACAACTTATTTCCATGTAAAACGAGTCAAGAATGAAGCTAGAAGTGGTTTTCAAGTTCAAACGAGTCACGAACGAAGCCTCAAATTGTTACAAATTGTTTTTATGTTCAAATGAGTGAAGAATGATCCTACGAGTTTTTACAACTTATTTCCAAGTACAAACGATTCAAGAATGAAGCTAGAAGTGGTTTTCAAGTTCAAACGAGTCACGAACGAAGCCTCAAATTGTTACAAATTGTTTTTATGTTCAAATGAGTGAAGAATGATCCTACGAGTTTTTACAAGTTATTTCCTTGTACAAAAGGGTCAAGAATGAAGCTATAAGTGGCTTTCAAGTTCAAACGAGTTAAGAATGAAGCCTTAAATTGTTACCAATTGTTTTCTTGTACAAATAAGTCAAGAATGATGCTAAAAGTTCTTTCAAGTTGTTTCCATATATAAACGAGTCAAGAATGACGCTATAAGTTGTTTTGAAGTTCAAACAAGTCAAGAATGAAGCTATAATTTGTTTTCATGTTAAAACGAGTCAAGAACGTAGCCTCAAATTATTAAGAATTGTTTTCATGTTGAAATGAGTAAAGATTGATCCTACGAGTTTTTACAAGTTATTTACTTGTACAAACGAGTCAAGAATGAAGCTATAAGTGGCTTTCAAGTTCAAACAAGTTAAGAATGAAGCCTTATATTATTACAAATTGTTTTCATGTACAAATGAGTCAAGAATGATGCTAGAAGTTCTTTCAAGTTGTTTCCAAGTATAAACGAGTCAAGAATGAAGCTATAACTTGTTTTCAAGTTCAAACGAGTCAAGAATGAAGCTATAAGTGGCTTTCAAGTTCAAACGAGTTAAGAACGAAGCCTCAAATTATTACGAATTGTTTTCATGTTCATATGAGTCAAGATTGATCCTACGAGTTTTTACAAGTTATTTCCTTGTACAAACGAGTCAAGAATGAAGCTATAAGTGGATTTCAAGTTCAAACAAGTTAAGAATGAAGCCTTATATTATTACAAATTGTTTTCATGTACAAATGAGTCAAGAATGATGCTAGAAGTTCTTTCAAGTTGGTTCCAAGTATAAACGAGTCAAGAATGAAGCTATAACTTGTTTTCAAGTTCAAACGAGTCAAGAATGAAGCTATAAGTGGCTTTCAAGTTCAAACGAGTTAAGAATGAAGCCTTCTATTGTTATAAATTGTTTTCATGTACAAATGAGTCAAGAATGATGCTACAAGTTCTTTCAAGTTGTTTCCATGTATAAACGAGTCAAGAATGAAGCTATAAGTTGATTTCAAGTTCAAACGAGTCAAGAATAAAGCTATAAGTGGCTTTCAAGTTCAAACTAGTTAAGAATGAAGCCTTATATTGTTACAAATTATTTTCATGTACAAATGAGTCAAGAATGATGCTAGAAGTTCTTTCAAGTTGTTTCCAAGTATAAACGAGTCAAGAATGAAGCTATAAGTTGTTTTGAAGTTAAAACGAGTCAAGAATGAAGCTATAAGTGGCTTTCAAGTTCAAACGAGTTAAGAATGAAGCCTTAAATTGTTACAAATTGTTTTCATGTACAAATGAGTCAAGAATGATGCTACAAGTTCTTTCAAGTTGTTTCCATGTATAAACGAGTCAAGAAGGAAGCTATAAGTTGTTTTCAAGTTCAAACGAGTCAAGAATAAAGCGATAAGTGGCTTTCATGTTCAAACGAGTTAAGAATGAAGTCTTATATTGTTACAAATTGTTTTCATGTACAAATGAGTCAAGAATGATGCTAGAAGTTCTTTCAAGTTGTTTCCAAGTATAAACGAGTCAAGAATGATCCTATAAGTTGTTTTCAAGTTCAAACGAGTCAAGAATGAAGCTATAATTTGTTTTCAAGTTCAAACGAGTTAAGAATGAAGCCTCAAATTATTACGAATTGTTTTCATGTTCATATGAGTGAAGATTGATCCTACGAGTTTTTACAAGTTATTTGCATGTACAAACGAGTCAAGAATGAAGTTATAAGTGGCTTTCAAGTTCAAACGAGTTGAGAATGAAGCCTTAAATTGTTACAAATTGTTTTCATGTAGAAATGAGTCAAGAATGATGCTACAAGTTCTTTCAAGTTGTTTCCATGTATAAACGAGTCAAGAATGAAGCTATAAGATGTTTTCAAGTTCAAAAGAGTCAAGAATAAAGCTATAAGTGGCTTTCATGTTCAAACGAGTTAGGAATGAAGTCTTATATTGTTACAAATTGTTTTCATGTACAAATGAGTCAAGAATGATGCTAGATGTTCTTTCAAGTTGTTTCCAAGTGTAAACGAGTCAAGAATGATCCTATAAGTTGTTTTCAAGTTCAAACGAGTCAAGAATGAAGCTATAATTTGTTTTCAAGTTAAAACGAGTCAAGAACGAAGGCTCAAATTATTACGAATTGTTTTCATGTTCACATGAGTGAAGATTGATCGTACGAGATTTTACAAGTTATTTCCATGTACAAACGAGTCAAGAATAAAGCTATAAGTGGCTTTCAAGTTCAAACGAGTTAAGAATGAAGCTATAAGTGGCTTTCAAGTTCAAACGAGTTAAGAATGAATCCTTAAATTGTTACAATTTGTTTTCATGTACAAATGAGTCAAGAATGATGCTAAAAGTTCTTTCAAGTTGTTTCGATGTATAAACGAGTCAAGAATGAAGCTATAAGTGGCTTTCAAGTTCACACGATTTAAGAATGAATCCTTAAATTGTTACAATTTGTTTTCATGTACAAATGAGTCAAGAATGATGCTACAAATTTTTTCAAGTTGTTTCGATGTATAAACGAGTCAAGAATGAAACTATAAGTTGTTTTCAAGTTTTAAACGAGTCAAGAATGAAGCTATAAGTGGCTTTCAAGTTCACACGATTTAAGAATGAAGCCTTAAATTGTTACAAATTGTTTTCATGTACAAATGAGTCAAGAATGATGCTTCAAGTTCTTTCAAGTTGTTTCCATGTATAAACGAGCCAAGAATGAAGCTATAAGTTGTTTTTATGTTCAAACGAGTCAAGAATGAAGCTATAAGTTGTTTTCAAGTTCAAACGAGTCATGAATGAAGCTATAAGTTGTTTTGAAGTTCAAACGAGTCAAGAATGATGCTATAAGTTGTTTTCAAGTTCAAATGAGTCAAGAACGAAGCCTCAAATTGTTACGAATTGTTTTCATGTTCAAATGAGTGAGTAATGAACCTACGAGTTTTTACAACTTATTTCCATGTACAAACGAGTCAAGAATGAAGCTAGAAGTGGTTTTCAAGTTTAAACGAGTCACGAACGAAGCCTCAAATTGTTACAAATTGTTTTAATGTTCAATTGAGTGAAGAATGATCCTACGAGTTTTTACAAGTTATTTCCTTGTACAAAAGGGTCAAGATTTAAGCTATAAGTGGCTTTCAAGTTCAAACGAGTTAAGAATGAAGCCTTAAATTGTTACCAATTGTTTTCATGTACAAATGAGTCAAGAATGATGCTAAAAGTTCTTTCAAGTTGTTTCCATATATATAAACGAGTCCAGAATGAAGCTATAAGTTGTTTTCTAGTTCAAACAAGTCAAGAATGAAACTATAATTTGTTTTCAAGTTAAAACGAGTCAAGAACGAAGTCTCAAAATATTACGAATTGTTTTCATGTTCAAATGAGTAAAGATTGATCCTACGAGTTTTTACAAGTTATTTCCATGTACAAACGAGTCAAGAATGAAGCTATAAGTGGCTTTCAAGTTCAAACAAGTTAAGAATGAAGCCTTATATTCTTACAAATTGTTTTCATGTACAAATGAGTCAAGAATGATGCTAGAAGGTCTTTCAAGTTGTTTCCAAGTATAAACGAGTCAAGAATGAAGCTATAAGTTGATTTCAAGTTCAAACGAGTCAAGAATGAAGCTATAAGTTGCTTTCAAGTTCAAACGAGTTAAGAATGAAGCCTTATATTGTTATAAATTGTTTTCATGTACAAATGAGTCAAGAATGATGCTACAAGTTCTTTCAAGTTGTTTCCATGTATAAACGAGTCAAGAATGAAGCTATAAGTTGTTTTCAAGTTCAAACGAGTCAAGAATAAAGCTATAAGTGGCTTTCAAGTTCAAACCAGTTAAGAATGAAGCCTTATATTGTTACAAATTGTTTTCATGTACAAATGAGTCAAGAATGATGCTAGAAGTTCTTTCAAGTTGTTTCCAAGTATAAACGAGTCAAGAATGAAGTTATAAGTTGTTTTCAAGTTCAAATGGGTCAAAAATGAAGCTATAAGTGGCTTTCAAGTTCAAACGAGTTAAGAATAAAGCCTTAAATTGTTACAAATTGTTTTCATGTACAAACGAGTCAAGAATGATGCTACAAGTTCTTTCAAGTTGTTTCCATGTATAAACGAGTCAAGAATTAAGCTATAAGTTGTTTTCAAGTTCAAACGAGTCAAGAATAAAGCTATAAGTGGCTTTCATGTTCAAACGAGTTAAGAATGAAGTCTTATATTGTTACAAAGTGTTTTCATGTACAAATGAGTCAAGAATGATGCTAGAAGTTCTTTCAAGTTGTTTCCAAGTATAAACGAGTCAAGAATGATCCTATAAGTTGTTTTCAAGTTCAAACGAGTTAAGAATGAAGCTATAATTTGTTTTCAAGTTCAAACGAGTTAAGAACGAAGCCTCAAATTATTACGAATTGTTTTCATGTTCATAT
The DNA here is from genome assembly GCA_028671895.1 of Oenanthe sinensis. Lineage (NCBI taxonomy): Eukaryota > Viridiplantae > Streptophyta > Magnoliopsida > Apiales > Apiaceae > Oenanthe > Oenanthe sinensis. The sequence goes on from JAPMAC010000212.1 coordinate 11,455,936, forward strand.
GAGTGAAGATTGATCCTACGAGTTTTTACAAGTTATTTCCATGTACAAACGAGTCAAGAATGAAGCTATAAGTGGCTTTCAAGTTCAAACGAGTTGAGAATGAAGCCTTAAATTGTTACAAATTGTTTTCATGTAGAAATGAGTCAAGAATGATGCTACAAGTTCTTTCAAGTTGTTTCCATGTATAAACGAGTCAAGAATGAAGCTATAAGATGTGTTCAAGTTCAAACGAGTCAAGAATAAAGCTATAAGTGGCTTTCATGTTTAAACGAGTTAAGAATGAAGTCTTATATTGTTACAAATTGTTTTCATGTACAAATGAGTCAAGAATGATGCTAGAAGTTCTTTCAAGTTGTTTCCAAGTATAAACGAGTCAAGAATGATCCTATAAGTTGTTTTCAAGTTCAAACGAGTCAAGAATGAAGCTATAATTTGTTTTCAAGTTAAAACGAGTCAAGAACGAAGGCTCAAATTATTACGAATTGTTTTCATGTTCACATGAGTGAAGATTGATCGTACGAGATTTTACAAGTTATTTCCATGTACAAACGAGTCAAGAATAAAGGTATAAGTGGCTTTCAAGTTCAAACGAGTTAAGAATGAAGCTATAAGTGGCTTTCAAGTTCAAACGAGTAAAGAATGAATCCTTAAATTGTTAAAATTTGTTTTCATGTACAAATGAGTCAAGAATGATGCTAAAAGTTCTTTCAAGTTGTTTCGATGTATAAACGAGTCAAGAATGAAGCTATAAGTGCTTTCAAGTTCACACGATTTAAGAATGAATCCTTAAATTGTTACAAATTGTTTTCATGTACACATGAGTCAAGAATGATGCTTGAAGTTCTTTCAAGTTGTTTCCATGTATAAACGAGCCAAGAATGAAGCTATAAGTTGTTTTTATGTTCAAACGAGTCAAGAATGAAGCTATAAGTTGTTTTCAAGTTTTAAACGAGTCAAGAATGAAGCTATAAGTGGCTTTCAAGTTCACACGATTTAAGAATGAAGCCTTAAATTGTTACAAATTGTTTTCATGTACAAATGAGTCAAGAATGATGCTTGAAGTTCTTTCAAGTTGTTTCCATGTATAAACGAGCCAAGAATGAAGCTATAAGTTGTTTTTATGTTCAAACGAGTCAAGAATGAAGCTATAAGTTGTTTTCAAGTTCAAACGAGTCATGAATGAAGCTATAAGTTGTTTTGAAGTTCAAACGAGTCAAGAATGATGCTATAAGTTGTTTTCAAGTTCAAATGAGTCAAGAACGAAGCCTCAAATTGTTACGAATTGTTTTCATGTTCAAATGAGTGAATAATGAACCTACGAGTTTTTACAACTTATTTCCATGTACAAACGAGTCAAGAATGAAGCTAGAAGTGGTTTTCAAGTTTAAACGAGTCACGAACGAAGCCTCAAATTGTTACAAATTGTTTTAATGTTCAAATGAGTGAAGAATGATCCTACGAGTTTTTACAAGTTATTTCTTTGTACAAAAGGGTCAAGAATGAAGCTATAAGTGGCTTTCAAGTTCAAACGAGTTAAGAATGAAGCCTTAAATTGTTACCAATTGTTTTCATGTAAAAATGAGTCAAGAATGATGCTAAAAGTTCTTTCAAGTTGTTTCCATATATATAAACGAGTCCAGAATGAAGCTATAAGTTGTTTTCTAGTTCAAACGAGTCAAGAATAAAGCTATAATTTGTTTTCAAGTTAAAACGATTCAAGAACGATGCCTCAAATTATTATGAAATGTTTTCATGTTCAAATAAGTAAAGATTGATCCTACGAGTTTTTACAAGTTATTTCCATATACAAACGAGTCAAGAATGAAGCTATAAGTGGCTTTCAAGTTCAAACAAGTTAAGAATGAAGCCTTATATTGTTACAAATTGTTTTCATGTACAAATGAGTCAAGAATGATGCTACAAGTTCTTTCAAGTTGTTTCCATGTATAAACGAGTCAAGAATGAAGCTATAAGATGTTTTCAAGTTCAAACGAGTCAAGAATAAAGCTATAAGTGGCTTTCATGTTTAAACGAGTTAAGAATGAAGTCTTATATTGTTACAAATTGTTTTCATGTACAAATGAGTCAAGAATGATGCTAGAAGTTCTTTCAAGTTGTTTCCAAGTATAAACGAGTCAAGAATGATCCTATAAGTTGTTTTCAAGTTCAAACGAGTCAAGAATGAAGCTATAATTTGTTTTCAAGTTAAAACGAGTCAAGAACGAAGGCTCAAATTATTACGAATTGTTTTCATGTTCACATGAGTGAAGATTGATCGTACGAGATTTTACAAGTTATTTCCATGTACAAACGAGTCAAGAATAAAGGTATAAGTGGCTTTCAAGTTCAAACGAGTTAAGAATGAAGCTATAAGTGGCTTTCAAGTTCAAACGAGTTAAGAATGAATCCTTAAATTGTTACAATTTGTTTTCATGTACAAATGAGTCAAGAATGATGCTAAAAGTTCTTTCAAGTTGTTTCGATGTATAAACGAGTCAAGAATGAAGCTATAAGTGCTTTCAAGTTCACACGATTTAAGAATGAATCCTTAAATTGTTACAAATTGTTTTCATGTACACATGAGTCAAGAATGATGCTTGAAGTTCTTTCAAGTTGTTTCCATGTATAAACGAGCCAAGAATGAAGCTATAAGTTGTTTTTATGTTCAAACGAGTCAAGAATGAAGCTATAAGTTGTTTTCAAGTTTTAAACGAGTCAAGAATGAAGCTATAAGTGGCTTTCAAGTTCACACGATTTAAGAATGAAGCCTTAAATTGTTACAAATTGTTTTCATGTACAAATGAGTCAAGAATGATGCTTGAAGTTCTTTCAAGTTGTTTCCATGTATAAACGAGCCAAGAATGAAGCTATAAGTTGTTTTTATGTTCAAACGAGTCAAGAATGAAGCTATAAGTTGTTTTCAAGTTCAAACGAGTCATGAATGAAGCTATAAGTTGTTTTGAAGTTCAAACGAGTCAAGAATGATGCTATAAGTTGTTTTCAAGTTCAAATGAGTCAAGAACGAAGCCTCAAATTGTTACGAATTGTTTTCATGTTCAAATGAGTGAATAATGAACCTACGAGTTTTTACAACTTATTTCCATGTACAAACGAGTCAAGAATGAAGCTAGAAGTGGTTTTCAAGTTTAAACGAGTCACGAACGAAGCCTCAAATTGTTACAAATTGTTTTAATGTTCAAATGAGTGAAGAATGATCCTACGAGTTTTTACAAGTTATTTCTTTGTACAAAAGTGTCAAGAATGAAGCTATAAGTGGCTTTCAAGTTCAAACGAGTTAAGAATGAAGCCTTAAATTGTTACAAATTGTTTTCATGTACAAATGAGTCAAGAATGATGCTTGAAGTTCTTTCAAGTTGTTTCCATGTATAAACGAGCCAAGAATGAAGCTATAAGTTGTTTTTATGTTCAAACGAGTCAAGAATGAAGCTATAAGTTGTTTTCAAGTTCAAACGAGTCATGAATGAAGCTATAAGTTGTTTTGAAGTTCAAACGAGTCAAGAATGATGCTATAAGTTGTTTTCAAGTTCAAATGAGTCAAGAACGAAGCCTCAAATTGTTACGAATTGTTTTCATGTTCAAATGAGTGAATAATGAACCTACGAGTTTTTACAACTTATTTCCATGTACAAACGAGTCAAGAATGAAGCTAGAAGTGGTTTTCAAGTTTAAACGAGTCACGAACGAAGCCTCAAATTGTTACAAATTGTTTTAATGTTCAAATGAGTGAAGAATGATCCTACGAGTTTTTACAAGTTATTTCTTTGTACAAAAGGGTCAAGAATGAAGCTATAAGTGGCTTTCAAGTTCAAACGAGTTAAGAATGAAGCCTTAAATTGTTACCAATTGTTTTCATGTAAAAATGAGTCAAGAATGATGCTAAAAGTTCTTTCAAGTTGTTTCCATATATATAAACGAGTCCAGAATGAAGCTATAAGTTGTTTTCTAGTTCAAACGAGTCAAGAATAAAGCTATAATTTGTTTTCAAGTTAAAACGATTCAAGAACGATGCCTCAAATTATTATGAAATGTTTTCATGTTCAAATAAGTAAAGATTGATCCTACGAGTTTTTACAAGTTATTTCCATATACAAACGAGTCAAGAATGAAGCTATAAGTGGCTTTCAAGTTCAAACAAGTTAAGAATGAAGCCTTATATTGTTACAAATTGTTTTCATGTACAAATGAGTCAAGAATGATGCTACAAGTTCTTTCAAGTTGTTTCCATGTATAAACGAGTCAAGAATGAAGCTATAAGATGTTTTCAAGTTCAAACGAGTCAAGAATAAAGCTATAAGTGGCTTTCATGTTTAAACGAGTTAAGAATGAAGTCTTATATTGTTACAAATTGTTTTCATGTACAAATGAGTCAAGAATGATGCTAGAAGTTCTTTCAAGTTGTTTCCAAGTATAAACGAGTCAAGAATGATCCTATAAGTTGTTTTCAAGTTCAAACGAGTCAAGAATGAAGCTATAATTTGTTTTCAAGTTAAAACGAGTCAAGAACGAAGGCTCAAATTATTACGAATTGTTTTCATGTTCACATGAGTGAAGATTGATCGTACGAGATTTTACAAGTTATTTCCATGTACAAACGAGTCAAGAATAAAGGTATAAGTGGCTTTCAAGTTCAAACGAGTTAAGAATGAAGCTATAAGTGGCTTTCAAGTTCAAACGAGTTAAGAATGAATCCTTAAATTGTTACAATTTGTTTTCATGTACAAATGAGTCAAGAATGATGCTAAAAGTTCTTTCAAGTTGTTTCGATGTATAAACGAGTCAAGAATGAAGCTATAAGTGCTTTCAAGTTCACACGATTTAAGAATGAATCCTTAAATTGTTACAAATTGTTTTCATGTACACATGAGTCAAGAATGATGCTTGAAGTTCTTTCAAGTTGTTTCCATGTATAAACGAGCCAAGAATGAAGCTATAAGTTGTTTTTATGTTCAAACGAGTCAAGAATGAAGCTATAAGTTGTTTTCAAGTTTTAAACGAGTCAAGAATGAAGCTATAAGTGGCTTTCAAGTTCACACGATTTAAGAATGAAGCCTTAAATTGTTACAAATTGTTTTCATGTACAAATGAGTCAAGAATGATGCTTGAAGTTCTTTCAAGTTGTTTCCATGTATAAACGAGCCAAGAATGAAGCTATAAGTTGTTTTTATGTTCAAACGAGTCAAGAATGAAGCTATAAGTTGTTTTCAAGTTCAAACGAGTCATGAATGAAGCTATAAGTTGTTTTGAAGTTCAAACGAGTCAAGAATGATGCTATAAGTTGTTTTCAAGTTCAAATGAGTCAAGAACGAAGCCTCAAATTGTTACGAATTGTTTTCATGTTCAAATGAGTGAATAATGAACCTACGAGTTTTTACAACTTATTTCCATGTACAAACGAGTCAAGAATGAAGCTAGAAGTGGTTTTCAAGTTTAAACGAGTCACGAACGAAGCCTCAAATTGTTACAAATTGTTTTAATGTTCAAATGAGTGAAGAATGATCCTACGAGTTTTTACAAGTTATTTCTTTGTACAAAAGTGTCAAGAATGAAGCTATAAGTGGCTTTCAAGTTCAAACGAGTTAAGAATGAAGCCTTAAATTGTTACAAATTGTTTTCATGTACAAATGAGTCAAGAATGATGCTTGAAGTTCTTTCAAGTTGTTTCCATGTATAAACGAGCCAAGAATGAAGCTATAAGTTGTTTTTATGTTCAAACGAGTCAAGAATGAAGCTATAAGTTGTTTTCAAGTTCAAACGAGTCATGAATGAAGCTATAAGTTGTTTTGAAGTTCAAACGAGTCAAGAATGATGCTATAAGTTGTTTTCAAGTTCAAATGAGTCAAGAACGAAGCCTCAAATTGTTACGAATTGTTTTCATGTTCAAATGAGTGAATAATGAACCTACGAGTTTTTACAACTTATTTCCATGTACAAACGAGTCAAGAATGAAGCTAGAAGTGGTTTTCAAGTTTAAACGAGTCACGAACGAAGCCTCAAATTGTTACAAATTGTTTTAATGTTCAAATGAGTGAAGAATGATCCTACGAGTTTTTACAAGTTATTTCTTTGTACAAAAGGGTCAAGAATGAAGCTATAAGTGGCTTTCAAGTTCAAACGAGTTAAGAATGAAGCCTTAAATTGTTACCAATTGTTTTCATGTAAAAATGAGTCAAGAATGATGCTAAAAGTTCTTTCAAGTTGTTTCCATATATATAAACGAGTCCAGAATGAAGCTATAAGTTGTTTTCTAGTTCAAACGAGTCAAGAATAAAGCTATAATTTGTTTTCAAGTTAAAACGATTCAAGAACGATGCCTCAAATTATTATGAAATGTTTTCATGTTCAAATAAGTAAAGATTGATCCTACGAGTTTTTACAAGTTATTTCCATATACAAACGAGTCAAGAATGAAGCTATAAGTGGCTTTCAAGTTCAAACAAGTTAAGAATGAAGCCTTATATTGTTACAAATTGTTTTCATGTACAAATGAGTCAAGAATGATGCTACAAGTTCTTTCAAGTTGTTTCCATGTATAAACGAGTCAAGAATGAAGCTATAAGATGTTTTCAAGTTCAAACGAGTCAAGAATAAAGCTATAAGTGGCTTTCATGTTTAAACGAGTTAAGAATGAAGTCTTATATTGTTACAAATTGTTTTCATGTACAAATGAGTCAAGAATGATGCTAGAAGTTCTTTCAAGTTGTTTCCAAGTATAAACGAGTCAAGAATGATCCTATAAGTTGTTTTCAAGTTCAAACGAGTCAAGAATGAAGCTATAATTTGTTTTCAAGTTAAAACGAGTCAAGAACGAAGGCTCAAATTATTACGAATTGTTTTCATGTTCACATGAGTGAAGATTGATCGTACGAGATTTTACAAGTTATTTCCATGTACAAACGAGTCAAGAATAAAGGTATAAGTGGCTTTCAAGTTCAAACGAGTTAAGAATGAAGCTATAAGTGGCTTTCAAGTTCAAACGAGTTAAGAATGAATCCTTAAATTGTTACAATTTGTTTTCATGTACAAATGAGTCAAGAATGATGCTAAAAGTTCTTTCAAGTTGTTTCGATGTATAAACGAGTCAAGAATGAAGCTATAAGTGCTTTCAAGTTCACACGATTTAAGAATGAATCCTTAAATTGTTACAAATTGTTTTCATGTACACATGAGTCAAGAATGATGCTTGAAGTTCTTTCAAGTTGTTTCCATGTATAAACGAGCCAAGAATGAAGCTATAAGTTGTTTTTATGTTCAAACGAGTCAAGAATGAAGCTATAAGTTGTTTTCAAGTTTTAAACGAGTCAAGAATGAAGCTATAAGTGGCTTTCAAGTTCACACGATTTAAGAATGAAGCCTTAAATTGTTACAAATTGTTTTCATGTACAAATGAGTCAAGAATGATGCTTGAAGTTCTTTCAAGTTGTTTCCATGTATAAACGAGCCAAGAATGAAGCTATAAGTTGTTTTTATGTTCAAACGAGTCAAGAATGAAGCTATAAGTTGTTTTCAAGTTCAAACGAGTCATGAATGAAGCTATAAGTTGTTTTGAAGTTCAAACGAGTCAAGAATGATGCTATAAGTTGTTTTCAAGTTCAAATGAGTCAAGAACGAAGCCTCAAATTGTTACGAATTGTTTTCATGTTCAAATGAGTGAATAATGAACCTACGAGTTTTTACAACTTATTTCCATGTACAAACGAGTCAAGAATGAAGCTAGAAGTGGTTTTCAAGTTTAAACGAGTCACGAACGAAGCCTCAAATTGTTACAAATTGTTTTAATGTTCAAATGAGTGAAGAATGATCCTACGAGTTTTTACAAGTTATTTCTTTGTACAAAAGTGTCAAGAATGAAGCTATAAGTGGCTTTCAAGTTCAAACGAGTTAAGAATGAAGCCTTAAATTGTTACAAATTGTTTTCATGTACAAATGAGTCAAGAATGATGCTTGAAGTTCTTTCAAGTTGTTTCCATGTATAAACGAGCCAAGAATGAAGCTATAAGTTGTTTTTATGTTCAAACGAGTCAAGAATGAAGCTATAAGTTGTTTTCAAGTTCAAACGAGTCATGAATGAAGCTATAAGTTGTTTTGAAGTTCAAACGAGTCAAGAATGATGCTATAAGTTGTTTTCAAGTTCAAATGAGTCAAGAACGAAGCCTCAAATTGTTACGAATTGTTTTCATGTTCAAATGAGTGAATAATGAACCTACGAGTTTTTACAACTTATTTCCATGTACAAACGAGTCAAGAATGAAGCTAGAAGTGGTTTTCAAGTTTAAACGAGTCACGAACGAAGCCTCAAATTGTTACAAATTGTTTTAATGTTCAAATGAGTGAAGAATGATCCTACGAGTTTTTACAAGTTATTTCTTTGTACAAAAGGGTCAAGAATGAAGCTATAAGTGGCTTTCAAGTTCAAACGAGTTAAGAATGAAGCCTTAAATTGTTACCAATTGTTTTCATGTAAAAATGAGTCAAGAATGATGCTAAAAGTTCTTTCAAGTTGTTTCCATATATATAAACGAGTCCAGAATGAAGCTATAAGTTGTTTTCTAGTTCAAACGAGTCAAGAATAAAGCTATAATTTGTTTTCAAGTTAAAACGATTCAAGAACGATGCCTCAAATTATTATGAAATGTTTTCATGTTCAAATAAGTAAAGATTGATCCTACGAGTTTTTACAAGTTATTTCCATATACAAACGAGTCAAGAATGAAGCTATAAGTGGCTTTCAAGTTCAAACAAGTTAAGAATGAAGCCTTATATTGTTACAAATTGTTTTCATGTACAAATGAGTCAAGAATGATGCTACAAGTTCTTTCAAGTTGTTTCCATGTATAAACGAGTCAAGAATGAAGCTATAAGATGTTTTCAAGTTCAAACGAGTCAAGAATAAAGCTATAAGTGGCTTTCATGTTTAAACGAGTTAAGAATGAAGTCTTATATTGTTACAAATTGTTTTCATGTACAAATGAGTCAAGAATGATGCTAGAAGTTCTTTCAAGTTGTTTCCAAGTATAAACGAGTCAAGAATGATCCTATAAGTTGTTTTCAAGTTCAAACGAGTCAAGAATGAAGCTATAATTTGTTTTCAAGTTAAAACGAGTCAAGAACGAAGGCTCAAATTATTACGAATTGTTTTCATGTTCACATGAGTGAAGATTGATCGTACGAGATTTTACAAGTTATTTCCATGTACAAACGAGTCAAGAATAAAGCTATAAGTGGCTTTCAAGTTCAAACGAGTTAAGAATGAAGCTATAAGTGGCTTTCAAGTTCAAACGAGTTAAGAATGAATCCTTAAATTTTTACAATTTGTTTTCATGTACAAATGAGTCAAGAATGATGCTAAAAGTTCTTTCAAGTTGTTTCGATGTATAAACGAGTCAAGAATGAAGCTATAAGTGCTTTCAAGTTCACACGATTTAAGAATGAATCCTTAAATTGTTACAAATTGTTTTCATGTACACATGAGTCAAGAATGATGCTTGAAGTTCTTTCAAGTTGTTTCCATGTATAAACGAGCCAAGAATGAAGCTATAAGTTGTTTTTATGTTCAAACGAGTCAAGAATGAAGCTATAAGTTGTTTTCAAGTTTTAAACGAGTCAAGAATGAAGCTATAAGTGGCTTTCAAGTTCACACGATTTAAGAATGAAGCCTTAAATTGTTACAAATTGTTTTCATGTACAAATGAGTCAAGAATGATGCTTGAAGTTCTTTCAAGTTGTTTCCATGTATAAACGAGCCAAGAATGAAGCTATAAGTTGTTTTTATGTTCAAACGAGTCAAGAATGAAGCTATAAGTTGTTTTCAAGTTCAAACGAGTCATGAATGAAGCTATAAGTTGTTTTGAAGTTCAAACGAGTCAAGAATGATGCTATAAGTTGTTTTCAAGTTCAAATGAGTCAAGAACGAAGCCTCAAATTGTTACGAATTGTTTTCATGTTCAAATGAGTGAATAATGAACCTACGAGTTTTTACAACTTATTTCCATGTACAAACGAGTCAAGAATGAAGCTAGAAGTGGTTTTCAAGTTTAAACGAGTCACGAACGAAGCCTCAAATTGTTACAAATTGTTTTAATGTTCAAATGAGTGAAGAATGATCCTACGAGTTTTTACAAGTTATTTCTTTGTACAAAAGTGTCAAGAATGAAGCTATAAGTGGCTTTCAAGTTCAAACGAGTTAAGAATGAAGCCTTAAATTGTTACAAATTGTTTTCATGTACAAATGAGTCAAGAATGATGCTTGAAGTTCTTTCAAGTTGTTTCCATGTATAAACGAGCCAAGAATGAAGCTATAAGTTGTTTTTATGTTCAAACGAGTCAAGAATGAAGCTATAAGTTGTTTTCAAGTTCAAACGAGTCATGAATGAAGCTATAAGTTGTTTTAAAGTTCAAACGAGTCAAGAATGATGCTATAAGTTGTTTTCAAGTTCAAATGAGTCAAGAACGAAGCCTCAAATTGTTACGAATTGTTTTCATGTTCAAATGAGTGAATAATGAACCTACGAGTTTTTACAACTTATTTCCATGTACAAACGAGTCAAGAATGAAGCTAGAAGTGGTTTTCAAGTTTAAACGAGTCACGAACGAAGCCTCAAATTGTTACAAATTGTTTTAATGTTCAAATGAGTGAAGAATGATCCTACGAGTTTTTACAAGTTATTTCTTTGTACAAAAGGGTCAAGAATGAAGCTATAAGTGGCTTTCAAGTTCAAACGAGTTAAGAATGAAGCCTTAAATTGTTACCAATTGTTTTCATGTAAAAATGAGTCAAGAATGATGCTAAAAGTTCTTTCAAGTTGTTTCCATATATATAAACGAGTCCAGAATGAAGCTATAAGTTGTTTTCTAGTTCAAACGAGTCAAGAATAAAGCTATAATTTGTTTTCAAGTTAAAACGATTCAAGAACGATGCCTCAAATTATTATGAAATGTTTTCATGTTCAAATAAGTAAAGATTGATCCTACGAGTTTTTACAAGTTATTTCCATATACAAACGAGTCAAGAATGAAGCTATAAGTGGCTTTCAAGTTCAAACAAGTTAAGAATGAAGCCTTATATTGTTACAAATTGTTTTCATGTACAAATGAGTCAAGAATGATGCTACAAGTTCTTTCAAGTTGTTTCCATGTATAAACGAGTCAAGAATGAAGCTATAAGATGTTTTCAAGTTCAAACGAGTCAAGAATAAAGCTATAAGTGGCTTTCATGTTTAAACGAGTTAAGAATGAAGTCTTATATTGTTACAAATTGTTTTCATGTACAAATGAGTCAAGAATGATGCTAGAAGTTCTTTCAAGTTGTTTCCAAGTATAAACGAGTCAAGAATGATCCTATAAGTTGTTTTCAAGTTCAAACGAGTCAAGAATGAAGCTATAATTTGTTTTCAAGTTAAAACGAGTCAAGAACGAAGGCTCAAATTATTACGAATTGTTTTCATGTTCACATGAGTGAAGATTGATCGTACGAGATTTTACAAGTTATTTCCATGTACAAACGAGTCAAGAATAAAGGTATAAGTGGCTTTCAAGTTCAAACGAGTTAAGAATGAAGCTATAAGTGGCTTTCAAGTTCAAACGAGTTAAGAATGAATCCTTAAATTGTTACAATTTGTTTTCATGTACAAATGAGTCAAGAATGATGCTAAAAGTTCTTTCAAGTTGTTTCGATGTATAAACGAGTCAAGAATGAAGCTATAAGTGCTTTCAAGTTCACACGATTTAAGAATGAATCCTTAAATTGTTACAAATTGTTTTCATGTACACATGAGTCAAGAATGATGCTTGAAGTTCTTTCAAGTTGTTTCCATGTATAAACGAGCCAAGAATGAAGCTATAAGTTGTTTTTATGTTCAAACGAGTCAAGAATGAAGCTATAAGTTGTTTTCAAGTTTTAAACGAGTCAAGAATGAAGCTATAAGTGGCTTTCAAGTTCACACGATTTAAGAATGAAGCCTTAAATTGTTACAAATTGTTTTCATGTACAAATGAGTCAAGAATGATGCTTGAAGTTCTTTCAAGTTGTTTCCATGTATAAACGAGCCAAGAATGAAGCTATAAGTTGTTTTTATGTTCAAACGAGTCAAGAATGAAGCTATAAGTTGTTTTCAAGTTCAAACGAGTCATGAATGAAGCTATAAGTTGTTTTGAAGTTCAAACGAGTCAAGAATGATGCTATAAGTTGTTTTCAAGTTCAAGTGAGTCAAGAACGAAGCCTCAAATTGTTACGAATTGTTTTCATGTTCAAATGAGTGAATAATGAACCTACGAGTTTTTACAACTTATTTCCATGTACAAACGAGTCAAGAATGAAGCTAGAAGTGGTTTTTAAGTTTAAACGAGTCACGAACGAAGCCTCAAATTGTTACAAATTGTTTTAATGTTCAAATGAGTGAAGAATGATCCTACGAGTTTTTACAAGTTATTTCTTTGTACAAAAGGGTCAAGAATGAAGCTATAAGTGGCTTTCAAGTTCAAACGAGTTAAGAATGAAGCCTTAAATTGTTACCAATTGTTTTCATGTAAAAATGAGTCAAGAATGATGCTAAAAGTTCTTTCAAGTTGTTTCCATATATATAAACGAGTCCAGAATGAAGCTATAAGTTGTTTTCTAGTTCAAACGAGTCAAGAATAAAGCTATAATTTGTTTTCAAGTTAAAACGATTCAAGAACGATGCCTCAAATTATTATGAAATGTTTTCATGTTCAAATAAGTAAAGATTGATCCTACGAGTTTTTACAAGTTATTTCCATATACAAACGAGTCAAGAATGAAGCTATAAGTGGCTTTCAAGTTCAAACAAGTTAAGAATGAAGCCTTATATTGTTACAAATTGTTTTCATGTACAAATGAGTCAAGAATGATGCTACAAGTTCTTTCAAGTTGTTTCCATGTATAAACGAGTCAAGAATGAAGCTATAAGATGTTTTCAAGTTCAAACGAGTCAAGAATAAAGCTATAAGTGGCTTTCATGTTTAAACGAGTTAAGAATGAAGTCTTATATTGTTACAAATTGTTTTCATGTACAAATGAGTCAAGAATGATGCTAGAAGTTCTTTCAAGTTGTTTCCAAGTATAAACGAGTCAAGAATGATCCTATAAGTTGTTTTCAAGTTCAAACGAGTCAAGAATGAAGCTATAATTTGTTTTCAAGTTAAAACGAGTCAAGAACGAAGGCTCAAATTATTACGAATTGTTTTCATGTTCACATGAGTGAAGATTGATCGTACGAGATTTTACAAGTTATTTCCATGTACAAACGAGTCAAGAATAAAGGTATAAGTGGCTTTCAAGTTCAAACGAGTTAAGAATGAAGCTATAAGTGGCTTTCAAGTTCAAACGAGTTAAGAATGAATCCTTAAATTGTTACAATTTGTTTTCATGTACAAATGAGTCAAGAATGATGCTAAAAGTTCTTTCAAGTTGTTTCGATGTATAAACGAGTCAAGAATGAAGCTATAAGTGCTTTCAAGTTCACACGATTTAAGAATGAATCCTTAAATTGTTACAAATTGTTTTCATGTACACATGAGTCAAGAATGATGCTTGAAGTTCTTTCAAGTTGTTTCCATGTATAAACGAGCCAAGAATGAAGCTATAAGTTGTTTTTATGTTCAAACGAGTCAAGAATGAAGCTATAAGTTGTTTTCAAGTTTTAAACGAGTCAAGAATGAAGCTATAAGTGGCTTTCAAGTTCACACGATTTAAGAATGAAGCCTTAAATTGTTACAAATTGTTTTCATGTACAAATGAGTCAAGAATGATGCTTGAAGTTCTTTCAAGTTGTTTCCATGTATAAACGAGCCAAGAATGAAGCTATAAGTTGTTTTTATGTTCAAACGAGTCAAGAATGAAGCTATAAGTTGTTTTCAAGTTCAAACGAGTCATGAATGAAGCTATAAGTTGTTTTGAAGTTCAAACGAGTCAAGAATGATGCTATAAGTTGTTTTCAAGTTCAAATGAGTCAAGAACGAAGCCTCAAATTGTTACGAATTGTTTTCATGTTCAAATGAGTGAATAATGAACCTACGAGTTTTTACAACTTATTTCCATGTACAAACGAGTCAAGAATGAAGCTAGAAGTGGTTTTCAAGTTTAAACGAGTCACGAACGAAGCCTCAAATTGTTACAAATTGTTTTAATGTTCAAATGAGTGAAGAATGATCCTACGAGTTTTTACAAGTTATTTCTTTGTACAAAAGTGTCAAGAATGAAGCTATAAGTGGCTTTCAAGTTCAAACGAGTTAAGAATGAAGCCTTAAATTGTTACAAATTGTTTTCATGTACAAATGAGTCAAGAATGATGCTTGAAGTTCTTTCAAGTTGTTTCCATGTATAAACGAGCCAAGAATGAAGCTATAAGTTGTTTTTATGTTCAAACGAGTCAAGAATGAAGCTATAAGTTGTTTTCAAGTTCAAACGAGTCATGAATGAAGCTATAAGTTGTTTTGAAGTTCAAACGAGTCAAGAATGATGCTATAAGTTGTTTTCAAGTTCAAATGAGTCAAGAACGAAGCCTCAAATTGTTACGAATTGTTTTCATGTTCAAATGAGTGAATAATGAACCTACGAGTTTTTACAACTTATTTCCATGTACAAACGAGTCAAGAATGAAGCTAGAAGTGGTTTTCAAGTTTAAACGAGTCACGAACGAAGCCTCAAATTGTTACAAATTGTTTTAATGTTCAAATGAGTGAAGAATGATCCTACGAGTTTTTACAAGTTATTTCTTTGTACAAAAGGGTCAAGAATGAAGCTATAAGTGGCTTTCAAGTTCAAACGAGTTAAGAATGAAGCCTTAAATTGTTACCAATTGTTTTCATGTAAAAATGAGTCAAGAATGATGCTAAAAGTTCTTTCAAGTTGTTTCCATATATATAAACGAGTCCAGAATGAAGCTATAAGTTGTTTTCTAGTTCAAACGAGTCAAGAATAAAGCTATAATTTGTTTTCAAGTTAAAACGATTCAAGAACGATGCCTCAAATTATTATGAAATGTTTTCATGTTCAAATAAGTAAAGATTGATCCTACGAGTTTTTACAAGTTATTTCCATATACAAACGAGTCAAGAATGAAGCTATAAGTGGCTTTCAAGTTCAAACAAGTTAAGAATGAAGCCTTATATTGTTACAAATTGTTTTCATGTACAAATGAGTCAAGAATGATGATACAAGTTCTTTCAAGTTGTTTCCATGTATAAACGAGTCAAGAATGAAGCTATAAGATGTTTTCAAGTTCAAACGAGTCAAGAATAAAGCTATAAGTGGCTTTCATGTTTAAACGAGTTAAGAATGAAGTCTTATATTGTTACAAATTGTTTTCATGTACAAATGAGTCAAGAATGATGCTAGAAGTTCTTTCAAGTTGTTTCCAAGTATAAACGAGTCAAGAATGATCCTATAAGTTGTTTTCAAGTTCAAACGAGTCAAGAATGAAGCTATAATTTGTTTTCAAGTTAAAACGAGTCAAGAACGAAGGCTCAAATTATTACGAATTGTTTTCATGTTCACATGAGTGAAGATTGATCGTACGAGATTTTACAAGTTATTTCCATGTACAAACGAGTCAAGAATAAAGGTATAAGTGGCTTTCAAGTTCAAACGAGTTAAGAATGAAGCTATAAGTGGCTTTCAAGTTCAAACGAGTTAAGAATGAATCCTTAAATTTTTACAATTTGTTTTCATGTACAAATGAGTCAAGAATGATGCTAAAAGTTCTTTCAAGTTGTTTCGATGTATAAACGAGTCAAGAATGAAGCTATAAGTGCTTTCAAGTTCACACGATTTAAGAATGAATCCTTAAATTGTTACAAATTGTTTTCATGTACACATGAGTCAAGAATGATGCTTGAAGTTCTTTCAAGTTGTTTCCATGTATAAACGAGCCAAGAATGAAGCTATAAGTTGTTTTTATGTTCAAACGAGTCAAGAATGAAGCTATAAGTTGTTTTCAAGTTTTAAACGAGTCAAGAATGAAGCTATAAGTGGCTTTCAAGTTCACACGATTTAAGAATGAAGCCTTAAATTGTTACAAATTGTTTTCATGTACAAATGAGTCAAGAATGATGCTTGAAGTTCTTTCAAGTTGTTTCCATGTATAAACGAGCCAAGAATGAAGCTATAAGTTGTTTTTATGTTCAAACGAGTCAAGAATGAAGCTATAAGTTGTTTTCAAGTTCAAACGAGTCATGAATGAAGCTATAAGTTGTTTTGAAGTTCAAACGAGTCAAGAATGATGCTATAAGTTGTTTTCAAGTTCAAATGAGTCAAGAACGAAGCCTCAAATTGTTACGAATTGTTTTCATGTTCAAATGAGTGAATAATGAACCTACGAGTTTTTACAACTTATTTCCATGTACAAACGAGTCAAGAATGAAGCTAGAAGTGGTTTTCAAGTTTAAACGAGTCACGAACGAAGCCTCAAATTGTTACAAATTGTTTTAATGTTCAAATGAGTGAAGAATGATCCTACGAGTTTTTACAAGTTATTTCTTTGTACAAAAGTGTCAAGAATGAAGCTATAAGTGGCTTTCAAGTTCAAACGAGTTAAGAATGAAGCCTTAAATTGTTACAAATTGTTTTCATGTACAAATGAGTCAAGAATGATGCTTGAAGTTCTTTCAAGTTGTTTCCATGTATAAACGAGCCAAGAATGAAGCTATAAGTTGTTTTTATGTTCAAACGAGTCAAGAATGAAGCTATAAGTTGTTTTCAAGTTCAAACGAGTCATGAATGAAGCTATAAGTTGTTTTGAAGTTCAAACGAGTCAAGAATGATGCTATAAGTTGTTTTCAAGTTCAAATGAGTCAAGAACGAAGCCTCAAATTGTTACGAATTGTTTTCATGTTCAAATGAGTGAATAATGAACCTACGAGTTTTTACAACTTATTTCCATGTACAAACGAGTCAAGAATGAAGCTAGAAGTGGTTTTCAAGTTTAAACGAGTCACGAACGAAGCCTCAAATTGTTACAAATTGTTTTAATGTTCAAATGAGTGAAGAATGATCCTACGAGTTTTTACAAGTTATTTCTTTGTACAAAAGGGTCAAGAATGAAGCTATAAGTGGCTTTCAAGTTCAAACGAGTTAAGAATGAAGCCTTAAATTGTTACCAATTGTTTTCATGTAAAAATGAGTCAAGAATGATGCTAAAAGTTCTTTCAAGTTGTTTCCATATATATAAACGAGTCCAGAATGAAGCTATAAGTTGTTTTCTAGTTCAAACGAGTCAAGAATAAAGCTATAATTTGTTTTCAAGTTAAAACGATTCAAGAACGATGCCTCAAATTATTATGAAATGTTTTCATGTTCAAATAAGTAAAGATTGATCCTACGAGTTTTTACAAGTTATTTCCATATACAAACGAGTCAAGAATGAAGCTATAAGTGGCTTTCAAGTTCAAACAAGTTAAGAATGAAGCCTTATATTGTTACAAATTGTTTTCATGTACAAATGAGTCAAGAATGATGCTACAAGTTCTTTCAAGTTGTTTCCATGTATAAACGAGTCAAGAATGAAGCTATAAGATGTTTTCAAGTTCAAACGAGTCAAGAATAAAGCTATAAGTGGCTTTCATGTTTAAACGAGTTAAGAATGAAGTCTTATATTGTTACAAATTGTTTTCATGTACAAATGAGTCAAGAATGATGCTAGAAGTTCTTTCAAGTTGTTTCCAAGTATAAACGAGTCAAGAATGATCCTATAAGTTGTTTTCAAGTTCAAACGAGTCAAGAATGAAGCTATAATTTGTTTTCAAGTTAAAACGAGTCAAGAACGAAGGCTCAAATTATTACGAATTGTTTTCATGTTCACATGAGTGAAGATTGATCGTACGAGATTTTACAAGTTATTTCCATGTACAAACGAGTCAAGAATAAAGGTATAAGTGGCTTTCAAGTTCAAACGAGTTAAGAATGAAGCTATAAGTGGCTTTCAAGTTCAAACGAGTTAAGAATGAATCCTTAAATTTTTACAATTTGTTTTCATGTACAAATGAGTCAAGAATGATGCTAAAAGTTCTTTCAAGTTGTTTCGATGTATAAACGAGTCAAGAATGAAGCTATAAGTGCTTTCAAGTTCACACGATTTAAGAATGAATCCTTAAATTGTTACAAATTGTTTTCATGTACACATGAGTCAAGAATGATGCTTGAAGTTCTTTCAAGTTGTTTCCATGTATAAACGAGCCAAGAATGAAGCTATAAGTTGTTTTTATGTTCAAACGAGTCAAGAATGAAGCTATAAGTTGTTTTCAAGTTTTAAACGAGTCAAGAATGAAGCTATAAGTGGCTTTCAAGTTCACACGATTTAAGAATGAAGCCTTAAATTGTTACAAATTGTTTTCATGTACAAATGAGTCAAGAATGATGCTTGAAGTTCTTTCAAGTTGTTTCCATGTATAAACGAGCCAAGAATGAAGCTATAAGTTGTTTTTATGTTCAAACGAGTCAAGAATGAAGCTATAAGTTGTTTTCAAGTTCAAACGAGTCATGAATGAAGCTATAAGTTGTTTTGAAGTTCAAACGAGTCAAGAATGATGCTATAAGTTGTTTTCAAGTTCAAATGAGTCAAGAACGAAGCCTCAAATTGTTACGAATTGTTTTCATGTTCAAATGAGTGAATAATGAACCTACGAGTTTTTACAACTTATTTCCATGTACAAACGAGTCAAGAATGAAGCTAGAAGTGGTTTTCAAGTTTAAACGAGTCACGAACGAAGCCTCAAATTGTTACAAATTGTTTTAATGTTCAAATGAGTGAAGAATGATCCTACGAGTTTTTACAAGTTATTTCTTTGTACAAAAGTGTCAAGAATGAAGCTATAAGTGGCTTTCAAGTTCAAACGAGTTAAGAATGAAGCCTTAAATTGTTACAAATTGTTTTCATGTACAAATGAGTCAAGAATGATGCTTGAAGTTCTTTCAAGTTGTTTCCATGTATAAACGAGCCAAGAATGAAGCTATAAGTTGTTTTTATGTTCAAACGAGTCAAGAATGAAGCTATAAGTTGTTTTCAAGTTCAAACGAGTCATGAATGAAGCTATAAGTTGTTTTGAAGTTCAAACGAGTCAAGAATGATGCTATAAGTTGTTTTCAAGTTCAAATGAGTCAAGAACGAAGCCTCAAATTGTTACGAATTGTTTTCATGTTCAAATGAGTGAATAATGAACCTACGAGTTTTTACAACTTATTTCCATGTACAAACGAGTCAAGAATGAAGCTAGAAGTGGTTTTCAAGTTTAAACGAGTCACGAACGAAGCCTCAAATTGTTACAAATTGTTTTAATGTTCAAATGAGTGAAGAATGATCCTACGAGTTTTTACAAGTTATTTCTTTGTACAAAAGGGTCAAGAATGAAGCTATAAGTGGCTTTCAAGTTCAAACGAGTTAAGAATGAAGCCTTAAATTGTTACCAATTGTTTTCATGTAAAAATGAGTCAAGAATGATGCTAAAAGTTCTTTCAAGTTGTTTCCATATATATAAACGAGTCCAGAATGAAGCTATAAGTTGTTTTCTAGTTCAAACGAGTCAAGAATAAAGCTATAATTTGTTTTCAAGTTAAAACGATTCAAGAACGATGCCTCAAATTATTATGAAATGTTTTCATGTTCAAATAAGTAAAGATTGATCCTACGAGTTTTTACAAGTTATTTCCATATACAAACGAGTCAAGAATGAAGCTATAAGTGGCTTTCAAGTTCAAACAAGTTAAGAATGAAGCCTTATATTGTTACAAATTGTTTTCATGTACAAATGAGTCAAGAATGATGCTACAAGTTCTTTCAAGTTGTTTCCATGTATAAACGAGTCAAGAATGAAGCTATAAGATGTTTTCAAGTTCAAACGAGTCAAGAATAAAGCTATAAGTGGCTTTCATGTTTAAACGAGTTAAGAATGAAGTCTTATATTGTTACAAATTGTTTTCATGTACAAATGAGTCAAGAATGATGCTAGAAGTTCTTTCAAGTTGTTTCCAAGTATAAACGAGTCAAGAATGATCCTATAAGTTGTTTTCAAGTTCAAACGAGTCAAGAATGAAGCTATAATTTGTTTTCAAGTTAAAACGAGTCAAGAACGAAGGCTCAAATTATTACGAATTGTTTTCATGTTCACATGAGTGAAGATTGATCGTACGAGATTTTACAAGTTATTTCCATGTACAAACGAGTCAAGAATAAAGGTATAAGTGGCTTTCAAGTTCAAACGAGTTAAGAATGAAGCTATAAGTGGCTTTCAAGTTCAAACGAGTTAAGAATGAATCCTTAAATTTTTACAATTTGTTTTCATGTACAAATGAGTCAAGAATGATGCTAAAAGTTCTTTCAAGTTGTTTCGATGTATAAACGAGTCAAGAATGAAGCTATAAGTGCTTTCAAGTTCACACGATTTAAGAATGAATCCTTAAATTGTTACAAATTGTTTTCATGTACACATGAGTCAAGAATGATGCTTGAAGTTCTTTCAAGTTGTTTCCATGTATAAACGAGCCAAGAATGAAGCTATAAGTTGTTTTTATGTTCAAACGAGTCAAGAATGAAGCTATAAGTTGTTTTCAAGTTTTAAACGAGTCAAGAATGAAGCTATAAGTGGCTTTCAAGTTCACACGATTTAAGAATGAAGCCTTAAATTGTTACAAATTGTTTTCATGTACAAATGAGTCAAGAATGATGCTTGAAGTTCTTTCAAGTTGTTTCCATGTATAAACGAGCCAAGAATGAAGCTATAAGTTGTTTTTATGTTCAAACGAGTCAAGAATGAAGCTATAAGTTCTTTTCAAGTTCAAACGAGTCATGAATGAAGCTATAAGTTGTTTTGAAGTTCAAACGAGTCAAGAATGATGCTATAAGTTGTTTTCAAGTTCAAATGAGTCAAGAACGAAGCCTCAAATTGTTACGAATTGTTTTCATGTTCAAATGAGTGAATAATGAACCTACGAGTTTTTACAACTTATTTCCATGTACAAACGAGTCAAGAATGAAGCTAGAAGTGGTTTTCAAGTTTAAACGAGTCACGAACGAAGCCTCAAATTGTTACAAATTGTTTTAATGTTCAAATGAGTGAAGAATGATCCTACGAGTTTTTACAAGTTATTTCTTTGTACAAAAGTGTCAAGAATGAAGCTATAAGTGGCTTTCAAGTTCAAACGAGTTAAGAATGAAGCCTTAAATTGTTACCAATTGTTTTCATGTAAAAATGAGTCAAGAATGATGCTAAAAGTTCTTTCAAGTTGTTTCCATATATATAAACGAGTCCAGAATGAAGCTATAAGTTGTTTTCTAGTTCAAACGAGTCAAGAATAAAGCTATAATTTGTTTTCAAGTTAAAACGATTCAAGAACGATGCCTCAAATTATTATGAAATGTTTTCATGTTCAAATAAGTAAAGATTGATCCTACGAGTTTTTACAAGTTATTTCCATATACAAACGAGTCAAGAATGAAGCTATAAGTGGCTTTCAAGTTCAAACAAGTTAAGAATGAAGCCTTATATTGTTACAAATTGTTTTCATGTACAAATGAGTCAAGAATGATGCTAGAAGGTCTTTCAAGTTGTTTCCAAGTATAAACGAGTCAAGAATGAAGCTATAAGTTGATTTCAAGTTCAAACGAGTCAAGAATTAAGCTATAAGTTGCTTTCAAGTTCAAACGAGTTAAGAATGAAGCCTTATATTGTTATAAATTGTTTTCATGTACAAATGAGTCAAGAATGATGCTACAAGTTCTTTCAAGTTGTTTCCATGTATAAACGAGTCAAGAATGAAGCTATAAGTTGTTTTCAAGTTCAAACGAATCAAGAATAAAGCTATAAGTGGCTTTCAAGTTCAAACCAGTTAAGAATGAAGCCTTATATTGTTACAAATTGTTTTCATGTACAAATGAGTCAAGAATGATGCTAGAAGTTCTTTCAAGTTGTTTCCAAGTATAAACGAGTCAAGAATGAAGTTATAAGTTGTTTTCAAGTTCAAATGGGTCAAAAATGAAGCTATAAGTGGCTTTCAAGTTCAAACGAGTTAAGAATAAAGCCTTAAATTGTTACAAATTGTTTTCATGTACAAACGAGTCAAGAATGATGCTACAAGTTCTTTCAAGTTGTTTCCATGTATAAACGAGTCAAGAAGGAAGCTATAAGTTGTTTTCAAGTTCAAACGAGTCAAGAATAAAGCGATAAGTGGCTTTCATGTTCAAACGAGTTAAGAATGAAGTCTTATATTGTTACAAATTGTTTTCATGTACAAATGAGTCAAGAATGATGCTAGAAGTTCTTTCAAGTTGTTTCCAAGTATAAACGAGTCAAGAATGATCCTATAAGTTGTTTTCAAGTTCAAACGAGTCAAGAATGAAGCTATAATTTGTTTTCAAGTTAAAACGAGTCAAGAACGAAGGCTCAAATTATTCCGAATTGTTTTCATGTTCACATGAGTGAAGTTTGATCGTACGAGATTTTACAAGTTATTTCCATGTACAAACGAGTCAAGAATAAAGCTATAAGTGGCTTTCAAGTTCAAACGAGTTAAGAATGAAGCTATAAGTGGCTTTCAAGTTCAAACGAGTTAAGAATGAATCCTTATATTGTTACAATTTGTTTTCATGTACAAATGAGTCAAGAATGATGCTAAAAGTTCTTTCAAGTTGTTTCGATATATAAACGAGTCAAGAATGAAGCTATAAGTAGCTTTCAAGCTCACACGATTTAAGAATGAATCCTTAAATTGTTACAATTTGTTTTCATGTACAAATGAGTCAAGAATGATGCTACAAATTTTTTCAAGTTGTTTCGATGTATAAACGAGTCAAGAATGAAACTATAAGTTGTTTTCAAGTTTTAAACGAGTCAAGAATGAAGCTATAAGTGGCTTTCAAGTTCACACAATTTAAGAATGAAGCCTTAAATTGTTACAAATTGTTTTCATGTACAAATGAGTCAAGAATGATGCTTGAAGTTCTTTCAAGTTGTTTCCATGTATAAACGAGCCAAGAATGAAGCTATAAGTTGTTTTTATGTTCAAACGAGTCAAGAATGAAGCTATAAGTTGTTTTCAAGTTCAAACGAGTCAAGAATAAAGCTATAATTTGTTTTCAAGTTAAAACGAGTCAAGAACGATGCCTCAAATTATTACGAATTGTTTTCATGTTCACATGAGTGAAGATTGATCGTACGAGATTTTACAAGTTATTTCCATGTACAAACGAGTCAAGAATGAAGCTATAAGTTGATTTCAAGTTCAAACGAGTCAAGAATGAAGCTATAAGTTGCTTTCAAGTTCAAACGAGTTAAGAATGAAGCCTTATATTGTTATAAATTGTTTTCATGTACAAATGAGTCAAGAATGATGCTACAAGTTCTTTCAAGTTGTTTCCATGTATAAACGAGTCAAGAATGAAGCTATAAGTGGCTTTCAAGTTCAAACAAGTTAAGAATGAAGCCTTATATTGTTACAAATTATTTTCATGTACAAATGAGTCAAGAATGATGCTAGAAGTTCTTTCAAGTTGTTTCCAAGTATAAACGAGTCAAGAATGATCCTATAAGTTGTTTTCAAGTTCAAACGAGTCAAGAATGAAGCTATAATTTGTTTTCAAGTTAAAACGAGTCAAGAACGAAGCCTCAAATTATTACGAATTGTTTTCATGTTCAAATGAGTAATGATTGATCCTACGAGTTTTTACAAGTTATTTCCATGTACAAACGGGTCAAGAATGAAGCTATAAGTGGCTTTCAAGTTCAAACAAGTTAAGAATGAAGCCTTATATTGTTACAAATTGTTTTCATGTACAAATGAGTCAAGAATGATGCTAGAAGTCCTTTCAAGTTGTTTCCATGTATAAACGAGTCAAGAATGAAGCTATAAGTTGTTTTCATGTTCAAACGAGTCAAGAATAAAGCTATAATTTGTTTTCTAGTTCAAACGAGTCAAGAACGATGCCTCAAATTATTACGAATTTTTTTCATGTTCAAATGAGTGAAGATTGATCCTACGAGTTTTTACAAGTTATTTCCATGTACAAACGAGTCAAGAATGAAGCTATAAGTGGCTTTCAAGTTCCAACAAGTTAAGAATGAAGCCTTATATTGTTACAAATTGTTTTCATGTACAAATGAGTCAAGAATGATGCTAGAAGTTCTTTCAAGTTGTTTCCATGTATAAACGAGTCAAGAATGAAGCTATAAGTTGTTTTCAAGTTCAAACGAGTCAAGAATGAAGCTATAAGTGGCTTTCAAGTTCAAACAGGTTAAGAATGAAGCCTTAAATTGTTACAAATTGTTTTCATGTACAAATTAGTCAAGAATGATGCTACAAGTTTTTTCAAGGTGTTTCCATGTATAAACGAGTCAAGAATGAAGCTCTAAGTTGTTTTCAAGTTCAAACGAGTGAAGAATGAAGCTATAAGTGGCTTTCAAGTTCAAACGAGTTAAGAATGAAGCCTTATATTGTTACAAATTGTTTTCATGTACAAATGAGTCAAGAATGATGCTAGAAGTTCTTTCAAGTTCTTTCCAAGTATAAACGAGTCAAGAATGATCCTATAAGTTATTTTCAAGTTCAAACGAGTCAAGAATGATCCTATAAGTTGTTTTCAAGTTTAAACGAGTCAAGAACGAAGCCTCAAATTATTACGAATTGTTTTCATGTTCAAATGAGTGAAGATTGATCGTGCGAGATTTTATAAGTTATTTCCATGTATAAACGAGTCAAGAGTAAAGCTATACGTGGCTTTCAACTTCAAACGAGTTAAGAATGAAGCCTGAAATTGTTACAAATTGTTTTCATGTACAAATGAGTCAAGAATGATGCTTTAAATCTTTTCAAGTTGTTTCCATGTATAAACGAGTCAAGAATGAAGTTATAAGTTGTTTTCAAGTTTTAAACAAGTCAAGAATGAAGCTATAAGTGGCTTTCAAGTTCAAACGAGTTAAGAATGAAGTCTTAAATTGTTACAAATTGTTTTCATGTACAAATGAGTCAAGAATGATGCTTGAAGTTCTTTCAAGTTGTTTCCATGTATAAACGAGTCAAGTATGAAGCTATAAGTTGTTTTTATGTTCAAACGAGTCAAGAATGAAGCTATAAGTTGTTTTCAAGTTCAAACGAGTCAAGAATGAAGCTATAGGTTGTTTTCAAGTTCAAACGAGTCAAGAATGATGCTATAAGTTGTTTTCAAGTTCAAACGTGTCAAGAACGAAGCTTCAAATTGTTACAAATTATTTTTATGTTCCAATGAGTGAAGAATGATCCTACGAGTTTTTACAAGTTATTTCCTTGTACAAAAGGGTCAAGAATGAAGCTATAAGTGGCTTACAAGTTCAAACGAGTTAAGAATGAAGTCTTAAATTGTTACCAATT
Source organism: Oenanthe sinensis (assembly GCA_028671895.1). Classification (NCBI taxonomy): domain Eukaryota; kingdom Viridiplantae; phylum Streptophyta; class Magnoliopsida; order Apiales; family Apiaceae; genus Oenanthe; species Oenanthe sinensis. The sequence continues at coordinate 11,481,302 of JAPMAC010000212.1, forward strand.
GTTTTCATGTACAAATGAGTCAAGAATGATGCTAAAAGTTCTTTCAAGTTGTTTCCATATATAAACGAGTCTAGAATGAAGCTATAAGTTATTTTCTAGTTCAAACAAGTCAAGAATGAAGCTATAAGTTGTTTTCAAGTTGAAACGAGTCAAGAACGAAGCCTCAAATTGTTACGAATTATTTTCATGTTCAAATGAGTGAAGATTGTTCCTACGAGTTTTTACAAGTTATTTCCATGTACAAACGAGTCAAGAATGAAGCTATAAGTGGCTTTCAAGTTCAAACAAGTTAAGAATGAAGCCTTATATTGTTACAAATTGTTTTCATGTACAAATGAGTCAAGAATGATGCTAGAAGTTCTTTCAAATTGTTTCCATGTATAAACGAGTCAAGAATGAAGCTATAAGTTGTTTTCAAGTTCAAACGAGTTAAGAATGAAGCCTTAAATTGTTACAAATTGTTTTCATGTACAAATGAGTCAAGAATGATGCTACAAGTTCTTTCAAGTTGTTTCCATGTATAAACGAGTCAAGAATGAAGCTATAAGTTGTTTTCAAGTTCAAACGAGTCAAGAATGAAGCTATAAGTTGCTTTCAAGTTCAAACGAGTTAAGAATGAAGCCTTATATTGTTATAAATTGTTTTCATGTACAAATGAGTCAAGAATGATGCTACAAGTTCTTTCAAGTTGTTTCCATGTATAAACGAGTCAAGAATGAAGCTATAAGTTGTTTTCTAGTTCAAACGAGTCAAGAATAAAGCTATAATTTGTTTTCAAGTTAAAACGAGTCAAGAACGATGCCTCAAATTATTACGAATTGTTTTCATGTTCAAATGAGTAAAGATTGATCCTACGAGTTTTTACAAGTTATTTCCATATACAAACGAGTCAAGAATGAAGCTATAAGTGGCTTTCAAGTTCAAACAAGTTAAGAATGAAGCCTTATATTGTTACAAATTGTTTTCATGTACAAATGAGTCAAGAATGATGCTAGAAGGTCTTTCAAGTTGTTTCCAAGTATAAACGAGCCAAGAATGAAGCTATAAGTTGATTTCAAGTTCAAACGAGTCAAGAATGAAGCTATAAGTTGCTTTCAAGTTCAAACGAGTTAAGAATGAAGCCTTATATTGTTATAAATTGTTTTCATGTACAAATGAGTCAAGAATGATGCTACAAGTTCTTTCAAGTTGTTTCCATGTATAAACGAGTCAAGAATTAAGCTATAAGTTGTTTTCAAGTTCAAACGAGTCAAGAATAAAGCTATAAGTGGCTTTCATGTTCAAACGAGTTAAGAATGAAGTCTTATATTGTTACAAATTGTTTTCATGTACAAATGAGTCAAGAATGATGCTAGAAGTTCTTTCAAGTTGTTTCCAAGTATAAACGAGTCAAGAATGAAGTTATAAGTTGTTTTCAAGTTCAAATGGGTCAAAAATGAAGCTATAAGTGGCTTTCAAGTTCAAACGAGTTAAGAATAAAGCCTTAAATTGTTACAAATTGTTTTCATGTACAAACGAGTCAAGAATGATGCTACAAGTTCTTTCAAGTTGTTTCCATGTATAAACGAGTCAAGAAGGAAGCTATAAGTTGTTTTCAAGTTCAAACGAGTCAAGAATAAAGCGATAAGTGGCTTTCATGTTCAAACGAGTTAAGAATGAAGTCTTATATTGTTACAAATTGTTTTCATGTACAAATGAGTCAAGAATGATGCTAGAAGTTCTTTCAAGTTGTTTCCAAGTATAAACGAGTCAAGAATGATCCTATAAGTTGTTTTCAAGTTCAAACGAGTCAAGAATGAAGCTATAATTTGTTTTCAAGTTAAAACGAGTCAAGAACGAAGGCTCAAATTATTCCGAATTGTTTTCATGTTCACATGAGTGAAGTTTGATCGTACGAGATTTTACAAGTTATTTCCATGTACAAACGAGTCAAGAATAAAGCTATAAGTGGCTTTCAAGTTCAAACGAGTTAAGAATGAAGCTATAAGTGGCTTTCAAGTTCAAACGAGTTAAGAATGAATCCTTATATTGTTACAATTTGTTTTCATGTACAAATGAGTCAAGAATGATGCTAAAAGTTCTTTCAAGTTGTTTCGATATATAAACGAGTCAAGAATGAAGCTATAAGTAGCTTTCAAGCTCACACGATTTAAGAATGAATCCTTAAATTGTTACAATTTGTTTTCATGTACAAATGAGTCAAGAATGATGCTACAAATTTTTTCAAGTTGTTTCGATGTATAAACGAGTCAAGAATGAAACTATAAGTTGTTTTCAAGTTTTAAACGAGTCAAGAATGAAGCTATAAGTGGCTTTCAAGTTCACACAATTTAAGAATGAAGCCTTAAATTGTTACAAATTGTTTTCATGTACAAATGAGTCAAGAATGATGCTTGAAGTTCTTTCAAGTTGTTTCCATGTATAAACGAGCCAAGAATGAAGCTATAAGTTGTTTTTATGTTCAAACGAGTCAAGAATGAAGCTATAAGTTGTTTTCAAGTTCAAACGAGTCAAGAATAAAGCTATAATTTGTTTTCAAGTTAAAACGAGTCAAGAACGATGCCTCAAATTATTACGAATTGTTTTCATGTTCACATGAGTGAAGATTGATCGTACGAGATTTTACAAGTTATTTCCATGTACAAACGAGTCAAGAATGAAGCTATAAGTTGATTTCAAGTTCAAACGAGTCAAGAATGAAGCTATAAGTTGCTTTCAAGTTCAAACGAGTTAAGAATGAAGCCTTATATTGTTATAAATTGTTTTCATGTACAAATGAGTCAAGAATGATGCTACAAGTTCTTTCAAGTTGTTTCCATGTATAAACGAGTCAAGAATGAAGCTATAAGTGGCTTTCAAGTTCAAACAAGTTAAGAATGAAGCCTTATATTGTTACAAATTATTTTCATGTACAAATGAGTCAAGAATGATGCTAGAAGTTCTTTCAAGTTGTTTCCAAGTATAAACGAGTCAAGAATGATCCTATAAGTTGTTTTCAAGTTCAAACGAGTCAAGAATGAAGCTATAATTTGTTTTCAAGTTAAAACGAGTCAAGAACGAAGCCTCAAATTATTACGAATTGTTTTCATGTTCAAATGAGTAATGATTGATCCTACGAGTTTTTACAAGTTATTTCCATGTACAAACGGGTCAAGAATGAAGCTATAAGTGGCTTTCAAGTTCAAACAAGTTAAGAATGAAGCCTTATATTGTTACAAATTGTTTTCATGTACAAATGAGTCAAGAATGATGCTAGAAGTCCTTTCAAGTTGTTTCCATGTATAAACGAGTCAAGAATGAAGCTATAAGTTGTTTTCATGTTCAAACGAGTCAAGAATAAAGCTATAATTTGTTTTCTAGTTCAAACGAGTCAAGAACGATGCCTCAAATTATTACGAATTTTTTTCATGTTCAAATGAGTGAAGATTGATCCTACGAGTTTTTACAAGTTATTTCCATGTACAAACGAGTCAAGAATGAAGCTATAAGTGGCTTTCAAGTTCAAACAAGTTAAGAATGAAGCCTTATATTGTTACAAATTGTTTTCATGTACAAATGAGTCAAGAATGATGCTAGAAGTTCTTTCAAGTTGTTTCCATGTATAAACGAGTCAAGAATGAAGCTATAAGTTGTTTTCAAGTTCAAACGAGTCAAGAATGAAGCTATAAGTGGCTTTCAAGTTCAAACAGGTTAAGAATGAAGCCTTAAATTGTTACAAATTGTTTTCATGTACAAATTAGTCAAGAATGATGCTACAAGTTTTTTCAAGGTGTTTCCATGTATAAACGAGTCAAGAATGAAGCTCTAAGTTGTTTTCAAGTTCAAACGAGTGAAGAATGAAGCTATAAGTGGCTTTCAAGTTCAAACGAGTTAAGAATGAAGCCTTATATTGTTACAAATTGTTTTCATGTACAAATGAGTCAAGAATGATGCTAGAAGTTCTTTCAAGTTCTTTCCAAGTATAAACGAGTCAAGAATGATCCTATAAGTTATTTTCAAGTTCAAACGAGTCAAGAATGATCCTATAAGTTGTTTTCAAGTTTAAACGAGTCAAGAACGAAGCCTCAAATTATTACGAATTGTTTTCATGTTCAAATGAGTGAAGATTGATCGTGCGAGATTTTATAAGTTATTTCCATGTATAAACGAGTCAAGAGTAAAGCTATACGTGGCTTTCAACTTCAAACGAGTTAAGAATGAAGCCTGAAATTGTTACAAATTGTTTTCATGTACAAATGAGTCAAGAATGATGCTTTAAATCTTTTCAAGTTGTTTCCATGTATAAACGAGTCAAGAATGAAGTTATAAGTTGTTTTCAAGTTTTAAACAAGTCAAGAATGAAGCTATAAGTGGCTTTCAAGTTCAAACGAGTTAAGAATGAAGTCTTAAATTGTTACAAATTGTTTTCATGTACAAATGAGTCAAGAATGATGCTTGAAGTTCTTTCAAGTTGTTTCCATGTATAAACGAGTCAAGTATGAAGCTATAAGTTGTTTTTATGTTCAAACGAGTCAAGAATGAAGCTATAAGTTGTTTTCAAGTTCAAACGAGTCAAGAATGAAGCTATAGGTTGTTTTCAAGTTCAAACGAGTCAAGAATGATGCTATAAGTTGTTTTCAAGTTCAAACGTGTCAAGAACGAAGCTTCAAATTGTTACAAATTATTTTTATGTTCCAATGAGTGAAGAATGATCCTACGAGTTTTTACAAGTTATTTCCTTGTACAAAAGGGTCAAGAATGAAGCTATAAGTGGCTTACAAGTTCAAACGAGTTAAGAATGAAGTCTTAAATTGTTACCAATTGTTTTCATGTACAAATGAGTCAAGAATGATGCTAAAAGTTCTTTCAAGTTGTTTCCATATATAAACGAGTCTAGAATGAAGCTATAAGTTATTTTCTAGTTCAAACAAGTCAAGAATGAAGCTATAAGTTGTTTTCAAGTTGAAACGAGTCAAGAACGAAGCCTCAAATTGTTACGAATTATTTTCATGTTCAAATGAGTGAAGATTGTTCCTACGAGTTTTTACAAGTTATTTCCATGTACAAACGAGTCAAGAATGAAGCTATAAGTGGCTTTCAAGTTCAAACAAGTTAAGAATGAAGCCTTATATTGTTACAAATTGTTTTCATGTACAAATGAGTCAAGAATGATGCTAGAAGTTCTTTCAAATTGTTTCCATGTATAAACGAGTCAAGAATGAAGCTATAAGTTGTTTTCAAGTTCAAACGAGTTAAGAATGAAGCCTTAAATTGTTACAAATTGTTTTCATGTACAAATGAGTCAAGAATGATGCTACAAGTTCTTTCAAGTTGTTTCCATGTATAAACGAGTCAAGAATGAAGCTATAAGTTGTTTTCAAGTTCAAACGAGTCAAGAATGAAGCTATAAGTTGCTTTCAAGTTCAAACGAGTTAAGAATGAAGCCTTATATTGTTATAAATTGTTTTCATGTACAAATGAGTCAAGAATGATGCTACAAGTTCTTTCAAGTTGTTTCCATGTATAAACGAGTCAAGAATGAAGCTATAAGTTGTTTTCTAGTTCAAACGAGTCAAGAATAAAGCTATAATTTGTTTTCAAGTTAAAACGAGTCAAGAACGATGCCTCAAATTATTACGAATTGTTTTCATGTTCAAATGAGTAAAGATTGATCCTACGAGTTTTTACAAGTTATTTCCATATACAAACGAGTCAAGAATGAAGCTATAAGTGGCTTTCAAGTTCAAACAAGTTAAGAATGAAGCCTTATATTGTTACAAATTGTTTTCATGTACAAATGAGTCAAGAATGATGCTAGAAGGTCTTTCAAGTTGTTTCCAAGTATAAACGAGCCAAGAATGAAGCTATAAGTTGATTTCAAGTTCAAACGAGTCAAGAATGAAGCTATAAGTTGCTTTCAAGTTCAAACGAGTTAAGAATGAAGCCTTATATTGTTATAAATTGTTTTCATGTACAAATGAGTCAAGAATGATGCTACAAGTTCTTTCAAGTTGTTTCCATGTATAAACGAGTCAAGAATTAAGCTATAAGTTGTTTTCAAGTTCAAACGAGTCAAGAATAAAGCTATAAGTGGCTTTCATGTTCAAACGAGTTAAGAATGAAGTCTTATATTGTTACAAATTGTTTTCATGTACAAATGAGTCAAGAATGATGCTAGAAGTTCTTTCAAGTTGTTTCCAAGTATAAACGAGTCAAGAATGATCCTATAAGTTGTTTTCAAGTTCAAACGAGTCAAGAATGAAGCTATAATTTGTTTTCAAGTTAAAACGAGTCAAGAACGATGCCTCAAATTATTACGAATTGTTTTCATGTTCAAATGAGTAAAGATTGATCCTACGAGTTTTTACAAGTTATTTCCATATACAAACGAGTCAAGAATGAAGCTATAAGTGGCTTTCAAGTTCAAACAAGTTAAGAATGAAGCCTTATATTGTTACAAATTGTTTTCATGTACAAATGAGTCAAGAATGATGCTAGAAGGTCTTTCAAGTTGTTTCCAAGTATAAACGAGCCAAGAATGAAGCTATAAGTTGTTTTCAAGTTCAAACGAGTCAAGAATGAAGCTATAAGTTGCTTTCAAGTTCAAACGAGTTAAGAATGAAGCCTTATATTGTTATAAATTGTTTTCATGTACAAATGAGTCAAGAATGATGCTACAAGTTCTTTCAAGTTGTTTCCATGTATAAACGAGTCAAGAATGAAGCTATAAGTTGTTTTCAAGTTCAAACGAGTCATGAATGAAGCTATAAGTTGTTTTGAAGTTCAAACGAGTCAAGAATGATGCTATAAGTTGTTTTCAAGTTCAAATGAGTCAAGAACGAAGCCTCAAATTGTTACGAATTGTTTTCATGTTCAAATGAGTGAATAATGAACCTACGAGTTTTTACAACTTATTTCCATGTACAAACGAGTCAAGAATGAAGCTAGAAGTGGTTTTCAAGTTTAAACGAGTCACGAACGAAGCCTCAAATTGTTACAAATTGTTTTAATGTTCAAATGAGTGAAGAATGATCCTACGAGTTTTTACAAGTTATTTCCTTGTACAAAAGGGTCAAGAATGAAGCTATAAGTGGCTTTCAAGTTCAAACGAGTTAAGAATGAAGCCTTAAATTGTTACCAATTGTTTTCATGTAAAAATGAGTCAAGAATGATGCTAAAAGTTCTTTCAAGTTGTTTCCATATATATAAACGAGTCCAGAATGAAGCTATAAGTTGTTTTCTAGTTCAAACGAGTCAAGAATAAAGCTATAATTTGTTTTCAAGTTAAAACGAGTCAAGAACGATGCCTCAAATTATTACGAATTGTTTTCATGTTCAAATGAGTAAAGATTGATCCTACGAGTTTTTACAAGTTATTTCCATATACAAACGAGTCAAGAATGAAGCTATAAGTGGCTTTCAAGTTCAAACAAGTTAAGAATGAAGCCTTATATTGTTACAAATTGTTTTCATGTACAAATGAGTCAAGAATGATGCTAGAAGGTCTTTCAAGTTGTTTCCAAGTATAAACGAGCCAAGAATGAAGCTATAAGTTGCTTTCAAGTTCAAACGAGTTTAGAATGAAGCCTTATATTGTTATAAATTGTTTTCATGTACAAATGAGTCAAGAATGATGCTACAAGTTCTTTCAAGTTGTTTCCATGTATAAACGAGTCAAGAATTAAGCTATAAGTTGTTTTCAAGTTCAAACGAGTCAAGAATAAAGCTATAAGTGGCTTTCATGTTCAAACGAGTTAAGAATGAAGTCTTATATTGTTACAAATTGTTTTCATGTACAAATGAGTCAAGAATGATGCTAGAAGTTCTTTCAAGTTGTTTCCAAGTATAAACGAGTCAAGAATGATCCTATAAGTTGTTTTCAAGTTCAAACGAGTCAAGAATGAAGCTATAATTTGTTTTCAAGTTAAAACGAGTCAAGAACGAAGGCTCAAATTATTACGAATTGTTTTCATGTTCACATGAGTGAAGATTGATCGTACGAGATTTTACAAGTTATTTCCATGTACAAACGAGTCAAGAATAAAGCTATAAGTGGCTTTCAAGTTCAAACGAGTTAAGAATGAAGCTATAAGTGGCTTTCAAGTTCAAACGAGTTAAGAATGAATCCTTAAATTGTTACAATTTGTTTTCATGTACAAATGAGTCAAGAATGATGCTAAAAGTTCTTTCAAGTTGTTTCGATGTATAAACGAGTCAAGAATGAAGCTATAAGTGGCTTTCAAGTTCACACGATTTAAGAATGAATCCTTAAATTGTTACAATTTGTTTTCATTTACAAATGAGTCAAGAATGATGCTACAAATTTTTTCAAGTTGTTTCGATGTATAAACGAGTCAAGAATGAAACTATAAGTTGTTTTCAAGTTTTAAACGAGTCAAGAATGAAGCTATAAGTGGCTTTCAAGTTCACACGATTTAAGAATGAAGCCTTAAATTGTTACAAATTGTTTTCATGTACAAATGAGTCAAGAATGATGCTTGAAGTTCTTTCAAGTTGTTTCCATGTATAAACGAGCCAAGAATGAAGCTATAAGTTGTTTTTATGTTCAAACGAGTCAAGAATGAAGCTATAAGTTGTTTTCAAGTTCAAACGAGTCATGAATGAAGCTATAAGTTGTTTTGAAGTTCAAACGAGTCAAGAATGATGCTATAAGTTGTTTTCAAGTTCAAATGAGTCAAGAACGAAGCCTCAAATTGTTACGAATTGTTTTCATGTTCAAATGAGTGAATAATGAACCTACGAGTTTTTACAACTTATTTCCATGTACAAACGAGTCAAGAATGAAGCTAGAAGTGGTTTTCAAGTTTAAACGAGTCACGAACGAAGCCTCAAATTGTTACAAATTGTTTTAATGTTCAAATGAGTGAAGAATGATCCTACGAGTTTTTACAAGTTATTTCCTTGTACAAAAGGGTCAAGAATGAAGCTATAAGTGGCTTTCAAGTTCAAACGAGTTAAGAATGAAGCCTTAAATTGTTACCAATTGTTTTCATGTAAAAATGAGTCAAGAATGATGCTAAAAGTTCTTTCAAGTTGTTTCCATATATATAAACGAGTCCAGAATGAAGCTATAAGTTGTTTTCTAGTTCAAACGAGTCAAGAATAAAGCTATAATTTCTTTTCAAGTTAAAACGAGTCAAGAACGATGCCTCAAATTATTACGAATTGTTTTCATGTTCAAATGAGTAAAGATTGATCCTATGAGTTTTTACAAGTTATTTCCATATACAAACGAGTCAAGAATGAAGCTATAAGTGGCTTTCAAGTTCAAACAAGTTAAGAATGAAGCCTTATATTGTTACAAATTGTTTTCATGTACAAATGAGTCAAGAATGATGCTAGAAGGTCTTTCAAGTTGTTTCCAAGTATAAACGAGCCAAGAATGAAGCTATAAGTTGATTTCAAGTTCAAACGAGTCAAGAATGAAGCTATAAGTTGCTTTCAAGTTCAAACGAGTTAAGAATGAAGCCTTATATTGTTATAAATTGTTTTCATGTACAAATGAGTCAAGAATGATGCTACAAGTTCTTTCAAGTTGTTTCCATGTATAAACGAGTCAAGAATGAAGCTATAAGTTGTTTTCAAGTTCAAACGAGTCAAGAATAAAGCTATAAGTGGCTTTCAAGTTCAAACCAGTTAAGAATGAAGCCTTATATTGTTACAAATTGTTTTCATGTACAAATGAGTCAAGAATGATGCTAGAAGTTCTTTCAAGTTGTTTCCAAGTATAAACGAGTCAAGAATGAAGTTATAAGTTGTTTTCAAGTTCAAATGGGTCAAAAATGAAGCTATAAGTGGCTTTCAAGTTCAAACGAGTTAAGAATAAAGCCTTAAATTGTTACAAATTGTTTTCATGTACAAACGAGTCAAGAATGATGCTACAAGTTCTTTCAAGTTGTTTCCATGTATAAACGAGTCAAGAATTAAGCTATAAGTTGTTTTCAAGTTCAAACGAGTCAAGAATAAAGCTATAAGTGGCTTTCATGTTCAAACGAGTTAAGAATGAAGTCTTATATTGTTACAAATTGTTTTCATGTACAAATGAGTCAAGAATGATGCTAGAAGTTCTTTCAAGTTGTTTCCAAGTATAAACGAGTCAAGAATGATCCTATAAGTTGTTTTCAAGTTCAAACGAGTCAAGAATGAAGCTATAATTTGTTTTCAAGTTAAAACGAGTCAAGAACGAAGGCTCAAATTATTACGAATTGTTTTCATGTTCACATGAGTGAAGATTGATCGTACGAGATTTTACAAGTTATTTCCATGTACAAACGAGTCAAGAATAAAGCTATAAGTGGCTTTCAAGTTCAAACGAGTTAAGAATGAAGCTATAAGTGGCTTTCAAGTTCAAACGAGTTAAGAATGAATCCTTAAATTGTTACAATTTGTTTTCATGTACAAATGAGTCAAGAATGATGCTAAAAGTTCTTTCAAGTTGTTTCGATGTATAAACGAGTCAAGAATGAAGCTATAAGTGGCTTTCAATTTCACACGATTTAAGAATGAATCCTTAAATTGTTACAATTTGTTTTCATGTACAAATGAGTCAAGAATGATGCTACAAATTTTTTCAAGTTGTTTCGATGTATAAACGAGTCAAGAATGAAACTATAAGTTGTTTTCAAGTTTTAAACGAGTCAAGAATGAAGCTATAAGTGGCTTCCAAGTTCACACGATTTAAGAATGAAGCCTTAAATTGTTACAAATTGTTTTCATGTACAAATGAGTCAAGAATGATGCTTGAAGTTCTTTCAAGTTGTTTCCATGTATAAACGAGCCAAGAATGAAGCTATAAGTTGTTTTTATGTTCAAACGAGTCAAGAATGAAGCTATAAGTTGTTTTCAAGTTCAAACGAGTCATGAATGAAGCTATAAGTTGTTTTGAAGTTCAAACGAGTCAAGAATGATGCTATAAGTTGTTTTCAAGTTCAAATGAGTCAAGAACGAAGCCTCAAATTGTTACGAATTGTTTTCATGTTCAAATGAGTGAATAATGAACCTACGAGTTTTTACAACTTATTTCCATGTACAAACGAGTCAAGAATGAAGCTAGAAGTGGTTTTCAAGTTTAAACGAGTCACGAACGAAGCCTCAAATTGTTACAAATTGTTTTAATGTTCAAATGAGTGAAGAATGATCCTACGAGTTTTTACAAGTTATTTCCTTGTACAAAAGGGTCAAGAATGAAGCTATAAGTGGCTTTCAAGTTCAAACGAGTTAAGAATGAAGCCTTAAATTGTTACCAATTGTTTTCATATAAAAATGAGTCGAGAATGATGCTAAAAGTTCTTTCAAGTTGTTTCCATATATATAAACGAGTCCAGAATGAAGCTATAAGTTGTTTTCTAGTTCAAACGAGTCAAGAATAAAGCTATAATTTGTTTTCAAGTTAAAACGAGTCAAGAACGATGCCTCAAATTATTACGAATTCTTTTCATGTTCAAATGAGTAAAGATTGATCCTACCAGTTTTTACAAGTTATTTCCATATACAAACGAGTCAAGAATGAAGCTATAAGTGGCTTTCAAGTTCAAACAAGTTAAGAATGAAGCCTTATATTGTTACAAATTGTTTTCATGTACAAATGAGTCAAGAATGATGCTAGAAGGTCTTTCAAGTTGTTTCCAAGTATAAACGAGCCAAGAATGAAGCTATAAGTTGATTTCAAGTTCAAACGAGTCAAGAATGAAGCTATAAGTTGCTTTCAAGTTCAAACGAGTTAAGAATGAAGCCTTATATTGTTATAAATTGTTTTCATGTACAAATGAGTCAAGAATGATGCTACAAGTTCTTTCAAGTTGTTTCCATGTATAAACGAGTCAAGAATGAAGCTATAAGTTGTTTTCAAGTTCAAACGAGTCAAGAATAAAGCTATAAGTGGCTTTCAAGTTCAAACCAGTTAAGAATGAAGCCTTATATTGTTACAAATTGTTTTCATGTACAAATGAGTCAAGAATGATGCTAGAAGTTCTTTCAAGTTGTTTCCAAGTATAAACGAGTCAAGAATGAAGTTATAAGTTATTTTCAAGTTCAAATGGGTCAAAAATGAAGCTATAAGTGGCTTTCAAGTTCAAACGAGTTAAGAATAAAGCCTTAAATTGTTACAAATTGTTTTCATGTACAAACGAGTCAAGAATGATGCTACAAGTTCTTTCAAGTTGTTTCCATGTATAAACGAGTCAAGAATTAAGCTATAAGTTGTTTTCAAATTCAAACGAGTCAAGAATAAAGCTATAAGTGGCTTTCATGTTCAAACGAGTTAAGAATGAAGTCTTATATTGGTACAAATTGTTTTCATGTACAAATGAGTCAAGAATGATGCTAGAAGTTCTTTCAAGTTGTTTCCAAGTATAAACGAGTCAAGAATGATCCTATAAGTTGTTTTCAAGTTCAAACGAGTCAAGAATGAAGCTATAATTTGTTTTCAAGTTAAAACGAGTCAAGAACGAAGCCTCAAATTATTACCAATTGTTTTCATGTTCAAATGAGTAAAGATTGATCCTACGAGTTTTTACATGTTATTTCCATGTTCAAACGAGTCAAGAATAAAGCTATAATTTGTTTTCTAGTTCAAACGAGTCAAGAACGATGCCTCAAATTATTACGAATTATTTTTGTAACGATTGAGGTAATTAAATCTATTTAAATAATATGGAGTATATGAGTTATGTGTTTTAATGTGTTAAGATATGATATGTGGTGATTTTATATGTCTGGTTGACTGTCTGTTTGACTGTATTATGCTTAAGTGATTTAATTAAGTGATTAATTGATTTTTCATGCTTAATTGAGTAACTGTTTGATTTTTATAAAATTATTGGTGTGTCCAATAATTATGAAATTTTATATGTAGTTCCTATGTGATTTTAGAGACTTTCTAAAAATGGTGATGTATTTAATTCTAGTCCCAGTGATTTTATATAAATCTTTTACTCCTGTTTTATTCTAGAGATATTACTCTTCTAAATTCCATATTTAATTATTGGAATGCCCAAAAATCATGAAACCTGTTCCAAAATGCTCCTTAAATATTTTGAGACTTGTGAAAAATAAAAGTTTATTTTATTTGAGCCCAAAATTATTTTAATGATTTTTCTCCTCTTATTTCCTATTTATGCACTAAAACTTCAAAGATTTTTAATTAATTCGTTATTCATCAGAAAAATATTTCAAAAATATGGGGAAGCTTCTAAATTCATGATCTTTATTTTAAAAATATAAAACTTATTTTTGTACCTTGTTTCTCTCAAAATTCGAATTATTAAGTGATTTAGATTCAGAAAATAGCATAGGTGAAGTTACTAAAATACCCTTGACTTTGTTTTGTAAAAGCCACCGCCCACTATCATTTCCTTGTTCTGCACATTGGTATTGAGGTCGAGTTCTTCTCCCTATTTCTTGCGATTTCTTTGCTCCTTCATCATTTCCTGCAAATTGTTCAATTATTATGTTAATCATCGATTAACACTTGTAACTAAGTTGCTTTGATTGAAGTCTTTGATTCATGGCTCCGTTCTATGTGCTTGTAACTGCTGCCGTATGTATATATTGGTGTATAGTTGCATGCAATCCATGAAATTAGATGCAATGTGTGGGGTGAGTTCAGATAGTACACAAACTAGCTTTGGGAGACGGATTTGGGTTCGGTGTAGAGAAACCGGAGCAATTCCGGCACTCCACCGGAAACCCAAGTCACCAACGATGAACTTGGTGAGTTGGTGACCCAGGCTATGATGTTCTTGAGCCTAACTAATGCCTAAATTACTTATACTTGTCCATTTATGTAGTTGCATGTTGAATTGAGTGATGCATGTAGTCGTACCAATTTTTCCGGCTAGGGTTTGAAATTTCCGACTTGTAGCCGATTGAGGCAACCTTGTACAGCTTCGTTGTATGTCATGTTAATGCTAGTTGCTGTGTAATTGTCGATCACATGTTAAAAGTCATGATTAGTTCGAATTCTTTATATTTATAATTAATTTGTTCGGCTTAATTGCTAATTGCCAATTAGTAATAAATGTATATATGCTTGGTTTTGAGATAATAGCAAATGGTGCAATTGTTAACTGATTTAATTAAAATGTTATACACAATTACGGTCGTTTCTATAGCATTAGTTAAAATTCGAAGGCATATATATGTGTGTGTTATGTTCGAATTTGGATAATGACAACCTAACTTGACTTAGGTTAATGCTAATCACCATGCTTAGTTAGTAAACAAATTAATTGTGTAGTTTGTATGTGATAATTCGAATGAGCTATGAGGAATTGTAAATATATTGCTTGGAGTTTTTAATTGATTAATTTTAAATATTGTGATGTTCGTTTAGTTGAAATTAACTATATATGCACATATGCTAGTACGTGGAGTACAATTGAGTTAAGTGAATGATTAATTGATATGATTTATTCGAATGCTATATGTGTAGTATGGAAACTTGCTTGTCTAGTTAAATGAGTTTGGAAATGTTAATTATGAGATTTATACGAGCATTTCTGTGAAAGGTATGGAATTGATATTATAAAGGGCTAATCATATATGATTGAACGATTGTTTGTGTCGGTTGTATTCCGACGGATAGTTCCAATTACAGAGGAAGTGCTGTCAAAATTTTTAGAAACTAAAATGATTTTTGTAAAACACAATTGGCACACCACTTCTGTATAGGAATGACTATCAGTCAGGAATATTGTAGGTGATCTAATTGTCTATGTGGTACTTGTTTGCCAGTATAGAAGTGATTATAGTAGAATATGTCTACTATGAGTTATATATGTGTGTTAAGGGTTACATTATCGAAAGGGTAGAATAGTTAGACGTTATAGAGAACGTCGAGAGTTTATAAGATTCTGAAATGGTATTATTTTTGTGTAGCTACGAAGGATATTGAGGTGAAGGACAAAGGGAAGGCTAAAGTAGAGAGTTAGTATCTGGTGTAGGCGATCTACCTGTTCCACAGCTGTAGCATTCCTTATTTGAGGCAAGTAACTACTGCCTAACCTCTTTCAACTGAAACACTGTTTTATGAACCGCTTTATGACCCTGCAACTGTGTTATCCTATTTCAACTGTTTTAAATTACAGCCTGTTTTACTTTAATTGTTTGACTTAAACTGCAACCTTATATCAGTTTCAATTACACTTTAAACTTTTCAATCCCTGAACTGTTATCGACAACTTATAAACTAGTTTTACAAATCTTAAACCAGTAATCTGGAGCTGTGACTTATGCTATTACCACTTCCTTATCCATAATTGCTTAAACTTAAATCTTAAAAGAACCCGGTTATTTAAGCCTAACTATTGTCCTGAGTAAATGTTTTACAACTGTTTTCAAAAACAACTGTTATACTTATGGATTGACCCGGCACCTTGACTTCATAAATTGGGTTTAAATTTCCAGTTCATGATTTCAGCTTACCCTATTACAACAGAAACTTGTTTTGAGACATATCTTGAAATAAACTTTACCTCTGTCTAATGATCTTAAAAATGGATTTAAATATGGAATCCGACTTTCAAGAAGTCTTTTTCATCAAATGATTTGGTAACTTTAAAAAGAAAGGTTTTGGTGATTATAGGAATTCCGATCAAAATGGTTTCTGCGGATTCCTATAGGTTGGAGGCGTAAGAGGCCGAGTGACGCCGGTCCAGCACTTTTTATGTATAGACTATAATGAGATAGTCAATGGCTATAATGAGATAGCCCAAGGCCAATGGCAATAAGTGCCTTTATGAGTACTCCTTATGTCCAGAGGGACTTTAGTCCGTTATGGGGACTTTACGTGGCTGATCACCCGTATTGTCTGGCGTTGTGAGAAAACTTCAACCAAAATGATTGTTTTAAACAGAAAAGGTCCTAATGAGAGGACAGTTTTACAAATGATTTGAAAAGTAAAGGTCCTAATGAAAGGACAATTTTATAGATGATTTTAAAAGCAAGATCCTAATGAGAGGACAGTTTTATAAAATGTTTTGAAAGAATCAATCCTAAGGAAAGGATAGTTTTATATAAATGGACTTTGAAATGATAAATAATGAAAATTAAAATGCCCTGTTATATCATGCCCTTCTTTTTAGCTTAAACTGTCAGTCATATCTTGACTTCACTTTGTTTCAATTGTTATACATTATTTCCTGTTATCCATCTAACCCTGCAGATTACTCTTATACTTACACCTGGTTATTGCTTTCCAGTTTCTTGTTTACTCTGTACCAGTTATTGAAATTGTTTAACCCTGCCAGCAGTTTTATAAAAGAAAGTTTTACGAGTAATAAGTACCCTGACTAGTATGTTAATTACAACTTTGGGACAATGAAGTCCAACAAGTGATTTTAAAGCATGATTTTGAGAAAGGACTTTTAAATTATATGTATAAGCCTGTAGAACTGTTTTTAACCTATAAGGTTACTTGCTGAGCTTTTGTAGCTCATTCTTTTATTTTCTAACATCTACAGCTTTTGAGAATCATGGTCCGTATTAAGCAGACTGCTCGGAAGAACATGTCTTACATGAACTTTGCTAGGCTGGCTGAGAGGGAACAGGTAGGATCGAGGCAGAGTTGGAAGGAAAAGACTTTGTTTAGTCTTGTACTTTATTAGTAGAATTTGAGATTGTTTCAGGAGTTGTAATATTATTTTGTTGATGTAATTTAAATATAAATGAATGTAGTTGTGTGCTTGTTTCATACCATTACCTTGAAAGGTCCAGGCGAGTAGTCGGGGTCATATTTATGCGTATTTTCTATTACTGTTATTTAGGGTGCATGCATATAGAATGTCAGTGACGCCCCGATCTAGACCCCGGGTCGGGAGGGCGCCACAGGTTGGTATCAGAGCTAAGGTTTTGGTCACTGAAACAAGCCAGGATTAAGTTAAACAAGTAGATCATTTAATAACAGAAGATAGAGTAATGGTAAGATAGGATTAGATATCGAAGAGTGGTTTAGATATTAGGATTTTAACTGTAGATTTAAGGTGATCTTATCCCTTTTGCTTTACATATTATATTATTGCAGGCTCGTGGTATTGTTTCACAACCACCACCCTCTCCTAGTTCCTCTGATTCTTCTTCTTCGGATTCTGACGATGATGTTATAGTCATATCCAGTTCTGAGAGCGAGGAGGAGTTGATTCCTGAGCCCCTTGCTCAGCCTGACCTACCCTCAGGGAGTGCTTGTGCCCCTATTCGCCGTAGAGTTTATAGGCCAGCTATTACCCGAGGCCAGCTGAGAGTTCCCGAGCATCCTGTCGAGTGGTGGGAGGATCGCATTAGAGCTGTTGAGGAGGAGGGACGTAGGCAGATTGCAGCTAGGGCATTTCCAGACGATGTGGCGGAGCGGGCAGGAGAGTTAACCCGTGTGCTTAGTAGACTGCTGATTGGACTCAGGGCAGCCAGAGACAGGGATCACAGGGGTGATTAGATGTCAGGATGTTTGAGTGTTAGAAGGGACATTTGTTAGAGCCCTCTAGCACCCTTGCCTAGTTGTTATTTCCGTTTTCTTCCCAGTACTTTTATTTCGTGTTTGTATTTTGACTATCTTGCACCTTGGTACTTTCCGTATCTATGTATGTTTGCTTTTCAGTTCCAGTATCTTTCGATATATCTGTCATTTACTTTTGCGCACATTTGACCATAAACTGTTCCTTACCTTTACCAGTACCTTATTTATACCTGTTGTGCTAACCTGTTTTCGATAGAACCTTTATATCCTTGTTGTACAGGCAACTTATGTAGTAATGATGCTACAAGACTGATTTCTAAAATAAAGTTTTAATGCTCAAATGGTTTTAAAAGTATTTGAACTGTTTACAATATGGTGTAGTGTATTGCTTAATAAGTTGCTTGTTTCCCTATAGTAAATGCCGCCAAGAAAAAGAAACACCTCAAATTCGTCTCAGAACCAAAATACTCAAGATCAAAATCCTATGGACCCTACAGTTGCCCAACTCATTCAGCTGCTACAGCAGCAGACAGCTCTTTTAACTCAGCAACAGCAAAGACCTTCTGCACCCCCAGCAGTTACTTTTAAATCTTTTCAAGCCGTGAAACCACCTGAATTTAAAGGATCCACAAACCCAGTAGAGGCCCAAACTTGGCTTAAGGAAATGGAAAAAGCTTTTCAGTTAGTAGACGTAGATGAAGATAAGAAGACTGAGTATGCTAGTTACTTTCTTAAAGCTGAAGCCGGTTACTGGTGGGAGTCTACGAAGATGCTTCAGGGTGAAGGTGTGATTTCTTGGGATCGGTTCACAGAATTGTTTTTGGAAAAGTACTTTCCTAGTTTCATGAAGGACCAGATGGAAATTAAATTTTTAGAATTGAAGCAAGGAGGTATGAGTGTAGCAGAGTACGAGGCCAAGTTTTCTGAGATGGCCAGATTTGTGCCAGAATTTGTCAACACTGACGTCAAAAAGGCCAAGAGGTTTCAGCAAGGCCTAAGGCCATGGATTAGAAGTAGGGTAGCAGTTTTTGAGTTGCAAAGCTTTACTGCAATAGTTCAAAAAGCAATGATCGTGGAAGGAGAAAGTGACATGTCCCAGAAAGAGAAGGATAACAGAAAAAGAAAGTTTGGTGCTAGGGAAGACAGTCAAGGACATGGTAATTTTAGAAACAAGTTTCATAGAAGGCCAGAAGGTCAGAGAAGTGATTCCCAGCAGATCAAGAATGATAATGATGGAAGAGGAAGACAAAACAATAAAGCTCAAGGTTTCAACCAGCCGAAGGCCATCAGACAGTTTGTTCCTGAATGCAAAATTTGTGGAAGGAAGCACTCTGGAGTTTGTAATAAACCCAATATCACCTGCTTCAAATGCAACAGGAAAGGACATTATGCAGCAGAATGCAACAGTCAGAGTCAAAATCAAAATCAAAAGTCAGGGATCAAATGCTATAAGTGTGGCAAGCTAGGTCACATGGCAAGGGAATGCAAGGAACCTACACAGCCTACCAATGTTCTTCGAATAGCTGGAACTCCGTCTCAATCTTCAGCACATCAATCTAGAGCAAGAACGTTCAACATGACTCAGAAAGAAGCTATTCAGGACGTGGACGTGATATCAGGTACACTTCCTGTTAACTCAGTGCAAGCTAATGTATTGATTGATTCAGGAGCTACTAAGTCTTTTGTATCTCGAGATTTTCTTGGTAAATTGCAATGTGAAGTCCGACCGTTGGATCAAGCCTTAGTTATAGAAGTAGCTAACCAGGCAACGATTCCAGTAAGCCAAGTTTGTCCTAGTTGTGACATTGAAATAGGCAGTTATCATTTTCTTGCTAACTTGATACCTTTTAAGTTAGGTGAATTTGATGTAATTCTAGGGATGGATTGGTTGTCCGAATACAAAGCTCAAATAGATTGTAGGAATAAGAGGTTAAAGTTGAAAACCCTAGAAGGAGAAGAAGTTGAATTTCGAGGTACTCGTCAAGTTAAGAAGTTTTTGAATATTGCTCAGGCAAAGAGATTTCTGCGTCAAGGATGTGAGGCTTACCTAGCCTATGTTGTAGACACTGAGAAGAAGTCAGTTCAGTTAGAAGATGTTCCTATCGTCAACGAATTTCCCGACGTATTTCCAGATGAATTACCAGGCTTACCTTCTGATAGGGAAATAGAATTCTCCATTGATTTAGCTCCAGGCACTGAGCCAGTTTCCAAAGCTCCGTATAGAATGGCGCCAGTTGAGATGAAAGAATTGGCGAGTCAAATACAAGATCTCTTGGATAAAGGAATTATAAGGCCTAGTGTGTCCCCCTGGGGAGCACCAGTTCTGTTTGTTAAGAAGAAGGATGGAAGCATGAGGTTGTGCATAGATTACCGAGAATTAAATAAGCTAACCATCAAGAACAAGTACCCATTGCCGAGGATAGATGATCTTTTCGACCAACTGAAAGGAGCTGAATGGTTCTCAAAAATTGATTTAAGGTCCGGATACCATCAACTCAAGATCAAACCTGAAGATGTATCTAAAACAGCATTCAGAACAAGGTACGGACATTATGAATTTTTAGTTATGGCTTTTGGATTGACAAATGCCCCAGCAGCGTTTATGGATCTAATGAACAGAGTCTTTAAGAAATATTTAGACAAGTTTGTGATTGTTTTCATCGACGACATCCTGATATATTCCAAGTCAGAAGAAGAGCATGCAGATCATTTGAGAATTGCATTAGAGACCTTAAGAAAGGAAAAGCTGTATGCGAAGTTTTCGAAATGTGAATTTTGGTTGAAGGAGGTGCAATTCTTAGGTCATGTTGTTAGCAGAGAAGGCATCAAAGTTGATCCGGCGAAGATAGAAGCAGTGATGAAATGGGAAAGGCCACGGACTCCAACAGAAGTCAGAAGTTTTCTGGGTTTAGCAGGGTACTATCGTAGATTTGTTCAAGATTTTTCAAAGATAGCTACCCCTATGACTAAGTTGACAAGGAAGAACGAAAAGTTTGTATGGAATGAGAAGTGTGAAGAAAGTTTTGAAGAGTTAAAACGAAGACTAGTGTCTGCCCCAGTTTTGGTGTTACCAGACGATCAAGGAAATTTTGTCATCTACAGTGACGCTTCACTCAAAGGCTTGGGATGTGTTCTGATGCAACATGGGAAAGTTATTGCATATGCTTCCAGGCAGTTAAGACCTCATGAATTGAAGTATCCTACACATGATCTGGAATTAGCTGCCATTGTATTTGCATTGAAGATTTGGAGGCACTACTTGTACGGAGAAAAGTGTGAGATTTTTACTGACCATAAGAGTTTGAAGTATATCTTTACTCAGAAAGAGTTGAATATGAGACAGAGAAGATGGTTGGAGTTGATCAAGGACTATGATTGTACAATCAACTATCATCCAGGCAAAGCGAATGTCGTAGCAGATGCTTTAAGCAGAAAAGAAAGATTGAATATAATGGTTTCGTCTGAAGAATTGATCAAAGAGTTTGAGAGATTGGAAATAGAGGTATGTGATTCGGATTCAGTGGAAGAGATGGTGTATACAATGACTTTTCAGCCAGAATTGTTAGAAAAGATCAAGAGATGTCAAGAACAGATGATGAGTCAAGACAGAACCAAGTTGACTGGAGAAGAATTAAAAAGTCAGAAGGACGATAAAGGAATCTTTAGGTTTTCCTCACGAATTTGGATCCCCAATGTTCAAGAGCTCAAGAATGAAATTTTGCATGATGCACATAGTTCAAGATACTCTATTCATCCAGGAAGCACAAAGATGTATAAAGACTTGAAGGAAAATTTTTGGTGGCCTAACATGAAAAGAGATGTGGCAGAATGGATCAGTAAATGTTATACATGCCAGAGAGTCAAAGCTGAACACCAGAGGCCCAGCGGATTGTTGCAACCACTAGAGATTCCAGAGTGGAAATGGGAGAATCTTGCTATGGATTTTGTAGTAGGTCTACCAAGGACTAAAGCTAATCATGATGCTATCTGGGTAATAATAGACAGATTGACCAAGTCAGCGCACTTTCTACCGATCAACGAAAGATTTTCACTGGACAGGTTGGTTCATTTGTATCTGAAAGAGATTGTGATGCGACATGGTGTTCCTGTATCAATAGTGTCAGACAGAGACCCGAGATTCAATTCAAGATTTTGGAAGAAATTTCAAGAATGTTTGGGAACAAAGCTGAATATGAGTACTGCGTATCATCCTCAGACAGATGGACAGAGTGAAAGGACAATCCAAACCATTGAAGATATGTTAAGAGTTTGTGCCTTAGATTTTGAAGGAAGTTGGGACGAGCATCTACCATTGGTGGAATTTTCTTATAATAACAGTTATCATGCTAGTATTGGGATGCCCCCGTATGAAGCTTTGTATGGAAGAAAATGCAGATCACCAGTGTGTTGGAATGAAGTTGGTGAGCGTAAGATTTTGGGTCCAGAGTTGGTTCAGCAAACTAAAGAAAAGATTGAGTTGATTCAGAAGAGATTGTTAGCTGCTCAGGATAGGCAAAAGAAGTATGCTGACCAATCAAGGAAAGATATGAATTTTGAAGAAGGTGACCAAGTGTTGTTAAAGATTTCTCCGTGGAAAGGTGTTAGTAGATTTGGCAAGAGAGGAAAGCTTAATCCACGATATATAGGACCTTTTGAAGTTCTGAAGCAAGTTGGGAAAGTTGCATATGAATTGGCTCTACCACCGCAGATGCAGCACATTCACAATGTTTTTCACGTGTCTATGCTTCGAAAGTATAATCCTGATATGAGCCACGTGATAGAATATGAACCCTTGGAGATTCAACCTGACTTGTCCTATGTAGAACAGCCTGTAGAAATTCAGGATCGTAAGGATAAAGTTTTGAGGAATAAGTCTGTTAAGCTTGTAAAGGTTTTGTGGAGAAACCCTCGAGTTGAGGAATCCACCTGGGAACTTGAGAGTGAAATGCTCGAGAAGTATCCTTATTTGTTTACTTAGGCTGATTCTGGGGACAGAATCTTTTTAAGGGGGGGAGAATGTAACGATTGAGGTAATTAAATCTATTTAAATAATATGGAGTATATGAGTTATGTGTTTTAATGTGTTAAGATATGATATGTGGTGATTTTATATGTCTGGTTGACTGTCTGTTTGACTGTATTATGCTTAAGTGATTTAATTAAGTGATTAATTGATTTTTCATGCTTAATTGAGTAACTGTTTGATTTTTATAAAATTATTGGTGTGTCCAATAATTATGAAATTTTATATGTAGTTCCTATGTGATTTTAGAGACTTTCTAAAAATGGTGATGTATTTAATTCTAGTCCCAGTGATTTTATATAAATCTTTTACTCCTGTTTTATTCTAGAGATATTACTCTTCTAAATTCCATATTTAATTATTGGAATGCCCAAAAATCATGAAACCTGTTCCAAAATGCTCCTTAAATATTTTGAGACTTGTGAAAAATAAAAGTTTATTTTATTTGAGCCCAAAATTATTTTAATGATTTTTCTCCTCTTATTTCCTATTTATGCACTAAAACTTCAAAGATTTTTAATTAATTCGTTATTCATCAGAAAAATATTTCAAAAATATGGGGAAGCTTCTAAATTCATGATCTTTATTTTAAAAATATAAAACTTATTTTTGTACCTTGTTTCTCTCAAAATTCGAATTATTAAGTGATTTAGATTCAGAAAATAGCATAGGTGAAGTTACTAAAATACCCTTGACTTTGTTTTGTAAAAGCCACCGCCCACTATCATTTCCTTGTTCTGCACATTGGTATTGAGGTCGAGTTCTTCTCCCTATTTCTTGCGATTTCTTTGCTCCTTCATCATTTCCTGCAAATTGTTCAATTATTATGTTAATCATCGATTAACACTTGTAACTAAGTTGCTTTGATTGAAGTCTTTGATTCATGGCTCCGTTCTATGTGCTTGTAACTGCTGCCGTATGTATATATTGGTGTATAGTTGCATGCAATCCATGAAATTAGATGCAATGTGTGGGGTGAGTTCAGATAGTACACAAACTAGCTTTGGGAGACGGATTTGGGTTCGGTGTAGAGAAACCGGAGCAATTCCGGCACTCCACCGGAAACCCAAGTCACCAACGATGAACTTGGTGAGTTGGTGACCCAGGCTATGATGTTCTTGAGCCTAACTAATGCCTAAATTACTTATACTTGTCCATTTATGTAGTTGCATGTTGAATTGAGTGATGCATGTAGTCGTACCAATTTTTCCGGCTAGGGTTTGAAATTTCCGACTTGTAGCCGATTGAGGCAACCTTGTACAGCTTCGTTGTATGTCATGTTAATGCTAGTTGCTGTGTAATTGTCGATCACATGTTAAAAGTCATGATTAGTTCGAATTCTTTATATTTATAATTAATTTGTTCGGCTTAATTGCTAATTGCCAATTAGTAATAAATGTATATATGCTTGGTTTTGAGATAATAGCAAATGGTGCAATTGTTAACTGATTTAATTAAAATGTTATACACAATTACGGTCGTTTCTATAGCATTAGTTAAAATTCGAAGGCATATATATGTGTGTGTTATGTTCGAATTTGGATAATGACAACCTAACTTGACTTAGGTTAATGCTAATCACCATGCTTAGTTAGTAAACAAATTAATTGTGTAGTTTGTATGTGATAATTCGAATGAGCTATGAGGAATTGTAAATATATTGCTTGGAGTTTTTAATTGATTAATTTTAAATATTGTGATGTTCGTTTAGTTGAAATTAACTATATATGCACATATGCTAGTACGTGGAGTACAATTGAGTTAAGTGAATGATTAATTGATATGATTTATTCGAATGCTATATGTGTAGTATGGAAACTTGCTTGTCTAGTTAAATGAGTTTGGAAATGTTAATTATGAGATTTATACGAGCATTTCTGTGAAAGGTATGGAATTGATATTATAAAGGGCTAATCATATATGATTGAACGATTGTTTGTGTCGGTTGTATTCCGACGGATAGTTCCAATTACAGAGGAAGTGCTGTCAAAATTTTTAGAAACTAAAATGATTTTTGTAAAACACAATTGGCACACCACTTCTGTATAGGAATGACTATCAGTCAGGAATATTGTAGGTGATCTAATTGTCTATGTGGTACTTGTTTGCCAGTATAGAAGTGATTATAGTAGAATATGTCTACTATGAGTTATATATGTGTGTTAAGGGTTACATTATCGAAAGGGTAGAATAGTTAGACGTTATAGAGAACGTCGAGAGTTTATAAGATTCTGAAATGGTATTATTTTTGTGTAGCTACGAAGGATATTGAGGTGAAGGACAAAGGGAAGGCTAAAGTAGAGAGTTAGTATCTGGTGTAGGCGATCTACCTGTTCCACAGCTGTAGCATTCCTTATTTGAGGCAAGTAACTACTGCCTAACCTCTTTCAACTGAAACACTGTTTTATGAACCGCTTTATGACCCTGCAACTGTGTTATCCTATTTCAACTGTTTTAAATTACAGCCTGTTTTACTTTAATTGTTTGACTTAAACTGCAACCTTATATCAGTTTCAATTACACTTTAAACTTTTCAATCCCTGAACTGTTATCGACAACTTATAAACTAGTTTTACAAATCTTAAACCAGTAATCTGGAGCTGTGACTTATGCTATTACCACTTCCTTATCCATAATTGCTTAAACTTAAATCTTAAAAGAACCCGGTTATTTAAGCCTAACTATTGTCCTGAGTAAATGTTTTACAACTGTTTTCAAAAACAACTGTTATACTTATGGATTGACCCGGCACCTTGACTTCATAAATTGGGTTTAAATTTCCAGTTCATGATTTCAGCTTACCCTATTACAACAGAAACTTGTTTTGAGACATATCTTGAAATAAACTTTACCTCTGTCTAATGATCTTAAAAATGGATTTAAATATGGAATCCGACTTTCAAGAAGTCTTTTTCATCAAATGATTTGGTAACTTTAAAAAGAAAGGTTTTGGTGATTATAGGAATTCCGATCAAAATGGTTTCTGCGGATTCCTATAGGTTGGAGGCGTAAGAGGCCGAGTGACGCCGGTCCAGCACTTTTTATGTATAGACTATAATGAGATAGTCAATGGCTATAATGAGATAGCCCAAGGCCAATGGCAATAAGTGCCTTTATGAGTACTCCTTATGTCCAGAGGGACTTTAGTCCGTTATGGGGACTTTACGTGGCTGATCACCCGTATTGTCTGGCGTTGTGAGAAAACTTCAACCAAAATGATTGTTTTAAACAGAAAAGGTCCTAATGAGAGGACAGTTTTACAAATGATTTGAAAAGTAAAGGTCCTAATGAAAGGACAATTTTATAGATGATTTTAAAAGCAAGATCCTAATGAGAGGACAGTTTTATAAAATGTTTTGAAAGAATCAATCCTAAGGAAAGGATAGTTTTATATAAATGGACTTTGAAATGATAAATAATGAAAATTAAAATGCCCTGTTATATCATGCCCTTCTTTTTAGCTTAAACTGTCAGTCATATCTTGACTTCACTTTGTTTCAATTGTTATACATTATTTCCTGTTATCCATCTAACCCTGCAGATTACTCTTATACTTACACCTGGTTATTGCTTTCCAGTTTCTTGTTTACTCTGTACCAGTTATTGAAATTGTTTAACCCTGCCAGCAGTTTTATAAAAGAAAGTTTTGCGAGTAATAAGTACCCTGACTAGTATGTTAATTACAACTTTGGGACAATGAAGTCCAACAAGTGATTTTAAAGCATGATTTTGAGAAAGGACTTTTAAATTATATGTATAAGCCTGTAGAACTGTTTTTAACCTATAAGGTTACTTGCTGAGCTTTTGTAGCTCATTCTTTTATTTTCTAACATCTACAGCTTTTGAGAATCATGGTCCGTATTAAGCAGACTGCTCGGAAGAACATGTCTTACATGAACTTTGCTAGGCTGGCTGAGAGGGAACAGGTAGGATCGAGGCAGAGTTGGAAGGAAAAGACTTTGTTTAGTCTTGTACTTTATTAGTAGAATTTGAGATTGTTTCAGGAGTTGTAATATTATTTTGTTGATGTAATTTAAATATAAATGAATGTAGTTGTGTGCTTGTTTCATACCATTACCTTGAAAGGTCCAGGCGAGTAGTCGGGGTCATATTTATGCGTATTTTCTATTACTGTTATTTAGGGTGCATGCATATAGAATGTCAGTGACGCCCCGATCTAGACCCCGGGTCGGGAGGGCGCCACAATTTTCATGTTCAAATGAGTGAAGATTGATCCTACGAGTTTTTACAAGTTATTTCCATGTACAAACGAGTCAAGAATGAAGCTATAAGTGGCTTTCAAGTTCAAACAAGTTAAGAATGAAGCCTTATATTGTTACAAATTGTTTTCATGTACAAATGAGTCAAGAATGATGCAAGAAGTTCTTTCAAGTTGTTTCCATGTATAAACGAGTCAAGAATGAAGCTATAAGTTGTTTTCAAGTTCAAACGAGTCAAGAATGAAGCTATAAGTGGCTTTCAAGTTCAAACGAGTTAAGAATGAAGCCTTAAATTGTTACAAATTGTTTTCATGTACAAATTAGTCAAGAATGATGCTACAAGTTTTTTCAAGTTGTTTCCATGTATAAACGAGTCAAGAATGAAGCTCTAAGTTGTTTTCAAGTTCAAACGAGTGAAGAATGAAGCTATAAGTGGCTTTCAAGTTCAAACGAGTTAAGAATAAAGCCTTATATTGTTACAAATTGTTTTCATGTACAAATGAGTCAAGAATGATGCTAGAAGTTCTTTCAAGTTGTTTCCATGTATAAACGAGTCAAAAATGAAGCTATAAGTTGTTTTCAAGTTCAAACGAGTCAAGAATGAAGCTATAAGTGGCTTTCAAGTTCAATCGAGTTAAGAATGAAGCCTTAAATTGTTACAAATTGTTTTCACGTACAAATGAGTAAAGAATGATACTAGAAGTTCTTTCAATTTGTTTCCAAGTATAAACGAGTCAAGAATGATCCTATAAGTTGTTTTGAAGTTCAAACGAGTCAAGAATGAAGCTATAATTTGTTTTCAAGTTAAAACGAGTCAAGAACGAAGCCTCAAATTATTACGAATTGTTTTCATGTTAAAATGAGTAAAGATTGATCCTACGAGTTTTTACAAGTTATTTCCATGTACAAACGGGTCAAGAATGAAGCTATAGTGGCTTTCAAGTTCAAACGAGTTAAGAATGAAGCCTTAAATTGTTACAAATTGTTTTCATGTACAAATTAGTCAAGAATGATGCTAGAAGTTCTTTCAAGCTGTTTCCAAGAATAAACGAGTCAAGAATGATCCTATAAGTTGTTTTCAAGTTCAAACGAGTCAAGAATGAACCTATAATTTGTTTTCAAGTTAAAACGAGTCAAGAACGAAGCCTCAAATTATTACTAATGGTTTTCATGTTCACATGAGTGAAGATTGATCGTACGAGATTTTACAAGTTATTTCCATGTACAAACGAGTCAAGAATAAAGCTATAAGTGGCTTTCAAGTTCAAACGAGTTAAGAATGAAGCCTTAAATTGTTACAATTTGTTTTCATATACAAATGACTCAAGAATGATGCTACAAATTTTTTCAAGTTGTTTCCATGTATAAACGAGTCAAGAATGAAGCTATAAGTTGTTTTCAAGATTTAAACGAGTCAAGAATGAAGCTATAAGTGGCTTTCATGTTCAAACGATTTAAGAATGAAGCCTTAAATTGTTACAAATTGTTTTCATGTACAAATGAGTCAAGAATGATGCTTGAAGTTATTTCAAGTTGTTTCCATGTATAAACGAGCCAAGAATGAAGCTATTAGTTCTTGTTATGTTCAAACGAGTCAAGAATGAAGCTATAAGTTGTTTTCAAGTTCAAACGAGTCAAGAATGAAGCTATAAGTCGTTTTGAAGTTCAAACGAGTCAAGAATGATGCTATAAGTTGTTTTCAAGTTCAAACGAGTCACGAACGAAGCCACAAATTGTTACAATTTGTTTTTATGTTCAAATGAGTGAAGAATGATCCTATGAGTTTTTACAAGTTATTTCCTTGTACAAAAGGGTCAAGAATGAAGCTATAAGTGGCTTTCAAGTTCAAACGAGTAAAGAATGAAGCCTTAAATTGTTACCAATTGTTTTCATGTACAAATGAGTCAAGAATGATGCTAAAAGCTCTTTCAAGTTGTTTCCATATATAAACGAGTCAAGAATGAAGCTATAAGTTGTTTTCTAGTTCAAACAAGTCAAGAATGAAGCTATTAGTTGTTTTCAAGTTGAAACGAGTCAAGAACGAAACCTCAAATTGTTACGAATTGTTTTCGTGTTCAAATGAGTGAAGATTGATCATACCAGTTTTTACAAGTTATTTCCATGTACAAACGAGTCAAGAATGAACCTATAAGTGGCTTTCAAGTTCAAACAAGTTAAGAATGAAGCCTTATATTGTTACAAATTGTTTTCATGTACAAATGAGTCAAGAATGATGCTAGAAGTTCTTTCAAGTTGTTTCCATGTATAAACGAGTCAAGAATGAAGCTATAAGTTGTTTTCATGTTCAAACGAGTCAAGAATAAAGCTATAATTTGTTTTCTAGTTCAAACGAGTCAAGAACGATGCCTCAAATTATTACGAATTGTTTTCATGTTCAAATGAGTGAAGATTGATCCTACGAGTTTTTACAAGTTATTTCCATGTACAAACGAGTCAAGAATGAAGCTATAAGTGGCTTTCAAGTTCAAACAAGTTAAGAATGAAGCCTTATATTGTTACAAATTGTTTTCATGTACAAATGAGTCAAGAATGATGCTAGAAGTTCTTTCAAGTTGTTTCCATGTATAAACGAGTCAAGAATGAAGCTATAAGTTGTTTTCAAGTTCAAACGAGCCAAGAATGAAGCTATAAGTGGCTTTCAAGTTCAAACGAGTTAAGAATGAAGCCTTAAATTGATACAAATTGTTTTCATGTACAAATTAGTCAAGAATGATGCTACAAGTTTTTTCAAGGTGTTTCCATGTATAAACGAGTCAAGAATAAAGCTCTAAGTTGTTTTCAAGTTCAAACGAGTGAAGAATGAAGCTATAAGTGGCTTTCAAGTTCAAACGAGTTAAGAATGAAGCCTTATATTGTTACAAATTATTTTCATGTACAAATGAGTCAAGAATGATGCTAGAAGTTCTTTCAAGTTGTTTCCAAGTATAAACGAGTCAAGAATGATCCTATAAGTTGTTTTCAAGTTCAAACGAGTCAAGAATGATCCTATAAGTTGTTTTCAAGTTCAAACGAGTCAAGAACGAAGCCTCAAATTATTACGAATTGTTTTCATGTTCAAATGAGTGAAGATTGATCGTGCGAGATTTTATAAGTTATTTCCATGTATAAACGAGTCAAGAGTAAAGCTATACGTGGCTTTCAAGTTCAAACGAGTTAAGAATGAAGCCTGAAATTGTTACAAATTGTTTTCATGTACAAATGAGTCAAGAATGATGCTATAAATCTTTTCAAGTTGTTTCCATGTATAAACGAGTCAAGAATGAAGCTATAAGTTGTTTTCAAGTTTTAAACAAGTCAAGAATGAAGCTATAAGTGGCTTTCAAGTTCAAACGATTTAAGAATGAAGCCTTAAATTGTTACAAACTGTTTTCATGTACAAATGAGTCAAGAATGATGCTTGAAGTTCTTTCAAGTAGTTTCCATGTATAAACGAGTCAAGTATGGAGCTATAAGTTGTTTTTATGTTCAAACGAGTCAAGAATGAAGCTATAAGTTGTTTTCAAGTTCAAACGAGTCAAGAATGAAGCTATAAGTTGTTTTCAAGTTCAAACGAGTCAAGAATGATGCTATAAGTTGTTTTCAAGTTCAAACGTGTCAAGAACGAAGCTTCAAATTGTTACGAATTGTTTTCATGATCAAATGAGTGAATAATGAACCTACGAGTTTTTACAACTTATTTCCATGTACAAACGAGTCATGAATGAAGCTAGAAGTGGTTTTCAAGTTCAAACGAGTCACGAACGAAGCCTCAAATTGTTACAAATTGTTTTTATGTTCCAATGAGTGAAGAATGATCCTACGAGTTTTTACAAGTTATTTCCTTGTACAAAAGGGTCAAGAATGAAGCTATAAGTGGCTTTCAAGTTCAAACGAGTTAAGAATGAAGCCTTAAATTGTTACAAATTGTTTTCATGTACAAATGAGTCAAGAATGATGCTAGAAGTTCTTTCAAGCTGTTTCCAAGTATAAACGAGTCAAGAATGATCCTATAAGTTGTTTTCAAATTCAAACGAGTCAAGAATAAAGCTATAATTTGTTTTCTAGTTCAAACGAGTCAAGAACGATGCCTCAAATTATTACGAATTGTTTTCATGTTCAAATGAGTGAAGATTGATCCTACGAGTTTTTACAAGTTA
Organism: Oenanthe sinensis; assembly: GCA_028671895.1. Lineage (NCBI taxonomy): Eukaryota > Viridiplantae > Streptophyta > Magnoliopsida > Apiales > Apiaceae > Oenanthe > Oenanthe sinensis. Next base: position 11,512,148 of record JAPMAC010000212.1, read on the forward strand.
TTTCCATGCACAAACGAGTCAAGAATGAAGCTATAAGTGGCTTTCAAGTTCAAACAAGTTAAGAATGAAGCCTTATATTGTTACAAATTGTTTTCATGTACAAATGAGTCAAGAATGATGCTTGAAGTTCTTTCAAGTAGTTTCCATGTATAAACGAGTCAAGTATGGAGCTATAAGTTGTTTTTATGTTCAAACGAGTCAAGAATGAAGCTATAAGTGGCTTTCAAGTTCAAACAAGTTAAGAATGAAGCCTTAAATTGTTACAAATTGTTTTCATGTACAAATTAGTCAAGAATGATGCTACAAGTTTTTTCAAGGTGTTTCCATGTATAAACGAGTCAAGAATGAAGCTCTAAGTTGTTTTCAAGTTCAAACGAGTGAAGAATGAAGCTATAAGTGGCTTTCAAGTTCAAACCAGTTAAGAATGAAGCCTTGTATTGTTACAAATTGTTTTCATGTACAAATGAGTCAAGAATGATGCTTGAAGTTCTTTCAAGTTATTTCCATGTATAAACGAGCCAAGAATGAAGCTATTAGTTCTTGTTATGTTCAAACGAGTCAAGAATGAAGCTATAAGTTGTTTTCAAGTTCAAACGAGTCAAGAATGAAGCTATAAGTTGTTTTGAAGTTCAAACGAGTCAAGAATGATGCTATAAGTTGTTTTCAAGTTGAAACGAGTCACGAACGAAGCCTCAAATTGTTACAAATTGTTTTTATGTTCAAATGAGTGAAGAATGATCCTATGAGTTTTTACAAGTTATTTCCTTGTACAAAAGGGTCAAGAATGAAGCTATAAGTGGCTTTCAAGTTCAAACGAGTTAAGAATGAAGCCTTAAATTGTTACCAATTGTTTTCATGTACAAATGAGTCAAGAATGATGCTAAAAGCTCTTTCAAGTTGTTTCCATATATAAACGAGTCAAGAATGAAGCTATAAGTTGTTTTCTAGTTCAAACAAGTCAAGAATGAAGCTATTAGTTGTTTTCAAGTTGAAACGAGTCAAGAACGAAACCTCAAATTATTACGAATTGTTTTCATGTTCAAATGAGTGAAGATTGATCCTACCAGTTTTTACAAGTTATTTCCATGTACAAACGAGTCAAGAATGAACCTATAAGAGGCTTTCAAGTTCAAACAAGTTAAAAATGAAGCCTTATATTGTTACAAATTGTTTTCATGTACAAATGAGTCAAGAATGATGCTAGAAGTTCTTTCAAGTTGTTTCCATGTATAAACGAGTCAAGAATGAAGCTATAAGTTGTTTTCAAGTTCAAACGAGTCAAGAATGAAGCTATAAGTGGCTTTCAAGTTCAAACGAGTTAAGAATGAAGCCTTAAATTGTTACAAATTGTTTTCATGTACAAATTAGTCAAGAATGATGCTACAAGTTTTTTCAAGGTGTTTCCATGTATAAACGAGTCAAGAATGAAGCTCTAAGTTGTTTTCATGTTCAAACGAGTGAAGAATGAAGCTATAAGTGGCTTTCAAGTTCAAACGAGTTAAGAATGAAGCCTTATATTGTTACAAATTGTTTTCATGTACAAATGAGTCAAGAATGATGCTAGAAGTTCTTTCAAGTTGTTTCCAAGTATAAACGAGTCAAGAATGATCCTATAAGTTGTTTTCAAGTTCAAACGAGTCAAGAATAAAGCTATAAGTGGCTTTCAAGTTCAAACCAGTTAAGAATGAAGCCTTGTATTGTTACAAATTGTTTTCATGTACAAATGAGTCAAGAATGATGCTTGAAGTTCTTTCAAGTTGTTTCCATGTATAAACGAGCCAAGAATGAAGCTATTAGTTCTTGTTATGTTCAAACGAGTCAAAAATGAAGCTATAAGTTGTTTTCAAGTTCAAACGAGTCAAGAATGAAGCTATAAGTTGTTTTGAAGTTCAAACGAGTCAAGAATGATGCTATAAGTTGTTTTCAAGTTGAAACGAGTCACGAACGAAGCCTCAAATTGTTACAAATTGTTTTTATGTTCAAATGAGTGAAGAATGATCCTATGAGTTTTTACAAGATATTTCCTTGTACAAAAGGGTCAAGAATGAAGCTATAAGTGGCTTTCAAGTTCAAACGAGTTAAGAATGAAGCCTTAAATTGTTACCAATTGTTTTCATGTACAAATGAGTCAAGAATGATGCTAAAAGCTCTTTCAAGTTGTTTCCATATATAAACGAGTCAAGAATGAAGCTATAAGTTGTTTTCTAGTTCAAACAAGTCAAGAATGAAGCTATTAGTTGTTTTCAAGTTGAAACGAGTCAAGAACGAAACCTCAAATTGTTACGAATTGTTTTCATGTTCAAATGAGTGAAGATTGATCCTACCAGTTTTTACAAGTTATTTCCATGTACAAACGAGTCAAGAATGAACCTATAAGTGGCTTTCAAGTTCAAACAAGTTAAGAATGAAGCCTTATATTGTTACAAATTGTTTTCATGTACAAATGAGTCAAGAATGATGCTAGAAGTTCTTTCAAGTTGTTTCCATGTATAAACGAGTCAAGAATGAAGCTATAAGTTGTTTTCATGTTCAAACGAGTCAAGAATAAAGCTATAATTTGTTTTCTAGTTCAAACGAGTCAAGAACGATGCCTCAAATTATTACGAATTGTTTTCAAGTTCAAATGAGTGAAGATTGATCCTACGAGTTTTTACAAGTTATTTCCATGTACAAACGAGTCAAGAATGAAGCTATAAGTGGCTTTCAAGTTCAAACAAGTTAAGAATGAAGCCTTATATTGTTACAAATTGTTTTCATGTACAAATGAGTCAAGAATGATGCTAGAAGTTCTTTCAAGTTGTTTCCATGTATAAACGAGTCAAGAATGAATCTATAAGTTGTTTTCAAGTTCAAACGAGTCAAGAATGAAGCTATAAGTGGCTTTCAAGTTCAAACGAGTTAAGAATGAAGCCTTAAATTGTTACCAATTGTTTTCATGTACAAATGAGTCAAGAATGATGCTAAAAGCTCTTTCAAGTTGTTTCCATATATAAACGAGTCAAGAATGAAGCTATAAGTTGTTTTCTAGTTCAAACAAGTCAAGAATGAAGCTATTAGTTGTTTTCAAGTTGAAACGAGTCAAGAACGATGCCTCAAATTATTACGAATTGTTTTCATGTTCAAATGAGTGAAGATTGATCCTACGAGTTTTTACAAGTTATTTCCATGTACAAACGAGTCAAGAATGAAGCTATAAGTGGTTTTCAAGTTCAAACAAGTTAAGAATGAAGCCTTATATTGTTACAAATTGTTTTCATGTACAAATGAGTCAAGAATGATGCTTGAAGTTCTTTCAAGTAGTTTCCATGTATAAACGAGTTAAGTATGGAGCTATAAGTTGTTTTCAAGTTCAAACGAGTCAAGAATGAAGCTATAAGTGGCTTTCAAGTTCAAACAAGTTAAGAATGAAGCCTTAAATTGTTACAAATTGTTTTCATGTACAAATTAGTCAAGAATGATGCTACAAGTTTTTTCAAGGTGTTTCCATGTATAAACGAGTCAAGAATGAAGCTCTAAGTTGTTTTCAAGTTCAAACGAGTGAAGAATGAAGCTATAAGTGGCTTTCAAGTTCAAACGAGTTAAGAATGAAGCCTTATATTGTTACAAATTGTTTTCATGTACAAATGAGTCAAGAATGATGCTAGAAGTTCTTTCAAGTTGTTTCCAAGTATAAACGAGTCAAGAATGATCCTATAAGTTGTTTTCAAGTTCAAACGAGTCAAGAATAAAGCTATAAGTGGCTTTCAAGTTCAAACCAGTTAAGAATGAAGCCTTGTATTGTTACAAATTGTTTTCATGTACAAATGAGTCAAGAATGATGCTTGAAGTTCTTTCAAGTTGTTTCCATGTATAAACGAGCCAAGAATGAAGCTATTAGTTCTTGTTATGTTCAAACGAGTCAAGAATGAAGCTATAAGTTGTTTTCAAGTTCAAACGAGTCAAGAATGAAGCTATAAGTTGTTTTGAAGTTCAAACGAGTCAAGAATGATGCTATAAGTTGTTTTCAAGTTGAAACGAGTCACGAACGAAGCCTCAAATTGTTACAAATTGTTTTTATGTTCAAATGAGTGAAGAATGATCCTATGAGTTTTTACAAGTTATTTCCTTGTACAAAAGGGTCAAGAATGAAGCTATAAGTGGCTTTCAAGTTCAAACGAGTTAAGAATGAAGCCTTAAATTGTTACCAATTGTTTTCATGTACAAATGAGTCAAGAATGATGCTAAAAGCTCTTTCAAGTTGTTTCCATATATAAACGAGTCAAGAATGAAGCTATAAGTTGTTTTCTAGTTCAAACAAGTCAAGAATGAAGCTATTAGTTGTTTTCAAGTTGAAACGAGTCAAGAACGAAACCTCAAATTGTTACGAATTGTTTTCATGTTCAAATGAGTGAAGATTGATCCTACCAGTTTTTACAAGTTATTTCCATGTACAAACGAGTCAAGAATGAACCTATAAGAGGCTTTCAAGTTCAAACAAGTTAAGAATGAAGCCTTATATTGTTACAAATTGTTTTCATGTACAGATGAGTCAAGAATGATGCTAGAAGTTCTTTCAAGTTATTTCCATGTATAAACGAGTCAAGAATGAAGCTATAAGTTGTTTTCAAGTTCAAACAAGTCAAGAATGAAGCTATAAGTGGCTTTCAAGTTCAAACGAGTTAAGAATGAAGCCTTAAATTGTTACAAATTGTTTTCATGTACAAATTAGTCAAGAATGATGCTACAAGTTTTTTCAAGGTGTTTCCATGTATAAACGAGTCAAGAATGAAGCTCTAAGTTGTTTTCAAGTTCAAACGAGTGAAGAATGAAGCTATAAGTGGCTTTCAAGTTCAAACCAGTTAAGAATGAAGCCTTGTATTGTTACAAATTGTTTTCATGTACAAATGAGTCAAGAATGATGCTTGAAGTTCTTTCAAGTTATTTCCATGTATAAACGAGCCAAGAATGAAGCTATTAGTTCTTGTTATGTTCAAACGAGTCAAGAATGAAGCTATAAGTTGTTTTCAAGTTCAAACGAGTCAAGAATGAAGCTATAAGTTGTTTTGAAGTTCAAACGAGTCAAGAATGATGCTATAAGTTGTTTTCAAGTTGAAACGAGTCACGAACGAAGCCTCAAATTGTTACAAATTGTTTTTATGTTCAAATGAGTGAAGAATGATCCTATGAGTTTTTACAAGTTATTTCCTTGTACAAAAGGGTCAAGAATGAAGCTATAAGTGGCTTTCAAGTTCAAACGAGTTAAGAATGAAGCCTTAAATTGTTACCAATTGTTTTCATGTACAAATGAGTCAAGAATGATGCTAAAAGCTCTTTCAAGTTGTTTCCATATATAAACGAGTCAAGAATGAAGCTATAAGTTGTTTTCTAGTTCAAACAAGTCAAGAATGAAGCTATTAGTTGTTTTCAAGTTGAAACGAGTCAAGAACGAAACCTCAAATTGTTACGAATTGTTTTCATGTTCAAATGAGTGAAGATTGATCCTACCAGTTTTTACAAGTTATTTCCATGTACAAACGAGTCAAGAATGAACCTATAAGAGGCTTTCAAGTTCAAACAAGTTAAGAATGAAGCCTTATATTGTTACAAATTGTTTTCATGTACAAATGAGTCAAGAATGATGCTAGAAATTCTTTCAAGTTGTTTCCATGTATAAACGAGTCAAGAATGAAGTTATAAGTTGTTTTCATGTTCAAACGAGTCAAGAATAAAGCTATAATTTGTTTTCTAGTTCAAACGAGTCAAGAACGATGCCTCAAATTATTACGAATTGTTTTCATGTTCAAATGAGTGAAGATTGATCCTACGAGTTTTTACAAGTTATTTCCATGTACAAACGAGTCAAGAATGAAGCTATAAGTGGCTTTCAAGTTCAAACAAGTTAAGAATGAAGTCTTATATTGTTACAAATTGTTTTCATGTACAAATGAGTCAAGAATGATGCTAGAAGTTCTTTCAAGTTGTTTCCATGTATAAACGAGTCAAGAATGAAGCTATAAGTGGCTTTCAAGTTCAAACGAGTTAAGAATGAAGCCTTAAATTGTTACAAATTGTTTTCATGTACAAATTAGTCAAGAATGATGCTACAAGTTTTTTCAAGGTGTTTCCATGTATAAACGAGTCAAGAATGAAGCTCTAAGTTGTTTTCAAGTTCAAACGAGTGAAGAATGAAGCTATAAGTGGCTTTCAAGTTCAAACGAGTTAAGAATGAAGCCTTATATTGTTACAAATTGTTTTCATGTACAAATGAGTCAAGAATGATGCTAGAAGTTCTTTCAAGTTGTTTCCAAGTATAAACGAGTCAAGAATGATCCTATAAGTTGTTTTCAAGTTCAAACGAGTCAAGAATGATCCTATAAGTTGTTTTCAAGTTCAAACGAGTCAAGAACGAAGCCTCAAATTATTACGAATTGTTTTCATGTTCAAATGAGTGAAGATTGATCGTGCGAGATTTTATAAGTTATTTCCATGTATAAACGAGTCAAGAGTAAAGCTATACGTGGCTTTCAAGTTCAAACGAGTTAAGAATGAAGCCTGAAATTGTTACAAATTGTTTTCATATACAAATGAGTCAAGAATGATGCTATAAATCTTTTCAAGTTGTTTCCATGTATAAACGAGTCAAGAATGAAGCTATAAGTTGTTTTCAAGTTTTAAACAAGTCAAGAATGAAGCTATAAGTGGCTTTCAAGTTCAAACGATTTAAGAATGAAGTCTTAAATTGTTACAAATTGTTTTCATGTACAAATGAGTCAAGAATGATGCTTGAAGTTCTTTCAAGTAGTTTCCATGTATAAACGAGTCAAGTATGAAGCTATAAGTTGTTTTTATGTTCAAACGAGTCAAGAATGAAGCTATAAGTTGTTTTCAAGTTCAAACGACTCAAGAATGAAGCTATAAGTTGTTTTCAAGTTCAAACGAGTCAAGAATGATGCTATAAGTTGTTTTCAAGTTCAAACGTGTCAAGAACGAAGCTTCAAATTGTTACGAATTGTTTTCATGATCAAATGAGTGAATAATGAACCTACGAGTTTTTACAACTTATTTCCATGTACAAACGAGTCATGAATGAAGCTAGAAGTGGTTTTCAAGTTCAAACGAGTCACGAACGAAGCCTCAAATTGTTACAAATTGTTTTTATGTTCCAATGAGTGAAGAATGATCCTACGAGTTTTTACAAGTTATTTCCTTGTACAAAAGGGTCAAGAATGAAGCTATAAGTGACTTACAAGTTCAAACGAGTTAAGAATGAAATCTTAAATTGTTACCAATTGTTTTCATGTACAAATGAGTCAAGAATGACGCTAAAAGTTCTTTCAAGTTGTTTCCATATATAAACGAGTCTAGAATGAAGTTATAAGTTATTTTCTAGTTCAAACAAGTCAAGAATGAAGCTATAAGTTGTTTTCAAGTTGAAACGAGTCAAGAACGAAGCCTCAAATTGTTACGAATTGTTTTCATGTTCAAATGAGTGAAGATTGATCCTACGAGTTTTTACAAGTTATTTCCATGTACAAACGGGTCAAGAATGAAGCTATAGTGGCTTTCAAGTTCAAACGAGTTAAGAATGAAGCCTTAAATTGTTACAAATTGTTTTCATGTACAAATGAGTCAAGAATGATGCTAGAAGTTCTTTCAAGCTGTTTCCAAGTATAAACGAGTCAAGAATGATCCTATAAGTTGTTTTCAAATTCAAACGAGTCAAGAATGAAGCAATAAGTGGCTTTCAAGTTCAAACAAGTTAAGAATGAAGCCTTAAATTGTTACAAATTGTTTTCATGTACAAATTAGTCAAGAATGATGCTACAAGTTTTTTCAAGGTGTTTCCATGTATAAACGAGTCAAGAATGAAGCTCTAAGTTGTTTTCAAGTTCAAACGAGTGAAGAATGAAGCTATAAGTGGCTTTCAAGTTCAAACGAGTTAAGAATGAAGCCTTATATTGTTACAAATTGTTTTCATGTACAAATGAGTCAAGAATGATGCTAGAAGTTCTTTCAAGTTGTTTCCATGTATAAACGAGTCAAGAATGAAGCTATAAGTGGCTTTCAAGTTCAAACGAGTTAAGAATGAAGCCTTAAATTGTTACAAATTGTTTTCATGTACAAATTAGTCAAGAATGATGCTACAAGTTTTTTCAAGGTGTTTCCATGTATAAACGAGTCAAGAATGAAGCTCTAAGTTGTTTTCAAGTTCAAACGAGTGAAGAATGAAGCTATAAGTGGCTTTCAAGTTCAAACGAGTTAAGAATGAAGCCTTATATTGTTACAAATTGTTTTCATGTACAAATGAGTCAAGAATGATGCTAGAAGTTCTTTCAAGTTGTTTCCAAGTATAAACGAGTCAAGAATGATCCTATAAGTTGTTTTCAAGTTCAAACGAGTCAAGAATGATCCTATAAGTTGTTTTCAAGTTCAAACGAGTCAAGAACGAAGCCTCAAATTATTACGAATTGTTTTCATGTTCAAATGAGTGAAGATTGATCGTGCGAGATTTTATAAGTTATTTCCATGTATAAACGAGTCAAGAGTAAAGCTATACGTGGCTTTCAAGTTCAAACGAGTTAAGAATGAAGCCTGAAATTGTTACAAATTGTTTTCATATACAAATGAGTCAAGAATGATGCTATAAATCTTTTCAAGTTGTTTCCATGTATAAACGAGTCAAGAATGAAGCTATAAGTTGTTTTCAAGTTTTAAACAAGTCAAGAATGAAGCTATAAGTGGCTTTCAAGTTCAAACGATTTAAGAATGAAGTCTTAAATTGTTACAAATTGTTTTCATGTACAAATGAGTCAAGAATGATGCTTGAAGTTCTTTCAAGTAGTTTCCATGTATAAACGAGTCAAGTATGAAGCTATAAGTTGTTTTTATGTTCAAACGAGTCAAGAATGAAGCTATAAGTTGTTTTCAAGTTCAAACGAGTCAAGAATGAAGCTCTAAGTTGTTTTCAAGTTCAAACGAGTGAAGAATGAAGCTATAAGTGGCTTTCAAGTTCAAACGAGTTAAGAATGAAGCCTTATATTGTTACAAATTGTTTTCATGTACAAATGAGTCAAGAATGATGCTAGAAGTTCTTTCAAGTTGTTTCCATGTATAAACGAGTCAAGAATGAAGCTATAAGTGGCTTTCAAGTTCAAACGAGTTAAGAATGAAGCCTTAAATTGTTACAAATTGTTTTCATGTACAAATTAGTCAAGAATGATGCTACAAGTTTTTTCAAGGTGTTTCCATGTATAAACGAGTCAAGAATGAAGCTCTAAGTTGTTTTCAAGTTCAAACGAGTGAAGAATGAAGCTATAAGTGGCTTTCAAGTTCAAACGAGTTAAGAATGAAGCCTTATATTGTTACAAATTGTTTTCATGTACAAATGAGTCAAGAATGATGCTAGAAGTTCTTTCAAGTTGTTTCCATGTATAAACGAGTCAAGAATGAAGCTATAAGTGGCTTTCAAGTTCAAACGAGTTAAGAATGAAGCCTTAAATTGTTACAAATTGTTTTCATGTACAAATTAGTCAAGAATGATGCTACAAGTTTTTTCAAGGTGTTTCCATGTATAAACGAGTCAAGAATGAAGCTCTAAGTTGTTTTCAAGTTCAAACGAGTGAAGAATGAAGCTATAAGTGGCTTTCAAGTTCAAACGAGTTAAGAATGAAGCCTTATATTGTTACAAATTGTTTTCATGTACAAATGAGTCAAGAATGATGCTAGAAGTTCTTTCAAGTTGTTTCCATGTATAAACGAGTCAAGAATGAAGCTATAAGTGGCTTTCAAGTTCAAACGAGTTAAGAATGAAGCCTTAAATTGTTACAAATTGTTTTCATGTACAAATTAGTCAAGAATGATGCTACAAGTTTTTTCAAGGTGTTTCCATGTATAAACGAGTCAAGAATGAAGCTCTAAGTTGTTTTCAAGTTCAAACGAGTGAAGAATGAAGCTATAAGTGGCTTTCAAGTTCAAACGAGTTAAGAATGAAGCCTTATATTGTTACAAATTGTTTTCATGTACAAATGAGTCAAGAATGATGCTAGAAGTTCTTTCAAGTTGTTTCCAAGTATAAACGAGTCAAGAATGATCCTATAAGTTGTTTTCAAGTTCAAACGAGTCAAGAATGATCCTATAAGTTGTTTTCAAGTTCAAACGAGTCAAGAACGAAGCCTCAAATTATTACGAATTGTTTTCATGTTCAAATGAGTGAAGATTGATCGTGCGAGATTTTATAAGTTATTTCCATGTATAAACGAGTCAAGAGTAAAGCTATACGTGGCTTTCAAGTTCAAACGAGTTAAGAATGAAGCCTGAAATTGTTACAAATTGTTTTCATATACAAATGAGTCAAGAATGATGCTATAAATCTTTTCAAGTTGTTTCCATGTATAAACGAGTCAAGAATGAAGCTATAAGTTGTTTTCAAGTTTTAAACAAGTCAAGAATGAAGCTATAAGTGGCTTTCAAGTTCAAACGATTTAAGAATGAAGTCTTAAATTGTTACAAATTGTTTTCATGTACAAATGAGTCAAGAATGATGCTTGAAGTTCTTTCAAGTAGTTTCCATGTATAAACGAGTCAAGTATGAAGCTATAAGTTGTTTTTATGTTCAAACGAGTCAAGAATGAAGCTATAAGTTGTTTTCAAGTTCAAACGACTCAAGAATGAAGCTATAAGTTGTTTTCAAGTTCAAACGAGTCAAGAATGATGCTATAAGTTGTTTTCAAGTTCAAACGTGTCAAGAACGAAGCTTCAAATTGTTACGAATTGTTTTCATGATCAAATGAGTGAATAATGAACCTACGAGTTTTTACAACTTATTTCCATGTACAAACGAGTCATGAATGAAGCTAGAAGTGGTTTTCAAGTTCAAACGAGTCACGAACGAAGCCTCAAATTGTTACAAATTGTTTTTATGTTCCAATGAGTGAAGAATGATCCTACGAGTTTTTACAAGTTATTTCCTTGTACAAAAGGGTCAAGAATGAAGCTATAAGTGACTTACAAGTTCAAACGAGTTAAGAATGAAATCTTAAATTGTTACCAATTGTTTTCATGTACAAATGAGTCAAGAATGACGCTAAAAGTTCTTTCAAGTTGTTTCCATATATAAACGAGTCTAGAATGAAGTTATAAGTTATTTTCTAGTTCAAACAAGTCAAGAATGAAGCTATAAGTTGTTTTCAAGTTGAAACGAGTCAAGAACGAAGCCTCAAATTGTTACGAATTGTTTTCATGTTCAAATGAGTGAAGATTGATCCTACGAGTTTTTACAAGTTATTTCCATGTACAAACGGGTCAAGAATGAAGCTATAGTGGCTTTCAAGTTCAAACGAGTTAAGAATGAAGCCTTAAATTGTTACAAATTGTTTTCATGTACAAATGAGTCAAGAATGATGCTAGAAGTTCTTTCAAGCTGTTTCCAAGTATAAACGAGTCAAGAATGATCCTATAAGTTGTTTTCAAATTCAAACGAGTCAAGAATGAAGCAATAAGTGGCTTTCAAGTTCAAACAAGTTAAGAATGAAGCCTTAAATTGTTACAAATTGTTTTCATGTACAAATTAGTCAAGAATGATGCTACAAGTTTTTTCAAGGTGTTTCCATGTATAAACGAGTCAAGAATGAAGCTCTAAGTTGTTTTCAAGTTCAAACGAGTGAAGAATGAAGCTATAAGTGGCTTTCAAGTTCAAACGAGTTAAGAATGAAGCCTTATATTGTTACAAATTGTTTTCATGTACAAATGAGTCAAGAATGATGCTAGAAGTTCTTTCAAGTTGTTTCCATGTATAAACGAGTCAAGAATGAAGCTATAAGTGGCTTTCAAGTTCAAACGAGTTAAGAATGAAGCCTTAAATTGTTACAAATTGTTTTCATGTACAAATTAGTCAAGAATGATGCTACAAGTTTTTTCAAGGTGTTTCCATGTATAAACGAGTCAAGAATGAAGCTCTAAGTTGTTTTCAAGTTCAAACGAGTGAAGAATGAAGCTATAAGTGGCTTTCAAGTTCAAACGAGTTAAGAATGAAGCCTTATATTGTTACAAATTGTTTTCATGTACAAATGAGTCAAGAATGATGCTAGAAGTTCTTTCAAGTTGTTTCCAAGTATAAACGAGTCAAGAATGATCCTATAAGTTGTTTTCAAGTTCAAACGAGTCAAGAATGATCCTATAAGTTGTTTTCAAGTTCAAACGAGTCAAGAACGAAGCCTCAAATTATTACGAATTGTTTTCATGTTCAAATGAGTGAAGATTGATCGTGCGAGATTTTATAAGTTATTTCCATGTATAAACGAGTCAAGAGTAAAGCTATACGTGGCTTTCAAGTTCAAACGATTTAAGAATGAAGCCTGAAATTGTTACAAATTGTTTTCATGTACAAATGAGTCAAGAATGATGCTATAAATCTTTTCAAGTTGTTTCCATGTATAAACGAGTCAAGAATGAAGCTATAAGTTGTTTTCAAGTTTTAAACAAGTCAAGAATGAAGCTATAAGTGGCTTTCAAGTTCAAACGATTTAAGAATGAAGCCTTAAATTGTTACAAATTGTTTTCATGTACAAATGAGTCAAGAATGATGCTTGAAGTTCTTTCAAGTAGTTTCCATGTATAAACGAGTCAAGTATGAAGCTATAAGTTGTTTTTATGTTCAAACGAGTCAAGAATGAAGCTATAAGTTGTTTTCAAGTTCAAACGACTCAAGAATGAAGCTATAAGTTGTTTTCAAGTTCAAACGAGTCAAGAATGATGCTATAAGTTGTTTTCAAGTTCAAACGTGTCAAGAACGAAGCTTCAAATTGTTACGAATTGTTTTCATGATCAAAAGAGTGAATAATGAACCTACGAGTTTTTACAACTTATTTCCATGTACAAACGAGTCATGAATGAAGCTAGAAGTGGTTTTCAAGTTCAAACGAGTCACGAACGAAGCCTCAAATTGTTACAAATTGTTTTTATGTTCCAATGAGTGAAGAATGATCCTACGAGTTTTTACAAGTTATTTCCTTGTACAAAAGGGTCAAGAATGAAGCTATAAGTGACTTAGAAGTTCAAACGAGTTAAGAATGAAGTCTTAAATTGTTACCAATTGTTTTCATGTACAAATGAGTCAAGAATGACGCTAAAAGTTCTTTCAAGTTGTTTCCATATATAAACGAGTCTAGAATGAAGTTATAAGTTATTTTCTAGTTCAAACAAGTCAAGAATGAAGCTATAAGTTGTTTTCAAGTTGAAACGAGTCAAGAACGAAGCCTCAAATTGTTACGAATTGTTTTCATGTTCAAATGAGTGAAGATTGTTCCTACGAGTTTTTACAAGTTATTTCCATGTACAAACGGGTCAAGAATGAAGCTATAGTGGCTTTCAAGTTCAAACGAGTTAAGAATGAAGCCTTAAATTGTTACAAATTGTTTTCATGTACAAATGAGTCAAGAATGATGCTAGAAGTTCTTTCAAGCTGTTTCCAAGTATAAACGAGTCAAGAATGATCCTATAAGTTGTTTTCAAGTTCAAACGAGTCAAGAATGAAGCAATAAGTGGCTTTCAAGTTCAAACAAGTTAAGAATGAAGCCTTAAATTGTTACAAATTGTTTTCATGTACAAATTAGTCAAGAATGATGCTACAAGTTTTTTCAAGGTGTTTCCATGTATAAACGAGTCAAGAATGAAGCTCTAAGTTGTTTTCAAGTTCAAACGAGTGAAGAATGAAGCTATAAGTGGCTTTCAAGTTCAAACGAGTTAAGAATGAAGCCTTATATTGTTACAAATTGTTTTCATGTACAAATGAGTCAAGAATGATGCTAGAAGTTCTTTCAAGTTGTTTCCAAGTATAAACGAGTCAAGAATGATCCTATAAGTTGTTTTCAAGTTCTAACGAGTCAAGAATGATCCTATAAGTTGTTTTCAAGTTCAAACGTGTGGCGCCCTCCCGACCCGGGGTCTAGATCGGGGCGTCACTGACACTCTATATGCATGCACCCTAAATAACAGTAATAGAAAATACGCATAAATATGACCCCGACTACTCGCCTGGACCTTTCAAGGTAATGGTGTGAAACAAGCACACTACTACATTCATTTATATTTAAATTTACAACAACAAAATAATATTACAACTCCTGAAACATCTCAAAGTCTACTAATAAAAGTACAAGACTATACAAAGTCTTTTCCTTCCAACTCGGCCTCGATCCTACCTGTTCCCTCTCAGCCAGCCTAGCAAAGTTCATGTAGGACATATTCTTCCGGGCAGTCTGCTTAATACGGACCATGATTCTCAAAAGCTGTAGATGTTAGAAAATAAAAGGATGAGCTACAAAAGCTCAGCAAGTAACCATACTGGTTAAAAACAGTTCTACAGGCTTATATATAATTTGAACAAAATCTTTTGCTCAAAACCATGCTTAAATCATTACTGGACCTCATTGTCCCAAAATTGTAATTAACATACTAGTCAGGGGAATCATTTCTCGCAAAACTTTCTTTTATAAAATTGCTGGCAGGGTTAAACAATTTCAATAACTGGTACAGAATAAACAAGAAGCTGGAAAATAATAACCAGGTGGAAGTATAAGAGTAATCTGCAGGGTTAGATGGATAACAGGAAAATAATGTATAACAATTGAAACAAGATGAAGTCAAGATATGACTGACAGTCTATGCTGAAAAAGGCATGATATAACAGGGCATTTCATTATTCATTACTAATCATTTCAAAGTCCGTTTGTATAAAACTGTCCTTTCATTAGGACTGATTCTTTCAAAACATTTTTAAAACTGTCCTCTCATTAGGACCTTGCTTTTAAAATCATCTATAAAATTGTCCTTTCATTAGGACCTTTTCTTTTCAAATCATTTATAAAACTGTCCTCTCATTAGGACCTTTACTGTTTAAAACAATTCATTTTGGTTGAAGTTTTCTCACAACGCCAGACAATACGGGTGATCAGCCACGTAAAGTCCCCATAACGGACTAAAAGTCCCTCTGGACATAAGGAGTACTCATAAAGGCACTTATTGCCATTGGCCTTGGGCTATCTCATTATAGCCATTGACTATCTCATTATAGTCTACACATAAAAAGTGCTGGACCGGCGTCACTCGGCCTCTTACGCCTCCAACCTATAGGAATCCGCAGAAACCATTTTGATCGGAATTCCTATAATAACCAAAACCTTTCTTTTTAAAGTTACCAAATCATTTGATGAAAAAGACTTCTTGAAAGTCGGATTTCATATTTAAATCTCTTTTTAAAGATCATTAGACAGAGGTAAAGTTTATTCCAAAATATGTCTTAAAACAAGTTGCTGTTGTGGTAAGGTAAGCTGAGATCATAAACTGGGAATCGAAAACAAGTTAAGTTGTGAAGTCAAGGTGCAGGGTCAATCCATACGTATAACAGTTGTTTTTGAAAACAGTTGTAAGGCATTAGATCATGATAGTAGTTAGACAATAACAACAAGGTACGTTCAGGGTTTAAAGTTTAAGTAAACATAATTAAGGAAAATGGTGTAGACATAAGTCACAGTTCCAGGTTACTGATTTAAAATCTTTAAAACTAGTTTATAAGTTGTCGATAACAGTTCAGGGATTGAAAAGTTTAAAGTGTAATTGAAACTGATATAAGGTTGCAGTTTAAGTCAAACAATTAAAGTAAAACAGGCTGTAATTTAAAACAGTTGAAATAGGATAACACAGTTGCAGGGTCATAAAGTAGTTTATAAAACAGTTCACTATGCAGTTCATAAAACAGTGTTTAAGTTGAAAGAGATTAGGCAGTAGTTACTTGCCTCAAATAGAATGCTACAGCTGTGGAACAGGTAGATCGCCTACACCAGATACTAACTCTCTACTTTAGCTTTCCCTTTGTCCTTCACTTCACTATCCTTCGTAGCTACACATAAATAATACTATTTCAGTATCTTATAAACTCTCGACGTTCTCTTTAACGTCTAACTATTTTACCCTTTCGCTAATGCAACCCTTAAACACATATATAATCCACCATAGACATACTCTACTATATAATTATTTCTATATTGGCAAGCAAGTAGCACATAGACAATTATATCATTCACAGTATTCTTGACTGATAGCATTTCCTATACAGAAGTGGTGTGCCAATTGTGTTTTACAAAAATCATTTTAGTTTCTAGAAATTTTGGCAGCACTTCCTCTGTAATTGGAACTATCCGTCGGAATACAACCGACACAAACAACCGTTCAATCATATATGATTAGCCCCTTATAATATCAATTCCCTATTATTCCAAGCAATGCTCACATAAATCATATAATTGACATCACCAAACTCATCTAACTAAACAAGCAGGTTCCAATATGCACTTATAACATTCGAATGAATCATAGCAATTTAACAATTTACCTAACTCAATTGCAATCCATGTACTACCTTATGTGCATATATATAGTTAATTGACATTAATAAACTCATTTAATTAAAAGACTTACCAAAACAAACTTGCCCGAACAAAATCATATGTTAATTCGAATAAATTTAGTTACAAATAATTAATATCAAACCCCCATTAATATTCATGTATTGATTCATTTCCAAACATAACTACGCATATATAGATTGAAAAATTCATTATAGCACAAAATCTTTATATGCAACCACCGAAAGCTAGAATTAACACATAGCAGTCAACCTCAACTCGAGCTCACATTCGATATTCTTGTTCATAACAATTTCCGAATAACACTTATAGCAAGAACTCGATAATATGAACCAAACTATACAAGGAAAGTGACATGTAATTCGCAATCTACCATAAGTCATAACCATAGCAGTAGCTAGCATTGTTAACCAACAAAACGGAGCTAAATGGGTCTATACCAAATCGGCGGACAAATCGGAAACTGCTAGCCATAGTCGGAAAAATTATAATCTTAGCATGCAAAGTTAGACACTCATGTAATCAAGTTAATAACACCACAGTCATATAAATTAAACATGTCACAACTAAGCTATGTCACCGGCTCACCGGAGCTCATCGCCGGCAACGGAGCTTGAGGCTTGGACCCGATTTGGGTTCTCAACTGCCCCAATTCACTCTTAGCTGCTAGTATGGCTTCGTTAAGTCACTACAAACCCAACCATGACCTTAGAACAGCTTGCATGTCACTAATACACACACACATACATACGGCAGCATGCATATATATATATCACTTCACAAGTAACAATAAGAATTACAAGGAAGAATGATTATTAGTATGATTTGAAGGACACTAGCAAATCTCTTGAAATCAAATGGAAATAAGGAAAAATCGCTTGAGGAAGAAGAGAGAAAATGACCTGCAGTCGAAGATACAGAGCAAGTGAAATGGTTAGTGGGCGGTGGCTTTTACCAAACAAAGACAAGGGCAAAACAGTAATTCCACAATTGCTGTTTTTCTGAATAAAACCATTAAACAATTCGAATTTTTATATAATTGAAGTACAAAAATAAGTTTTATATTTTTAAAATTAAGATCATGAATTTAGAAGCTTCCCCATATTTTTGAAAGATTTTTCTGATGAATAAAGAATTAATTAAAAATCTTTGAAGTTTTAGCACAGAAATAGAAAATAAGAGTAGAAAAATCATAAAAAATAATTTTGGGCTCGAATAAAATAAACTTTTATTTTTCAAAAGTCTCAGAATATATAAGGATCATTTTGAAACAGGTTTCATGATTTTTGGACATTCCAATAATTAAATATGGAATTTAGAAGAGTAATATTTCTAGAATAAAACAGGAATAAAAGATTTATATAAAATCACTGAGACTAGAATTAAATACATCACCATTTTTAGAAAGTCTCTAAAATCACATAGAAGCTACATATAAAATTTCATAATTATTGGACACACCAATAATTTTATAAAAATCAAACAGTTACTCAATTAAGCATGAAAAATCAGTTAATCACTGAATTAAATCACTTAAGCATAATACAGTCAAACAGACAGTCAACCAGACATATAAAATCACCACATATCATATCTTAACACATTAAAACACATAAATCATATACTCCATATTATTCAAATAGATTTAATTACCTCGATCGTTACATTCTCCCCCCCTTAAAAGATTCTGTCCCCAGAATCAGCCTAAGTAAACAAATAGGGATACTTCTCGAGCATTTCACTCTCAAGTTCCCAGGTGGATTCCTCAACTCGAGGATTTCTCCACAAAACCTTTACAAGCTTAACAGACTTATTCCTTAAAACTTTATCCTTACGATCCTGAATCTCTACAGGCTGTTCTACATAGGACAAGTCAGGTTGAATCTCCAAGGGTTCATATTCTATCACATGGCTCATATCAGGATTGTACTTTCGAAGCATAGACACGTGAAAAACATTGTGAATGTGCTGCATCTGCGGTGGTAGAGCCAATTCATATGCAACTTTCCCAACTTGCTTCAAAACTTCAAAAGGTCCTATATATCGTGGATTAAGCTTTCCTCTCTTGCCAAATCTACTCACACCTTTCCACGGAGAAATCTTTAACAACACTTGGTCACCTTCTTCAAAATTCATATCTTTTCTTGACTGGTCAGCATACTTCTTTTGTCTATCTTGAGCAGCTAACAATCTCTTCTGAATCAACTCAATCTTTTCTTTAGTTTGCTGAACCAACTCTGGACCCAAAATCTTACGCTCACCAACTTCATTCCAACACACTGGTGATCTGCATTTTCTTCCATACAAAGCTTCATACGGGGGCATCCCAATACTAGCATGATAACTGTTATTATATGAAAATTCCACCAATGGTAGATGCTCGTCCCAACTTCCTTCAAAATCTAAGGCACAAACTCTTAACATATCTTCAATGGTTTGGATTGTCCTTTCACTCTGGCCATCTGTTTGAGGATGATATGCAGTACTCATATTCAGCCTTGTTCCTAAACATTCTTGAAATTTCTTCCAAAATCTTGAATTGAACCTCGGGTCTCTGTCTGACACTATTGATACAGGAACACCATGTCTCATCACAATCTCTTTTAAGTACAAATGAACCAACTTGTCCAGTGAAAATCTTTCGTTGATCGGTAGAAAGTGCGCTGACTTGGTCAATCTGTCTATTATTACCCAAATAGCATCATGATTAGCTTTAGTCCTTGGTAGACCTACTACAAAATCCATAGCAAGATTCTCCCATTTCCATTCTGGAATCTCTAGTGGTTGCAACAATCCGCTGGGCCTCTGGTGTTCAGCTTTGACTCTCTGGCATGTATAACATTTACTGATCCATTCTGCCACATCTCTTTTCATGTTGGGCCACCAAAAATTTTCCTTCAAGTCTTTATACATCTTTGTGCTTCCTGGATGAATAGAGTATCTGGAACTATGTGCATCATGCAAAATTTCATTCTTGAGCTCTTGAACATTGGGAATCCAAATTCGTGAGGAAAACCTAAAGATTCCTTTATCGTCCTTCTGACTTTTTAACTCTTCTCCAGTCAACTTGGTTCTGTCTTGACTCATCATCTGTTCTTGACATCTCTTGATCTTTTCTAACACTTCTGGCTGAAAAGTCATTGTATACACCATTTCTTTCACTGAATCCGAATCACATACCTCTATTTCCAATTTCTCAAACTCTTTGATCAATTCTTCAGACGAAACCATTATATTCAATCTTTCTTTTCTACTTAAAGCATCTGCTACGACATTCGCCTTGCCTGGATGATAGTTGATTGTGCAGTCATAGTCCTTGATCAATTCCAACCATCTTCTCTGTCTCATATTCAATTCTTTCTGAGTAAAGATATACTTCAAACTCTTATGGTCAGTAAAAATCTCACACTTTTCTCCGTACAAGTAGTGCCTCCAAATCTTCAATGCAAATACGATGGCAGCTAATTCCAGATCATGTGTAGGATACTTCAATTCGTGAGGTCTTAACTGCCTGGAAGCATATGCAATAACTTTCCCATGTTGCATCAGAACACATCCCAAACCTTTGAGTGAAGCGTCACTGTAGATGACAAAATTTCCTTGATCATCTGGTAATACCAATACTGGGGCAGACACTAGTCTCCGCTTTAACTCTTCAAAACTTTCTTCACACTTCTCATTCCATACAAACTTTTCGTTCTTCCTTGTCAATTTGGTCATAGGGGTTGCTATCTTTGAAAAATCTTGAACAAATCTACGATAGTACCCTGCTAAACCCAGAAAACTTCTGACTTCTGTTGGAGTCCTTGGTCTTTCCCATTTCATAACTGCTTCTATCTTCGCCGGATCAACTTTGATACCTTCTCTACTGACAACATGACCTAAGAATTGTACCTCCTTCAACCAAAATTCACATTTTGAAAACTTCGCATACAACTTTTCCTTTCTTAAGGTCTCTAAAGCAATTCTCAAATGATCTGCATGCTCTTCTTCTGACTTGGAATATATCAGGATGTCGTCGATGAAAACAATCACAAACTTGTCTAAATATTTCTTAAAGACTCTGTTCATTAGATCCATAAACGCTGCTGGGGCATTTGTCAATCCAAAAGCCATAACTAAAAATTCATAGTGTCCGTACCTTGTTCTGAATGCTGTTTTAGATACATCTTCAGGTTTGATCTTGAGTTGATGGTATCCGGACCTTAAATCAATTTTTGAGAACCATTCGGCTCCTTTCAGCTGGTCGAAAAGATCATCTATCCTCGGCAACGGGTACTTATTCTTGATGGTTAGCTTATTTAATTCTCGGTAGTCTATGCACAACCTCATGCTTCCATCCTTCTTCTTAACAAACAGAACTGGTGCTCCCCAGGGGGACACACTAGGCCTTATAATTCCTTTATCCAAGAGATCTTGTATTTGACTCGCCAACTCTTTCATCTCAACTGGCGCCATTCTGTACGGAGCTTTGGAAACTGGCTCAGTGCCTGGAGCTAAATCAATGGAGAATTCTATTTCCCTATCGGAAGGTAAGCCTGGTAATTCATCTGGAAACACATCGGGAAATTCGTTGACGATAGGAACATCTTCTAACTGAACTGACTTCTTCTCAGTGTCTACAACATAGGCTAGGTAAGCCTCACATCCTTGACGCAGAAATCTCTTTGCCTGGGCAATATTCAAAAACTTCTTAACTTGACGGGTACCTCGGAATTCAACTTCTTCTCCTTCTAGGGTTTTCAACTTCAACTTCTTATTCCTACAATCTATTTGAGCCTTGTATTCTGACAACCAATCCATCCCTAGAATTACATCAAATTCACCTAACTTAAAAGGTAATAAGTTAGCAAGAAAATGACAACTGCCTATTTCAATGTCACAACTAGGACAAACTTGGCTTACTGGAATCGTTGCCTGGTTAGCTACTTCTATAACTAAGGCTTGATCCAAAGGTCGGACTTCACATTGCAATTTACCAAGAAAATCTTGAGATACAAAAGACTTAGTAGCTCCTGAATCAATCAATACACTAGCTTGCACTGAGTTAACAGGAAGTGTACCTGATATCACATCCACGTCCTGAATAGCTTCTTTCTGAGTCATGTTGAATGTTCTCGCTCTAGATTGATGTGCTGAAGATTGAGACGGAGTTCCAGCTATTCGAAGAACATTGGTAGGCTGTGTAGGTTCCTTGCATTCCCTTGCCATGTGACCTAGCTTGCCACACTTATAGCATTTGATTCCTGACTTTTGATTTTGATTCTGACTCTGGCTGTTGCATTCTGCTGCATAATGTCCTTTCCTGTTGCATTTGAAGCAGGTGATGTTGGGCTTATTACAAACTCCAGAGTGCTTCCTTCCACAAATTTTGCATTCAGGAACAAATTGTCTGACGGCCTTCGGCTGGTTAAAACCTTGAGCTTTATTGTTTTGTCTTCCTCTTCCATCATTATCATTCTTGATCTGCTGGGATTCATTTCTCTGACCTTCTGGTCTTCTATGAAACTTGTTTCTAAAATTACCTTGTCCCTGACTGTCTTCCCTAGCACCAAACTTTCTTTTTCTGTTATCCTTCTCTTTCTGGGACATGTCACTTTCTCCTTCCACGATCATTGCTTTTTGAACTATTGCAGTAAAGCTTTGCAACTCAAAAACTGCTACCCTACTTCTAATCCATGGCCTTAGGCCTTGCTGAAACCTCTTGGCCTTCTTGACATCAGTGTTGACAAATTCTGGCACAAATCTGGCCATCTCAGAAAACTTGGCCTCGTACTCCGCTACACTCATACCTCCTTGCTTCAATTCTAGAAATTTAATTTCCATCTGGTCTTTCATGAAACTAGGAAAGTACTTTTCTAAAAACAATTCTGTAAACCGATCCCAAGAAATCACACCTTCCCCCTGAAGCATCTTCGTAGACTCCCACCAGTAACCGGCTTCAGCTTTAAGAAAGTAACTAGCATACTCAGTCTTCTTATCTTCATCTACGTCTACTAACTGAAAAGCTTTTTCCATTTCCTTAAGCCAAGTTTGGGCTTCTACTGGGTTTGTGGATCCTTTAAATTCAGGTGGTTTCACGGCTTGAAAAGATTTAAAAGTAACTGCTGGGGGTGCAGAAGGTCTTTGCTGTTGCTGAGTTAAAAGAGCTGTCTGCTGTTGTAGCAGCTGAATGAGTTGGGCAACTGTAGGGTCCATAGGATTTTGATCTTGAGTATTTTGGTTCTGAGACGAATTTGAGGTGTTTCTTTTTCTTGGCGGCATTTACTATAGGGAAACAAGCAACTTATTAAGCAATACACTACACCATATTGTAAACAGTTCAAATACTTTTAAAACCATTTGAGCATTAAAACTCTATTTTAGAAATCAATCTTGTAGCATCATTACTACATAAGTTGCCTGTACAACAAGGATAGATAAAGGTTCCATCGAAAACAGGTTAGCACAACAGGTATAAATAAGGTACTGGTAAAGGTAAGGAACAGTTTATGGTCAAATGTGCGAAAAAGTAAATGACAGAGATATCGGAAGATACTGGAACTGAAAAGCAAACATACATAGATACGAAAGGTACCAACGTGCAAGATAGTTAAAGTACAAACACGAATAAAAGTACTGGGAAGAAAATAGAAATAACATCTGGCAAGGGTGCTAGAGGGCTCTAACAAATGTCCCTTCTAACACTCAAACATCCTGACATCTAATCACCCCTGTGATCCCTGTCTCTGGCTGCCCTGAGTCCAATCAGCAGTCTATTAAGCACACGGGTTAACTCTCCTGCCCGCTCCGCCATATCATCTGGAAATGCCCTAGCTGCAATCTGCCTACGTCCCTCCTCCTCAACAGCTCTAATGCGATCCTCCCACCACTCGACAGGATGCTCGGGAACTCTCAGCTGGCCTCGGGTAATAGCTGGCCTATAAACTCTACGGCGAGTAGGGGTACAAGCACTCCCTGAGGGTAGGTCAGGCTGAGCAACGGGCTCAGGAATCAACTCCTCCTCGCTCTCAGAACTGGATATGACTATAACATCATCGTCAGAATCCGAAGAAGAAGAATCAGAGAAACTAGGAGAGGGTGGTGGTTGTGAAACAATACCACGAGCCTGCAATAATATAATATGTAAAGCAAAAGGGATAAGATCACCTTAAATCTACAGTTAAAATCCTATCATCTATACTACTTTTCGATATCTAATCCTATCTTACCATTACTCTCTCTTCTGTTATTAAATGATCTACTTGTTTAACTTAATCCTGGCTTGTTTCAGTGACCAAAACCTTAGCTCTGATACCAACCTGTGGCGCCCTCCCGACCCGGGGTCTAGATCGGGGCGTCACTGACACTCTATATGCATGCACCCTAAATAACAGTAATAGAAAATACGCATAAATATGACCCCGACTACTCGCCTGGACCTTTCAAGGTAATGGTGTGAAACAAGCACACTACTACATTCATTTATATTTAAATTTACAACAACAAAATAATATTACAACTCCTGAAACATCTCAAAGTCTACTAATAAAAGTACAAGACTATACAAAGTCTTTTCCTTCCAACTCGGCCTCGATCCTACCTGTTCCCTCTCAGCCAGCCTAGCAAAGTTCATGTAGGACATATTCTTCCGGGCAGTCTGCTTAATACGGACCATGATTCTCAAAAGCTGTAGATGTTAGAAAATAAAAGGATGAGCTACAAAAGCTCAGCAAGTAACCATACTGGTTAAAAACAGTTCTACAGGCTTATATATAATTTGAACAAAATCTTTTGCTCAAAACCATGCTTAAATCATTACTGGACCTCATTGTCCCAAAATTGTAATTAACATACTAGTCAGGGGAATCATTTCTCGCAAAACTTTCTTTTATAAAATTGCTGGCAGGGTTAAACAATTTCAATAACTGGTACAGAATAA
This sequence comes from Oenanthe sinensis, assembly GCA_028671895.1. Classification (NCBI taxonomy): domain Eukaryota; kingdom Viridiplantae; phylum Streptophyta; class Magnoliopsida; order Apiales; family Apiaceae; genus Oenanthe; species Oenanthe sinensis. The sequence goes on from JAPMAC010000212.1 coordinate 11,536,469, forward strand.
ACAAGAAGCTGGAAAATAATAACCAGGTGGAAGTATAAGAGTAATCTGCAGGGTTAGATGGATAACAGGAAAATAATGTATAACAATTGAAACAAGATGAAGTCAAGATATGACTGACAGTCTATGCTGAAAAAGGCATGATATAACAGGGCATTTCATTATTCATTACTAATCATTTCAAAGTCCGTTTGTATAAAACTGTCCTTTCATTAGGACTGATTCTTTCAAAACATTTTTAAAACTGTCCTCTCATTAGGACCTTGCTTTTAAAATCATCTATAAAATTGTCCTTTCATTAGGACCTTTTCTTTTCAAATCATTTATAAAACTGTCCTCTCATTAGGACCTTTACTGTTTAAAACAATTCATTTTGGTTGAAGTTTTCTCACAACGCCAGACAATACGGGTGATCAGCCACGTAAAGTCCCCATAACGGACTAAAAGTCCCTCTGGACATAAGGAGTACTCATAAAGGCACTTATTGCCATTGGCCTTGGGCTATCTCATTATAGCCATTGACTATCTCATTATAGTCTACACATAAAAAGTGCTGGACCGGCGTCACTCGGCCTCTTACGCCTCCAACCTATAGGAATCCGCAGAAACCATTTTGATCGGAATTCCTATAATAACCAAAACCTTTCTTTTTAAAGTTACCAAATCATTTGATGAAAAAGACTTCTTGAAAGTCGGATTTCATATTTAAATCTCTTTTTAAAGATCATTAGACAGAGGTAAAGTTTATTCCAAAATATGTCTTAAAACAAGTTGCTGTTGTGGTAAGGTAAGCTGAGATCATAAACTGGGAATCGAAAACAAGTTAAGTTGTGAAGTCAAGGTGCAGGGTCAATCCATACGTATAACAGTTGTTTTTGAAAACAGTTGTAAGGCATTAGATCATGATAGTAGTTAGACAATAACAACAAGGTACGTTCAGGGTTTAAAGTTTAAGTAAACATAATTAAGGAAAATGGTGTAGACATAAGTCACAGTTCCAGGTTACTGATTTAAAATCTTTAAAACTAGTTTATAAGTTGTCGATAACAGTTCAGGGATTGAAAAGTTTAAAGTGTAATTGAAACTGATATAAGGTTGCAGTTTAAGTCAAACAATTAAAGTAAAACAGGCTGTAATTTAAAACAGTTGAAATAGGATAACACAGTTGCAGGGTCATAAAGTAGTTTATAAAACAGTTCACTATGCAGTTCATAAAACAGTGTTTAAGTTGAAAGAGATTAGGCAGTAGTTACTTGCCTCAAATAGAATGCTACAGCTGTGGAACAGGTAGATCGCCTACACCAGATACTAACTCTCTACTTTAGCTTTCCCTTTGTCCTTCACTTCACTATCCTTCGTAGCTACACATAAATAATACTATTTCAGTATCTTATAAACTCTCGACGTTCTCTTTAACGTCTAACTATTTTACCCTTTCGCTAATGCAACCCTTAAACACATATATAATCCACCATAGACATACTCTACTATATAATTATTTCTATATTGGCAAGCAAGTAGCACATAGACAATTATATCATTCACAGTATTCTTGACTGATAGCATTTCCTATACAGAAGTGGTGTGCCAATTGTGTTTTACAAAAATCATTTTAGTTTCTAGAAATTTTGGCAGCACTTCCTCTGTAATTGGAACTATCCGTCGGAATACAACCGACACAAACAACCGTTCAATCATATATGATTAGCCCCTTATAATATCAATTCCCTATTATTCCAAGCAATGCTCACATAAATCATATAATTGACATCACCAAACTCATCTAACTAAACAAGCAGGTTCCAATATGCACTTATAACATTCGAATGAATCATAGCAATTTAACAATTTACCTAACTCAATTGCAATCCATGTACTACCTTATGTGCATATATATAGTTAATTGACATTAATAAACTCATTTAATTAAAAGACTTACCAAAACAAACTTGCCCGAACAAAATCATATGTTAATTCGAATAAATTTAGTTACAAATAATTAATATCAAACCCCCATTAATATTCATGTATTGATTCATTTCCAAACATAACTACGCATATATAGATTGAAAAATTCATTATAGCACAAAATCTTTATATGCAACCACCGAAAGCTAGAATTAACACATAGCAGTCAACCTCAACTCGAGCTCACATTCGATATTCTTGTTCATAACAATTTCCGAATAACACTTATAGCAAGAACTCGATAATATGAACCAAACTATACAAGGAAAGTGACATGTAATTCGCAATCTACCATAAGTCATAACCATAGCAGTAGCTAGCATTGTTAACCAACAAAACGGAGCTAAATGGGTCTATACCAAATCGGCGGACAAATCGGAAACTGCTAGCCATAGTCGGAAAAATTATAATCTTAGCATGCAAAGTTAGACACTCATGTAATCAAGTTAATAACACCACAGTCATATAAATTAAACATGTCACAACTAAGCTATGTCACCGGCTCACCGGAGCTCATCGCCGGCAACGGAGCTTGAGGCTTGGACCCGATTTGGGTTCTCAACTGCCCCAATTCACTCTTAGCTGCTAGTATGGCTTCGTTAAGTCACTACAAACCCAACCATGACCTTAGAACAGCTTGCATGTCACTAATACACACACACATACATACGGCAGCATGCATATATATATATCACTTCACAAGTAACAATAAGAATTACAAGGAAGAATGATTATTAGTATGATTTGAAGGACACTAGCAAATCTCTTGAAATCAAATGGAAATAAGGAAAAATCGCTTGAGGAAGAAGAGAGAAAATGACCTGCAGTCGAAGATACAGAGCAAGTGAAATGGTTAGTGGGCGGTGGCTTTTACCAAACAAAGACAAGGGCAAAACAGTAATTCCACAATTGCTGTTTTTCTGAATAAAACCATTAAACAATTCGAATTTTTATATAATTGAAGTACAAAAATAAGTTTTATATTTTTAAAATTAAGATCATGAATTTAGAAGCTTCCCCATATTTTTGAAATATTTTTCTGATGAATAAAGAATTAATTAAAAATCTTTGAAGTTTTAGCACAGAAATAGAAAATAAGAGTAGAAAAATCATAAAAAATAATTTTGGGCTCGAATAAAATAAACTTTTATTTTTCAAAAGTCTCAGAATATATAAGGATCATTTTGAAACAGGTTTCATGATTTTTGGACATTCCAATAATTAAATATGGAATTTAGAAGAGTAATATTTCTAGAATAAAACAGGAATAAAAGATTTATATAAAATCACTGAGACTAGAATTAAATACATCACCATTTTTAGAAAGTCTCTAAAATCACATAGAAGCTACATATAAAATTTCATAATTATTGGACACACCAATAATTTTATAAAAATCAAACAGTTACTCAATTAAGCATGAAAAATCAGTTAATCACTGAATTAAATCACTTAAGCATAATACAGTCAAACAGACAGTCAACCAGACATATAAAATCACCACATATCATATCTTAACACATTAAAACACATAAATCATATACTCCATATTATTCAAATAGATTTAATTACCTCGATCGTTACAAAACGAGTCAAGAACGAAGCCTCAAATTATTACGAATTGTTTTCATGTTCAAATGAGTGAAGATTGATCGTGCGAGATTTTATAAGTTATTTCCATGTATAAACGAGTCAAGAGTAAAGCTATACGTGGCTTTCAAGTTCAAACGAGTTAAGAATGAAGCCTGAAATTGTTACAAATTGTTTTCATGTACAAATGAGTCAAGAATGATGCTATAAATCTTTTCAAGTTGTTTCCATGTATAAACGAGTCAAGAATGAAGCTATAAGTTGTTTTCAAGTTTTAAACAAGTCAAGAATGAAGCTATAAGTGGCTTTCAAGTTCAAACGATTTAAGAATGAAGCCTTAAATTGTTACAAATTGTTTTCATGTACAAATGAGTCAAGAATGATGCTTGAAGTTCTTTCAAGTAGTTTCCATGTATAAACGAGTCAAGTATGGAGCTATAAGTTGTTTTTATGTTCAAACGAGTCAAGAATGAAGCTATAAGTTGTTTTCAAGTTCAAACGACTCAAGAATGAAGCTATAAGTTGTTTTCAAGTTCAAACGAGTCAAGAATGATGCTATAAGTTGTTTTCAAGTTCAAACGTGTCAAGAACGAAGCTTCAAATTGTTACGAATTGTTTTCATGATCAAATGAGTGAATAATGAACCTACGAGTTTTTACAACTTATTTCCATGTACAAACGAGTCATGAATGAAGCTAGAAGTGGTTTTCAAGTTCAAACGAGTCACGAACGAAGCCTCAAATTGTTACAAATTGTTTTTATGTTCCAATGAGTGAAGAATGATCCTACGAGTTTTTACAAGTTATTTCCTTGTACAAAAGGGTCAAGAATGAAGCTATAAGTGGCTTTCAAGTTCAAACGAGTTAAGAATGAAGCCTTAAATTGTTACAAATTGTTTTCATGTACAAATGAGTCAAGAATGATGCTAGAAGTTCTTTCAAGCTGTTTCCAAGTATAAACGAGTCAAGAATGATCCTATAAGTTGTTTTCAAGTTCAAACGAGTCAAGAATAAAGCTATAATTTGTTTTCTAGTTCAAACGAGTCAAGAACGATGCCTCAAATTATTACGAATTGTTTTCATGTTCAAATGAGTGAAGATTGATCCCACGAGTTTTTACAAGTTATTTCCATGTACAAACGAGTCAAGAATGAAGCTATAAGTGGCTTTCAAGTTCAAACAAGTTAAGAATGAAGGCTTATATTGTTACAAATTGTTTTCATGTACAAATGAGTCAAAAATGATGCTTGAAGTTCTTTCAAGTAGTTTCCATGTATAAACGAGTCAAGTATGGAGCTATAAGTTATTTTTATGTTCAAACGAGTCAAGAATGAAGCTATAAGTGGCTTTCAAGTTCAAACAAGTTAAGAATGAAGCCTTAAATTGTTACAAATTGTTTTCATGTACAAATTAGTCAAGAATGATGCTACAAGTTTTTTCAAGGTGTTTCCATGTATAAACGAGTCAAGAATGAAGCTCTAAGTTGTTTTCAAGTTCAAACGAGTGAAGAATGAAGCTATAAGTGGCTTTCAAGTTCAAACGAGTTAAGAATGAAGCCTTATATTGTTACAAATTGTTTTCATGTACAAATGAGTCAAGAATGATGCTAGAAGTTCTTTCAAGTTGTTTCCAAGTATAAACGAGTCAAGAATGATCCTATAAGTTGTTTTCAAGTTCAAACGAGTCAAGAATAAAGCTATAAGTGGCTTTCAAGTTCAAACCAGTTAAGAATGAAGCCTTGTATTGTTACAAATTGTTTTCATGTACAAATGAGTCAAGAATGATGCTTGAAGTTCTTTCAAGTTGTTTCCATGTATAAACGAGCCAAGAATGAAGCTATTAGTTCTTGTTATGTTCAAACGAGTCAAGAATGAAGCTATAAGTTGTTTTCAAGTTCAAACGAGTCAAGAATGAAGCTATAAGTTGTTTTGAAGTTCAAACGAGTCAAGAATGATGCTATAAGTTGTTTTCAAGTTGAAACGAGTCACGAACGAAGCCTCAAATTGTTACAAATTGTTTTTATGTTCAAATGAGTGAAGAATGATCCTATGAGTTTTTACAAGTTATTTCCTTGTACAAAAGGGTCAAGAATGAAGCTATAAGTGGCTTTCAAGTTCAAACGAGTTAAGAATGAAGCCTTAAATTGTTACCAATTGTTTTCATGTACAAATGAGTCAAGAATGATGCTAAAAACTCTTTCAAGTTGTTTCCATATATAAACGAGTCAAGAATGAAGCTATAAGTTGTTTTCTAGTTCAAACAAGTCAAGAATGAAGCTATTAGTTGTTTTCAAGTTGAAACGAGTCAAGAACGAAACCTCAAATTGTTACGAATTGTTTTCATGTTCAAATGAGTGAAGATTGATCCTACCAGTTTTTACAAGTTATTTCCATGTACAAACGAGTCAAGAATGAACCTATAAGTGGCTTTCAAGTTCAAACAAGTTAAGAATGAAGCCTTATATTGTTACAAATTGTTTTCATGTACAAATGAGTCAAGAATGATGCTAGAAGTTCTTTCAAGTTGTTTCCATGTATAAACGAGTCAAGAATGAAACTATAAGTTGTTTTCATGTTCAAACGAGTCAAGAATAAAGCTATAATTTGTTTTCTAGTTCAAACGAGTCAAGAACGATGCCTCAAATTATTACGAATTGTTTTCATGTTCAAATGAGTGAAGATTGATCCTACGAGTTTTTACAAGTTATTTCCATGTACAAACGAGTCAAAAATGAAGCTATAAGTGGCTTTCAAGTTCAAACAAGTTAAGAATGAAGTCTTATATTGTTACAAATTGTTTTCATGTACAAATGAGTCAAGAATGATGTTAGAAGTTCTTTCAAGTTGTTTCCATGTATAAACGAGTCAAGAATGAAGCTATAAGTTGTTTTCAAGTTCAAACGAGTCAAGAATGAAGCTATAAGTGGCTTTCAAGTTCAAACGAGTTAAGAATGAAGCCTTAAATTGTTACAAATTGTTTTCATGTACAAATTAGTCAAGAATGATGCTACATGTTTTTTCAAGGTATTTCCATGTATAAACGAGTCAAGAATGAAGCTCTAAGTTGTTTTCAAGTTCAAACGAGTGAAGAATGAAGCTATAAGTGGCTTTCAAGTTCAAACGAGTTAAGAATGAAGCCTTATATTGTTACAAATTGTTTTCATGTACAAATGAGTCAAGAATGATGCTAGAAGTTCTTTCAAGTTGTTTCCAAGTATAAACGAGTCAAGAATGATCCTATAAGTTGTTTTCAAGTTCAAACGAGTCAAGAATGATCCTATAAGTTGTTTTCAAGTTCAAACGAGTCAAGAACGAAGCCTCAAATTGTTACGAATTGTTTTCATGTTCAAATGAGTGAAGATTGATCGTGCGAGATTTTATAAGTTATTTCCATGTATAAACGAGTCAAGAGTAAAGCTATACGTGGCTTTCAAGTTCAAACGAGTTAAGAATGAAGCCTGAAATTGTTACAAATTGTTTTTATGTACAAATGAGTCAAGAATGATGCTATAAATCTTTTCAAGTTGTTTCCATGTATAAACGAGTCAAGAATGAAGCTATAAGTTGTTTTCAAGTTTTAAACAAGTCAAGAATGAAGCTATAAGTGGCTTTCAAGTTCAAACGATTTAAGAATGAAGCCTTAAATTGTTACAAATTGTTTTCATGTACAAATGAGTCAAGAATGATGCTTGAAGTTCTTTCAAGTAGTTTCCATGTATAAACGAGTCAAGTATGGAGCTATAAGTTGTTTTTATGTTCAAACGAGTCAAGAATGAAGCTATAAGTTGTTTTCAAGTTCAAACAAGTTAAGAATGAAGCCTTAAATTGTTACAAATTGTTTTCATGTACAAATTAGTCAAGAATGATGCTACAAGTTTTTTCAAGGTGTTTCCATGTATAAACGAGTCAAGAATGAAGCTCTAAGTTGTTTTCAAGTTCAAACGAGTGAAGAATAAAGCTATAAGTGGCTTTCAAGTTCAAACGAGTTAAGAATGAAGCCTTATATTGTTACAAATTGTTTTCATGTACAAATGAGTCAAGAATGATGCTAGAAGTTCTTTCAAGTTGTTTCCAAGTATAAACGAGTCAAGAATGATCCTATAAGTTGTTTTCAAGTTCAAACGAGTCAAGAATAAAGCTATAAGTGGCTTTCAAGTTCAAACCAGTTAAGAATGAAGCCTTGTATTGTTACAAATTGTTTTCATGTACAAATGAGTCAAGAATGATGCTTGAAGTTCTTTCAAGTTGTTTCCATGTATAAACGAGCCAAGAATGAAGCTATTAGTTCTTGTTATGTTCAAACGAGTCAAGAATGAAGCTATAAGTTGTTTTCAAGTTCAAACGAGTCAAGAATGAAGCTATAAGTTGTTTTGAAGTTCAAACGAGTCAAGAATGATGCTATAAGTTGTTTTCAAGTTGAAACGAGTCACGAACGAAGCCTCAAATTGTTACAAATTGTTTTTATGTTCAAATGAGTGAAGAATGATCCTATGAGTTTTTACAAGATATTTCCTTGTACAAAAGGGTCAAGAATGAAGCTATAAGTGGCTTTCAAGTTCAAACGAGTTAAGAATGAAGCCTTAAATTGTTACCAATTGTTTTCATGTACAAATGAGTCAAGAATGATGCTAAAAGCTCTTTCAAGTTGTTTCCATATATAAACGAGTCAAGAATGAAGCTATAAGTTGTTTTCTAGTTCAAACAAGTCAAGAATGAAGCTATTAGTTGTTTTCAAGTTGAAACGAGTCAAGAACGAAACCTCAAATTGTTACGAATTGTTTTCATGTTCAAATGAGTGAAGATTGATCCTACCAGTTTTTACAAGTTATTTCCATGTACAAACGAGTCAAGAATGAACCTATAAGTGGCTTTCAAGTTCAAACAAGTTAAGAATGAAGCCTTATATTGTTACAAATTGTTTTCATGTACAAATGAGTCAAGAATGATGCTAGAAGTTCTTTCAAGTTGTTTCCATGTATAAACGAGTCAAGAATGAAGCTATAAGTTGTTTTCATGTTCAAACGAGTCAAGAATAAAGCTATAATTTGTTTTCTAGTTCAAACGAGTCAAGAACGATGCCTCAAATTATTACGAATTGTTTTCAAGTTCAAATGAGTGAAGATTGATCCTACGAGTTTTTACAAGTTATTTCCATGTACAAACGAGTCAAGAATGAAGCTATAAGTGGCTTTCAAGTTCAAACAAGTTAAGAATGAAGCCTTATATTGTTACAAATTGTTTTCATGTACAAATGAGTCAAGAATGATGCTAGAAGTTCTTTCAAGTTGTTTCCATGTATAAACGAGTCAAGAATGAATCTATAAGTTGTTTTCAAGTTCAAACGAGTCAAGAATGAAGCTATAAGTGGCTTTCAAGTTCAAACGAGTTAAGAATGAAGCCTTAAATTGTTACAAATTGTTTTCATGTACAAATGAGTCAAGAATGATGCTACAAGTTTTTTCAAGGTGTTTCCATGTATAAACGAGTCAAGAATGAAGCTCTAAGTTGTTTTCAAGTTCAAACGAGTGAAGAATGAAGCTATAAGTGGCTTTCAAGTTCAAACGAGTTAAGAATGAAGCCTTATATTGTTACAAATTGTTTTCATGTACAAATGAGTCAAGAATGATGCTAGAAGTTCTTTCAAGTTGTTTCCAAGTATAAACGAGTCAAGAATGATCCTATAAGTTGTTTTCAAGTTCAAACGAGTCAAGAATGATCCTATAAGTTGTTTTCAAGTTCAAACGAGTCAAGAACGAAGCCTCAAATTATTACGAATTGTTTTCATGTTCAAATAAGTGAAGATTGATCGTGCGAGATTTTATAAGTTATTTCCATGTATAAACGAGTCAAGAGTAAAGCTATACGTGGCTTTCAAGTTCAAACGAGTTAAGAATGAAGCCTGAAATTGTTATAAATTGTTTTCATGTACAAATGAGTCAAGAATGATGCTATAAACCTTTTCAAGTTGTTTCCATGTATAAACGAGTCAAGAATGAAGCTATAAGTTGTTTTCAAGTTTTAAACAAGTCAAGAATGAAGCTATAAGTGGCTTTCAAGTTCAAACGATTTAAGAATGAAGCCTTAAATTGTTACAAATTGTTTTCATGTACAAATGAGTCAAGAATGATGCTTGAAGTTCTTTCAAGTAGTTTCCATGTATAAACGAGTCAAGTATGAAGCTATAAGTTGTTTTTATGTTCAAACGAGTCAAGAATGAAGCTATAAGTTGTTTTTAAGTTCAAACGAGTCAAGAATGAAGCTATAAGTTGTTTTCAAGTTCAAACGAGTCAAGAATGATGCTATAAGTTGTTTTCAAGTTCAAACGTGTCAAGAACGAAGCTTCAAATTGTTACGAATTGTTTTCATGATCAAATGAGTGAATAATGAACCTACGAGTTTTTACAACTTATTTCCATGTACAAACGAGTCATGAATGAAGCTAGAAGTGGTTTTCAAGTTCAAACGAGTCACGAACGAAGCCTCAAATTGTTATAAATTGTTTTTATGTTCCAATGAGTGAAGAATGATCCTACGAGTTTTTACAAGTTATTTCCTTGTACAAAAGGGTCAAGAATGAAGCTATAAGTGGCTTACAAGTTCAAACGAGTTAAGAATGAAGTCTTAAATTGTTACCAATTGTTTTCATGTACAAATGAGTCAAGAATGATGCTAAAAGTTCTTTCAAGTTGTTTCCATATATAAACGAGTCTAGAATGAAGCTATAAGTTGTTTTCTAGTTCAAACAAGTCAAGAATGAAGCTATAAGTTGTTTTCAAGTTGAAACGAGTCAAGAACGAAGCCTCAAATTGTTACGAATTGTTTTCATGTTCAAATGAGTGAAGATTGTTCCTACGAGTTTTTACAAGTTATTTCCATGTACAAACGGGTCAAGAATGAAGCTATAGTGGCTTTCAAGTTCAAACGAGTTAAGAATGAAGCCTTAAATTGTTACAAATTGTTTTCATGTACAAATGAGTCAAGAATGATGCTAGAAGTTCTTTCAAGCTGTTTCCAAGTATAAACGAGTCAAGAATGATCCTATAAGTTGTTTTCAAGTTCAAACGAGTCAAGAATAAACCTATAATTTGTTTTCTAGTTCAAACGAGTCAAGAACGATGCCTCAAATTATTACGAATTGTTTTCATGTTCAAATGAGTGAAGATTGATCCTACGAGTTTTTACAAGTTATTTCCATGTACAAACGAGTCAAGAATGAAGCTATAAGTGGCTTTCAAGTTCAAACAAGTTAAGAATGAAGCCTTATATTGTTACAAATTGTTTTCATGTACAAATGAGTCAAGAATGATGCTAGAAGTTCTTTCAAGTTGTTTCCATGTATAAACGAGTCAAGAATGAAGCTATAAGTTGTTTTCAAGTTCAAACGAGTCAAGAATGAAGCTATAAGTGGCTTTCAAGTTCAAACAAGTTAAGAATGAAGCCTTAAATTGTTACAAATTGTTTTCATGTACAAATTAGTCAAGAATGATGCTACAAGTTTTTTCAAGGTGTTTCCATGTATAAACGAGTCAAGAATGAAGCTCTAAGTTGTTTTCAAGTTCAAACGAGTGAAGAATGAAGCTATAAGTGGCTTTCAAGTTCAAACGAGTTAAGAATGAAGCCTTATATTGTTACAAATTGTTTTCATGTACAAATGAGTCAAGAATGATGCTAGAAGTTCTTTCAAGTTGTTTCCAAGTATAAACGAGTCAAGAATGATCCTATAAGTTGTTTTCAAGTTCAAACGAGTCAAGAATAAAGCTATAAGTGGCTTTCAAGTTCAAACCAGTTAAGAATGAAGCCTTGTATTGTTACAAATTGTTTTCATGTACAAATGAGTCAAGAATGATGCTTGAAGTTCTTTCAAGTTGTTTCCATGTATAAATGAGCCAAGAATGAAGCTATTAGTTCTTGTTATGTTCAAACGAGTCAAGAATGAAGCTATAAGTTGTTTTCAAGTTCAAACGAGTCAAGAATGAAGCTATAAGTTGTTTTGAAGTTCAAACGAGTCAAGAATGATGCTATAAGTTGTTTTCAAGTTGAAACGAGTCACGAACGAAGCCTCAAATTGTTACGAATTGTTTTTATGTTCAAATGAGTGAAGAATGATCCTATGAGTTTTTACAAGATATTTCCTTGTACAAAAGGGTCAAGAATGAAGCTATAAGTGGCTTTCAAGTTCAAACGAGTTAAGAATGAAGCCTTAAATTGTTACCAATTGTTTTCTTGTACAAATGAGTCAAGAATGATGCTAAAAGCTCTTTCAAGTTGTTTCCATATATAAACGAGTCAAGAATGAAGCTATAAGTTGTTTTCTAGTTCAAACAAGTCAAGAATGAAGCTATTAGTTGTTTTCAAGTTGAAACGAGTCAAGAACGAAACCTCAAATTGTTACGAATTGTTTTCATGTTCAACTGAGTGAAGATTGATCCTACCAGTTTTTACAAGTTATTTCCATGTACAAACGAGTCAAGAATGAACCTATAAGTGGCTTTCAAGTTCAAACAAGTTAAGAATGAAGCCTTATATTGTTACAAATTGTTTTCATGTACAAATGAGTCAAGAATGATGCTAGAAGTTCTTTCAAGTTGTTTCCATGTATAAACGAGTCAAGAATGAAGCTATAAGTTGTTTTCATGTTCAAACGAGTCAAGAATAAAGCTATAATTTGTTTTCTAGTTCAAACGAGTCAAGAACGATGCCTCAAATTATTACGAATTGTTTTCATGTTCAAATGAGTGAAGATTGATCCTACGAGTTTTTACAAGTTATTTCCACGTACAAACGAGTCAAGAATGAAGCTATAAGTGGCTTTCAAGTTCAAACAAGTTAAGAATGAAGCCTTATATTGTTACAAATTGTTTTCATGTACAAATGAGTCAAGAATGATGCTAGAAGTTCTTTCAAGTTGTTTCCATGTATAAACGAGTCAAGAATGAAGCTATAAGTTGTTTTCAAGTTCAAACGAGTCAAGAATGAAGCTATAAGTGGATTTCAAGTTCAAACGAGTTAAGAATGAAGCCTTAAATTGTTACAAATTGTTTTCATGTACAAATAAGTCAAGAATGATGCTACAACTTTTTTCAAGGTGTTTCCATGTATAAACGAGTCAAGAATGAAGCTCTAAGTTGTTTTCAAGTTCAAACGAGTGAAGAATGAAGCTATAAGTGGCTTTCAAGTTCAAACGAGTTAAGAATGAAGCCTTATATTGTTACAAATTGTTTTCATGTACAAATGAGTCAAGAATGATGCTAGAAGTTCTTTCAAGTTGTTTCCAAGTATAAACGAGTCAAGAATGATCCTATAAGTTGTTTTCAAGTTCAAACGAGTCAAGAATGATCCTATAAGTTGTTTTCAAGTTCAAACGAGTCAAGAACGAAGCCTCAAATTATTACGAATTGTTTTCATGTTCAAATGAGTGAAGATTGATCGTGCGAGATTTTATAAGTTATTTCCATGTATAAACGAGTCAAGAGTAAAGCTATACGTGGCTTTCAAGTTCAAACGAGTTAAGAATGAAGCCTGAAATTGTTATAAATTGTTTTCATGTACAAATGAGTCAAGAATGATGCTATAAACCTTTTCAAGTTGTTTCCATGTATAAACGAGTCAAGAATGAAGCTATAAGTTGTTTTCAAGTTTTAAACAAGTCAAGAATGAAGCTATAAGTGGCTTTCAAGTTCAAACGATTTAAGAATGAAGCCTTAAATTGTTACAAATTGTTTTCATGTACAAATGAGTCAAGAATGATGCTTGAAGTTCTTTTAAGTAGTTTCCATGTATAAACGAGTCAAGTATGAAGCTATAAGTTGTTTTTATGTTCAAACGAGTCAAGAATGAAGCTATAAGTTGTTTTTAAGTTCAAACGAGTCAAGAATGAAGCTATAAGTTGTTTTCAAGTTCAAACGAGTCAAGAATGATGCTATAAGTTGTTTTCAAGTTCAAACGTGTCAAGAACGAAGCTTCAAATTGTTACGAATTGTTTTCATGATCAAATGAGTGAATAATGAACCTACGAGTTTTTACAACTTATTTCCATGTACAAACGAGTCATGAATGAAGCTAGAAGTGGTTTTCAAGTTCAAACGAGTCACGAACGAAGCCTCAAATTGTTACAAATTGTTTTTATGTTCCAATGAGTGAAGAATGATCCTACGAGTTTTTACAAGTTATTTCCTTGTACAAAAGGGTCAAGAATGAAGCTATAAGTGGCTTACAAGTTCAAACGAGTTAAGAATGAAGTCTTAAATTGTTACCAATTGTTTTCATGTACAAATGAGTCAAGAATGATGCTAAAAGTTCTTTCAAGTTGTTTCCATATATAAACGAGTCTAGAATGAAGCTATAAGTTGTTTTCTAGTTCAAACAAGTCAAGAATGAAGCTATAAGTTGTTTTCAAGTTGAAACGAGTCAAGAACGAAGCCTCAAATTGTTACGAATTGTTTTCATGTTCAAATGAGTGAAGATTGTTCCTACGAGTTTTTACAAGTTATTTCCATGTACAAACGGGTCAAGAATGAAGCTATAGTGGCTTTCAAGTTCAAACGAGTTAAGAATGAAGCCTTAAATTGTTACAAATTGTTTTCATGTACAAATGAGTCAAGAATGATGCTAGAAGTTCTTTCAAGCTGTTTCCAAGTATAAACGAGTCAAGAATGATCCTATAAGTTGTTTTCAAGTTCAAACGAGTCAAGAATAAAGCTATAATTTGTTTTCTAGTTCAAACGAGTCAAGAACGATGCCTCAAATTATTACGAATTGTTTTCATGTTCAAATGAGTGAAGATTGATCCTACGAGTTTTTACAAGTTATTTCCATGTACAAACGAGTCAAGAATGAAGCTATAAGTGGCTTTCAAGTTCAAACAAGTTAAGAATGAAGCCTTATATTGTTACAAATTGTTTTCATGTACAAATGAGTCAAGAATGATGCTAGAAGTTCTTTCAAGTTGTTTCCATGTATAAAAGAGTCAAGAATGAAGCTATAAGTTGTTTTCAAGTTCAAACGAGTCAAGAATGAAGCTATAAGTGGCTTTCAAGTTCAAACAAGTTAAGAATGAAGCCTTAAATTGTTACAAATTGTTTTCATGTACAAATTAGTCAAGAATGATGCTACAAGTTTTTCAAGGTGTTTCCATGTATAAACGAGTCAAGAATGAAGCTCTAAGTTGTTTTCAAGTTCAAACGAGTGAAGAATGAAGCTATAAGTGGCTTTCAAGTTCAAACGAGTTAAGAATGAAGCCTTATATTGTTACAAATTGTTTTCATGTACAAATGAGTCAAGAATGATGCTAGAAGTTCTTTCAAGTTGTTTCCAAGTATAAACGAGTCAAGAATGATCCTATAAGTTGTTTTCAAGTTCAAACGAGTCAAGAATAAAGCTATAAGTCGCTTTCAAGTTCAAACCAGTTAAGAATGAAGCCTTGTATTGTTACAAATTGTTTTCATGTACAAATGAGTCAAGAATGATGCTTGAAGTTCTTTCAAGTTGTTTCCATGTATAAACGAGCCAAGAATGAAGCTATTAGTTCTTGTTATGTTCAAACGAGTCAAGAATGAAGCTATAAGTTGTTTTCAAGTTCAAACGAGTCAAGAATGAAGCTATAAGTTGTTTTGAAGTTCAAACGAGTCAAGAATGATGCTATAAGTTGTTTTCAAGTTGAAACGAGTCACGAACGAAGCCTCAAATTGTTACGAATTGTTTTTATGTTCAAATGAGTGAAGAATGATCCTATGAGTTTTTACAAGATATTTCCTTGTACAAAAGGGTCAAGAATGAAGCTATAAGTGGCTTTCAAGTTCAAACGAGTTAAGAATGAAGCCTTAAATTGTTACAAATTGTTTTCATGTATAAATGAGTCAAGAATGATGCTAGAAGTTCTTTCAAGTTGTTTCTATGTATAAACGAGTCAAGAATGAAGCTATAAATTGTTTTTAAGTTCAAACGAGTCAAGAATGAAGCTATAACTTGTTTTCAAGTTCAAACGAGTTAAGAATGAAGCCTTATATTGTTACAAATTGTTTTCATGTACAAATGAGTCAAGAATGATGCTAGAAGTTCTTTCAAGTTGTTTCCAAGTATAAACGAGTCAAGAATGATCCTATAAGTTGTTTTCAAGTTCAAACGAGTCAAGAATAAAGCTATAAGTGGCTTTCAAGTTCAAACCAGTTAAGAATGAAGCCTTGTATTGTTACAAATTGTTTTCATGTACAAATGAGTCAAGAATGATGCTTGAAGTTCTTTCAAGTTGTTTCCATGTATAAACGAGCCAAGAATGAAGCTATTAGTTCTTGTTATGTTCAAACGAGTCAAGAATGAAGCTATAAGTTGTTTTCAAGTTCAAACGAGTCAAGAATGAAGCTATAAGTTGTTTTGAAGTTCAAACGAGTCAAGAATGATGCTATAAGTTGTTTTCAAGTTGAAACGAGTCACGAACGAAGCCTCAAATTGTTACGAATTGTTTTTATGTTCAAATGAGTGAAGAATGATCCTATGAGTTTTTACAAGATATTTCCTTGTACAAAAGGGTCAAGAATGAAGCTATAAGTGGCTTTCAAGTTCAAACGAGTTAAGAATGAAGCCTTAAATTGTTACCAATTGTTTTCATGTACAAATGAGTCAAGAATGATGCTAAAAGCTCTTTCAAGTTGTTTCCATATATAAACGAGTCAAGAATGAAGCTATAAGTTGTTTTCTAGTTCAAACAAGTCAAGAATGAAGCTATTAGTTGTTTTCAAGTTGAAACGAGTCAAGAACGAAACCTCAAATTGTTACGAATTGTTTTCATGTTCAAATGAGTGAAGATTGATCCTACCAGTTTTTACAAGTTATTTCCATGTACAAACGAGTCAAGAATGAACCTATAAGTGGCTTTCAAGTTCAAACAAGTTAAGAATGAAGCCTTATATTGTTACAAATTGTTTTCATGTACAAATGAGTCAAGAATGATGCTAGAAGTTCTTTCAAGTTGTTTCCATGTATAAACGAGTCAAGAATGAAGCTATAAGCTGTTTTCATGTTCAAACGAGTCAAGAATAAAGCTATAATTTGTTTTCTAGTTCAAACGAGTCAAGAACGATGCCTCAAATTATTACGAATTGTTTTCATGTTCAAATGAGTGAAGATTGATCCTACGAGTTTTTACAAGTTATTTCCATGTACAAACGAGTCAAGAATGAAGCTATAAGTGGCTTTCAAGTTCAAACAAGTTAAGAATGAAGCCTTATATTGTTACAAATTGTTTTCATGTACAAATGAGTCAAAAATGATGCTAGAAGTTCTTTCAAGTTGTTTCCATGTATAAACGAGTCAAGAATGAAGCTATAAGTTGTTTTCAAGTTCAAACGAGTCAAGAATGAAGCTATAAGTGGCTTTCAAGTTCAAACAAGTTAAGAATGAAGCCTTAAATTGTTACAAATTGTTTTCATGTACAAATTAGTCAAGAATGATGCTACAAGTTTTTTCAAGGTGTTTCCATGTATAAACGAGTCAAGAATGAAGCTCTAAGTTGTTTTCAAGTTCAAACGAGTGAAGAATGAAGCTATAAGTGGCTTTCAAGTTCAAACGAGTTAAGAATGAAGCCTTATATTGTTACAAATTGTTTTCATGTACAAATGAGTCAAGAATGATGCTAGAAGTTCTTTCAAGTTGTTTCCAAGTATAAACGAGTCAAGAATGATCCTATAAGTTGTTTTCAAGTTCAAACGAGTCAAGAATAAAGCTATAAGTGGCTTTCAAGTTCAAACCAGTTAAGAATGAAGCCTTGTATTGTTACAAATTGTTTTCATGTACAAATGAGTCAAGAATGATGCTTGAAGTTCTTTCAAGTTGTTTCCATGTATAAACGAGCCAAGAATGAAGCTATTAGTTCTTGTTATGTTCAAACGAGTCAAGAATGAAGCTATAAGTTGTTTTCAAGTTCAAACGAGTCAAGTTGAAGCTATAAGTTGTTTTGAAGTTCAAACGAGTCAAAAATGATGCTATAAGTTGTTTTCAAGTTGAAACGAGTCACGAACGAAGCCTCAAATTGTTACAAATTGTTTTTATGTTCAAATGAGTGAAGAATGATCCTATGAGTTTTTACAAGTTATTTCCTTGTACAAAAGGGTCAAGAATGAAGCTATAAGTGGCTTTCAAGTTCAAACGAGTTAAGAATGAAGCCTTAAATTGTTACCAATTGTTTTCATGTACAAATGAGTCAAGAATGATGCTAAAAGCTCTTTCAAGTTGTTTCCATATATAAACGAGTCAAGAATGAAGCTATAAGTTGTTTTCTAGTTCAAACAAGTCAAGAATGAAGCTATTAGTTGTTTTCAAGTTGAAGCGAGTCAAGAACGAAACCTCAAATTGTTACGAATTGTTTTCATGTTCAAATGAGTGAAGATTGATCCTACTAGTTTTTACAAGTTATTTCCATGTACAAACGAGTCAAGAATGAACCTATAAGTGGCTTTCAAGTTCAAACAAGTTAAGAATGAAGCCTTATATTGTTACAAATTGTTTTCATGTACAAATGAGTCAAGAATGATGCTAGAAGTTCTTTCAAGTTGTTTCCATGTATAAACGAGTCAAGAATGAAGCTATAAGCTGTTTTCATGTTCAAACGAGTCAAGAATAAAGCTATAATTTGTTTTCTAGTTCAAACGAGTCAAGAACGATGCCTCAAATTATTACGAATTGTTTTCATGTTCAAATGAGTGAAGATTGATCCTACGAGTTTTTACAAGTTATTTCCATGTACAAACGAGTCAAGAATGAAGCTATAAGTGGCTTTCAAGTTCAAACAAGTTAAGAATGAAGCCTTATATTGTTACAAATTGTTTTCATGTACAAATGAGTCAAGAATGATGCTAGAAGTTCTTTCAAGTTGTTTCCATGTATAAACGAGTCAAGAATGAAGCTATAAGTTGTTTTCAAGTTCAAACGAGTCAAGAATGAAGCTATAAGTGGCTTTCAAGTTCAAACGAGTTAAGAATGAAGCCTTAAATTGTTACAAATTGTTTTCTTGTACAAATTAGTCAAGAATGATGCTACAAGTTTTTTCAAGGTGTTTCCATGTATAAACGAGTCAAGAATGAAGCTCTAAGTTGTTTTCAAGTTCAAACGAGTGAAGAATGAAGCTATAAGTGGCTTTCAAGTTCAAACGAGTTAAGAATGAAACCTTATATTGTTACAAATTGTTTTCATGTACAAATGAGTCAAGAATGATGCTAGAAGTTCTTTCAAGTTGTTTCCAAGTATAAACGAGTCAAGAATGATCCTATAAGTTGTTTTCAAGTTCAAACGAGTCAAGAATGATCCTATAAGTTGTTTTCAAGTTCAAACGAGTCAAGAACGAAGCCTCAAATTATTACGAATTGTTTTCATGTTCAAATGAGTGAAGATTGATCGTGCGAGATTTTATAAGTTATTTCCATGTATAAACGAGTCAAGAGTAAAGCTATACGTGGCTTTCAAGTTCAAACGAGTTAAGAATGAAGCCTGAAATTGTTACAAATTGTTTTCATGTAAAAATGAGTCAAGAATGATGCTATAAATCTTTTCAAGTTGTTTCCATGTATAAACGAGTCAAGAATGAAGCTATAAGTTGTTTTCAAGTTTTAAACAAATCAAGAATGAAGCTATAAGTGGCTTTCAAGTTCAAACGATTTAAGAATGAAGCCTTAAATTGTTACAAATTGTTTTCATGTACAAATGAGTCAAGAATGATGCTTGAAGTTCTTTCAAGTAGTTTCCATGTATAAACGAGTCAAGTATGAAGCTATAAGTTGTTTTTATGTTCAAACGAGTCAAGAATGAAGCTATAAGTTGTTTTTAAGTTCAAACGAGTCAAGAATGAAGCTATAAGTTGTTTTCAAGTTCAAACGAGTCAAGAATGATGCTATAAGTTGTTTTCAAGTTCAAACGTGTCAAGAACGAAGCTTCAAATTGTTACGAATTGTTTTCATGATCAAATGAGTGAATAATGAACCTACGAGTTTTTACAACTTATTTCCATGTACAAACGAGTCATGAATGAAGCTAGAAGTGGTTTTCAAGTTCAAACGAGTCACGAACGAAGCCTCAAATTGTTACAAATTGTTTTTATGTTCCAATGAGTGAAGAATGATCCTACGAGTTTTTACAAGTTATTTCCTTGTACAAAAGGGTCAAGAATGAAGCTATAAGTGGCTTACAAGTTCAAACGAGTTAAGAATGAAGTCTTAAATTGTTACCAATTGTTTTCATGTACAAATGAGTCAAGAATGATGCTAAAAGTTCTTTCAAGTTGTTTCCATATATAAACGAGTCTAGAATGAAGCTATAAGTTGTTTTCTAGTTCAAACAAGTCAAGAATGAAGCTATAAGTAGTTTTCAAGTTGAAACGAGTCAAGAACGAAGCCTCAAATTGTTACGAATTGTTTTCATGTTCAAATGAGTGAAGATTGTTCCTACGAGTTTTTACAAGTTATTTCCATGTACAAACGGGTCAAGAATGAAGCTATAGTGGCTTTCAAGTTCAAACGAGTTAAGAATGAAGCCTTAAATTGTTACAAATTGTTTTCATGTACAAATGAGTCAAGAATGATGCTAGAAGTTCTTTCAAGCTGTTTCCAAGTATAAACGAGTCAAGAATGATCCTATAAGTTGTTTTCAAGTTCAAACGAGTCAAGAATAAAGCTATAATTTGTTTTCTAGTTCAAACGAGTCAAGAACGATGCCTCAAATTATTACGAATTGTTTTCATGTTCAAATGAGTGAAGATTGATCCTACGAGTTTTTACAAGTTATTTCCATGTACAAACGAGTCAAGAATGAAGCTATAAGTGGCTTTCAAGTTCAAACAAGTTAAGAATGAAGCCTTATATTGTTACAAATTGTTTTCATGTACAAATGAGTCAAGAATGATGCTAGAAGTTCTTTCAAGTTGTTTCCATGTATAAACGAGTCAAGAATGAAGCTATAAGTTGTTTTCAAGTTCAAACGAGTCAAGAATGAAGCTATAAGTGGCTTTCAAGTTCAAACAAGTTAAGAATGAAGCCTTAAATTGTTACAAATTGTTTTCATGTACAAATTAGTCAAGAATGATGCTACAAGTTTTTTCAAGGTGTTTCCATGTATAAACGAGTCAAGAATGAAGCTCTAAGTTGTTTTCAAGTTCAAACGAGTGAAGAATGAAGCTATAAGTGGCTTTCAAGTTCAAACGAGTTAAGAATGAAGCCTTATATTGTTACAAATTATTTTCATGTACAAATGAGTCAAGAATGATGCTAGAAGTTCTTTCAAGTTGTTTCCAAGTATAAACGAGTCAAGAATGATCCTATAAGTTGTTTTCAAGTTCAAACGAGTCAAGAATAAAGCTATAAGTGGCTTTCAAGTTCAAACTAGTTAAGAATGAAGCCTTGTATTGTTACAAATTGTTTTCATGTACAAATGAGTCAAGAATGATGCTTGAAGTTCTTTCAAGTTGTTTCCATGTATAAACGAGCCAAGAATGAAGCTATTAGTTCTTGTTATGTTCAAACGAGTCAAGAATGAAGCTATAAGTTGTTTTCAAGTTCAAACGAGTCAAGAATGAAGCTATAAATTGTTTTGAAGTTCAAACGAGTCAAGAATGATGCTATAAGTTGTTTTCAAGTTGAAACGAGTCACGAACGAAGCCTCAAATTGTTACAAATTGTTTTTATGTTCAAATGAATGAAGAATTATCCTATGAGTTTTTACAAGTTATTTCCTTGTACAAAAGGGTCAAGAATGAAGCTATAAGTGGCTTCAAGTTCAAACGAGTTAAGAATGAAGCCTTAAATTGTTACCAATTATTTTCATGTACAAAAGAGTCAAGAATGATGCTAGAAGTTCTTTCAAGTTGTTTCCATGTATAAACGAGTCAAGAATGAAGCTATAAGTTGTTTTCTAGTTCAAACAAGTCAAGAATGAAGCTATTAGTTGTTTTCAAGTTGAAACGAGTCAAGAACGAAACCTCAAATTGTTACGAATTGTTTTCATGTTCAAATGAGTGAAGATTGATCCTACTAGTTTTTACAAGTTATTTCCATGTACAAACGAGTCAAGAATGAACCTATAAGTGGCTTTCAAGTTCAAACAAGTTAAGAATGAAGCCTTATATTGTTACAAATTGTTTTCATGTACAAATGAGTCAAGAATGATGCTTGAAGTTCTTTCAAGTTGTTTCCATGTATAAACGAGCCAAGAATGAAGCTATTAGTTCTTGTTATGTTCAAACGAGTCAAGAATGAAGCTATAAGTTGTTTTCAAGTTCAAACGAGTCAAGTTGAAGCTATAAGTTGTTTTGAAGTTCAAACGAGTCAAAAATGATGCTATAAGTGGTTTTCAAGTTGAAACGAGTCACGAACGAAGCCTCAAATTGTTACAAATTGTTTTTATGTTCAAATGAGTGAAGAATGATCCTATGAGTTTTTACAAGTTATTTCCTTGTACAAAAGGGTCAAGAATGAAGCTATAAGTGGCTTTCAAGTTCAAACGAGTTAAGAATGAAGCCTTAAATTGTTACCAATTGTTTTCATGTACAAATGAGTCAAGAATGATGCTAAAAGCTCTTTCAAGTTGTTTCCATATATAAACGAGTCAAGAATGAAGCTATAAGTTGTTTTCTAGTTCAAACAAGTCAAGAATGAAGCTATTAGTTGTTTTCAAGTTGAAGCGAGTCAAGAACGAAACCTCAAATTGTTACGAATTGTTTTCATGTTCAAATGAGTGAAGATTGATCCTACTAGTTTTTACAAGTTATTTCCATGTACAAACGAGTCAAGAATGAACCTATAAGTGGCTTTCAAGTTCAAACAAGTTAAGAATGAAGCCTTATATTGTTACAAATTGTTTTCATGTACAAATGAGTCAAGAATGATGCTAGAAGTTCTTTCAAGTTGTTTCCATGTATAAACGAGTCAAGAATGAAGCTATAAGCTGTTTTCATGTTCAAACGAGTCAAGAATAAAGCTATAATTTGTTTTATAGTTCAAACGAGTCAAGAACGATGCCTCAAATTATTACGAATTGTTTTCATGTTCAAATGAGTGAAGATTGATCCTACGAGTTTTTACAAGTTATTTCCATGTACAAACGAGTCAAGAATGAAGCTATAAGTGGCTTTCAAGTTCAAACAAGTTAAGAATGAAGCCTTATATTGTTACAAATTGTTTTCATGTACAAATGAGTCAAGAATGATGCTAGAAGTTCTTTCAAGTTGTTTCCATGTATAAACGAGTCAAGAATGAAGCTATAAGTTGTTTTCAAGTTCAAACGAGTCAAGAATGAAGCTATAAGTGGCTTTCAAGTTCAAACGAGTTAAGAATGAAGCCTTAAATTGTTACAAATTGTTTTCTTGTACAAATTAGTCAAGAATGATGCTACAAGTTTTTTCAAGGTGTTTCCATGTATAAACGAGTCAAGAATGAAGCTCTAAGTTGTTTTCAAGTTCAAACGAGTGAAGAATGAAGCTATAAGTGGCTTTCAAGTTCAAACGAGTTAAGAATGAAACCTTATATTGTTACAAATTGTTTTCATGTACAAATGAGTCAAGAATGATGCTAGAAGTTCTTTCAAGTTGTTTCCAAGTATAAACGAGTCAAGAATGATCCTATAAGTTGTTTTCAAGTTCAAACGAGTCAAGAACGAAGCCTCAAATTATTACGAATTGTTTTCATGTTCAAATGAGTGAAGATTGATCGTGCGAGATTTTATAAGTTATTTCCATGTATAAACGAGTCAAGAGTAAAGCTATACGTGGCTTTCAAGTTCAAACGAGTTAAGAATGAAGCCTGAAATTGTTACAAATTGTTTTCATGTAAAAATGAGTCAAGAATGATGCTATAAATCTTTTCAAGTTGTTTCCATGTATAAACGAGTCAAGAATGAAGCTATAAGTTGTTTTCAAGTTTTAAACAAGTCAAGAATGAAGCTATAAGTGGCTTTCAAGTTCAAACGATTTAAGAATGAAGCCTTAAATTGTTACAAATTGTTTTCATGTACAAATGAGTCAAGAATGATGCTTGAAGTTCTTTCAAGTAGTTTCCATGTATAAACGAGTCAAGTATGAAGCTATAAGTTGTTTTTATGTTCAAACGAGTCAAGAATGAAGCTATAAGTTGTTTTTAAGTTCAAACGAGTCAAGAATGAAGCTATAAGTTGTTTTCAAGTTCAAACGAGTCAAGAATGATGCTATAAGTTGTTTTCAAGTTCAAACGTGTCAAGAACGAAGCTTCAAATTGTTACGAATTGTTTTCATGATCAAATGAGTGAATAATGAACCTACGAGTTTTTACAACTTATTTCCATGTACAAACGAGTCATGAATGAAGCTAGAAGTGGTTTTCAAGTTCAAACGAGTCACGAACGAAGCCTCAAATTGTTACAAATTGTTTTTATGTTCCAATGAGTGAAGAATGATCCTACGAGTTTTTACAAGTTATTTCCTTGTACAAAAGGGTCAAGAATGAAGCTATAAGTGGCTTACAAGTTCAAACGAGTTAAGAATGAAGTCTTAAATTGTTACCAATTGTTTTCATGTACAAATGAGTCAAGAATGATGCTAAAAGTTCTTTCAAGTTGTTTCCATATATAAACGAGTCTAGAATGAAGCTATAAGTTGTTTTCTAGTTCAAACAAGTCAAGAATGAAGCTATAAGTAGTTTTCAAGTTGAAACGAGTCAAGAACGAAGCCTCAAATTGTTACGAATTGTTTTCATGTTCAAATGAGTGAAGATTGTTCCTACGAGTTTTTACAAGTTATTTCCATGTACAAACGGGTCAAGAATGAAGCTATAGTGGCTTTAAAGTTCAAACGAGTTAAGAATGAAGCCTTAAATTGTTACAAATTGTTTTCATGTACAAATGAGTCAAGAATGATGCTAGAAGTTCTTTCAAGCTGTTTCCAAGTATAAACGAGTCAAGAATGATCCTATAAGTTGTTTTCAAGTTCAAACGAGTCAAGAATAAAGCTATAATTTGTTTTCTAGTTCAAACGAGTCAAGAACGATGCCTCAAATTATTACGAATTGTTTTCATGTTCAAATGAGTGAAGATTGATCCTACGAGTTTTTACAAGTTATTTCCATGTACAAACGAGTCAAGAATGAAGCTATAAGTGGCTTTCAAGTTCAAACAAGTTAAGAATGAAGCCTTATATTGTTACAAATTGTTTTCATGTACAAATGAGTCAAGAATGATGCTAGAAGTTCTTTCAAGTTGTTTCCATGTATAAACGAGTCAAGAATGAAGCTATAAGTTGTTTTCAAGTTCAAACGAGTCAAGAATGAAGCTATAAGTGGCTTTCAAGTTCAAACAAGTTAAGAATGAAGCCTTAAATTGTTACAAATTGTTTTCATGTACAAATTAGTCAAGAATGATGCTACAAGTTTTTTCAAGGTGTTTCCATGTATAAACGAGTCAAGAATGAAGCTCTAAGTTGTTTTCAAGTTCAAACGAGTGAAGAATGAAGCTATAAGTGGCTTTCAAGTTCAAACGAGTTAAGAATGAAGCCTTATATTGTTACAAATTATTTTCATGTACAAATGAGTCAAGAATGATGCTAGAAGTTCTTTCAAGTTGTTTCCAAGTATAAACGAGTCAAGAATGATCCTATAAGTTGTTTTCAAGTTCAAACGAGTCAAGAATAAAGCTATAAGTGGCTTTCAAGTTCAAACTAGTTAAGAATGAAGCCTTGTATTGTTACAAATTGTTTTCATGTACAAATGAGTCAAGAATGATGCTTGAAGTTCTTTCAAGTTGTTTCCATGTATAAACGAGCCAAGAATGAAGCTATTAGTTCTTGTTATGTTCAAACGAGTCAAGAATGAAGCTATAAGTTGTTTTCAAGTTCAAACGAGTCAAGAATGAAGCTATAAATTGTTTTGAAGTTCAAACGAGTCAAGAATGATGCTATAAGTTGTTTTCAAGTTGAAACGAGTCACGAACGAAGCCTCAAATTGTTACAAATTGTTTTTATGTTCAAATGAGTGAAGAATTATCCTATGAGTTTTTACAAGTTATTTCCTTGTACAAAAGGGTCAAGAATGAAGCTATAAGTGGCTTCAAGTTCAAACGAGTTAAGAATGAAGCCTTAAATTGTTACCAATTATTTTCATGTACAAAAGAGTCAAGAATGATGCTAGAAGTTCTTTCAAGTTGTTTCCATGTATAAACGAGTCAAGAATGAAGCTATAAGTTGTTTTCTAGTTCAAACAAGTCAAGAATGAAGCTATTAGTTGTTTTCAAGTTGAAACGAGTCAAGAACGAAACCTCAAATTGTTACGAATTGTTTTCATGTTCAAATGAGTGAAGATTGATCCTACTAGTTTTTACAAGTTATTTCCATGTACAACGAGTCAAGAATGAACCTATAAGTGGCTTTCAAGTTCAAACAAGTTAAGAATGAAGCCTTTTATTGTTACAAATTGTTTTCATGTACAAATGAGTCAAGAATGATGCTAGAAGTTCTTTCAATTTGTTTCCATGTATAAACGAGTCAAGAATGAAGCTATAAGTTATTTTCATGTTCAAACGAGTCAAGAATAAAGCTATAATTTGTTTTCTAGTTCAAACGAGTCAAGAACGATGCCTCAAATTATTACGAATTGTTTTCATGTTCAAATGAGTGAAGATTGATCCTACAAGTTTTTACAAGTTATTTCCATGTACATACGAGTCAAGAATGAAGCTATAAGTGGCTTTCAAGTTCAAACAAGTTAAGAATGAAGCCTTATATTGTTACAAATTGTTTTCATGTACAAATGAGTCAAGAATGATGCTAGAAGTTCTTCCAAGTTGTTTCCATGTATAAACGAGTCAAGAATGAAGCTATAAGTTGTTTTCAAGTTCAAACGAGTCAAGAATGAAGCTATAAGTGGCTTTCAAGTTCAAACGAGTTAAGAATGAAGCCTTAAATTGTTACAAATTGTTTTCATGTACAAATTAGTCAAGAATGATGCTACAAGTTTTTTCAAGGTGTTTCCATGTATAAACGAGTCAAGAATGAAGCTCTAAGTTGTTTTCAAGTTCAAACGAGTGAAGAATGAAGCTATAAGTGGCTTTCAAGTTCAAACGAGTTAAGAATGAAGCCTTATATTGTTACAAATTGTTTTCATGTACAAATGAGTCAAGAATGATGCTAGAAGTTCTTTCAAGTTGTTTCCAAGTATAAACGAGTCAAGAATGATCCTATAAGTTGTTTTCAAGTTCAAACGAGTCAAGAATGATCCTATAAGTTGTTTTCAAGTTCAAACGAGTCAAGAACGAAGCCTCAAATTAATACGAATTGTTTTCATGTTCAAATGAGTGAAGATTGATCGTGCGAGATTTTATAAGTGATTTCCATGTATAAACGAGTCAAGAGTAAAGCTATACGTGGCTTTCAAGTTTAAACGAGTTAAGAATGAAGCCTGAAATTGTTACAAAATGTTTTCATGTACAAATGAGTCAAGAATGATGCTATAAATCTTTTCAAGTTGTTTCCATGTATAAACGAGTCAAGAATGAAGCTATAAGTTGTTTTCAAGTTTTAAACAAGTCAAGAATGAAGCTATAAGTGGCTTTCAAGTTCAAACGATTTAAGAATGAAGCCTTAAATTGTTACAAATTGTTTCATGTACAAATGAGTCAAGAATGATGCTTGAAGTTCTTTCAAGTTGTTTCCATGTATAAACGAGTCAAGTATGAAGCTATAAGTTATTTTTATGTTCAAACGAGTCAAGAATGAAGCTATAAGTTGTTTTCAAGTTCAAACGAGTCAAGAATGAAGCTATAAGTTGTTTTCAAGTTCAAACGAGTCAAGAATGATGCTATAAGTTGTTTTCAAGTTCAAACGTGTGAAGAACGAAGCTTCAAATTGTTACGAATTGTTTTCATGATCAAATGAGTGAATAATGAACCTACGAGTTTTTACAACTTATTTCCATGTACAAACGAGTCATGAATGAAGCTAGAAGTGGTTTTCAAGTTCGAACGAGTTAAGAATGAAGTCTTAAATTGTTACCAATTGTTTTGATGTACAAATGAGTCAAGAATGATGCTAAAAGTTCTTTCAAGTTGTTTCCATATATAAACGAGTCTAGAATGAAGCTATAAGTTGTTTTCTAGTTCAAACAAGTCAAGAATGAAGCTATAAGTTGTTTTCAAGTTGAAACGAGTCAAGAACGAAGCCTCAAATTGTTACGAATTGTTTTCATGTTCAAATGAGTGAAGATTGTTCCTACAAGTTTTTACAAGTTATTTCCATGTACAAACGAGTCAAGAATGAAGCTATAAGTGGCTTTCAAGTTCAAACAAGTTAAGAATGAAGCCTTATATTGTTACAAATTGTTTTCATGTACAAATGAGTCAAGAATGATGCTAGAAGTTCTTTCAAGTTGTTTCCATGTATAAACGAGTCAAGAATGAAGCTATAAGTTGTTTTCAAGTTCAAACGAGTCAAGAATGAAGCTATAAGTGGCTTTCAAGTTCAAACAAGTTAAGAATGAAGCCTTAAATTGTTACAAATTGTTTTCATGTACAAATTAGTCAAGAATGATGCTACAAGTTTTTTCAAGGTGTTTCCATGTATAAACGAGTCAAGAATGAAGCTCTAAGTTGTTTTCAAGTTCAAACGAGTGAAGAATGAAGCTATAAGTGGCTTTCAAGTTCAAACGAGTTAAGAATGAAGCCTTATATTGTTACAAATTATTTTCATGTACAAATGAGTCAAGAATGATGCTAGAAGTTCTTTCAAGTTGTTTCCAAGTATAAACGAGTCAAGAATGATCCTATAAGTTGTTTTCAAGTTCAAACGAGTCAAGAATAAAGCTATAAGTGGCTTTCAAGTTCAAACTAGTTAAGAATGAAGCCTTGTATTGTTACAAATTGTTTTCATGTACAAATGAGTCAAGAATGATGCTTGAAGTTCTTTCAAGTTGTTTCCATGTATAAACGAGCCAAGAATAAAGCTATTAGTTCTTGTTATGTTCAAACGAGTCAAGAATGAAGCTATAAGTTGTTTTCAAGTTCAAACGAGTCAAGAATGAAGCTATAAATTGTTTTGAAGTTCAAACGAGTCAAGAATGATGCTATAAGTTGTTTTCAAGTTGAAACGAGTCACGAACGAAGCCTCAAATTGTTACAAATTGTTTTTATGTTCAAATGAGTGAAGAATTATCCTATGAGTTTTTACAAGTTATTTCCTTGTACAAAAGGGTCAAGAATGAAGCTATAAGTGGCTTCAAGTTCAAACGAGTTAAGAATGAAGCCTTAAATTGTTACCAATTATTTTCATGTACAAAAGAGTCAAGAATGATGCTAGAAGTTCTTTCAAGTTGTTTCCATGTATAAACGAGTCAAGAATGAAGCTATAAGTTGTTTTCTAGTTCAAACAAGTCAAGAATGAAGCTATTAGTTGTTTTCAAGTTGAAACGAGTCAAGAACGAAACCTCAAATTGTTACGAATTGTTTTCATGTTCAAATGAGTGAAGATTGATCCTACTAGTTTTTACAAGTTATTTCCATGTACAACGAGTCAAGAATGAACCTATAAGTGGCTTTCAAGTTCAAACAAGTTAAGAATGAAGCCTTTTATTGTTACAAATTGTTTTCATGTACAAATGAGTCAAGAATGATGCTAGAAGTTCTTTCAATTTGTTTCCATGTATAAACGAGTCAAGAATGAAGCTATAAGTTATTTTCATGTTCAAACGAGTCAAGAATAAAGCTATAATTTGTTTTCTAGTTCAAACGAGTCAAGAACGATGCCTCAAATTATTACGAATTGTTTTCATGTTCAAATGAGTGAAGATTGATCCTACAAGTTTTTACAAGTTATTTCCATGTACATACGAGTCAAGAATGAAGCTATAAGTGGCTTTCAAGTTCAAACAAGTTAAGAATGAAGCCTTATATTGTTACAAATTGTTTTCATGTACAAATGAGTCAAGAATGATGCTAGAAGTTCTTCCAAGTTGTTTCCATGTATAAACGAGTCAAGAATGAAGCTATAAGTTGTTTTCAAGTTCAAACGAGTCAAGAATGAAGCTATAAGTGGCTTTCAAGTTCAAACGAGTTAAGAATGAAGCCTTAAATTGTTACAAATTGTTTTCATGTACAAATTAGTCAAGAATGATGCTACAAGTTTTTTCAAGGTGTTTCCATGTATAAACGAGTCAAGAATGAAGCTCTAATTTGTTTTCAAGTTCAAACGAGTGAAGAATGAAGCTATAAGTGGCTTTCAAGTTCAAACGAGTTAAGAATGAAGCCTTATATTGTTACAAATTGTTTTCATGTACAAATGAGTCAAGAATGATGCTAGAAGTTCTTTCAAGTTGTTTCCAAGTATAAACGAGTCAAGAATGATCCTATAAGTTGTTTTCAAGTTCAAACGAGTCAAGAATGATCCTATAAGTTGTTTTCAAGTTCAAACGAGTCAAGAACGAAGCCTCAAATTAATACGAGTTGTTTTCATGTTCAAATGAGTGAAGATTGATCGTGCGAGATTTTATAAGTGATTTCCATGTATAAACGAGTCAAGAGTAAAGCTATACGTGGCTTTCAAGTTTAAACGAGTTAAGAATGAAGCCTGAAATTGTTACAAAATGTTTTCATGTACAAATGAGTCAAGAATGATGCTATAAATCTTTTCAAGTTGTTTCCATGTATAAACGAGTCAAGAATGAAGCTATAAGTTGTTTTCAAGTTTTAAACAAGTCAAGAATGAAGCTATAAGTGGCTTTCAAGTTCAAACGATTTAAGAATGAAGCCTTAAATTGTTACAAATTGTTTCATGTACAAATGAGTCAAGAATGATGCTTGAAGTTCTTTCAAGTTGTTTCCATGTATAAACGAGTCAAGTATGAAGCTATAAGTTATTTTTATGTTCAAACGAGTCAAGAATGAAGCTATAAGTTGTTTTCAAGTTCAAACGAGTCAAGAATGAAGCTATAAGTTGTTTTCAAGTTCAAACGAGTCAAGAATGATGCTATAAGTTGTTTTCAAGTTCAAACGTGTGAAGAACGAAGCTTCAAATTGTTACGAATTGTTTTCATGATCAAATGAGTGAATAATGAACCTACGAGTTTTTACAACTTATTTCCATGTACAAACGAGTCATGAATGAAGCTAGAAGTGGTTTTCAAGTTCGAACGAGTTAAGAATGAAGTCTTAAATTGTTACCAATTGTTTTGATGTACAAATGAGTCAAGAATGATGCTAAAAGTTCTTTCAAGTTGTTTCCATATATAAACGAGTCTAGAATGAAGCTATAAGTTGTTTTCTAGTTCAAACAAGTCAAGAATGAAGCTATAAGTTGTTTTCAAGTTGAAACGAGTCAAGAACGAAGCCTCAAATTGTTACGAATTGTTTTCATGTTCAAATGAGTGAAGATTGTTCCTACGAGTTTTTACAAGTTATTTCCATGTACAAACGAGTCAAGAATGAAGCTATAAGTGGCTTTCAAGTTCAAACAAGTTAAGAATGAAGCCTTATATTGTTACAAATTGTTTTCATGTACAAATGAGTCAAGAATGATGCTAGAAGTTCTTTCAAATTGTTTCCATGTATAAACGAGTCAAGAATGAAGCTATAAGTTGTTTTCAAGTTCAAACGAGTCAAGAATGAAGCTATAAGTGGCTTTCAAGTTCAATCGAGTTAAGAATGAAGCCTTAAATTGTTACAAATTGTTTTCATGTACAAATGAGTCAAGATTGATGCTACAAGTTCTTTCAAGTTGTTTCCATGTATAAACGAGTCAAGAATGAAGCTATAAGTTGTTTTCAAGTTCAAACGAGTCAAGAATAAAGCTATAAGTGGCTTTCATGTTCAAACGAGTTAAAAATGAAGTCTTATATTGTTACAAATTGTTTTCATGTACAAATGAGTCATGAATGATGCTAGAAGTTCTTTCAAGTTGTTTCCAAGTATAAACGAGTCAAGAATGATCCTATAAGTTGTTTTCAAGTTCAAACGAGTCAAGAATGAAGCTATAATTTGTTTTCAAGTTAAAACGAGTCAAGAACGAAGCATCAAATTATTACGAATTGTTTTCATGTTAAAATGAGTAAAGATTGATCCTACGAGTTTTTACAAGTTATTTCCATGTACAAACGGGTCAAGAATGAAGCTATAGTGGCTTTCAAGTTCAAACGAGTTAAGAATGAAGCCTTAAATTGTTACAAATTGTTTTCATGTACAAATTAGTCAAGAATGATGCTAGAAGTTCTTTCAAGCTGTTTCCAAGTATAAACGAGTCAAGAATGATCCTATAAGTTGTTTTCAAGTTCAAACGAGTCAAGAATAAAGCTATAAATTGTTTTCAAGTTAAAACGAGTCAAGAACGAAGCCTCAAATTATTACGAATTGTTTTCATGTTCAAATGAGTGAAGATTGATCGTGCGAGATTTTATAAGTTATTTCCATGTATAAACGGGTCAAGAGTAAAGCTATACGTGGCTTTCAAGTTCAAACGAGTTAAGAATGAAGCCTGAAATTGTTACAAATTGTTTTCATGTACTGAGTCAAGAATGATGCTATAAATCTTTTCAAGTTGTTTCCATGTATAAACGAGTCAAGAATGAAGCTATAAGTTGTTTTCAAGTTTTAAACAAGTCAATAATGAAGCTATAAGTGGCTTTCAAGTTCAAACGATTTAAGAATGAAGCCTTAAATTGTTACAAATTGTTTTCATGTACAAATGAGTCAAGAATGATGCTTGAAGTTCTTTCAAGTTGTTTCCATGTATAAACGAGTCAAGTATGAAGCTATAAGTTGTTTTTATGTTCAAACGAGTCAAGAATGAAGCTATAAGTTGTTTTCAAGTTCAAACGAGTCAAGAATGAAGCTATAAGTTGTTTTCAAGTTCAAACGAGTCAAGAATGATGCTATAAGTTGTTTTCAAGTTCAAACGTGTCAAGAACGAAGCTTCAAATTGTTACGAATTGTTTTCATGATCAAATGAGTGAATAATGAACCTACGAGTTTTTACAACTTATTTCCATGTACAAACGAGTCATGAATGAAGCTAGAAGTGGTTTTCAAGTTCAAACGAGTCACGAACGAAGCCTCAAATTGTTACAAATTGTTTTTATGTTCCAATGAGTGAAGAATGATCCTACGAGTTTTTACAAGTTATTTCCTTGTACAAAAGGGTCAAGAATGAAGCTATAAGTGGCTTTCAAGTTCAAACGAGTTAAGAATGAAGTCTTAAATTGTTACCAATTGTTTTCATGTACAAATGAGTCAAGAATGATGCTAAAAGTTCTGTCAAGTTGTTTCCATATATAAACGAGTCTAGAATGAAGCTCTAAGTTGTTTTCTAGTTCAAACAAGTCAAGAATGAAGCTATAAGTTGTTTTCAAGTTGAAACGAGTCAAGAACGAAGCCTCAAATTGTTACGAATTGTTTTCATGTTCAAATGAGTGAAGATTGTTCATACGAGTTTTTACAAGTTATTTCCATGTACAAACGAGTCAAGAATGAAGCTATAAGTGGCTTTCAAGTTCAAACAAGTTAAGAATGAAGCCTTATATTGTTACAAATTGTTTTCATGTACAAATGAGTCAAGAATGATGCTAGAAGTTCTTTCAAATTGTTTCCATGTATAAACGAGTCAAGAATGAAGCTATAAGTTGTTTTCAAGTTCAAACGAGTCAAGAATGAAGCTATAAGTGGCTTTCAAGTTCAATCGAGTTAAGAATGAAGCCTTAAATTGTTACAAACTGTTTTCATGTACAAATGAGTCAAGAATGATGCTACAAGTTCTTTCAAGTTGTTTCCATGTATAAACGAGTCAAGAATGAAGCTATAAGTTGTTTTCAAGTTCAAACGAGTCAAGAATAAAGCTATAAGTGGTTTTCATGTTCAAACGAGTTAAGAATGAAGTCTTATATTGTTACAAATTGTTTTCATGTACAAATGAGTCAAGAATGATGCTAGAAGTTCTTTCAAGTTGTTTCCAAGTATAAACGAGTCAAGAATGATCCTATAAGTTGTTTTCAAGTTCAAACGAGTCAAGAATGAAGCTATAATTTGTTTTCAAGTTAAAACGAGTCAAGAACGAAACCTCAAATTATTACGAATTGTTTTTTTTTTTTTTTTTTGCTAAATAAAAGTATATAAAAACACCAGAAAAAATACAAATCTAGGGGCATACCCCGCGAAGAAAGAAATCAACAGCAAACATGCCAAGTACTACAACAATTACATCAGCAACATGAAAATTACATTAATAGCAAATTATCAATACAAAGCTAAAATTAATGATCGGTCTTTTAATGCAGCTTTTTGGAATAATCTGCTAGAATGAGCCTTCTCCCGGACTAGCCTTTTAACAAGGAAATGCACACGGTTGGCAGACCACTGGTGTCCTACTGTGTGAACCCGATCATTTCGTTCTCGCCAAACAAAATATATAGCTGCAGAAAAATACAAGTATGCAATCAATTTCTTCATTTTTGTTGCTTGGCCCAAAAGAATTTGACCACCCATATATCTATCCCAATCAAGAGCGAAAGAGAATGAATCATCCTTAAGCACTTCTCGAATGTAAGAACATGCACCAAATATATGCGCTACAGACTCTAAATCTGTGGTGCAAAGAGGACAACATAAATCAGTACTCATACCAAAATGTAACATTCGATCTTTAGTCAGAAGTCGATTTTTGAAAGCTAGCCAAGAAATAAAGGAACACTTCGGAACTGCTAAAGCATTCCACACTATCTCCGTCCAGAGTAGCTGGGGATTAACCTGCTGAAGAGAAGCCCAAATCATTGACATAGACACATGCTTAGCGGAGCAGGAATAATTATTACGAATTGTTTTCATGTTAAAATGAGTAAAGATTGATCCTACGAGTTTTTACAAGTTATTTCCATGTACAAACGGGTCAAGAATGAAGCTATAGTGGCTTTCAAGTTCAAACGAGTTAAGAATGAAACCTTAAATTGTTACAAATTGTTTTCATGTACAAATTAGTCAAGAATGATGCTAGAAGTTCTTTCAAGCTGTTTCCAAGTATAAACGAGTCAAGAATGATCCTATAAGTTGTTTTCAAGTTCAAACGAGTCAAGAATAAAGCTATAAATTGTTTTCAAGTTAAAACGAGTCAAGAACGAAGCCTCAAATTATTACGAATTGTTTTCATGTTCAAATGAGTGAAGATTGATCGTGCGAGATTTTATAAGTTATTTCCATGTATAAACGAGTCAAGAGTAAAGCTATACGTGGCTTTCAAGTTCAAACGAGTTAAGAATGAAGCCTGAAATTGTTACAAATTGTTTTCATGTACAAATGAGTCAAGAATGATGCTATAAATCTTTTCAAGTTGTTTCCATGTATAAACGAGTCAAGAATGAAGCTATAAGTTGTTTTCAAGTTTTAAACAAGTCAATAATGAAGCTATAAGTGGCTTTCAAGTTCAAACGATTTAAGAATGAAGCCTTAAATTGTTACAAATTGTTTTCATGTACAAATGACTCAAGAATGATGCTTGAAGTTCTTTCAAGTTGTTTCCATGTATAAACGAGTCAAGTATGAAGCTATAAGTTGTTTTTATGTTCAAACGAGTCAAGAATGAAGCTATAAGTTGTTTTCAAGTTCAAACGAGTCAAGAATGAAGCTATAAGTTGTTTTCAAGTTCAAACGAGTCAAGAATGATGCTATAAGTTGTTTTCAAGTTCAAACGTGTCAAGAACGAAGCTTCAAATTGTTACGAATTGTTTTCATGATCAAATGAGTGAATAATGAACCTACGAGTTTTTACAACTTATTTCCATGTACAAACGAGTCATGAATGAAGCTAGAAGTGGTTTTCAAGTTCAAACGAGTCACGAACGAAGCCTCAAATTGTTACAAATTGTTTTTATGTTCCAATGAGTGAAGAATGATCCTACGAGTTTTTACAAGTTATTTCCTTGTACAAAAGGGTCAAGAATGAAGCTATAAGTGGCTTTCAAGTTCAAACGAGTTAAGAATGAAGTCTTAAATTGTTACCAATTGTTTTCATGTACAAATGAGTCAAGAATGATGCTAAAAGTTCTGTCAAGTTGTTTCCATATATAAACGAGTCTAGAATGAAGCTCTAAGTTGTTTTCTAGTTCAAACAAGTCAAGAATGAAGCTATAAGTTGTTTTCAAGTTGAAACGAGTCAAGAACGAAGCCTCAAATTGTTACGAATTGTTTTCATGTTCAAATGAGTGAAGATTGTTCATACGAGTTTTTACAAGTTATTTCCATGTACAAACGAGTCAAGAATGAAGCTATAAGTGGCTTTCAAGTTCAAACAAGTTAAGAATGAAGCCTTATATTGTTACAAATTGTTTTCATGTACAAATGAGTCAAGAATGATGCTAGAAGTTCTTTCAAATTGTTTCCATGTATAAACGAGTCAAGAATGAAGCTATAAGTTGTTTTCAAGTTCAAACGAGTCAAGAATGAAGCTATAAGTGGCTTTCAAGTTCAATCGAGTTAAGAATGAAGCCTTAAATTGTTACAAACTGTTTTCATGTACAAATGAGTCAAGAATGATGCTACAAGTTCTTTCAAGTTGTTTCCATGTATAAACGAGTCAAGAATGAAGCTATAAGTTGTTTTCAAGTTCAAACGAGTCAAGAATAAAGCTATAAGTGGTTTTCATGTTCAAACGAGTTAAGAATGAAGTCTTATATTGTTACAAATTGTTTTCATGTACAAATGAGTCAAGAATGATGGTAGAAGTTCTTTCAAGTTGTTTCCAAGTATAAACGAGTCAAGAATGATCCTATAAGTTGTTTTCAAGTTCAAACGAGTCAAGAATGAAGCTATAATTTGTTTTCAAGTTAAAACGAGTCAAGAACGAAACCTCAAATTATTACGAATTGTTTTTTTTTTTTTTTTTGCTAAATAAAAGTATATAAAAACACCAGAAAAAATACAAATCTAGGGGCATACCCCGCGAAGAAAGAAATCAACAGCAAACATGCCAAGTACTACAACAATTACATCAGCAACATGAAAATTACATTAATAGCAAATTATCAATACAAAGCTAAAATTAATGATCGGTCTTTTAATGCAGCTTTTTGGAATAATCTGCTAGAATGAGCCTTCTCCCGGACTAGCCTTTTAACAAGGAAATGCACACGGTTGGCAGACCACTGGTGTCCTACTGTGTGAACCCGATCATTTCGTTCTCGCCAAACAAAATATATAGCTGCAGAAAAATACAAGTATGCAATCAATTTCTTCATTTTTGTTGCTTGGCCCAAAAGAATTTGACCACCCATATATCTATCCCAATCAAGAGCGAAAGAGAATGAATCATCCTTAAGCACTTCTCGAATGTAAGAACATGCACCAAATATATGCGCTACAGACTCTAAATCTGTGGTGCAAAGAGGACAACATAAATCAGTACTCATACCAAAATGTAACATTCGATCTTTAGTCAGAAGTCGATTTTTGAAAGCTAGCCAAGAAATAAAGGAACACTTCGGAACTGCTAAAGCATTCCACACTATCTCCGTCCAGAGTAGCTGGGGATTAACCTGCTGAAGAGAAGCCCAAATCATTGACATAGACACATGCTTAGCGGAGCAGGAATAATTATTACGAATTGTTTTCATGTTAAAATGAGTAAAGATTGATCCTACGAGTTTTTACAAGTTATTTCCATGTACAAACGGGTCAAGAATGAAGCTATAGTGGCTTTCAAGTTCAAACGAGTTAAGAATGAAACCTTAAATTGTTACAAATTGTTTTCATGTACAAATTAGTCAAGAATGATGCTAGAAGTTCTTTCAAGCTGTTTCCAAGTATAAACGAGTCAAGAATGATCCTATAAGTTGTTTTCAAGTTCAAACGAGTCAAGAATAAAGCTATAAATTGTTTTCAAGTTAAAACGAGTCAAGAACGAAGCCTCAAATTATTACGAATTGTTTTCATGTTCAAATGAGTGAAGATTGATCGTGCGAGATTTTATAAGTTATTTCCATGTATAAACGAGTCAAGAGTAAAGCTATACGTGGCTTTCAAGTTCAAACGAGTTAAGAATGAAGCCTGAAATTGTTACAAATTGTTTTCATGTACAAATGAGTCAAGAATGATGCTATAAATCTTTTCAAGTTGTTTCCATGTATAAACGAGTCAAGAATGAAGCTATAAGTTGTTTTCAAGTTTTAAACAAGTCAATAATGAAGCTATAAGTGGCTTTCAAGTTCAAACGATTTAAGAATGAAGCCTTAAATTGTTACAAATTGTTTTCATGTACAAATGACTCAAGAATGATGCTTGAAGTTCTTTCAAGTTGTTTCCATGTATAAACGAGTCAAGTATGAAGCTATAAGTTGTTTTTATGTTCAAACGAGTCAAGAATGAAGCTATAAGTTGTTTTCAAGTTCAAACGAGTCAAGAATGAAGCTATAAGTTGTTTTCAAGTTCAAACGAGTCAAGAATGATGCTATAAGTTGTTTTCAAGTTCAAACGTGTCAAGAACGAAGCTTCAAATTGTTACGAATTGTTTTCATGATCAAATGAGTGAATAATGAACCTACGAGTTTTTACAACTTATTTCCATGTACAAACGAGTCATGAATGAAGCTAGAAGTGGTTTTCAAGTTCAAACAAGTTAAGAATGAAGCCTTATATTGTTACAAATTGTTTTCATGTACAAATGAGTCAAGAATGATGCTAGAAGTTCTTTCAAATTGTTTCCATGTATAAACGAGTCAAGAATGAAGCTATAAGTTGTTTTCAAGTTCAAACGAGTCAAGAATGAAGCTATAAGTGGCTTTCAAGTTCAATCGAGTTAAGAATGAAGCCTTAAATTTTTACAAATTATTTGCATGTACAAATGAGTCAAGAATGATGCTACAAGTTCTTTCAAGTTGTTTCCATGTATAAACGAGTCAAGAATGAAGCTATAAGTTGTTTTCAAGTTCAAACGAGTCAAGAATAAAGCTATAAGTGGCTTTCATGTTCAAACGAGTTAAGAATGAAGTCTTATATTGTTACAAATTGTTTTCATGTACAAATGAGTCAAGAATGATGCTAGAAGTTCTTTCAAGTTGTTTCCAAGTATAAACGAGTCAAGAATGATCCTATTAGTTGTTTTCAAGTTCAAACGAGTCAAGAATGAAGCTATAATTTGTTTTCAAGTTAAAACGAGTCAAGAACGAAGCCTCAAATTATTACGAATTGTTTTCATGTTCAAATGAGTAAAGACTGATCCTACGAGTTTTTACAAGTTATTTCCATGTACAAACGGGTCAAGAATGAAGCTATAAGTGGCTTTCAAGTTCAAACCAGTTAAAAATGAAGCCTTATATTGTTACAAATTGTTTTCATGTACAAATGAGTCAAGAATGATGCTTGAAGTTCTTTCAAGTTGTTTCCATGTATAAACGAGTCAAGAATGAAGCTATAAGTTGTTTTCAAGTTCAAACGAGTCAAGAATGAAGCTATAAGTGGCTTTCAAGTTCAAACGAGTTAAGAATGAAGCCTTAAATTTTTACAAATTGTTTTCATATACAAATGAGTCAAGAATGATGCTAGAAGTTCTTTCAAGCTGTTTCCAAGTATAAACGAGTCAAGAATGATCCTATAAGTTGTTTTCAAGTTCAAACGAGTCAAGAATCAAGCTATAATTTGTTTTCAAGTTAAAACGAGTCAAGAACGAAGCCTCAAATTATTACGAATTGTTTTCATGTTTAAATGAGTAAAGATTGATCCCACGAGTTTTTACAAGTTATTTCCATGTACAAACGGGTCAAGAATGAAGCTATAGTGGCTTTCAAGTTCAAACGAGTTAAGAATGAAGCCTTAAATTGTTACAAATTGTTTTCATGTACAAATGAGTCAAGAATGATGCTAGAAGTTCTTTCAAGCTGTTTCCAAGTATAAACGAGTCAAGAATGATCCTATAAGTTGTTTTCAAGTTCAAACGAGTCAAGAATAAAGCTATAAATTGTTTTCAAGTTAAAACGAGTCAAGAACGAAGCCTCAAATTATTACGAATTGTTTTCATGTTCAAATGAGTGAAGATTGATCGTGCGAGATTTTATAAGTTATTTCCATGTATAAACGGGTCAAGAGTAAAGCTATACGTGGCTTTCAAGTTCAAACGAGTTAAGAATGAAGCCTGAAATTGTTACAAATTGTTTTCATGTACTGAGTCAAGAATGATGCTATAAATCTTTTCAAGTTGTTTCCATGTATAAACGAGTCAAGAATGAAGCTATAAGTTGTTTTCAAGTTTTAAACAAGTCAATAATGAAGCTATAAGTGGCTTTCAAGTTCAAACGATTTAAGAATGAAGCCTTAAATTGTTACAAATTGTTTTCATGTACAAATGAGTCAAGAATGATGCTTGAAGTTCTTTCAAGTTGTTTCCATGTATAAACGAGTCAAGTATGAAGCTATAAGTTGTTTTTATGTTCAAACGAGTCAAGAATGAAGCTATAAGTTGTTTTCAAGTTCAAACGAGTCAAGAATGAAGCTATAAGTTGTTTTCAAGTTCAAACGAGTCAAGAATGATGCTATAAGTTGTTTTCAAGTTCAAACGTGTCAAGAACGAAGCTTCAAATTGTTACGAATTGTTTTCATGATCAAATGAGTGAATAATGAACCTACGAGTTTTTACAACTTATTTCCATGTACAAACGAGTCATGAATGAAGCTAGAAGTGGTTTTCAAGTTCAAACGAGTCACGAACGAAGCCTCAAATTGTTACAAATTGTTTTTATGTTCCAATGAGTGAAGAATGATCCTACGAGTTTTTACAAGTTATTTCCTTGTACAAAAGGGTCAAGAATGAAGCTACAAGTGGCTTTCAAGTTCAAACGAGTTAAGAATGAAGTCTTAAATTGTTACCAATTGTTTTCATGTACAAATGAGTCAAGAATGATGCTAGAAGTTCTTTCAAGTTGTTTCCAAGTATAAACGAGTCAAGAATGATCCTATAAGTTGTTTTCAAGTTCAAACGAGTCAAGAATAAAGCTATAAATTGTTTTCAAGTTAAAACGAGTCAAGAACGAAGCCTCAAATTATTACGAATTGTTTTCATGTTCAAATGAGTGAAGATTGATCGTGCGAGATTTTATAAGTTATTTCCATGTATAAACGAGTCAAGAGTAAAGCTATACGTGGCTTTCAAGTTCAAACGAGTTAAGAATGAAGCCTGAAATTGTTACAAATTGTTTTCATGTACAAATGAGTCAAGAATGATGCTATAAATCTTTTCAAGTTGTTTCCATGTATAAACGAGTCAAGAATGAAGCTATAAGTTGTTTTCAAGTTTTAAACAAGTCAATAATGAAGCTATAAGTGGCTTTCAAGTTCAAACGATTTAAGAATGAAGCCTTAAATTGTTACAAATTGTTTTCATGTACAAATGACTCAAGAATGATGCTTGAAGTTCTTTCAAGTTGTTTCCATGTATAAACGAGTCAAGTATGAAGCTATAAGTTGTTTTTATGTTCAAACGAGTCAAGAATGAAGCTATAAGTTGTTTTCAAGTTCAAACGAGTCAAGAATGAAGCTATAAGTTGTTTTCAAGTTCAAACGAGTCAAGAATGATGCTATAAGTTGTTTTCAAGTTCAAACGTGTCAAGAACGAAGCTTCAAATTGTTACGAATTGTTTTCATGATCAAATGAGTGAATAATGAACCTACGAGTTTTTACAACTTATTTCCATGTACAAACGAGTCATGAATGAAGCTAGAAGTGGTTTTCAAGTTCAAACAAGTTAAGAATGAAGCCTTATATTGTTACAAATTGTTTTCATGTACAAATGAGTCAAGAATGATGCTAGAAGTTCTTTCAAATTGTTTCCATGTATAAACGAGTCAAGAATGAAGCTATAAGTTGTTTTCAAGTTCAAACGAGTCAAGAATGAAGCTATAAGTGGCTTTCAAGTTCAATCGAGTTAAGAATGAAGCCTTAAATTTTTACAAATTATTTGCATGTACAAATGAGTCAAGAATGATGCTACAAGTTCTTTCAAGTTGTTTCCATGTATAAACGAGTCAAGAATGAAGCTATAAGTTGTTTTCAAGTTCAAACGAGTCAAGAATAAAGCTATAAGTGGCTTTCATGTTCAAACGAGTTAAGAATGAAGTCTTATATTGTTACAAATTGTTTTCATGTACAAATGAGTCAAGAATGATGCTAGAAGTTCTTTCAAGTTGTTTCCAAGTATAAACGAGTCAAGAATGATCCTATTAGTTGTTTTCAAGTTCAAACGAGTCAAGAATGAAGCTATAATTTGTTTTCAAGTTAAAACGAGTCAAGAACGAAGCCTCAAATTATTACGAATTGTTTTCATGTTCAAATGAGTAAAGACTGATCCTACGAGTTTTTACAAGTTATTTCCATGTACAAACGGGTCAAGAATGAAGCTATAAGTGGCTTTCAAGTTCAAACCAGTTAAAAATGAAGCCTTATATTGTTACAAATTGTTTTCATGTACAAATGAGTCAAGAATGATGCTTGAAGTTCTTTCAAGTTGTTTCCATGTATAAACGAGTCAAGAATGAAGCTATAAGTTGTTTTCAAGTTCAAACGAGTCAAGAATGAAGCTATAAGTGGCTTTCAAGTTCAAACGAGTTAAGAATGAAGCCTTAAATTTTTACAAATTGTTTTCATATACAAATGAGTCAAGAATGATGCTAGAAGTTCTTTCAAGCTGTTTCCAAGTATAAACGAGTCAAGAATGATCCTATAAGTTGTTTTCAAGTTCAAACGAGTCAAGAATCAAGCTATAATTTGTTTTCAAGTTAAAACGAGTCAAGAACGAAGCCTCAAATTATTACGAATTGTTTTCATGTTTAAATGAGTAAAGATTGATCCCACGAGTTTTTACAAGTTATTTCCATGTACAAACGGGTCAAGAATGAAGCTATAGTGGCTTTCAAGTTCAAACGAGTTAAGAATGAAGCCTTAAATTGTTACAAATTGTTTTCATGTACAAATGAGTCAAGAATGATGCTAGAAGTTCTTTCAAGCTGTTTCCAAGTATAAACGAGTCAAGAATGATCCTATAAGTTGTTTTCAAGTTCAAACGAGTCAAGAATAAAGCTATAAATTGTTTTCAAGTTAAAACGAGTCAAGAACGAAGCCTCAAATTATTACGAATTGTTTTCATGTTCAAATGAGTGAAGATTGATCGTGCGAGATTTTATAAGTTATTTCCATGTATAAACGGGTCAAGAGTAAAGCTATACGTGGCTTTCAAGTTCAAACGAGTTAAGAATGAAGCCTGAAATTGTTACAAATTGTTTTCATGTACTGAGTCAAGAATGATGCTATAAATCTTTTCAAGTTGTTTCCATGTATAAACGAGTCAAGAATGAAGCTATAAGTTGTTTTCAAGTTTTAAACAAGTCAATAATGAAGCTATAAGTGGCTTTCAAGTTCAAACGATTTAAGAATGAAGCCTTAAATTGTTACAAATTGTTTTCATGTACAAATGAGTCAAGAATGATGCTTGAAGTTCTTTCAAGTTGTTTCCATGTATAAACGAGTCAAGTATGAAGCTATAAGTTGTTTTTATGTTCAAACGAGTCAAGAATGAAGCTATAAGTTGTTTTCAAGTTCAAACGAGTCAAGAATGAAGCTATAAGTTGTTTTCAAGTTCAAACGAGTCAAGAATGATGCTATAAGTTGTTTTCAAGTTCAAACGTGTCAAGAACGAAGCTTCAAATTGTTACGAATTGTTTTCATGATCAAATGAGTGAATAATGAACCTACGAGTTTTTACAACTTATTTCCATGTACAAACGAGTCATGAATGAAGCTAGAAGTGGTTTTCAAGTTCAAACGAGTCACGAACGAAGCCTCAAATTGTTACAAATTGTTTTTATGTTCCAATGAGTGAAGAATGATCCTACGAGTTTTTACAAGTTATTTCCTTGTACAAAAGGGTCAAGAATGAAGCTATAAGTGGCTTTCAAGTTCAAACGAGTTAAGAATGAAGTCTTAAATTGTTACCAATTGTTTTCATGTACAAATGAGTCAAGAATGATGCTAGAAGTTCTTTCAAGTTGTTTCCAAGTATAAACGAGTCAAGAATGATCCTATAAGTTGTTTTCAAGTTCAAACGAGTCAAGAATGAAGCTATAATTTGTTTTCAAGTTAAAACGAGTCAAGAATGAAGCCTCAAATTATTACG
The DNA here is from genome assembly GCA_028671895.1 of Oenanthe sinensis. Taxonomy (NCBI): domain Eukaryota; kingdom Viridiplantae; phylum Streptophyta; class Magnoliopsida; order Apiales; family Apiaceae; genus Oenanthe; species Oenanthe sinensis. Next base: position 11,580,134 of record JAPMAC010000212.1, read on the forward strand.
AATTGTTTTCATGTTAAAATGAGTAAAGATTGATCCTACGAGTTTTTACAAGTTATTTCCATGTACAAACGGGTCAAGAATGAAGCTATAGTGGCTTTCAAGTTCAAACGAGTTAAGAATGAAGCCTTATATTGTTACAAATTGTTTTCATGTACAAATGAGTCAAGAATGATGCTAGAAGTTCTTTCAAGCTGTTTCCAAGTATAAACGAGTCAAGAATGATCCTATAAGTTGTTTTCAAGTTCAAACGAGTCAAGAATAAAGCTATAAATTGTTTTCAAGTTAAAACGAGTCAAGAACGAAGCCTCAAATTATTACGAATTGTTTTCATGTTCAAATGAGTGAAGATTGATCGTGCGAGATTTTATAAGTTATTTCCATGTATAAACGGGTCAAGAGTAAAGCTATACGTGGCTTTCAAGTTCAAACGAGTTAAGAATGAAGCCTGAAATTGTTACAAATTGTTTTCATGTACAAATGAGTCAAGAATGATGCTATAAATCTTTTCAAGTTGTTTCCATGTATAAACGAGTCAAGAATGAAGCTATAAGTTGTTTTCAAGTTTTAAACAAGTCAATAATGAAGCTATAAGTGGCTTTCAAGTTCAAACGATTTAAGAATGAAGCCTTAAATTGTTACAAATTGTTTTCATGTACAAATGAGTCAAGAATGATGCTTGAAGTTCTTTCAAGTTGTTTCCATGTATAAACGAGTCAAGTATGAAGCTATAAGTTGTTTTTATGTTCAAACGAGTCAAGAATGAAGCTATAAGTTGTTTTCAAGTTCAAACGAGTCAAGAATGAAGCTATAAGTTGTTTTCAAGTTCAAACGAGTCAAGAATGATGCTATAAGTTGTTTTCAAGTTCAAACGTGTCAAGAACGAAGCTTCAAATTGTTACGAATTGTTTTCATGATCAAATGAGTGAATAATGAACCTACGAGTTTTTACAACTTATTTCCATGTACAAACGAGTCATGAATGAAGCTAGAAGTGGTTTTCAAGTTCAAACGAGTCACGAACGAAGCCTCAAATTGTTACAAATTGTTTTTATGTTCCAATGAGTGAAGAATGATCCTACGAGTTTTTACAAGTTATTTCCTTGTACAAAAGGGTCAAGAATGAAGCTATAAGTGGCTTTCAAGTTCAAACGAGTTAAGAATGAAGTCTTAAATTGTTACCAATTGTTTTCATGTACAAATGAGTCAAGAATGATGCTAAAAGTTCTGTCAAGTTGTTTCCATATATAAACGAGTCTAGAATGAAGCTCTAAGTTGTTTTCTAGTTCAAACAAGTCAAGAATGAAGCTATAAGTTGTTTTCAAGTTGAAACGAGTCAAGAACGAAGCCTCAAATTGTTACGAATTGTTTTCATGTTCAAATGAGTGAAGATTGTTCATACGAGTTTTTACAAGTTATTTCCATGTACAAACGAGTCAAGAATGAAGCTATAAGTGGCTTTCAAGTTCAAACAAGTTAAGAATGAAGCCTTATATTGTTACAAATTGTTTTCATGTACAAATGAGTCAAGAATGATGCTAGAAGTTCTTTCAAATTGTTTCCATGTATAAACGAGTCAAGAATGAAGCTATAAGTTGTTTTCAAGTTCAAACGAGTCAAGAATGAAGCTATAAGTGGCTTTCAAGTTCAATCGAGTTAAGAATGAAGCCTTAAATTGTTACAAACTGTTTTCATGTACAAATGAGTCAAGAATGATGCTACAAGTTCTTTCAAGTTGTTTCCATGTATAAACGAGTCAAGAATGAAGCTATAAGTTGTTTTCAAGTTCAAACGAGTCAAGAATAAAGCTATAAGTGGTTTTCATGTTCAAACGAGTTAAGAATGAAGTCTTATATTGTTACAAATTGTTTTCATGTACAAATGAGTCAAGAATGATGGTAGAAGTTCTTTCAAGTTGTTTCCAAGTATAAACGAGTCAAGAATGATCCTATAAGTTGTTTTCAAGTTCAAACGAGTCAAGAATGAAGCTATAATTTGTTTTCAAGTTAAAACGAGTCAAGAACGAAACCTCAAATTATTACGAATTGTTTTTTTTTTTTTTTTTTGCTAAATAAAAGTATATAAAAACACCAGAAAAAATACAAATCTAGGGGCATACCCCGCGAAGAAAGAAATCAACAGCAAACATGCCAAGTACTACAACAATTACATCAGCAACATGAAAATTACATTAATAGCAAATTATCAATACAAAGCTAAAATTAATGATCGGTCTTTTAATGCAGCTTTTTGGAATAATCTGCTAGAATGAGCCTTCTCCCGGACTAGCCTTTTAACAAGGAAATGCACACGGTTGGCAGACCACTGGTGTCCTACTGTGTGAACCCGATCATTTCGTTCTCGCCAAACAAAATATATAGCTGCAGAAAAATACAAGTATGCAATCAATTTCTTCATTTTTGTTGCTTGGCCCAAAAGAATTTGACCACCCATATATCTATCCCAATCAAGAGCGAAAGAGAATGAATCATCCTTAAGCACTTCTCGAATGTAAGAACATGCACCAAATATATGCGCTACAGACTCTAAATCTGTGGTGCAAAGAGGACAACATAAATCAGTACTCATACCAAAATGTAACATTCGATCTTTAGTCAGAAGTCGATTTTTGAAAGCTAGCCAAGAAATAAAGGAACACTTCGGAACTGCTAAAGCATTCCACACTATCTCCGTCCAGAGTAGCTGGGGATTAACCTGCTGAAGAGAAGCCCAAATCATTGACATAGACACATGCTTAGCGGAGCAGGAATAATTATTACGAATTGTTTTCATGTTAAAATGAGTAAAGATTGATCCTACGAGTTTTTACAAGTTATTTCCATGTACAAACGGGTCAAGAATGAAGCTATAGTGGCTTTCAAGTTCAAACGAGTTAAGAATGAAACCTTAAATTGTTACAAATTGTTTTCATGTACAAATTAGTCAAGAATGATGCTAGAAGTTCTTTCAAGCTGTTTCCAAGTATAAACGAGTCAAGAATGATCCTATAAGTTGTTTTCAAGTTCAAACGAGTCAAGAATAAAGCTATAAATTGTTTTCAAGTTAAAACGAGTCAAGAACGAAGCCTCAAATTATTACGAATTGTTTTCATGTTCAAATGAGTGAAGATTGATCGTGCGAGATTTTATAAGTTATTTCCATGTATAAACGAGTCAAGAGTAAAGCTATACGTGGCTTTCAAGTTCAAACGAGTTAAGAATGAAGCCTGAAATTGTTACAAATTGTTTTCATGTACAAATGAGTCAAGAATGATGCTATAAATCTTTTCAAGTTGTTTCCATGTATAAACGAGTCAAGAATGAAGCTATAAGTTGTTTTCAAGTTTTAAACAAGTCAATAATGAAGCTATAAGTGGCTTTCAAGTTCAAACGATTTAAGAATGAAGCCTTAAATTGTTACAAATTGTTTTCATGTACAAATGACTCAAGAATGATGCTTGAAGTTCTTTCAAGTTGTTTCCATGTATAAACGAGTCAAGTATGAAGCTATAAGTTGTTTTTATGTTCAAACGAGTCAAGAATGAAGCTATAAGTTGTTTTCAAGTTCAAACGAGTCAAGAATGAAGCTATAAGTTGTTTTCAAGTTCAAACGAGTCAAGAATGATGCTATAAGTTGTTTTCAAGTTCAAACGTGTCAAGAACGAAGCTTCAAATTGTTACGAATTGTTTTCATGATCAAATGAGTGAATAATGAACCTACGAGTTTTTACAACTTATTTCCATGTACAAACGAGTCATGAATGAAGCTAGAAGTGGTTTTCAAGTTCAAACAAGTTAAGAATGAAGCCTTATATTGTTACAAATTGTTTTCATGTACAAATGAGTCAAGAATGATGCTAGAAGTTCTTTCAAATTGTTTCCATGTATAAACGAGTCAAGAATGAAGCTATAAGTTGTTTTCAAGTTCAAACGAGTCAAGAATGAAGCTATAAGTGGCTTTCAAGTTCAATCGAGTTAAGAATGAAGCCTTAAATTTTTACAAATTATTTTCATGTACAAATGAGTCAAGAATGATGCTACAAGTTCTTTCAAGTTGTTTCCATGTATAAACGAGTCAAGAATGAAGCTATAAGTTGTTTTCAAGTTCAAACGAGTCAAGAATAAAGCTATAAGTGGCTTTCATGTTCAAACGAGTTAAGAATGAAGTCTTATATTGTTACAAATTGTTTTCATGTACAAATGAGTCAAGAATGATGCTAGAAGTTCTTTCAAGTTGTTTCCAAGTATAAACGAGTCAAGAATGATCCTATTAGTTGTTTTCAAGTTCAAACGAGTCAAGAATGAAGCTATAATTTGTTTTCAAGTTAAAACGAGTCAAGAACGAAGCCTCAAATTATTACGAATTGTTTTCATGTTCAAATGAGTAAAGACTGATCCTACGAGTTTTTACAAGTTATTTCCATGTACAAACGGGTCAAGAATGAAGCTATAAGTGGCTTTCAAGTTCAAACCAGTTAAAAATGAAGCCTTATATTGTTACAAATTGTTTTCATGTACAAATGAGTCAAGAATGATGCTTGAAGTTCTTTCAAGTTGTTTCCATGTATAAACGAGTCAAGAATGAAGCTATAAGTTGTTTTCAAGTTCAAACGAGTCAAGAATGAAGCTATAAGTGGCTTTCAAGTTCAAACGAGTTAAGAATGAAGCCTTAAATTTTTACAAATTGTTTTCATATACAAATGAGTCAAGAATGATGCTAGAAGTTCTTTCAAGCTGTTTCCAAGTATAAACGAGTCAAGAATGATCCTATAAGTTGTTTTCAAGTTCAAACGAGTCAAGAATCAAGCTATAATTTGTTTTCAAGTTAAAACGAGTCAAGAACGAAGCCTCAAATTATTACGAATTGTTTTCATGTTTAAATGAGTAAAGATTGATCCCACGAGTTTTTACAAGTTATTTCCATGTACAAACGGGTCAAGAATGAAGCTATAGTGGCTTTCAAGTTCAAACGAGTTAAGAATGAAGCCTTAAATTGTTACAAATTGTTTTCATGTACAAATGAGTCAAGAATGATGCTAGAAGTTCTTTCAAGCTGTTTCCAAGTATAAACGAGTCAAGAATGATCCTATAAGTTGTTTTCAAGTTCAAACGAGTCAAGAATAAAGCTATAATTTGTTTTCAAGTTAATACGAGTCAAGAACGAAGCCTCAAATTATTACGAATTGTTTTCATGTTCAAATGAGTAAAGATTGATCCTACGAGTTTTTACAAGTTATTTTCATGTACAAACGGGTCAAGAATGAAGCTATAAGTGGCTTTCAAGTTCAAACGATTTAAGAATGAAGCCTTAAATTGTTACAAATTGTTTTCATGTACAAATGAGTCAAGAATGATGCTTGAAGTTCTTTCAAGTTGTTTCCATGTATAAACGAGTCAAGTATGAAGCTATAAGTTGTTTTTATGTTCAAACGAGTCAAGAATGAAGCTATAAGTTGTTTTCAAGTTCAAACGAGTCAAGAATGAAGCTATAAGTTGTTTTCAAGTTCAAACGAGTCAAGAATGATGCTATAAGTTGTTTTCAAGTTCAAACGTGTCAAGAACGAAGCTTCAAATTGTTACGAATTGTTTTCATGATCAAATGAGTGAATAATGAACCTACGAGTTTTTACAACTTATTTCCATGTACAAACGAGTCATGAATGAAGCTAGAAGTGGTTTTCAAGTTCAAACGAGTCACGAACGAAGCCTCAAATTGTTACAAATTGTTTTTATGTTCCAATGAGTGAAGAATGATCCTACGAGTTTTTACAAGTTATTTCCTTGTACAAAAGGGTCAAGAATGAAGCTATAAGTGGCTTTCAAGTTCAAACGAGTTAAGAATGAAGTCTTAAATTGTTACCAATTGTTTTCATGTACAAATGAGTCAAGAATGATGCTAGAAGTTCTTTCAAGTTGTTTCCAAGTATAAACGAGTCAAGAATGAAGCTATAAGTGGCTTTCAAGTTCAAACGAGTCAAGAACGAAGCCTCAAATTGTTACGAATTGTTTTCATGTTCAAATGAGTGAAGATTGTTCCTACGAGTTTTTACAAGTTATTTCCATGTACAAACGAGTAAAGAATGAAGCTATAAGTGGCTTTCAAGTTCAAACAAGTTAAGAATGAAGCCTTATATTGTTACAAATTGTTTTCATGTACAAATGAGTCAAGAATGATGCTAGAAGTTCTTTCAAATTGTTTCCATGTATAAACGAGTCAAGAATGAAGCTATAAGTTGTTTTCAAGTTCAAACGAGTCAAGAATGAAGCTATAAGTGGCTTTCAAGTTCAATCGAGTTAAGAATGAAGCCTTAAATTGTTACAAATTGTTTTCATGTACAAATGAGTCAAGAATGATGCTACAAGTTCTTTCAAGTTGTTTCCATGTATAAACGAGTCAAGAATGAAGCTATAAGTTGTTTTCAAGTTCAAACGAGTCAAGAATAAAGCTATAAGTGGCTTTCATGTTCAAACGAGTTAAGAATGAAGTCTTATATTGTTACAAATTGTTTTCATGTACAAATGAGTCAAGAATGATGCTAGAAGTTCTTTCAAGTTGTTTCCAAGTATAAACGAGTCAAGAATGATCCTATAAGTTGTTTTCAAGTTCAAACGAGTCAAGAATGAAGCTATAATTTGTTTTCAAGTTAAAACGAGTCAAGAACGAAACCTCAAATTATTACGAATTGTTTTCATGTTAAAATGAGTAAAGATTGATCCTACGAGTTTTTACAAGTTATTTCCATGTACAAACGGGTCAAGAATGAAGCTATAGTGGCTTTCAAGTTCAAACGAGTTAAGAATGAAGCCTTAAATTGTTACAAATTGTTTTCATGTACAAATTAGTCAAGAATGATGCTAGAAGTTCTTTCAAGCTGTTTCCAAGTATAAACGAGTCAAGAATGATCCTATAAGTTGTTTTCAAGTTCAAACGAGTCAAGAATAAAGCTATAAATTGTTTTCAAGTTAAAACGAGTCAAGAACGAAGCCTCAAATTATTACGAATTGTTTTCATGTTCAAATGAGTGAAGATTGATCGTGCGAGATTTTATAAGTTATTTCCATGTATAAACGAGTCAAGAGTAAAGCTATACGTGGCTTTCAAGTTCAAACGAGTTAAGAATGAAGCCTGAAATTGTTACAAATTGTTTTCATGTACAAATGAGTCAAGAATGATGCTATAAATCTTTTCAAGTTGTTTCCATGTATAAACGAGTCAAGAATGAAGCTATAAGTTGTTTTCAAGTTTTAAACAAGTCAATAATGAAGCTATAAGTGGCTTTCAAGTTCAAACGATTTAAGAATGAAGCCTTAAATTGTTACAAATTGTTTTCATGTACAAATGAGTCAAGAATGATGCTTGAAGTTCTTTCAAGTTGTTTCCATGTATAAACGAGTCAAGTATGAAGCTATAAGTTGTTTTTATGTTCAAACGAGTCAAGAATGAAGCTATAAGTTGTTTTCAAGTTCAAACGAGTCAAGAATGAAGCTATAAGTTGTTTTCAAGTTCAAACGAGTCAAGAATGATGCTATAAGTTGTTTTCAAGTTCAAACGTGTCAAGAACGAAGCTTCAAATTGTTACGAATTGTTTTCATGATCAAATGAGTGAATAATGAACCTACGAGTTTTTACAACTTATTTCCATGTACAAACGAGTCATGAATGAAGCTAGAAGTGGTTTTCAAGTTCAAACGAGTCACGAACGAAGCCTCAAATTGTTACAAATTGTTTTAATGTTCCAATGAGTGAAGAATGATCCTACGAGTTTTTACAAGTTATTTCCTTGTACAAAAGGGTCAAGAATGAAGCTATAAGTGGCTTTCAAGTTCAAACGAGTTAAGAATGAAGTCTTAAATTGTTACCAATTGTTTTCATGTACAAATGAGTCAAGAATGATGCTAAAAGTTCTTTCAAGTTGTTTCCATATATAAACGAGTCTAGAATGAAGCTATAAGTTGTTTTCTAGTTCAAACAAGTCAAGAATGAAGCTATAAGTTGTTTTCAAGTTGAAACGAGTCAAGAACGAAGCCTCAAATTGTTACGAATTGTTTTCATGTTCAAATGAGTGAAGATTGTTCCTACGAGTTTTTACAAGTTATTTCCATGTACAAACGAGTCAAGAATGAAGCTATAAGTGGCTTTCAAGTTCAAACAAGTTACGAATGAAGCCTTATATTGTTACAAATTGTTTTCATGTACAAATGAGTCAAGAATGATGCTAGAAGTTCTTTCAAATTGTTTCCATGTATAAACGAGTCAAGAATGAAGCTATAAGTTGTTTTCAAGTTCAAACGAGTCAAGAATGAAGCTATAAGTGGCTTTCAAGTTCAATCGAGTTAAGAATGAAGCCTTAAATTGTTACAAATTGTTTTCATGTACAAATGAGTCAAGAATGATGCTACAAGTTCTTTCAAGTTGTTTCCATGTATAAACGAGTCAAGAATGAAGCTATAAGTTGTTTTCAAGTTCAAACGAGTCAAGAATAAAGCTATAAGTGGCTTTCATGTTCAAACGAGTTAAGAATGAAGTCTTATATTGTTACAAATTGTTTTCATGTACAAATGAGTCATGAATGATGCTAGAAGTTCTTTCAAGTTGTTTCCAAGTATAAACGAGTCAAGAATGATCCTATTAGTTGTTTTCAAGTTCAAACGAGTCAAGAATGAAGCTATAATTTGTTTTCAAGTTAAAACGAGTCAAGAACGAAGCCTCAAATTATTACGAATTGTTTTCATGTTCAAATGAGTAAAGACTGATCCTACGAGTTTTTACAAGTTATTTCCATGTACAAACGGGTCAAGAATGAAGCTATAAGTGGCTTTCAAGTTCAAACCAGTTAAAAATGAAGCCTTATATTGTTACAAATTGTTTTCATGTACAAATGAGTCAAGAATGATGCTTGAAGTTCTTTCAACTTGTTTCCATGTATAAACGAGTCAAGAATGAAGCTATAAGTTGTTTTCAACTTCAAACGAGTCAAGAATGAAGCTATAAGTGGCTTTCAAGTTCAAACGAGTTAAGAATGAAGCCTTAAATTGTTACAAATTGTTTTCATGTACAAATGAGTCAAGAATGATGCTAGAAGTTCTTTCAAGCTGTTTCCAAGTATAAACGAGTCAAGAATGATCCTATAAGTTGTTTTCAAGTTCAAACGAGTCAAGAATAAAGCTATAATTTGTTTTCAAGTTAAAACGAGTCAAGAACGAAGCCTCAAATTATTACGAATTGTTTTCATGTTTAAATGAGTAAAGATTGATCCTACGAGTTTTTACAAGTTATTTCCATGTACAAACGGGTCAAGAATGAAGCTATAGTGGCTTTCAAGTTCAAACGAGTTAAGAATGAAGCCTTAAATTGTTACAAATTGTTTTCATGTAAAAATGAGTCAAGAATGATGCTTGAAGTTCTTTCAAGTTGTTTCCATGTATAAACGAGTCAAGAATGAAGCTATAAGTTGTTTTCAAGTTCAAACGAGTCAAGAATAAAGCTATAAGTGGCTTTCAAGTTCAAACCAGTTAAGAATGAAGCCTTGTATTGTTACAAATTGTTTTCATGTACAAATGAGTCAAGAATGATGCTAGAAGTTCTTTCAAGTTGTTTCCAAGTATAAACGAGTCAAGAATGATCCTATAAGTTGTTTTCAAGTTCAAACGAGTCAAGAACGAAGCTATAATTTGTTTTCAAGTTCAAACGAGTCAAGAACGAAGACTCAAATTATTACGAATTATTTTCATGTTCAAATGAGTGAAGATTGATCCTACGAGTTTTTACAAGTTATTTACATGTACAAACGAGTCAAGAATGAAGCTATAAGTGGCTTTCAAGTTCAAACAAGTTAAGAATGAAGCCTTATATTGTAACAAATTGTTTTCATGTACAAATGAGTCAAGAATGATGCTAGAAGTTCTTTCAAGTTGTTTCCATGTATAAACGAGTCAAGAATGAAGCTATAAGTTGTTTTCAAGTTCAAACGAGTTAAGAATGAAGCTATAAGTGTCTTTCAAGTTCAATCGAGTTAAGAATGAAGACTTAAATTGTTACAAATTGTTTTCATGTACAAATGAGTCAAAAATGATGCTACAAGTTCTTTCAAGCTGTTTCCATGTATAAACGAGTCAAGAATGAAGCTATAAGTTGTTTTCAAATTCAAACGAGTCAAGAATAAAGCTATAAGTGGCTTTCATGTTCAAACGAGTTAAGAATGAAGTCTTATATTGTTACAAATTGTTTTCATGTACAAATGAGTCAAGAATGATGCTAGAAGTTCTTTCAAGTTGTTTCCAAGTATAAACGAGTCAAGAATGATCCTATAAGTTGTTTTCAAGTTCAAAAGAGTCAAGAATGAAGCTATAATTTGTTTTCAAGTTCAAACGAGTCAAGAACGAAGCCTCAAATTATTACGAATTGTTTTCATGTTTAAATGAGTAAAGATTGATCCTACGAGTTTTTACAAGTTATTTCCATGTACAAACGAGTCAAGAATGAAGCTATAAGTGGCTTTCAAGTTCAAACAAGTTAAGAATGAAGCCTTATATTGTTACAAATTGTTTTCATGTACAAATGAGTCAAGAATGATGCTAGAAGTTCTTTCAAGTTGTTTCCATGTATAAACGAGTCAAGAATGATCCTATAAGTTGTTTTCAAGTTCAAACGAGTCAAGAACGAAGCTATAATTTGTTTTCAAGTTCAAACGAGTCAAGAACGAAGCCTCAAATTATTACGAATTATTTTCATGTTCAAATGAGTGAAGATTGATCCTACGAGTTTTTACAAGTTATTTCCATGTACAAACGAGTCAAGAATGAAGCTATAAGTGGCTTTCAAGTTCAAACAAGTTAAGAATGAAGCCTTATATTGTTACAAATTGTTTTCATGTACAAATGAATCAAGAATGATGCTAGAAGTTCTTTCAAGTTGTTTCCAAGTATAAACGAGTCAAGAATGATCCTATAAGTTGTTTTCATGTTCAAACGAGTCAAGAACGAAGCTATAATTTGTTTTCAAGTTCAAACGAGTCAAGAACGAAGCCTCAAATTATTACGAATTATTTTCATGTTCAAATGAGTGAAGATTGATCCTACGAGTTTTTACAAGTTATTTACATTTACAAACGAGTCAAGAATGAAGCTATAAGTGGCTTTCAAGTTCAAACAAGTTAAGAATGAAGCCTTATATTGTTACAAATTGTTTTCATGTACAAATGAGTCAAGAATGATGCTAGAAGTTCTTTCAAGTTGTTTCCATGTATAAACGAGTCAAGAATGAAGCTATAAGTTGTTTTCAAGTTCAAACGAGTTAAGATTGAAGCTATAAGTGTCTTTCAAGTTCAATCGAGTTAAGAATGAAGCCTTAAATTGTTACAAATTGTTTTCATGTACAAATGAGTCAAGAATGATGCTACAAGTTCTTTCAAGCTGTTTCCATGTATAAACGAGTCAAGAATGAAGCTATAAGTTGTTTTCAAGTTCAAACGAGTCAAGAATAAAGCTATAAGTGGCTTTCATGTTCAAACGAGTTAAGAATGAAGTCTTATATTGTTACAAATTGTTTTCATGTACAAATGAGTCAAGAATGATGCTAGAAGTTCTTTCAAGTTGTTTCCAAGTATAAACGAGTCAAGAATGATCCTATAAGTTGTTTTTAAGTTCAAACGAGTCAAGAATGAAGCTATAATTTGTTTTCAAGTTCAAACGAGTCAAGAACGAAGCCTCAAATTATTACGAATTATTTTCATGTTTAAATGAGTAAAGATTGATCCTACGAGTTTTTACAAGTTATTTCCATGTACAAACGAGTCAAGAATGAAGCTATAAGTGGCTTTCAAGTTCAAACAAGTTAAGAATGAAGCCTTATATTGTTACAAATTGTTTTCATGTACAAATGAGTCAAGAATGATGACAGAAGTACTTTCAAGTTGTTTCCATGTATAAACGAGTCAAGAATGAAGCTATAAGTTGTTTTCAAGTTCAAACGAGTTAAGATTGAAGCTATAAGTGTCTTTCAAGTTCAATCGAGTTAAGAATGAAGCCTTAAATTGTTACAAATTGTTTTCATGTACAAATGAGTCAAGAATGATGCTACAAGTTCTTTCAAGCTGTTTCCATGTATAAACGAGTCAAGAATGAAGCTATAAGTTGTTTTCAAGTTCAAACGAGTCAAGAATAAAGCTATAAGTGGCTTTCATGTTCAAACGAGTTAAGAATGAAGTCTTATATTGTTACAAATTGTTTTCATGTACAAATGAGTCAAGAATGATGCTAGAAGTTCTTTCAAGTTGCTTCAAAGTATAAACGAGTCAAGAATGATCCTATAAGTTGTTTTCAAGTTCAAACGAGTCAAGAATGAAGCTATAATTTGTTTTCAAGTTCAAACGAGTCAAGAACGAAGCCTCAAATTATTACGAATTGTTTTCATGTTTAAATGAGTAAAGATTGATCCTACGAGTTTTAGAAGTTATTTCCATGTACAAACGAGTCAAGAATGAAGCTATAAGTGGCTTTCAAGTTCAAACAAGTTAAGAATGAAGCCTTATATTGTTACAAATTGTTTTCATGTACAAATGAGTCAAGAATGATGCTAGAAGTTCTTTCAAGTTGTTTCCAAGTATAAACGAGTCAAGAATGATCCTATAAGTTGTTTTCAAGTTCAAACGAGTCAAGAACGAAGCTATAATTTGTTTTCAAGTTCAAACGAGTCAAGAACGAAGCCTCAAATTATTACGAATTATTTTCATGTTCAAATGAGTGAAGATTGATCCTACGAGTTTTTACAAGTTATTTACATGTACAAACGAGTCAAGAATGAAGCTATAAGTGGCTTTCAAGTTCAAACAAGTTAAGAATGAAGCCTTATATTGTTACAAATTGTTTTCATGTACAAATGAGTCAAGAATGATGCTAGAAGTTCTTTCAAGTTGTTTCCATGTATAAACGAGTTAGGAATGAAGCTATAAGTGTCTTTCAAGTTCAATCGAGTTAAGAATGAAGCCTTAAATTGTTACAAATTGTTTTCACGTACAAATGAGTCAAGAATGATGCTACAAGTTCTTTCAAGCTGTTTCCATGTATAAACGAGTCAAGAATGAAGCTATAAGTTGTTTTCAAGTTCAAACGAGTCAAGAATAAAGCTATAAGTGGCTTTCATGTTCAAACAAGTTAAGAATGAAGCCTTATATTGTTACAAATTGTTTTCATGTACAAATGAGTCAAGAATGATGCTACAAGTTCTTTCAAGCTGTTTCCATGTATAAACGAGTCAAGAATGAAGCTATAAGTTGTTTTCAAGTTCAAACGAGTCAAGAATAAAGCTATAAGTGGCTTTCATGTTCAAACGAGTTAAGAATGAAGTCTTATATTGTTACAAATTGTTTTCATGTACAAATGAGTCAAGAATGATGCTAGAAGTTCTTTCAAGCTGTTTCCAAGTATAAACGAGTCAAGAATGATCCTATAAGTTGTTTTCAAGTTCAAACGAGTCAAGAATAAAGCTATAATTTGTTTTCAAGTTAATACGAGTCAAGAACGAAGCCTCAAATTATTACGAATTGTTTTCATGTTCAAATGAGTAAAGATTGATCCTACGAGTTTTTACAAGTTATTTCCATGTACAAACGGGTCAAGAATGAAGCTATAAGTGGCTTTCAAGTTCAAACCAGTTAAAAATGAAGCCTTATATTGTTACAAATTGTTTTCATGTACAAATGAGTCAAGAACGATGCTTGAAGTTCTTTCAAGTTGTTTCCATGTATAAATGAGTCAAGAATGAAGCTATAAGTTGTTTTCAAGTTCAAACGAGTCAAGAATAAAGCTCTAAGTGGCTTTCAAGTTCAAACGAGTTAAGAATGCAGCCTTAAATTGTTACAAATTGTTTTCATGTACAAATGAGTCAAGAATGATGCTAGAAGTTTTTTCAAGCTGTTTCCAAGTATAAACGAGTCAAGAATGATCCTATAAGTTGTTTTCAAGTTCAAACGAGTCAAGAATAAAGCTATAATTTGTTTTCAAGTTAAAACGAGTCAAGAACGAAGCCTCAAATTATTACGAATTGTTTTCATGTTTAAATGAGTAAAGATTGATCGTGCGAGATTTTATAAGTTATTTCCATGTATAAACGAGTCAAGAGTAAAGCTATACGTGGCTTTCAAGTTCAAACGAGTTAAGAATGAAGCCTTATATTGTTACAAATTGTTTTCATGTACAAATGAGTCAAGAATGATGCTAGAAGTTCTTTCTAGTTGTTTCCATGTATAAACGAGTCAAGAATGAAGCTATAAGTTGTTTTCAAGTTCAAACGAGTTAAGAATGAAGCTATAAGTGTCTTTCAAGTTCAATCGAGTTAAGAATGAAGCCTTATATTGTTACAAATTGTTTTCATGTACAAATGAGTCAAGAATGATGCTAGAAGTTCTTTCAAGTTGTTTCCAAGTATAAACGAGTCAAGAATGATCCTATAAGTTGTTTTCAAGTTCAAACGAGTCAAGAACGAAGCTATAATTTGTTTTCAAGTTCAAACGAGTCAAGAACGAAGCCTCAAATTATTACGAATTATTTTCATGTTCAAATGAGTGAAGATTGATCCTACGAGTTTTTACAAGTTATTTACATGTACAAACGAGTCAAGAATGAAGCTATAAGTGGCTTTCAAGTTCAAACAAGTTAAGAATGAAGCCTTATATTGTTACAAATTGTTTTCATGTACAAATGAGTCAAGAATGATGCTAGAAGTTCTTTCAAGTTGTTTCCATGTATAAACGAGTTAGGAATGAAGCTATAAGTGTCTTTCAAGTTCAATCGAGTTAAGAATGAAGCCTTAAATTGTTACAAATTGTTTTCACGTACAAATGAGTCAAGAATGATGCTACAAGTTCTTTCAAGCTGTTTCCATGTATAAACGAGTCAAGAATGAAGCTATAAGTTGTTTTCAAGTTCAAACGAGTCAAGAATAAAGCTATAAGTGGCTTTCATGTTCAAACGAGTTAAGAATGAAGTCTTATATTGTTACAAATTGTTTTCATGTACAAATGAGTCAAGAATGATGCTAGAAGTTCTTTCAAGTTGTTTCCAAGTATAAACGAGTCAAGAATGATCCTATAAGTTGTTTTCAAGTTCAAACGAGTCAAGAATGAAGCTATAATTTGTTTTCAAGTTCAAACGAGTCAAGAACGAAGCCTCAAATTATTACGAATTGTTTTCATGTTTAAATGAGTAAAGATTGATCCTACGAGTTTTTACAAGTTATTTCCATGTACAAACGAGTCAAGAATGAAGCTATAAGTGGCTTTCAAGTTCAAACAAGTTAAGAATGAAGCCTTATATTGTTACAAATTGTTTTCATGTACAAATGAGTCAAGAATGATGCTACAAGTTCTTTCAAGCTGTTTCCATGTATAAACGAGTCAAGAATGAAGCTATAAGTTGTTTTCAAGTTCAAACGAGTCAAGAATAAAGCTATAAGTGGCTTTCATGTTCAAACGAGTTAAGAATGAAGTCTTATATTGTTACAAATTGTTTTCATGTACAAATGAGTCAAGAATGATGCTAGAAGTTCTTTCAAGCTGTTTCCAAGTACAAACGAGTCAAGAATGATCCTATAAGTTGTTTTCAAGTTCAAACGAGTCAAGAATAAAGCTATAATTTGTTTTCAAGTTAATACGAGTCAAGAACGAAGCCTCAAATTATTACGAATTGTTTTCATGTTCAAATGAGTAAAGATTGATCCTACGAGTTTTTACAAGTTATTTCCATGTACAAACGGGTCAAGAATGAAGCTATAAGTGGCTTTCAAGTTCAAACCAGTTAAAAATGAAGCCTTATATTGTTACAAATTGTTTTCATGTACAAATGAGTCAAGAACGATGCTTGAAGTTCTTTCAAGTTGTTTCCATGTATAAATGAGTCAAGAATGAAGCTATAAGTTGTTTTCAAGTTCAAACGAGTCAAGAATAAAGCTCTAAGTGGCTTTCAAGTTCAAACGAGTTAAGAATGCAGCCTTAAATTGTTACAAATTGTTTTCATGTACAAATGAGTCAAGAATGATGCTAGAAGTTTTTTCAAGCTGTTTCCAAGTATAAACGAGTCAAGAATGATCCTATAAGTTGTTTTCAAGTTCAAACGAGTCAAGAATAAAGCTATAATTTGTTTTCAAGTTAAAACGAGTCAAGAACGAAGCCTCAAATTATTACGAATTGTTTTAATGTTTAAATGAGTAAAGATTGATCGTGCGAGATTTTATAAGTTATTTCCATGTATAAACGAGTCAAGAGTAAAGCTATACGTGGCTTTCAAGTTCAAACGAGTTAAGAATGAAGCCTTATATTGTTACAAATTGTTTTCATGTACAAATGAGTCAAGAATGATGCTAGAAGTTCTTTCTAGTTGTTTCCATGTATAAACGAGTCAAGAATGAAGCTATAAGTTGTTTTCAAGTTCAAACGAGTTAAGAATGAAGCTATAAGTGTCTTTCAAGTTCAATCGAGTTAAGAATGAAGCCTTAAATTGTTACAAATTGTTTTCATGTACAAATGAGTCAAGAATGATGCTACAAGTTCTTTCAAGCTGTTTCCATGTATAAACGAGTCAAGAATGAAGCTATAAGTTGTTTTCAAATTCAAACGAGTCAAGAATAAAGCTATAAGTGGCTTTCATGTTCAAACGAGTTAAGAATGAAGTCTTATATTGTTACAAATTGTTTTCATGTACAAATGAGTCAAGAATCATGCTAGAAGTTCTTTCAAGTTGTTTCCAAGTATAAACGAGTCAAGAATGATCCTATAAGTTGTTTTCAAGTTCAAACGAGTCAAGAACGAAGCTATAATTTGTTTTCAAGTTCAAACGAGTCAAGAACGAAGCCTCAAATTATTACGAATTGTTTTCATGTTTAAATGAGTAAAGATTGATCCTACGAGTTTTTACAAGTTATTTCCATGTACAAACGAGTCAAGAATGAAGCTATAGTGGCTTTCAAGTTCAAACGAGTTAAGAATGAAGTCTTATATTGTTACAAATTGTTTTCATGTACAAATGAGTCAAGAATGATGCTAGAAGTTCTTTCAAGCTGTTTCCAAGTATAAACGAGTCAAGAATGATCCTATAAGTTGTTTTCAAGTTCAAACGAGTCAAGAATAAAGCTATAATTTGTTTTCAAGTTAATACGAGTCAAGAACGAAGCCTCAAATTATTACGAATTGTTTTCATGTTCAAATGAGTAAAGATTGATCCTACGAGTTTTTACAAGTTATTTCCATGTACAAACGGGTCAAGAATGAAGCTATAAGTGGCTTTCAAGTTCAAACCAGTTAAAAATGAAGCCTTATATTGTTACAAATTGTTTTCATGTACAAATGAGTCAAGAACGATGCCTGAAGTTCTTTCAAGTTGTTTCCATGTATAAACGAGTCAAGAATGAAGCTATAAGTTGTTTTCAAGTTCAAACGAGTCAAGAATAAAGCTCTAAGTGGCTTTCAAGTTCAAACGAGTTAAGAATGCAGCCTTAAATTGTTACAAATTGTTTTCATGTACAAATGAGTCAAGAATGATGCTAGAAGTTTTTTCAAGCTGTTTCCAAGTATAAACGAGTCAAGAATGATCCTATAAGTTGTTTTCAAGTTCAAACGAGTCAAGAATAAAGCTATAATTTGTTTTCAAGTTAAAACGAGTCAAGAACGAAGCCTCAAATTATTACGAATTGTTTTCATGTTTAAATGAGTAAAGATTGATCCTACGAGTTTTTACAAGTTATTTCCATGTACAAACGGGTCAAGAATGAAGCTATAAGTGGCTTTCAAGTTCAGACCAGTTAAAAATGAAGCCTTATATTGTTACAAATTGTTTTCATGTACAAAGGAGTCAAGAATGATGCTACAAGTTCTTTCAAGCTGTTTCCATGTATAAACGAGTCAAGAATGAAGCTATAAGTTGTTTTCAAGTTCAAACGAGTCAAGAATAAAGCTATAAGTGGCTTTCATGTTCAAACGAGTTAAGAATGAAGTCTTATATTGTTACAAATTGTTTTCATGTACAAATGAGTCAAGAATGATGCTAGAAGTTCTTTCAAGCTGTTTCCAAGTATAAACGAGTCAAGAATGATCCTATAAGTTGTTTTCAAGTTCAAACGAGTCAATAATAAAGCTATAATTTGTTTTCAAGTTAATACGAGTCAAGAACGAAGCCTCAAATTATTACGAATTGTTTTCATGTTCAAATGAGTAAAGATTGATCCTACGAGTTTTTACAATTTATTTCCATGTACAAACGGGTCAAGAATGAAGCTATATGTGGCTTTCAAGTTCAAACCAGTTAAAAATGAAGCCTTATATTGTTACAAATTGTTTTCATGTACAAATGAGTCAAGAATGATGCTTGAAGTTCTTTCAAGTTGTTTCCATGTATAAACGAGTCAAGAATGAAGCTATAAGTTGTTTTCAAGTTCAAACGAGTCAAGAATAAAGCTATAAGTGGCTTTCAAGTTCAAACCAGTTAAGAATGAAGCCTTGTATTGTTACAAATTGTTTTCATGTACAAATGAGTCAAGAATGATGCTAGAAGTTCTTTCAAGTTGTTTCCAAGTATAAACGAGTCAAGAATGATCCTATAAGTTGTTTTCAAGTTCAAATGAGTCAAGAATGAAGCTATAATTTGTTTTCAAGTTCAAACGAGTCAAGAACGAAGCCTCAAATTATTACGAATTGTTTTCATGTTTAAATGAGTAAAGATTGATCCTACGAGTTTTTACAAGTTATTTCCATGTACAAACGAGTCAAGAATGAAGCTATAAGTGGCTTTCAAGTTCAAACAAGTTAAGAATGAAGCCTTATATTGTTACAAATTGTTTTCATGTACAAATGAGTCAAGAATGATGCTAGAAGTTCTTTCAAGTTGTTTCCATGTATAAACGAGTCAAGAATGATCCTATAAGTTGTTTTCAAGTTCAAACGAGTCAAGAACGAAGCTATAATTTGTTTTCAAGTTCAAACGAGTCAAGAACGAAGCCTCAAATTATTACGAATTATTTTCATGTTCAAATGAGTGAAGATTGATCCTACGAGTTTTTACAAGTTATTTACATGTACAAACGAGTCAAGAATGAAGCTATAAGTGGCTTTCAAGTTCAAACAAGTTAAGAATGAAGCCTTATATTGTTACAAATTGTTTTCATGTACAAATGAGTCAAGAATGATGCTAGAAGTTCTTTCTAGTTGTTTCCATGTATAAACGAGTCAAGAATGAAGCTATAAGTTGTTTTCAAGTTCAAACGAGTTAAGAATGAAGCTATAAGTGTCTTTCAAGTTCAATCGAGTTAAGAATGAAGCCTTAAATTGTTACAAATTGTTTTCATGTACAAATGAGTCAAGAATGATGCTACAAGTTCTTTCAAGCTGTTTCCATGTATAAACGAGTCAAGAATGAAGCTATAAGTTGTTTTCAAATTCAAACGAGTCAAGAATAAAGCTATAAGTGGCTTTCATGTTCAAACGAGTTAAGAATGAAGTCTTATATTGTTACAAATTGTTTTCATGTACAAATGAGTCAAGAATGATGCTAGAAGTTCTTTCAAGTTGTTTCCAAGTATAAACGAGTCAAGAATGATCCTATAAGTTGTTTTCAAGTTCAAACGAGTCAAGAACGAAGCTATAATTTGTTTTCAAGTTCAAACGAGTCAAGAATGAAGCTATAAGTGGCTTTCAAGTTCAAACAAGTTAAGAATGAAGCCTTATATTGTTACAAATTGTTTTCATGTACAAATGAGTCAAGAATGATGCTAGAAGTTCTTTCTAGTTGTTTCCATGTATAAACGAGTCAAGAATGAAGCTATAAGTTGTTTTCAAGTTCAAACGAGTTAAGAATGAAGCTATAAGTGTCTTTCAAGTTCAATCGAGTTAAGAATGAAGCCTTAAATTGTTAGAAATTGTTTTCATGTACAAATGAGTCAAGAATGATGCTACAAGTTCTTTCAAGCTGTTTCCATGTATAAACGAGTCAAGAATGAAGCTATAAGTTGTTTTCAAATTCAAACGAGTCAAGAATAAAGCTATAAGTGGCTTTCATGTTCAAACGAGTTAAGAATGAAGTCTTATATTGTTACAAATTGTTTTCATGTACAAATGAGTCAAGAATGATGCTAGAAGTTCTTTCAAGTTGTTTCCAAGTATAAACGAGTCAAGAATGATCCTATAAGTTGTTTTCAAGTTCAAACGAGTCAAGAACGAAGCTATAATTTGTTTTCAAGTTCAAACGAGTCAAGAACGAAGCCTCAAATTATTACGAATTATTTTCATGTTCAAATGAGTGAACATTGATCCTACGAGTTTTTACAAGTTATTTCCATGTACAAACGAGTCAAGAATGAAGCTATAAGTGTCTTTCAAGTTCAATCGAGTTAAGAATGAAGCCTTAAATCGTTACAAATTGTTTTCATGTACAAATGAGTCAAGAATGATGCTAGAAGTTCTTTCAAGCTGTTTCCAAGTATAAACGAGTCAAGAATGATCCTATAAGTTGTTTTCAAGTTCAAACGAGTCAAGAATAAAGCTCTAAGTGGCTTTCAAGTTCAAACGAGTTAAGAATGAAGCCTTAAATTGTTACAAATTGTTTTCATGTACAAATGAGTCAAGAATGATGCTAGAAGTTTTTTCAAGCTGTTTCCAAGTATAAACGAGTCAAGAATGATCCTATAAGTTGTTTTCAAGTTCAAACGAGTCAAGAATAAAGCTATAATTTGTTTTCAAGTTAAAACGAGTCAAGAACGAAGCCTCAAATTATTACGAATTGTTTTCATGTTTAAATGAGTAAAGATTGATCCTACGAGTTTTTACAAGTTATTTCCATGTACAAACGGGTCAAGAACGAAGCTATAAGTGGCTTTCAAGTTCAAACCAGTTAAAAATGAAGCCTTATATTGTTACAAATTGTTTTCATGTACAAATGAGTCAAGAATGATGCTAGAAGTTCTTTCAAGCTGTTTCCATGTATAAACGAGTCAAGAATGAAGCTATAAGTTGTTTTCAAGTTCAAACTAGTCAAGAATAAAGCTATAAGTGGCTTTCATGTTCAAACGAGTTAAGAATGAAGTCTTATATTGTTACAAATTGTTTTCATGTACAAATGAGTCAAGAATGATGCTAGAAGTTCTTTCAAGCTGTTTCCAAGTATAAACGAGTCAAGAATGATCCTATAAGTTGTTTTCAAGTTCAAACGAGTCAATAATAAAGCTATAATTTGTTTTCAAGTTAATACGAGTCAAGAACGAAGCTTCAAATTATTACGAATTGTTTTCATGTTCAAATGAGTAAAGATTGATCCTACGAGTTTTTACAATTTATTTCCATGTACAAACGGGTCAAGAATGAAGCTATATGTGGCTTTCAAGTTCAAACCAGTTAAAAATGAAGCCTTATATTGTTACAAATTGTTTTCATGTACAAATGAGTCAAGAATGATGCTTGAAGTTCTTTCAAGTTGTTTCCATGTATAAACGAGTCAAGAATGAAGCTATAAGTTGTTTTCAAGTTCAAACGAGTCAAGAATAAAGCTATAAGTGGCTTTCAAGTTCAAACCAGTTAAGAATGAAGCCTTGTATTGTTACAAATTGTTTTCATGTACAAATGAGTCAAGAATGATGCTAGAATTTCTTTCAAGTTGTTTCCAAGTATAAACGAGTCAAGAATGATCCTATAAGTTGTTTTCAAGTTCAAACGAGTCAAGAATGAAGCTATAATTTGTTTTCAAGTTCAAACGAGTCAAGAACGAAGCCTCAAATTATTACGAATTGTTTTCATGTTTAAATGAGTAAAGATTGATCCTACGAGTTTTTACAAGTTATTTCCATGTACAAACGAGTCAAGAATGAAGCTATAAGTGGCTTTCAAGTTCAAACAAGTTAAGAATGAAGCCTTATATTGTTACAAATTGTTTTCATGTACAAATGAGTCAAGAATGATGCTAGAAGTTCTTTCAAGTTGTTTCCATGTATAAACGAGTCAAGAATGATCCTATAAGTTGTTTTCAAGTTCAAACGAGTCAAGAACGAAGCTATAATTTGTTTTCAAGTTCAAACGAGTCAAGAACGAAGCCTCAAATTATTACGAATTATTTTCATGTTCAAATGAGTGAAGATTGATCCTACGAGTTTTTACAAGTTATTTACATGTACAAACGAGTCAAGAATGAAGCTATAAGTGGCTTTCAAGTTCAAACAAGTTAAGAATGAAGCCTTATATTGTTACAAATTGTTTTCATGTACAAATGAGTCAAGAATGATGGTAGAAGTTCTTTCTAGTTGTTTCCATGTATAAACGAGTCAAGAATGAAGCTATAAGTTGTTTTCAAGTTCAAACGAGTTAAGAATGAAGCTATAAGTGTCTTTCAAGTTCAATCGAGTTAAGAATGAAGCCTTAAATTGTTACAAATTGTTTTCATGTACAAATGAGTCAAGAATGATGCTACAAGTTCTTTCAAGCTGTTTCCATGTATAAACGAGTCAAGAATGAAGCTATAAGTTGTTTTCAAATTCAAACGAGTCAAGAATAAAGCTATAAGTGGCTTTCATGTTCAAACGAGTTAAGAATGAAGTCTTATATTGTTACAAATTGTTTTCATGTACAAATGAGTCAAGAATGATGCTAGAAGTTCTTTCAAGTTGTTTCCAAGTATAAACGAGTCAAGAATGATCCTATAAGTTGTTTTCAAGTTCAAACGAGTCAAGAACGAAGCTATAATTTGTTTTCAAGTTCAAACGAGTCAAGAACGAAGCCTCAAATTATTACGAATTATTTTCATGTTCAAATGAGTGAAGATTGATCCTACGAGTTTTTACAAGTTATTTCCATGTACAAACGAGTCAAGAATGAAGCTATAAGTGTCTTTCAAGTTCAATCGAGTTAAGAATGAAGCCTTAAATCGTTACAAATTGTTTTCATGTACAAATGAGTCAAGAATGATGCTAGAAGTTCTTTCAAGCTGTTTCCAAGTATAAACGAGTCAAGAATGATCCTATAAGTTGTTTTCAAGTTCAAACGAGTCAAGAATAAAGCTCTAAGTGGCTTTCAAGTTCAAACGAGTTAAGAATGAAGCCTTAAATTGTTACAAATTGTTTTCATGTACAAATGAGTCAAAAATGATGCTAGAAGTTTTTTCAAGCTGTTTCCAAGTATAAACGAGTCAAGAATGATCCTATAAGTTGTTTTCAAGTTCAAACGAGTCAAGAATAAAGCTATAATTTGTTTTCAAGTTAAAACGAGTCAAGAACGAAGCCTCAAATTATTACGAATTGTTTTCATGTTTAAATGAGTAAAGATTGATCCTACGAGTTTTTACAAGTTATTTCCATGTACAAACGGGTCAAGAATGAAGCTATAAGTGGCTTTCAAGTTCAAACCAGTTAAAAATGAAGCCTTATATTGTTACAAATTGTTTTCATGTACAAATGAGTCAAGAATGATGCTAGAAGTTCTTTCAAGCTGTTTCCATGTATAAACGAGTCAAGAATGAAGCTATAAGTTGTTTTCAAGTTCAAACTAGTCAAGAATAAAGCTATAAGTGGCTTTCATGTTCAAACGAGTTAAGAATGAAGTCTTATATTGTTACAAATTGTTTTCATGTACAAATGAGTCAAGAATGATGCTAGAAGTTCTTTCAAGCTGTTTCCAAGTATAAACGAGTCAAGAATGATCCTATAAGTTGTTTTCAAGTTCAAACGAGTCAATAATAAAGCTATAATTTGTTTTCAAGTTAATACGAGTCAAGAACGAAGCTTCAAATTATTACGAATTGTTTTCATGTTCAAATGAGTAAAGATTGATCCTACGAGTTTTTACAATTTATTTCCATGTACAAACGGGTCAAGAATGAAGCTATATGTGGCTTTCAAGTTCAAACCAGTTAAAAATGAAGCCTTATATTGTTACAAATTGTTTTCATGTACAAATGAGTCAAGAATGATGCTTGAAGTTCTTTCAAGTTGTTTCCATGTATAAACGAGTCAAGAATGAAGCTATAAGTTGTTTTCAAGTTCAAACGAGTCAAGAATAAAGCTATAAGTGGCTTTCAAGTTCAAACCAGTTAAGAATGAAGCCTTGTATTGTTACAAATTGTTTTCATGTACAAATGAGTCAAGAATGATGCTAGAATTTCTTTCAAGTTGTTTCCAAGTATAAACGAGTCAAGAATGATCCTATAAGTTGTTTTCAAGTTCAAACGAGTCAAGAATGAAGCTATAATTTGTTTTCAAGTTCAAACGAGTCAAGAACGAAGCCTCAAATTATTACGAATTGTTTTCATGTTTAAATGAGTAAAGATTGATCCTACGAGTTTTTACAAGTTATTTCCATGTACAAACGAGTCAAGAATGAAGCTATAAGTGGCTTTCAAGTTCAAACAAGTTAAGAATGAAGCCTTATATTGTTACAAATTGTTTTCATGTACAAATGAGTCAAGAATGATGCTAGAAGTTCTTTCAAGTTGTTTCCATGTATAAACGAGTCAAGAATGATCCTATAAGTTGTTTTCAAGTTCAAACGAGTCAAGAACGAAGCTATAATTTGTTTTCAAGTTCAAACGAGTCAAGAACGAAGCCTCAAATTATTACGAATTATTTTCATGTTCAAATGAGTGAAGATTGATCCTACGAGTTTTTACAAGTTATTTATGTAACGATCGAGGTAATTAAATCTATTTGAATAATATGGAGTATATGATTTATGTGTTTTAATGTGTTAAGATATGATATGTGGTGATTTTATATGTCTGGTTGACTGTCTGTTTGACTGTATTATGCTTAAGTGATTTAATTCAGTGATTAACTGATTTTTCATGCTTAATTGAGTAACTGTTTGATTTTTATAAAATTATTGGTGTGTCCAATAATTATGAAATTTTATATGTAGCTTCTATGTGATTTTAGAGACTTTCTAAAAATGGTGATGTATTTAATTCTAGTCTCAGTGATTTTATATAAATCTTTTATTCCTGTTTTATTCTAGAAATATTACTCTTCTAAATTCCATATTTAATTATTGGAATGTCCAAAAATCATGAAACCTGTTTCAAAATGATCCTTATATATTCTGAGACTTTTGAAAAATAAAAGTTTATTTTATTCGAGCCCAAAATTATTTTTTATGATTTTTCTACTCTTATTTTCTATTTCTGTGCTAAAACTTCAAAGATTTTTAATTAATTCTTTATTCATCAGAAAAATATTTCAAAAATATGGGGAAGCTTCTAAATTCATGATCTTAATTTTAAAAATATAAAACTTATTTTTGTACTTCAATTATATAAAAATTCGAATTGTTTAATGGTTTTATTCAGAAAAACAGCAATTGTGAAATTACTGTTTTGCCCTTGTCTTTGTTTGGTAAAAGCCACCGCCCACTAACCATTTCACTTGCTCTGTATCTTCGACTGCAGGTCATTTTCTCTCTTCTTCCTCAAGCGATTTTTCCTTATTTCCATTTGATTTCAAGAGATTTGCTAGTGTCCTTCAAATCATACTAATAATCATTCTTCCTTGTAATTCTTATTGTTACTTGTGAAGTGATATATATATATGCATGCTGCCGTATGTATGTGTGTGTGTATTAGTGACATGCAAGCTGTTCTAAGGTCATGGTTGGGTTTGTAGTGACTTAACGAAGCCATACTAGCAGCTAAGAGTGAATTGGGGCAGTTGAGAACCCAAATCGGGTCCAAGCCTCAAGCTCCGTTGCCGGCGATGAGCTCCGGTGAGCCGGTGACATAGCTTAGTTGTGACATGTTTAATTTATATGACTGTGGTGTTATTAACTTGATTACATGAGTGTCTAACTTTGCATGCTAAGATTATAATTTTTCCGACTATGGCTAGCAGTTTCCGATTTGTCCGCCGATTTGGTATAGACCCATTTAGCTCCGTTTTGTTGGTTAACAATGCTAGCTACTGCTATGGTTATGACTTATGGTAGATTGCGAATTACATGTCACTTTCCTTGTATAGTTTGGTTCATATTATCGAGTTCTTGCTATAAGTGTTATTCGGAAATTGTTATGAACAAGAATATCGAATGTGAGCTCGAGTTGAGGTTGACTGCTATGTGTTAATTCTAGCTTTCGGTGGTTGCATATAAAGATTTTGTGCTATAATGAATTTTTCAATCTATATATGCGTAGTTATGTTTGGAAATGAATCAATACATGAATATTAATGGGGGTTTGATATTAATTATTTGTAACTAAATTTATTCGAATTAACATATGATTTTGTTCGGGCAAGTTTGTTTTGGTAAGTCTTTTAATTAAATGAGTTTATTAATGTCAATTAACTATATATATGCACATAAGGTAGTACATGGATTGCAATTGAGTTAGGTAAATTGTTAAATTGCTATGATTCATTCGAATGTTATAAGTGCATATTGGAACCTGCTTGTTTAGTTAGATGAGTTTGGTGATGTCAATTATATGATTTATGTGAGCATTGCTTGGAATAATAGGGAATTGATATTATAAGGGGCTAATCATATATGATTGAACGGTTGTTTGTGTCGGTTGTATTCCGACGGATAGTTCCAATTACAGAGGAAGTGCTGCCAAAATTTCTAGAAACTAAAATGATTTTTGTAAAACACAATTGGCACACCACTTCTGTATAGGAAATGCTATCAGTCAAGAATACTGTGAATGATATAATTGTCTATGTGCTACTTGCTTGCCAATATAGAAATAATTATATAGTAGAGTATGTCTATGGTGGATTATATATGTGTTTAAGGGTTGCATTAGCGAAAGGGTAAAATAGTTAGACGTTAAAGAGAACGTCGAGAGTTTATAAGATACTGAAATAGTATTATTTATGTGTAGCTACGAAGGATAGTGAAGTGAAGGACAAAGGGAAAGCTAAAGTAGAGAGTTAGTATCTGGTGTAGGCGATCTACCTGTTCCACAGCTGTAGCATTCTATTTGAGGCAAGTAACTACTGCCTAATCTCTTTCAACTTAAACACTGTTTTATGAACTGCATAGTGAACTGTTTTATAAACTACTTTATGACCCTGCAACTGTGTTATCCTATTTCAACTGTTTTAAATTACAGCCTGTTTTACTTTAATTGTTTGACTTAAACTGCAACCTTATATCAGTTTCAATTACACTTTAAACTTTTCAATCCCTGAACTGTTATCGACAACTTATAAACTAGTTTTAAAGATTTTAAATCAGTAACCTGGAACTGTGACTTATGTCTACACCATTTTCCTTAATTATGTTTACTTAAACTTTAAACCCTGAACGTACCTTGTTGTTATTGTCTAACTACTATCATGATCTAATGCCTTACAACTGTTTTCAAAAACAACTGTTATACGTATGGATTGACCCTGCACCTTGACTTCACAACTTAACTTGTTTTCGATTCCCAGTTTATGATCTCAGCTTACCTTACCACAACAGCAACTTGTTTTAAGACATATTTTGGAATAAACTTTACCTCTGTCTAATGATCTTTAAAAAGAGATTTAAATATGAAATCCGACTTTCAAGAAGTCTTTTTCATCAAATGATTTGGTAACTTTAAAAAGAAAGGTTTTGGTTATTATAGGAATTCCGATCAAAATGGTTTCTGCGGATTCCTATAGGTTGGAGGCGTAAGAGGCCGAGTGACGCCGGTCCAGCACTTTTTATGTGTAGACTATAATGAGATAGTCAATGGCTATAATGAGATAGCCCAAGGCCAATGGCAATAAGTGCCTTTATGAGTACTCCTTATGTCCAGAGGGACTTTTAGTCCGTTATGGGGACTTTACGTGGCTGATCACCCGTATTGTCTGGCGTTGTGAGAAAACTTCAACCAAAATGAATTGTTTTAAACAGTAAAGGTCCTAATGAGAGGACAGTTTTATAAATGATTTGAAAAGAAAAGGTCCTAATGAAAGGACAATTTTATAGATGATTTTAAAAGCAAGGTCCTAATGAGAGGACAGTTTTAAAAATGTTTTGAAAGAATCAGTCCTAATGAAAGGACAGTTTTATACAAACGGACTTTGAAATGATTAGTAATGAATAATGAAATGCCCTGTTATATCATGCCTTTTTCAGCATAGACTGTCAGTCATATCTTGACTTCATCTTGTTTCAATTGTTATACATTATTTTCCTGTTATCCATCTAACCCTGCAGATTACTCTTATACTTCCACCTGGTTATTATTTTCCAGCTTCTTGTTTATTCTGTACCAGTTATTGAAATTGTTTAACCCTGCCAGCAATTTTATAAAAGAAAGTTTTGCGAGAAATGATTCCCCTGACTAGTATGTTAATTACAATTTTGGGACAATGAGGTCCAGTAATGATTTAAGCATGGTTTTGAGCAAAAGATTTTGTTCAAATTATATATAAGCCTGTAGAACTGTTTTTAACCAGTATGGTTACTTGCTGAGCTTTTGTAGCTCATCCTTTTATTTTCTAACATCTACAGCTTTTGAGAATCATGGTCCGTATTAAGCAGACTGCCCGGAAGAATATGTCCTACATGAACTTTGCTAGGCTGGCTGAGAGGGAACAGGTAGGATCGAGGCCGAGTTGGAAGGAAAAGACTTTGTATAGTCTTGTACTTTTATTAGTAGACTTTGAGATGTTTCAGGAGTTGTAATATTATTTTGTTGTTGTAAATTTAAATATAAATGAATGTAGTAGTGTGCTTGTTTCACACCATTACCTTGAAAGGTCCAGGCGAGTAGTCGGGGTCATATTTATGCGTATTTTCTATTACTGTTATTTAGGGTGCATGCATATAGAGTGTCAGTGACGCCCCGATCTAGACCCCGGGTCGGGAGGGCGCCACAGGTTGGTATCAGAGCTAAGGTTTTGGTCACTGAAACAAGCCAGGATTAAGTTAAACAAGTAGATCATTTAATAACAGAAGAGAGAGTAATGGTAAGATAGGATTAGATATTGAAAAGTAGTATAGATGATAGGATTTTAACTGTAGATTTAAGGTGATCTTATCCCTTTTGCTTTACATATTATATTATTGCAGGCTCGTGGTATTGTTTCACAACCACCACCCTCTCCTAGTTTCTCTGATTCTTCTTCTTCGGATTCTGACGATGATGTTATAGTCATATCCAGTTCTGAGAGCGAGGAGGAGTTGATTCCTGAGCCCGTTGCTCAGCCTGACCTACCCTCAGGGAGTGCTTGTACCCCTACTCGCCGTAGAGTTTATAGGCCAGCTATTACCCGAGGCCAGCTGAGAGTTCCCGAGCATCCTGTCGAGTGGTGGGAGGATCGCATTAGAGCTGTTGAGGAGGAGGGACGTAGGCAGATTGCAGCTAGGGCATTTCCAGATGATATGGCGGAGCGGGCAGGAGAGTTAACCCGTGTGCTTAATAGACTGCTGATTGGACTCAGGGCAGCCAGAGACAGGGATCACAGGGGTGATTAGATGTCAGGATGTTTGAGTGTTAGAAGGGACATTTGTTAGAGCCCTCTAGCACCCTTGCCAGATGTTATTTCTATTTTCTTCCCAGTACTTTTATTCGTGTTTGTACTTTAACTATCTTGCACGTTGGTACCTTTCGTATCTATGTATGTTTGCTTTTCAGTTCCAGTATCTTCCGATATCTCTGTCATTTACTTTTTCGCACATTTGACCATAAACTGTTCCTTACCTTTACCAGTACCTTATTTATACCTGTTGTGCTAACCTGTTTTCGATGGAACCTTTATCTATCCTTGTTGTACAGGCAACTTATGTAGTAATGATGCTACAAGATTGATTTCTAAAATAGAGTTTTAATGCTCAAATGGTTTTAAAAGTATTTGAACTGTTTACAATATGGTGTAGTGTATTGCTTAATAAGTTGCTTGTTTCCCTATAGTAAATGCCGCCAAGAAAAAGAAACACCTCAAATTCGTCTCAGAACCAAAATACTCAAGATCAAAATCCTATGGACCCTACAGTTGCCCAACTCATTCAGCTGCTACAACAGCAGACAGCTCTTTTAACTCAGCAACAGCAAAGACCTTCTGCACCCCCAGCAGTTACTTTTAAATCTTTTCAAGCCGTGAAACCACCTGAATTTAAAGGATCCACAAACCCAGTAGAAGCCCAAACTTGGCTTAAGGAAATGGAAAAAGCTTTTCAGTTAGTAGACGTAGATGAAGATAAGAAGACTGAGTATGCTAGTTACTTTCTTAAAGCTGAAGCCGGTTACTGGTGGGAGTCTACGAAGATGCTTCAGGGGGAAGGTGTGATTTCTTGGGATCGGTTTACAGAATTGTTTTTAGAAAAGTACTTTCCTAGTTTCATGAAAGACCAGATGGAAATTAAATTTCTAGAATTGAAGCAAGGAGGTATGAGTGTAGCGGAGTACGAGGCCAAGTTTTCTGAGATGGCCAGATTTGTGCCAGAATTTGTCAACACTGATGTCAAGAAGGCCAAGAGGTTTCAGCAAGGCCTAAGGCCATGGATTAGAAGTAGGGTAGCAGTTTTTGAGTTGCAAAGCTTTACTGCAATAGTTCAAAAAGCAATGATCGTGGAAGGAGAAAGTGACATGTCCCAGAAAGAGAAGGATAACAGAAAAAGAAAGTTTGGTGCTAGGGAAGACAGTCAGGGACAAGGTAATTTTAGAAACAAGTTTCATAGAAGACCAGAAGGTCAGAGAAATGAATCCCAGCAGATCAAGAATGATAATGATGGAAGAGGAAGACAAAACAATAAAGCTCAAGGTTTTAACCAGCCGAAGGCCGTCAGACAATTTGTTCCTGAATGCAAAATTTGTGGAAGGAAGCACTCTGGAGTTTGTAATAAGCCCAACATCACCTGCTTCAAATGCAACAGGAAAGGACATTATGCAGCAGAATGCAACAGCCAGAGTCAGAATCAAAATCAAAAGTCAGGAATCAAATGCTATAAGTGTGGCAAGCTAGGTCACATGGCAAGGGAATGCAAGGAACCTACACAGCCTACCAATGTTCTTCGAATAGCTGGAACTCCGTCTCAATCTTCAGCACATCAATCTAGAGCGAGAACATTCAACATGACTCAGAAAGAAGCTATTCAGGACGTGGATGTGATATCAGGTACACTTCCTGTTAACTCAGTGCAAGCTAGTGTATTGATTGATTCAGGAGCTACTAAGTCTTTTGTATCTCAAGATTTTCTTGGTAAATTGCAATGTGAAGTCCGACCTTTGGATCAAGCCTTAGTTATAGAAGTAGCTAACCAGGCAACGATTCCAGTAAGCCAAGTTTGTCCTAGTTGTGACATTGAAATAGGCAGTTGTCATTTTCTTGCTAACTTTTTACCTTTTAAGTTAGGTGAATTTGATGTAATTCTAGGGATGGATTGGTTGTCAGAATACAAGGCTCAAATAGATTGTAGGAATAAGAAGTTGAAGTTGAAAACCCTAGAAGGAGAAGAAGTTGAATTCCGAGGTACCCGTCAAGTTAAGAAGTTTTTGAATATTGCCCAGGCAAAGAGATTTCTGCGTCAAGGATGTGAGGCTTACCTAGCCTATGTTGTAGACACTGAGAAGAAGTCAGTTCAGTTAGAAGATGTTCCTATCGTCAACGAATTTCCCGATGTGTTTCCAGATGAATTACCAGGCTTACCTTCCGATAGGGAAATAGAATTCTCCATTGATTTAGCTCCAGGCACTGAGCCAGTTTCCAAAGCTCCGTACAGAATGGCGCCAGTTGAGATGAAAGAGTTGGCGAGTCAAATACAAGATCTCTTGGATAAAGGAATTATAAGGCCTAGTGTGTCCCCCTGGGGAGCACCAGTTCTGTTTGTTAAGAAGAAGGATGGAAGCATGAGGTTGTGCATAGACTACCGAGAATTAAATAAGCTAACCATCAAGAATAAGTACCCGTTGCCGAGGATAGATGATCTTTTCGACCAGCTGAAAGGAGCCGAATGGTTCTCAAAAATTGATTTAAGGTCCGGATACCATCAACTCAAGATCAAACCTGAAGATGTATCTAAAACAGCATTCAGAACAAGGTACGGACACTATGAATTTTTAGTTATGGCTTTTGGATTGACAAATGCCCCAGCAGCGTTTATGGATCTAATGAACAGAGTCTTTAAGAAATATTTAGACAAGTTTGTGATTGTTTTCATCGACGACATCCTGATATATTCCAAGTCAGAAGAAGAGCATGCAGATCATTTGAGAATTGCTTTAGAGACCTTAAGAAAGGAAAAGTTGTATGCGAAGTTTTCAAAATGTGAATTTTGGTTGAAGGAGGTACAATTCTTAGGTCATGTTGTCAGTAGAGAAGGTATCAAAGTTGATCCGGCGAAGATAGAAGCAGTTATGAAATGGGAAAGACCAAGGACTCCAACAGAAGTCAGAAGTTTTCTGGGTTTAGCAGGGTACTATCGTAGATTTGTTCAAGATTTTTCAAAGATAGCAACCCCTATGACCAAATTGACAAGGAAGAACGAAAAGTTTGTATGGAATGAGAAGTGTGAAGAAAGTTTTGAAGAGTTAAAGCGGAGACTAGTGTCTGCCCCAGTATTGGTATTACCAGATGATCAAGGAAATTTTGTCATCTACAGTGACGCTTCACTCAAAGGTTTGGGATGTGTTCTGATGCAACATGGGAAAGTTATTGCATATGCTTCCAGGCAGTTAAGACCTCACGAATTGAAGTATCCTACACATGATCTGGAATTAGCTGCCATCGTATTTGCATTGAAGATTTGGAGGCACTACTTGTACGGAGAAAAGTGTGAGATTTTTACTGACCATAAGAGTTTAAAGTATATCTTTACTCAGAAAGAATTGAATATGAGACAGAGAAGATGGTTGGAATTGATCAAGGACTATGACTGCACAATCAACTATCATCCAGGCAAGGCGAATGTCGTAGCAGATGCTTTAAGTAGAAAAGAAAGATTGAATATAATGGTTTCGTCTGAAGAATTGATCAAAGAGTTTGAGAAATTGGAAATAGAGGTATGTGATTCGGATTCAGTGAAAGAAATGGTGTATACAATGACTTTTCAGCCAGAAGTGTTAGAAAAGATCAAGAGATGTCAAGAACAGATGATGAGTCAAGACAGAACCAAGTTGACTGGAGAAGAGTTAAAAAGTCAGAAGGACGATAAAGGAATCTTTAGGTTTTCCTCACGAATTTGGATTCCCAATGTTCAAGGGCTCAAGAATGAAATTTTGCATGATGCACATAGTTCAAGATACTCTATTCATCCAGGAAGCACAAAGATGTATAAAGACTTGAAGGAAAATTTTTGGTGGCCCAACATGAAAAGAGATGTGGCAGAATGGATCAGTAAATGTTATACATGCCAGAGAGTCAAAGCTGAACACCAGAGGCCCAGCGGATTGTTGCAACCACTAGAGATTCCAGAATGGAAATGGGAGAATCTTGCTATGGATTTTGTAGTAGGTCTACCAAGGACTAAAGCTAATCATGATGCTATTTGGGTAATAATAGACAGATTGACCAAGTCAGCGCACTTTCTACCGATCAACGAAAGATTTTCACTGGACAAGTTGGTTCATTTGTACTTAAAAGAGATTGTGATGAGACATGGTGTTCCTGTATCAATAGTGTCAGACAGAGACCCGAGGTTCAATTCAAGATTTTGGAAGAAATTTCAAGAATGTTTAGGAACAAGGCTGAATATGAGTACTGCATATCATCCTCAAACAGATGGCCAGAGTGAAAGGACAATCCAAACCATTGAAGATATGTTAAGAGTTTGTGCCTTAGATTTTGAAGGAAGTTGGAACGAGCATCTACCATTGGTGGAATTTTCATATAATAACAGTTATCATGCTAGTATTGGGATGCCCCCGTATGAAGCTTTGTATGGAAGAAAATGCAGATCACCAGTGTGTTGGAATGAAGTTGGTGAGCGTAAGATTTTGGGTCCAGAGTTGGTTCAGCAAACTAAAGAAAAGATTGAGTTGATTCAGAAGAGATTGTTAGCTGCTCAAGATAGACAAAAGAAGTATGCTGACCAGTCAAGGAAAGATATGAATTTTGAAGAAGGTGACCAAGTGTTGTTAAAGATTTCTCCGTGGAAAGGTGTGAGTAGATTGGGCAAGAGAGGAAAGCTTAATCCACGATATATAGGACCTTTTGAAGTTTTGAAGCAAGTTGGGAAAGTTGCATATGAATTGGCTCTACCACCGCAGATGCAGCACATTCACAATGTTTTTCACGTGTCTATGCTTCGAAAGTACAATCCTGATATGAGCCATGTGATAGAATATGAACCCTTGGAGATTCAACCTGACTTGTCCTATGTAGAACAGCCTGTAGAGATTCAGGATCGTAAGGATAAAGTTTTAAGGAATAAGTCTGTTAAGCTTGTAAAGGTTTTGTGGAGAAATCCTCGAGTTGAGGAATCCACCTGGGAACTTGAGAGTGAAATGCTCGAGAAGTATCCCTATTTGTTTACTTAGGCTGATTCTGGGGACAGAATCTTTTAAGGGGGGGAGAATGTAACGATCGAGGTAATTAAATCTATTTGAATAATATGGAGTATATGATTTATGTGTTTTAATGTGTTAAGATATGATATGTGGTGATTTTATATGTCTGGTTGACTGTCTGTTTGACTGTATTATGCTTAAGTGATTTAATTCAGTGATTAACTGATTTTTCATGCTTAATTGAGTAACTGTTTGATTTTTATAAAATTATTGGTGTGTCCAATAATTATGAAATTTTATATGTAGCTTCTATGTGATTTTAGAGACTTTCTAAAAATGGTGATGTATTTAATTCTAGTCTCAGTGATTTTATATAAATCTTTTATTCCTGTTTTATTCTAGAAATATTACTCTTCTAAATTCCATATTTAATTATTGGAATGTCCAAAAATCATGAAACCTGTTTCAAAATGATCCTTATATATTCTGAGACTTTTGAAAAATAAAAGTTTATTTTATTCGAGCCCAAAATTATTTTTTATGATTTTTCTACTCTTATTTTCTATTTCTGTGCTAAAACTTCAAAGATTTTTAATTAATTCTTTATTCATCAGAAAAATATTTCAAAAATATGGGGAAGCTTCTAAATTCATGATCTTAATTTTAAAAATATAAAACTTATTTTTGTACTTCAATTATATAAAAATTCGAATTGTTTAATGGTTTTATTCAGAAAAACAGCAATTGTGAAATTACTGTTTTGCCCTTGTCTTTGTTTGGTAAAAGCCACCGCCCACTAACCATTTCACTTGCTCTGTATCTTCGACTGCAGGTCATTTTCTCTCTTCTTCCTCAAGCGATTTTTCCTTATTTCCATTTGATTTCAAGAGATTTGCTAGTGTCCTTCAAATCATACTAATAATCATTCTTCCTTGTAATTCTTATTGTTACTTGTGAAGTGATATATATATATGCATGCTGCCGTATGTATGTGTGTGTGTATTAGTGACATGCAAGCTGTTCTAAGGTCATGGTTGGGTTTGTAGTGACTTAACGAAGCCATACTAGCAGCTAAGAGTGAATTGGGGCAGTTGAGAACCCAAATCGGGTCCAAGCCTCAAGCTCCGTTGCCGGCGATGAGCTCCGGTGAGCCGGTGACATAGCTTAGTTGTGACATGTTTAATTTATATGACTGTGGTGTTATTAACTTGATTACATGAGTGTCTAACTTTGCATGCTAAGATTATAATTTTTCCGACTATGGCTAGCAGTTTCCGATTTGTCCGCCGATTTGGTATAGACCCATTTAGCTCCGTTTTGTTGGTTAACAATGCTAGCTACTGCTATGGTTATGACTTATGGTAGATTGCGAATTACATGTCACTTTCCTTGTATAGTTTGGTTCATATTATCGAGTTCTTGCTATAAGTGTTATTCGGAAATTGTTATGAACAAGAATATCGAATGTGAGCTCGAGTTGAGGTTGACTGCTATGTGTTAATTCTAGCTTTCGGTGGTTGCATATAAAGATTTTGTGCTATAATGAATTTTTCAATCTATATATGCGTAGTTATGTTTGGAAATGAATCAATACATGAATATTAATGGGGGTTTGATATTAATTATTTGTAACTAAATTTATTCGAATTAACATATGATTTTGTTCGGGCAAGTTTGTTTTGGTAAGTCTTTTAATTAAATGAGTTTATTAATGTCAATTAACTATATATATGCACATAAGGTAGTACATGGATTGCAATTGAGTTAGGTAAATTGTTAAATTGCTATGATTCATTCGAATGTTATAAGTGCATATTGGAACCTGCTTGTTTAGTTAGATGAGTTTGGTGATGTCAATTATATGATTTATGTGAGCATTGCTTGGAATAATAGGGAATTGATATTATAAGGGGCTAATCATATATGATTGAACGGTTGTTTGTGTCGGTTGTATTCCGACGGATAGTTCCAATTACAGAGGAAGTGCTGCCAAAATTTCTAGAAACTAAAATGATTTTTGTAAAACACAATTGGCACACCACTTCTGTATAGGAAATGCTATCAGTCAAGAATACTGTGAATGATATAATTGTCTATGTGCTACTTGCTTGCCAATATAGAAATAATTATATAGTAGAGTATGTCTATGGTGGATTATATATGTGTTTAAGGGTTGCATTAGCGAAAGGGTAAAATAGTTAGACGTTAAAGAGAACGTCGAGAGTTTATAAGATACTGAAATAGTATTATTTATGTGTAGCTACGAAGGATAGTGAAGTGAAGGACAAAGGGAAAGCTAAAGTAGAGAGTTAGTATCTGGTGTAGGCGATCTACCTGTTCCACAGCTGTAGCATTCTATTTGAGGCAAGTAACTACTGCCTAATCTCTTTCAACTTAAACACTGTTTTATGAACT
Organism: Oenanthe sinensis; assembly: GCA_028671895.1. Classification (NCBI taxonomy): domain Eukaryota; kingdom Viridiplantae; phylum Streptophyta; class Magnoliopsida; order Apiales; family Apiaceae; genus Oenanthe; species Oenanthe sinensis. Next base: position 11,616,919 of record JAPMAC010000212.1, read on the forward strand.
GCATAGTGAACTGTTTTATAAACTACTTTATGACCCTGCAACTGTGTTATCCTATTTCAACTGTTTTAAATTACAGCCTGTTTTACTTTAATTGTTTGACTTAAACTGCAACCTTATATCAGTTTCAATTACACTTTAAACTTTTCAATCCCTGAACTGTTATCGACAACTTATAAACTAGTTTTAAAGATTTTAAATCAGTAACCTGGAACTGTGACTTATGTCTACACCATTTTCCTTAATTATGTTTACTTAAACTTTAAACCCTGAACGTACCTTGTTGTTATTGTCTAACTACTATCATGATCTAATGCCTTACAACTGTTTTCAAAAACAACTGTTATACGTATGGATTGACCCTGCACCTTGACTTCACAACTTAACTTGTTTTCGATTCCCAGTTTATGATCTCAGCTTACCTTACCACAACAGCAACTTGTTTTAAGACATATTTTGGAATAAACTTTACCTCTGTCTAATGATCTTTAAAAAGAGATTTAAATATGAAATCCGACTTTCAAGAAGTCTTTTTCATCAAATGATTTGGTAACTTTAAAAAGAAAGGTTTTGGTTATTATAGGAATTCCGATCAAAATGGTTTCTGCGGATTCCTATAGGTTGGAGGCGTAAGAGGCCGAGTGACGCCGGTCCAGCACTTTTTATGTGTAGACTATAATGAGATAGTCAATGGCTATAATGAGATAGCCCAAGGCCAATGGCAATAAGTGCCTTTATGAGTACTCCTTATGTCCAGAGGGACTTTTAGTCCGTTATGGGGACTTTACGTGGCTGATCACCCGTATTGTCTGGCGTTGTGAGAAAACTTCAACCAAAATGAATTGTTTTAAACAGTAAAGGTCCTAATGAGAGGACAGTTTTATAAATGATTTGAAAAGAAAAGGTCCTAATGAAAGGACAATTTTATAGATGATTTTAAAAGCAAGGTCCTAATGAGAGGACAGTTTTAAAAATGTTTTGAAAGAATCAGTCCTAATGAAAGGACAGTTTTATACAAACGGACTTTGAAATGATTAGTAATGAATAATGAAATGCCCTGTTATATCATGCCTTTTTCAGCATAGACTGTCAGTCATATCTTGACTTCATCTTGTTTCAATTGTTATACATTATTTTCCTGTTATCCATCTAACCCTGCAGATTACTCTTATACTTCCACCTGGTTATTATTTTCCAGCTTCTTGTTTATTCTGTACCAGTTATTGAAATTGTTTAACCCTGCCAGCAATTTTATAAAAGAAAGTTTTGCGAGAAATGATTCCCCTGACTAGTATGTTAATTACAATTTTGGGACAATGAGGTCCAGTAATGATTTAAGCATGGTTTTGAGCAAAAGATTTTGTTCAAATTATATATAAGCCTGTAGAACTGTTTTTAACCAGTATGGTTACTTGCTGAGCTTTTGTAGCTCATCCTTTTATTTTCTAACATCTACAGCTTTTGAGAATCATGGTCCGTATTAAGCAGACTGCCCGGAAGAATATGTCCTACATGAACTTTGCTAGGCTGGCTGAGAGGGAACAGGTAGGATCGAGGCCGAGTTGGAAGGAAAAGACTTTGTATAGTCTTGTACTTTTATTAGTAGACTTTGAGATGTTTCAGGAGTTGTAATATTATTTTGTTGTTGTAAATTTAAATATAAATGAATGTAGTAGTGTGCTTGTTTCACACCATTACCTTGAAAGGTCCAGGCGAGTAGTCGGGGTCATATTTATGCGTATTTTCTATTACTGTTATTTAGGGTGCATGCATATAGAGTGTCAGTGACGCCCCGATCTAGACCCCGGGTCGGGAGGGCGCCACAATTTACATGTACAAACGAGTCAAGAATGAAGCTATAAGTGGCTTTCAAGTTCAAACAAGTTAAGAATGAAGCCTTATATTGTTACAAATTGTTTTCATGTACAAATGAGTCAAGAATGATGCTAGAAGTTCTTTCTAGTTGTTTCCATGTATAAACGAGTCAAGAATGAAGCTATAAGTTGTTTTCAAGTTCAAACGAGTTAAGAATGAAGCTATAAGTGTCTTTCAAGTTCAATCGAGTTAAGAATGAAGCCTTAAATTGTTACAAATTGTTTTCATGTACAAATGAGTCAAGAATGATGCTACAAGTTCTTTCAAGTTGTTTCCATGTATAAACGAGTCAAGAATGAAGCTATAAGTTGTTTTCAAATTCAAACGAGTCAAGAATAAAGCTATAAGTGGCTTTCATGTTCAAACGAGTTAAGAATGAAGTCTTATATTGTTACAAATTGTTTTCATGTACAAATGAGTCAAGAATGATGCTAGAAGTTCTTTCAAGTTGTTTCCAAGTGTAAACGAGTCAAGAATGATCCTATAAGTTGTTTTCAAGTTCAAACGAGTCAAGAACGAAGCTATAATTTGTTTTCAAGTTCAAACGAGTCAAGAACGAAGCCTCAAATTATTACGAATTATTTTCATGTTCAAATGAGTGAAGATTGATCCTACGAGTTTTTACAAGTTATTTCCATGTACAAACGAGTCAAGAATGAAGCTATAAGTGTCTTTCAAGTTCAATCGAGTTAAGAATGAAGCCTTAAATCGTTACAAATTGTTTTCATGTACAAATGAGTCAAGAATGATGCTAGAAGTTCTTTCAAGCTGTTTCCAAGTATAAACGAGTCAAGAATGATCCTATAAGTTGTTTTCAAGTTCAAACGAGTCAATAATAATGCTATAATTTGTTTTCAAGTTAATACGAGTCAAGAACGAAGCTTCAAATTATTACGAATTGTTTTCATGTTCAAATGAGTAAAGATTGATCCTACGAGTTTTTACAATTTATTTCCATGTACAAACGGGTCAAGAATGAAGCTATATGTGGCTTTCAAGTTCAAACCAGTTAAAAATGAAGCCTTATATTGTTACAAATTGTTTTCATGTACAAATGAGTCAAGAATGATGCTTGAAGTTCTTTCAAGTTGTTTCCATGTATAAACGAGTCAAGAATGAAGCTATAAGTTGTTTTCAAGTTCAAACGAGTCAAGAATAAAGCTATAAGTGGCTTTCAAGTTCAAACCAGTTAAGAATGAAGCCTTGTATTGTTACAAATTGTTTTCATGTACAAATGAGTCAAGAATGATGCTAGAATTTCTTTCAAGTTGTTTCCAAGTATAAACGAGTCAAGAATGATCCTATAAGTTGTTTTCAAGTTCAAACGAGTCAAGAATGAAGCTATAATTTGTTTTCAAGTTCAAACGAGTCAAGAACGAAGCCTCAAATTATTACGAATTGTTTTCATGTTTAAATGAGTAAAGATTGATCCTACGAGTTTTTACAAGTTATTTCCATGTACAAACGAGTCAAGAATGAAGCTATAAGTGGCTTTCAAGTTCAAACAAGTTAAGAATGAAGCCTTATATTGTTACAAATTGTTTTCATGTACAAATGAGTCAAGAATGATGCTAGAAGTTCTTTCAAGTTGTTTCCATGTATAAACGAGTCAAGAATGATCCTATAAGTTGTTTTCAAGTTCAAACGAGTCAAGAACGAAGCTATAATTTGTTTTCAAGTTCAAACGAGTCAAGAACGAAGCCTCAAATTATTACGAATTATTTTCATGTTCAAATGAGTGAAGATTGATCCTACGAGTTTTTACAAGTTATTTACATGTACAAACGAGTCAAGAATGAAGCTATAAGTGGCTTTCAAGTTCAAACAAGTTAAGAATGAAGCCTTATATTGTTACAAATTGTTTTCATGTACAAATGAGTCAAGAATGATGCTAGAAGTTCTTTCTAGTTGTTTCCATGTATAAACGAGTCAAGAATGAAGCTATAAGTTGTTTTCAAGTTCAAACGAGTTAAGAATGAAGCTATAAGTGTCTTTCAAGTTCAATCGAGTTAAGAATGAAGCCTTAAATTGTTACAAATTGTTTTCATGTACAAATGAGTCAAGAATGATGCTACAAGTTCTTTCAAGCTGTTTCCATGTATAAACGAGTCAAGAATGAAGCTATAAGTTGTTTTCAAATTCAAACGAGTCAAGAATAAAGCTATAAGTGGCTTTCATGTTCAAACGAGTTAAGAATGAAGTCTTATATTGTTACAAATTGTTTTCATGTACAAATGAGTCAAGAATGATGCTAGAAGTTCTTTCAAGTTGTTTCCAAGTATAAACGAGTCAAGAATGATCCTATAAGTTGTTTTCAAGTTCAAACGAGTCAAGAACGAAGCTATAATTTGTTTTCAAGTTCAAACGAGTCAAGAACGAAGCCTCAAATTATTACGAATTATTTTCATGTTCAAATGAGTGAAGATTGATCCTACGAGTTTTTACAAGTTATTTCCATGTACAAACGAGTCAAGAATGAAGCTATAAGTGTCTTTCAAGTTCAATCGAGTTAAGAATGAAGCCTTAAATCGTTACAAATTGTTTTCATGTACAAATGAGTCAAGAATGATGCTAGAAGTTCTTTCAAGCTGTTTCCAAGTATAAACGAGTCAAGAATGATCCTATAAGTTGTTTTCAAGTTCAAACGAGTCAAGAATAAAGCTCTAAGTGGCTTTCAAGTTCAAACGAGTTAAGAATGAAGCCTTAAATTGTTACAAATTGTTTTCATGTACAAATGAGTCAAGAATGATGCTAGAAGTTTTTTCAAGCTGTTTCCAAGTATAAACGAGTCAAGAATGATCCTATAAGTTGTTTTCAAGTTCAAACGAGTCAAGAATAAAGCTATAATTTGTTTTCAAGTTAAAACGAGTCAAGAACGAAGCCTCTAATTATTACGAATTGTTTTCATGTTTAAATGAGTAAAGATTGATCCTACGAGTTTTTACAAGTTATTTCCATGTACAAACGGGTCAATAATGAAGCTATAAGTGGCTTTCAAGTTCAAACCAGTTAAAAATGAAGCCTTATATTGTTACAAATTGTTTTCATGTACAAATGAGTCAAGAATGATGCTACAAGTTCTTTCAAGCTGTTTCCATGTATAAACGAGTCAAGAATGAAGCTATAAGCTGTTTTCAAGTTCAAACGAGTCAAGAATAAAGCTATAAGTGGCTTTCATGTTCAAACGAGTTAAGAATGAAGTCTTATATTGTTACAAATTGTTTTCATGTACAAATGAGTCAAGAATGATGCTAGAAGTTCTTTCAAGCTGTTTCCAAGTATAAACGAGTCAAGAATGATCCTATAAGTTGTTTTCAAGTTCAAACGAGTCAATAATAAAGCTATAATTTGTTTTCAAGTAAATACGAGTCAAGAACGAAGCTTCAAATTATTACGAATTGTTTTCATGTTCAAATGAGTAAAGATTGATCCTACGAGTTTTTACAATTTATTTCCATGTACAAACGGGTCAAGAATGAAGCTATATGTGGCTTTCAAGTTCAAACCAGTTAAAAATGAAGCCTTATATTGTTACAAATTGTTTTCATGTACAAATGAGTCAAGAATGATGCTTGAAGTTCTTTCAAGTTGTTTCCATGTATAAACGAGTCAAGAATGAAGCTATAAGTTGTTTTCAAGTTCAAACGAGTCAAGAATAAAGCTATAAGTGGCTTTCAAGTTCAAACCAGTTAAGAATGAAGCCTTGTATTGTTACAAATTGTTTTCATGTACAAATGAGTCAAGAATGATGCTAGAAGTTCTTTCAAGTTGTTTCCAAGTATAAACGAGTCAAGAATGATCCTATAAGTTGTTTTCAAGTTCAAACGAGTCAAGAATGAAGCTATAATTTGTTTTCAAGTTCAAACGAGTCAAGAACGAAGCCTCAAATTATTACGAATTGTTTTCATGTTTAAATGAGTAAAGATTGATCCTACGAGTTTTTACAAGTTATTTCCATGTACAAACGAGTCAAGAATGAAGCTATAAGTGGCTTTCAAGTTCAAACAAGTTAAGAATGAAGCCTTATATTGTTACAAATTGTTTTCATGTACAAATGAGTCAAGAATGATGCTAGAAGTTCTTTCAAGTTGTTTCCATGTATAAACGAGTCAAGAATGATCCTATAAGTTGTTTTCAAGTTCAAACGAGTCAAGAACGAAGCTATAATTTGTTTTCAAGTTCAAACGAGTCAAGAACGAAGCCTCAAACTATTACGAATTATTTTCATGTTCAAATGAGTGAAGATTGATCCTACGAGTTTTTACAAGTTATTTACATGTACAAACGAGTCAAGAATGAAGCTATAAGTGGCTTTCAAGTTCAAACAAGTTAAGAATGAAGCCTTATATTGTTACAAATTGTTTTCATGTACAAATGAGTCAAGAATGATGCTAGAAGTTCTTTCTAGTTGTTTCCATGTATAAACGAGTCAAGAATGAAGCTATAAGTTGTTTTCAAGTTCAAACGAGTTAAGAATGAAGCTATAAGTGTCTTTCAAGTTCAATCGAGTTAAGAATGAAGCCTTAAATTGTTACAAATTGTTTTCATGTACAAATGAGTCAAGAATGATGCTACAAGTTCTTTCAAGCTGTTTCCATGTATAAACGAGTCAAGAATGAAGCTATAAGTTGTTTTCAAATTCAAACGAGTCAAGAATAAAGCTATAAGTGGCTTTCATGTTCAAACGAGTTAAGAATGAAGTCTTATATTGTTACAAATTGTTTTCATGTACAAATGAGTCAAGAATGATGCTAGAAGTTCTTTCAAGTTGTTTCCAAGTATAAACGAGTCAAGAATGATCCTATAAGTTGTTTTCAAGTTCAAACGAGTCAAGAACGAAGCTATAATTTGTTTTCAAGTTCAAACGAGTCAAGAACGAAGCCTCAAATTATTACGAATTATTTTCATGTTCAAATGAGTGAAGATTGATCCTACGAGTTTTTACAAGTTATTTCCATGTACAAACGAGTCAAGAATGAAGCTATAAGTGTCTTTCAAGTTCAATCGAGTTAAGAATGAAGCCTTAAATCGTTACAAATTGTTTTCATGTACAAATGAGTCAAGAATGATGCTAGAAGTTCTTTCAAGCTGTTTCCAAGTATAAACGAGTCAAGAATGATCCTATAAGTTGTTTTCAAGTTCAAACGAGTCAAGAATAAAGCTCTAAGTGGCTTTCAAGTTCAAACGAGTTAAGAATGAAGCCTTAAATTGTTACAAATTGTTTTCATGTACAAATGAGTCAAGAATGATGCTAGAAGTTTTTTCAAGCTGTTTCCAAGTATAAACGAGTCAAGAATGATCCTATAAGTTGTTTTCAAGTTCAAACGAGTCAAGAATAAAGCTATAATTTGTTTTCAAGTTAAAACGAGTCAAGAACGAAGCCTCTAATTATTACGAATTGTTTTCATGTTTAAATGAGTAAAGATTGATCCTACGAGTTTTTACAAGTTATTTCCATGTACAAACGGGTCAAGAATGAAGCTATAAGTGGCTTTCAAGTTCAAACCAGTTAAAAATGAAGCCTTATATTGTTACAAATTGTTTTCATGTACAAATGAGTCAAGAATGATGCTACAAGTTCTTTCAAGCTGTTTCCATGTATAAACGAGTCAAGAATGAAGCTATAAGCTGTTTTCAAGTTCAAACGAGTCAAGAATAAAGCTATAAGTGGCTTTCATGTTCAAACGAGTTAAGAATGAAGTCTTATATTGTTACAAATTGTTTTCATGTACAAATGAGTCAAGAATGATGCTAGAAGTTCTTTCAAGCTGTTTCCAAGTATAAACGAGTCAAGAATGATCCTATAAGTTGTTTTCAAGTTCAAACGAGTCAATAATAAAGCTATAATTTGTTTTCAAGTTAATACGAGTCAAGAACGAAGTCTCAAATTATTACGAATTGTTTTCATGTTCAAATGAGTAAAGATTGATCCTACGAGTTTTTACAATTTATTTCCATGTACAAACGGGTCAAGAATGAAGCTATATGTGGCTTTCAAGTTCAAACCAGTTAAAAATGAAGCCTTATATTGTTACAAATTGTTTTCATGTACAAATGAGTCAAGAATGATGCTTGAAGTTCTTTCAAGTTGTTTCCATGTATAAACGAGTCAAGAATGAAGCTATAAGTTGTTTTCAAGTTCAAACGAGTCAAGAATAAAGCTATAAGTGGCTTTCAAGTTCAAACCAGTTAAGAATGAAGACTTGTATTGTTACAAATTGTTTTTATGTACAAATGAGTCAAGAATGATGCTAGAAGTTCTTTCAAGTTGTTTCCAAGTATAAACGAGTCAAGAATGATCCTATAAGTTGTTTTCAAGTTCAAACGAGTCAAGAATGAAGCTATAATTTGTTTTCAAGTTCAAACGAGTCAAGAACGAAGCCTCAAATTATTACGAATTGTTTTCATGTTTAAATGAGTAAAGATTGATCCTACGAGTTTTTACAAGTTATTTCCATGTACAAACGAGTCAAGAATGAAGCTATAAGTGGCTTTCAAGTTCAAACAAGTTAAGAATGAAGCCTTATATTGTTACAAATTGTTTTCATGTACAAATGAGTCAAGAATGATGCTAGAAGTTCTTTCAAGTTGTTTCCGTGTATAAACGAGTCAAGAATGATCCTATAAGTTGTTTTCAAGTTCAAACGAGTCAAGAACGAAGCTATAATTTGTTTTCAAGTTCAAACGAGTCAAGAACGAAGCCTCAAATTATTACGAATTATTTTCATGTTCAAATGAGTGAAGATTGATCCTACGAGTTTTTACAAGTTATTTACATGTAAACGAGTCAAGAATGAAGCCTCAAATTATTACGAATTATTTTCATGTTCAAATGAGTGAAGATTGATCCTACGAGTTTTTACAAGTTATTTACATGTACAAACGAGTGAAGAATGAAGCTATAAGTGGCTTTCAAGTTCAATCGAGTTAAGAATGAAGCCTTATATTGTTACAAATTGTTTTCATGTACAAATGAGTCAAGAATGATGCTAGAAGTTCTTTCTAGTTGTTTCCATGTATAAACGAGTCAAGAATGAAGCTATAAGTTGTTTTCAAGTTCAAACGAGTTAAGAATGAAGCTATAAGTGTCTTTCAAGTTCAATCGAGTTAAGAATGAAGCCTTAAATTGTTACAAATTGTTTTCATGTACAAATGAGTCAAGAATGATGCTACAAGTTCTTTCAAGCTGTTTCCATGTATAAACGAGTCAAGAATGAAGCTATAAGTTGTTTTCAAATTCAAACGAGTCAAGAATAAAGCTATAAGTGGCTTTCATGTTCAAACGAGTTAAGAATGAAGTCTTATATTATTACAAATTGTTTTCATGTACAAATGAGTCAAGAATGATGCTAGAAGTTCTTTCAAGTTGTTTCCAAGTATAAACGAGTCAAGAATGATCCTATAAGTTGTTTTCAAGTTCAAACGAGTCAAGAACGAAGCTATAATTTGTTTTCAAGTTCAAACGAGCCAAGAACGAAGCCTCAAATTATTACGAATTATTTTCATGTTCAAATGAGTGAAGATTGATCCTACGAGTTTTTACAAGTTATTTCCATGTACAAACGAGTCAAGAATGAAGCTATAAGTGTCTTTCAAGTTCAATCGAGTTAAGAATGAAGCCTTAAATCGTTACAAATTGTTTTCATGTACAAATGAGTCAAGAATGATGCTAGAAGTTCTTTCAAGCTGTTTCCAAGTATAAACGAGTCAAGAATGATCCTATAAGTTGTTTTCAAGTTCAAACGAGTCAAGAACGAAGCTATAATTTGTTTTCAAGTTCAAACGAGTCAAGAACGAAGCCTCAAATTATTACGAATTATTTTCATGTTCAAATGAGTGAAGATTGATCCTACGAGTTTTTACAAGTTATTTCCATGTACAAACGAGTCAAGAATGAAGCTATAAGTGGCTTTCAAGTTCAAACAAGTTAAGAATGAAGCCTTATATTGTTACAAATTGTTTTCATGTACAAATGAGTCAAGAATGATGCTAGAAGTTCTTTCAAGTTGTTTCCAAGTATAAACGAGTCAAGAATGATCCTATAAGTTGTTTTCAAGTTCAAACGAGTCAAGAACGAAGCTATAATTTGTTTTCAAGTTCAAACGAGTCAAGAACGAAGCCTCAAATTATTACGAATTATTTTCATGTTCAAATGAGTGAAGATTGATCCTACGAGTTTTTACAAGTTATTTACATGTACAAACGAGTGAAGAATGAAGCTATAAGTGGCTTTCAAGTTCAATCGAGTTAAGAATGAAGCCTTATATTGTTACAAATTGTTTTCATGTACAAATGAGTCAAGAATGATGCTAGAAGTTCTTTCTAGTTGTTTCCATGTATAAACGAGTCAAGAATGAAGCTATAAGTTGTTTTCAAGTTCAAACGAGTTAAGAATGAAGCTATAAGTGTCTTTCAAGTTCAATCGAGTTAAGAATGAAGCCTTAAATTGTTACAAATTGTTTTCATGTACAAATGAGTCAAGAATGATGCTACAAGTTCTTTCAAGCTGTTTCCATGTATAAACGAGTCAAGAATGAAGCTATAAGTTGTTTTCAAATTCAAACGAGTCAAGAATAAAGCTATAAGTGGCTTTCATGTTCAAACGAGTTAAGAATGAAGTCTTATATTATTACAAATTGTTTTCATGTACAAATGAGTCAAGAATGATGCTAGAAGTTCTTTCAAGTTGTTTCCAAGTATAAACGAGTCAAGAATGATCCTATAAGTTGTTTTCAAGTTCAAACGAGTCAAGAACGAAGCTATAATTTGTTTTCAAGTTCAAACGAGCCAAGAACGAAGCCTCAAATTATTACGAATTATTTTCATGTTCAAATGAGTGAAGATTGATCCTACGAGTTTTTACAAGTTATTTCCATGTACAAACGAGTCAAGAATGAAGCTATAAGTGTCTTTCAAGTTCAATCGAGTTAAGAATGAAGCCTTAAATCGTTACAAATTGTTTTCATGTACAAATGAGTCAAGAATGATGCTAGAAGTTCTTTCAAGCTGTTTCCAAGTATAAACGAGTCAAGAATGATCCTATAAGTTGTTTTCAAGTTCAAACGAGTCAAGAACGAAGCTATAATTTGTTTTCAAGTTCAAACGAGTCAAGAACGAAGCCTCAAATTATTACGAATTATTTTCATGTTCAAATGAGTGAAGATTGATCCTACGAGTTTTTACAAGTTATTTACATGTAAACGAGTCAAGAATGAAGCCTCAAATTATTACGAATTATTTTCATGTTCAAATGAGTGAAGATTGATCCTACGAGTTTTTACAAGTTATTTACATGTACAAACGAGTGAAGAATGAAGCTATAAGTGGCTTTCAAGTTCAATCGAGTTAAGAATGAAGCCTTATATTGTTACAAATTGTTTTCATGTACAAATGAGTCAAGAATGATGCTAGAAGTTCTTTCTAGTTGTTTCCATGTATAAACGAGTCAAGAATTAAGCTATAAGTTGTTTTCAAGTTCAAACGAGTTAAGAATGAAGCTATAAGTGTCTTTCAAGTTCAATCGAGTTAAGAATGAAGCCTTAAATTGTTACAAATTGTTTTCATGTACAAATGAGTCAAGAATGATGCTACAAGTTCTTTCAAGCTGTTTCCATGTATAAACGAGTCAAGAATGAAGCTATAAGTTGTTTTCAAATTCAAACGAGTCAAGAATAAAGCTATAAGTGGCTTTCATGTTCAAACGAGTTAAGAATGAAGTCTTATATTATTACAAATTGTTTTCATGTACAAATGAGTCAAGAATGATGCTAGAAGTTCTTTCAAGTTGTTTCCAAGTATAAACGAGTCAAGAATGATCCTATAAGTTGTTTTCAAGTTCAAACGAGTCAAGAACGAAGCTATAATTTGTTTTCAAGTTCAAACGAGCCAAGAACGAAGCCTCAAATTATTACGAATTATTTTCATGTTCAAATGAGTGAAGATTGATCCTACGAGTTTTTACAAGTTATTTCCATGTACAAACGAGTCAAGAATGAAGCTATAAGTGTCTTTCAAGTTCAATCGAGTTAAGAATGAAGCCTTAAATCGTTACAAATTGTTTTCATGTACAAATGAGTCAAGAATGATGCTAGAAGTTCTTTCAAGCTGTTTCCAAGTATAAACGAGTCAAGAATGATCCTATAAGTTGTTTTCAAGTTCAAACGAGTCAAGAACGAAGCTATAATTTGTTTTCAAGTTCAAACGAGTCAAGAACGAAGCCTCAAATTATTACGAATTATTTTCATGTTCAAATGAGTGAAGATTGATCCTACGAGTTTTTACAAGTTATTTCCATGTACAAACGAGTCAAGAATGAAGCTATAAGTGGCTTTCAAGTTCAAACAAGTTAAGAATGAAGCCTTATATTGTTACAAATTGTTTTCATGTACAAATGAGTCAAGAATGATGCTAGAAGTTCTTTCAAGTTGTTTCCAAGTATAAACGAGTCAAGAATGATCCTATAAGTTGTTTTCAAGTTCAAACGAGTCAAGAACGAAGCTATAATTTGTTTTCAAGTTCAAACGAGTCAAGAACGAAGCCTCAAATTATTACGAATTATTTTCATGTTCAAATGAGTGAAGATTGATCCTACGAGTTTTTACAAGTTATTTACATGTACAAACGAGTGAAGAATGAAGCTATAAGTGGCTTTCAAGTTCAATCGAGTTAAGAATGAAGCCTTATATTGTTACAAATTGTTTTCATGTACAAATGAGTCAAGAATGATGCTAGAAGTTCTTTCTAGTTGTTTCCATGTATAAACGAGTCAAGAATGAAGCTATAAGTTGTTTTCAAGTTCAAACGAGTTAAGAATGAAGCTATAAGTGTCTTTCAAGTTCAATCGAGTTAAGAATGAAGCCTTAAATTGTTACAAATTGTTTTCATGTACAAATGAGTCAAGAATGATGCTACAAGTTCTTTCAAGCTGTTTCCATGTATAAACGAGTCAAGAATGAAGCTATAAGTTGTTTTCAAATTCAAACGAGTCAAGAATAAAGCTATAAGTGGCTTTCATGTTCAAACGAGTTAAGAATGAAGTCTTATATTATTACAAATTGTTTTCATGTACAAATGAGTCAAGAATGATGCTAGAAGTTCTTTCAAGTTGTTTCCAAGTATAAACGAGTCAAGAATGATCCTATAAGTTGTTTTCAAGTTCAAACGAGTCAAGAACGAAGCTATAATTTGTTTTCAAGTTCAAACGAGCCAAGAACGAAGCCTCAAATTATTACGAATTATTTTCATGTTCAAATGAGTGAAGATTGATCCTACGAGTTTTTACAAGTTATTTCCATGTACAAACGAGTCAAGAATGAAGCTATAAGTGTCTTTCAAGTTCAATCGAGTTAAGAATGAAGCCTTAAATCGTTACAAATTGTTTTCATGTACAAATGAGTCAAGAATGATGCTAGAAGTTCTTTCAAGCTGTTTCCAAGTATAAACGAGTCAAGAATGATCCTATAAGTTGTTTTCAAGTTCAAACGAGTCAAGAACGAAGCTATAATTTGTTTTCAAGTTCAAACGAGTCAAGAACGAAGCCTCAAATTATTACGAATTATTTTCATGTTCAAATGAGTGAAGATTGATCCTACGAGTTTTTACAAGTTATTTCCATGTACAAACGAGTCAAGAATGAAGCTATAAGTGGCTTTCAAGTTCAAACAAGTTAAGAATGAAGCCTTATATTGTTACAAATTGTTTTCATGTACAAATGAGTCAAGAATGATGCTAGAAGTTCTTTCAAGTTGTTTCCAAGTATAAACGAGTCAAGAATGATCCTATAAGTTGTTTTCAAGTTCAAACGAGTCAAGAACGAAGCTATAATTTGTTTTCAAGTTCAAACGAGTCAAGAACGAAGCCTCAAATTATTACGAATTATTTTCATGTTCAAATGAGTGAAGATTGATCCTACGAGTTTTTACAAGTTATTTACATGTACAAACGAGTCAAGAATGAAGCTATAAGTGGCTTTCAAGTTCAAACAAGTTAATAATGAAGCCTTATATTGTTACAAATTGTTTTCATGTACAAATGAGTCAAGAATGATGCTAGAAGTTCTTTCAAGATGTTTCCAAGTATAAACGAGTCAAGAATGATCCTATAAGTTGTTTTCAAGTTCAAACGAGTCAAGAATAAAGCTATAATTTGTTTTCAAGTTAAAACGAGTCAAGAACGAAGCCTCAAATTATTACGAATTATTTTCATGTTCAAATGAGTGAAGATTGATCCTACGAGTTTTTACAAGTTATTTACATGTAAACGAGTCAAGAATGAAGCCTCAAATTATTACGAATTATTTTCATGTTCAAATGAGTGAAGATTGATCCTACGAGCTTTTACAAGTTATTTACATGTACAAACGAGTCAAGAATGAAGCTATAAGTGGCTTTCAAGTTCAAACAAGTTAAGAATGAAGCCTTATATTGTTACAAATTGTTTTCATGTACAAATGAGTCAAGAATGATGCTAGAAGTTCTTTCTAGTTGTTTCCATGTATAAACGAGTCAAGAATGAAGCTATAAGTTGTTTTCAAGTTCAAACGAGTTAAGAATGAAGCTATAAGTGTCTTTCAAGTTCAATCGAGTTAAGAATGAAGCCTTAAATTGTTACAAATTGTTTTCATGTACAAATGAGTCAAGAATGATGCTAGAAGTTCTTTCAAGTTGTTTCCAAGTATAAACGAGTCAAGAATGATCCTATAAGTTGTTTTCAAGTTCAAACGAGTCAAGAACGAAGCTATAATTTGTTTTCAAGTTCAAACGAGCCAAGAACGAAGCCTCAAATTATTACGAATTATTTTCATGTTCAAATGAGTGAAGATTGATCCTACGAGTTTTTACAAGTTATTTCCATGTACAAACGAGTCAAGAATGAAGCTATAAGTGTCTTTCAAGTTCAATCGAGTTAAGAATGAAGCCTTAAATCGTTACAAATTGTTTTCATGTACAAATGAGTCAAGAATGATGCTAGAAGTTCTTTCAAGCTGTTTCCAAGTATAAACGAGTCAAGAATGATCCTATAAGTTGTTTTCAAGTTCAAACGAGTCAAGAACGAAGCTATAATTTGTTTTCAAGTTCAAACGAGTCAAGAACGAAGCCTCAAATTATTACGAATTATTTTCATGTTCAAATAAGTGAAGATTGATCCTACGAGTTTTTACAAGTTATTTCCATGTACAAACGAGTCAAGAATGAAGCTATAAGTGGCTTTCAAGTTCAAACAAGTTAAGAATGAAGCCTTATATTGTTACAAATTGTTTTCATGTACAAATGAGTCAAGAATGATGCTAGAAGTTCTTTCAAGTTGTTTCCAAGTATAAACGAGTCAAGAATGATCCTATAAGTTGTTTTCAAGTTCAAACGAGTCAAGAACGAAGCTATAATTTGTTTTCAAGTTCAAACGAGTCAAGAACGAAGCCTCAAATTATTACGAATTATTTTCATGTTCAAATGAGTGAAGATTGATCCTACGAGTTTTTACAAGTTATTTACATGTACAAACGAGTCAAGAATGAAGCTATAGTGGCTTTCAAGTTCAAACGAGTTAAGAATGAAGCCTTAAATTATTACAAATTGTTTTCATGTACAAATGAGTAAAGAATGATGCTAGAAGTTCTTTCAAGCTGTTTCAAAGTATAAACGAGTCAAGAATGATCCTATAAGTTGTTTTCAAGTTCAAACGAGTCAAGAATAAAGCTATAATTTGTTTTCAAGTTAAAACGAGTCAAGAACGAAGCCTCAAATTATTACGAATTGTTTTCATGTTCAAATGAGTAAAGATTGATCCTACGAGTTTTTACAAGTTATTTCCATGTACAAACGGGTCAAGAATGAAGCTATAAGTGGCTTTCAAGTTCAAACCAGTTAAAAATGAAGCCTTATATTGTTACAAATTGTTTTCATGTACAAATGTGTCAAGAATGATGCTTGAAGTTCTTTCAAGTTGTTTCCATGTATAAATGAGTCAAGAATGAAGCTATAAGTTGTTTTCAAGTTCAAACGAGTCAAGAATAAAGCTATAAGTGGCTTTCAAGTTCAAACCAGTTAAGAATGAAGCCTTATATTGTTACAAATTGTTTTCATGTACAAATGAGTCAAGAATGATGCTAGAAGTTCTTTCAAGTTGTTTCCAAGTATAAACGAGTCAAGAATGATCCTATAAGTTGTTTTCAAGTTCAAACGAGTCAAGAACGAAGCTATAATTTGTTTTCAAGTTCAAACGTGTCAAGAACGAAGCCTCAAATTATTACGAATTATTTTCATGTTCAAATGAGTGAAGATTGATCCTACGAGTTTTTACAAGTTATTTACATGTACAAACGAGTCAAGAATGAAGCTATAAGTGGCTTTCAAGTTCAAACAAGTTAATAATGAAGCCTTATATTGTTACAAATTGTTTTCATGTACAAATGAGTCAAGAATGATGCTAGAAGTTCTTTCAAGATGTTTCCAAGTATAAACGAGTCAAGAATGATCCTATAAGTTGTTTTCAAGTTCAAACGAGTCAAGAATAAAGCTATAATTTGTTTTCAAGTTAAAACGAGTCAAGAACGAAGCCTCAAATTATTACGAATTATTTTCATGTTCAAATGAGTGAAGATTGATCCTACGAGTTTTTACAAGTTATTTACATGTAAACGAGTCAAGAATGAAGCCTCAAATTATTACGAATTATTTTCATGTTCAAATGAGTGAAGATTGATCCTACGAGTTTTTACAAGTTATTTACATGTACAAACGAGTCAAGAATGAAGCTATAAGTGGCTTTCAAGTTCAAACAACTTAAGAATGAAGCCTTATATTGTTACAAATTGTTTTCATGTACAAATGAGTCAAGAATGATGCTAGAAGTTCTTTCTAGTGGTTTCCATGTATAAACGAGTCAAGAATGAAGCTATAAGTTGTTTTCAAGTTCAAACGAGTTAAGAATGAAGCTATAAGTGTCTTTCAAGTTCAATCGAGTTAAGAATGAAGCCTTAAATTGTTACAAATTGTTTTCATGTACAAATGAGTCAAGAATGATGCTACAAGTTCTTTCAAGCTGTTTCCATGTATAAACGAGTCAAGAATGAAGCTATAAGTTGTTTTCAAATTCAAACGAGTCAAGAATAAAGCTATAAGTGGCTTTCATGTTCAAACGAGTTAAGAATGAAGTCTTATATTATTACAAATTGTTTTCATGTACAAATGAGTCAAGAATGATGCTAGAAGTTCTTTCAAGTTGTTTCCAAGTATAAACGAGTCAAGAATGATCCTATAAGTTGTTTTCAAGTTCAAACGAGTCAAGAACGAAGCTATAATTTGTTTTCAAGTTCAAACGAGCCAAGAACGAAGCCTCAAATTATTACGAATTATTTTCATGTTCAAATGAGTGAAGATTGATCCTACGAGTTTTTACAAGTTATTTCCATGTACAAACGAGTCAAGAATGAAGCTATAAGTGTCTTTCAAGTTCAATCGAGTTAAGAATGAAGCCTTAAATCGTTACAAATTGTTTTCATGTACAAATGAGTCAAGAATGATGCTAGAAGTTCTTTCAAGCTGTTTCCAAGTATAAACGAGTCAAGAATGATCCTATAAGTTGTTTTCAAGTTCAAACGAGTCAAGAACGAAGCTATAATTTGTTTTCAAGTTCAAACGAGTCAAGAACGAAGCCTCAAATTATTACGAATTATTTTCATGTTCAAATGAGTGAAGATTGATCCTACGAGTTTTTACAAGTTATTTACATGTACAAACGAGTGAAGAATGAAGCTATAAGTGGCTTTCAAGTTCAATCGAGTTAAGAATGAAGCCTTATATTGTTACAAATTGTTTTCATGTACAAATGAGTCAAGAATGATGCTAGAAGTTCTTTCTAGTTGTTTCCATGTATAAACGAGTCAAGAATGAAGCTATAAGTTGTTTTCAAGTTCAAACGAGTTAAGAATGAAGCTATAAGTGTCTTTCAAGTTCAATCGAGTTAAGAATGAAGCCTTAAATTGTTACAAATTGTTTTCATGTACAAATGAGTCAAGAATGATGCTACAAGTTCTTTCAAGCTGTTTCCATGTATAAACGAGTCAAGAATGAAGCTATAAGTTGTTTTCAAATTCAAACGAGTCAAGAATAAAGCTATAAGTGGCTTTCATGTTCAAACGAGTTAAGAATGAAGTCTTATATTATTACAAATTGTTTTCATGTACAAATGAGTCAAGAATGATGCTAGAAGTTCTTTCAAGTTGTTTCCAAGTATAAACGAGTCAAGAATGATCCTATAAGTTGTTTTCAAGTTCAAACGAGTCAAGAACGAAGCTATAATTTGTTTTCAAGTTCAAACGAGCCAAGAACGAAGCCTCAAATTATTACGAATTATTTTCATGTTCAAATGAGTGAAGATTGATCCTACGAGTTTTTACAAGTTATTTCCATGTACAAACGAGTCAAGAATGAAGCTATAAGTGTCTTTCAAGTTCAATCGAGTTAAGAATGAAGCCTTAAATCGTTACAAATTGTTTTCATGTACAAATGAGTCAAGAATGATGCTAGAAGTTCTTTCAAGCTGTTTCCAAGTATAAACGAGTCAAGAATGATCCTATAAGTTGTTTTCAAGTTCAAACGAGTCAAGAACGAAGCTATAATTTGTTTTCAAGTTCAAACGAGTCAAGAACGAAGCCTCAAATTATTACGAATTATTTTCATGTTCAAATGAGTGAAGATTGATCCTACGAGTTTTTACAAGTTATTTCCATGTACAAACGAGTCAAGAATGAAGCTATAAGTGGCTTTCAAGTTCAAACAAGTTAAGAATGAAGCCTTATATTGTTACAAATTGTTTTCATGTACAAATGAGTCAAGAATGATGCTAGAAGTTCTTTCAAGTTGTTTCCAAGTATAAACGAGTCAAGAATGATCCTATAAGTTGTTTTCAAGTTCAAACGAGTCAAGAACGAAGCTATAATTTGTTTTCAAGTTCAAACGAGTCAAGAACGAAGCCTCAAATTATTACGAATTATTTTCATGTTCAAATGAGTGAAGATTGATCCTACGAGTTTTTACAAGTTATTTACATGTACAAACGAGTGAAGAATGAAGCTATAAGTGGCTTTCAAGTTCAATCGAGTTAAGAATGAAGCCTTATATTGTTACAAATTGTTTTCATGTACAAATGAGTCAAGAATGATGCTAGAAGTTCTTTCTAGTTGTTTCCATGTATAAACGAGTCAAGAATGAAGCTATAAGTTGTTTTCAAGTTCAAACGAGTTAAGAATGAAGCTATAAGTGTCTTTCAAGTTCAATCGAGTTAAGAATGAAGCCTTAAATTGTTACAAATTGTTTTCATGTACAAATGAGTCAAGAATGATGCTACAAGTTCTTTCAAGCTGTTTCCATGTATAAACGAGTCAAGAATGAAGCTATAAGTTGTTTTCAAATTCAAACGAGTCAAGAATAAAGCTATAAGTGGCTTTCATGTTCAAACGAGTTAAGAATGAAGTCTTATATTATTACAAATTGTTTTCATGTACAAATGAGTCAAGAATGATGCTAGAAGTTCTTTCAAGTTGTTTCCAAGTATAAACGAGTCAAGAATGATCCTATAAGTTGTTTTCAAGTTCAAACGAGTCAAGAACGAAGCTATAATTTGTTTTCAAGTTCAAACGAGCCAAGAACGAAGCCTCAAATTATTACGAATTATTTTCATGTTCAAATGAGTGAAGATTGATCCTACGAGTTTTTACAAGTTATTTCCATGTACAAACGAGTCAAGAATGAAGCTATAAGTGTCTTTCAAGTTCAATCGAGTTAAGAATGAAGCCTTAAATCGTTACAAATTGTTTTCATGTACAAATGAGTCAAGAATGATGCTAGAAGTTCTTTCAAGCTGTTTCCAAGTATAAACGAGTCAAGAATGATCCTATAAGTTGTTTTCAAGTTCAAACGAGTCAAGAACGAAGCTATAATTTGTTTTCAAGTTCAAACGAGTCAAGAACGAAGCCTCAAATTATTACGAATTATTTTCATGTTCAAATGAGTGAAGATTGATCCTACGAGTTTTTACAAGTTATTTCCATGTACAAACGAGTCAAGAATGAAGCTATAAGTGGCTTTCAAGTTCAAACAAGTTAAGAATGAAGCCTTATATTGTTACAAATTGTTTTCAAGTACAAATGAGTCAAGAATGATGCTAGAAGTTCTTTCAAGTTGTTTCCAAGTATAAACGAGTCAAGAATGATCCTATAAGTTGTTTTCAAGTTCAAACGAGTCAAGAACGAAGCTATAATTTGTTTTCAAGTTCAAACGAGTCAAGAACGAAGCCTCAAATTATTACGAATTATTTTCATGTTCAAATGAGTGAAGATTGATCCTACGAGTTTTTACAAGTTATTTACATGTACAAACGAGTCAAGAATGAAGCTATAAGTGGCTTTCAAGTTCAAACAAGTTAATAATGAAGCCTTATATTGTTACAAATTGTTTTCATGTACAAATGAGTCAAGAATGATGCTAGAAGTTCTTTCAAGATGTTTCCAAGTATAAACGAGTCAAGAATGATCCTATAAGTTGTTTTCAAGTTCAAACGAGTCAAGAATAAAGCTATAATTTGTTTTCAAGTTAAAACGAGTCAAGAACGAAGCCTCAAATTATTACGAATTATTTTCATGTTCAAATGAGTGAAGATTGATCCTACGAGTTTTTACAAGTTATTTACATGTAAACGAGTCAAGAATGAAGCCTCAAATTATTACGAATTATTTTCATGTTCAAATGAGTGAAGATTGATCCTACGAGTTTTTACAAGTTATTTACATGTACAAACGAGTCAAGAATGAAGCTATAAGTGTCTTTCAAGTTCAATCGAGTTAAGAATGAAGCCTTAAATCGTTACAAATTGTTTTCATGTACAAATGAGTCAAGAATGATGCTAGAAGTTCTTTCAAGTTGTTTCCAAGTATAAACGAGTCAAGAATGATCCTATAAGTTGTTTTCAAGTTCAAACGAGTCAAGAACGAAGCTATAATTTGTTTTCAAGTTCAAACGAGCCAAGAACGAAGCCTCAAATTATTACGAATTATTTTCATGTTCAAATGAGTGAAGATTGATCCTACGAGTTTTTACAAGTTATTTCCATGTACAAACGAGTCAAGAATGAAGCTATAAGTGTCTTTCAAGTTCAATCGAGTTAAGAATGAAGCCTTAAATCGTTACAAATTGTTTTCATGTACAAATGAGTCAAGAATGATGCTAGAAGTTCTTTCAAGCTGTTTCCAAGTATAAACGAGTCAAGAATGATCCTATAAGTTGTTTTCAAGTTCAAACGAGTCAAGAACGAAGCTATAATTTGTTTTCAAGTTCAAACGAGTCAAGAACGAAGCCTCAAATTATTACGAATTATTTTCATGTTCAAATAAGTGAAGATTGATCCTACGAGTTTTTACAAGTTATTTCCATGTACAAACGAGTCAAGAATGAAGCTATAAGTGGCTTTCAAGTTCAAACAAGTTAAGAATGAAGCCTTATATTGTTACAAATTGTTTTCATGTACAAATGAGTCAAGAATGATGCTAGAAGTTCTTTCAAGTTGTTTCCAAGTATAAACGAGTCAAGAATGATCCTATAAGTTGTTTTCAAGTTCAAACGAGTCAAGAACGAAGCTATAATTTGTTTTCAAGTTCAAACGAGTCAAGAACGAAGCCTCAAATTATTACGAATTATTTTCATGTTCAAATGAGTGAAGATTGATCCTACGAGTTTTTACAAGTTATTTACATGTACAAACGAGTCAAGAATGAAGCTATAGTGGCTTTCAAGTTCAAACGAGTTAAGAATGAAGCCTTAAATTATTACAAATTGTTTTCATGTACAAATGAGTAAAGAATGATGCTAGAAGTTCTTTCAAGCTGTTTCAAAGTATAAACGAGTCAAGAATGATCCTATAAGTTGTTTTCAAGTTCAAACGAGTCAAGAATAAAGCTATAATTTGTTTTCAAGTTAAAACGAGTCAAGAACGAAGCCTCAAATTATTACGAATTGTTTTCATGTTCAAATGAGTAAAGATTGATCCTACGAGTTTTTACAAGTTATTTCCATGTACAAACGGGTCAAGAATGAAGCTATAAGTGGCTTTCAAGTTCAAACCAGTTAAAAATGAAGCCTTATATTGTTACAAATTGTTTTCATGTACAAATGAGTCAAGAATGATGCTTGAAGTTCTTTCAAGTTGTTTCCATGTATAAATGAGTCAAGAATGAAGCTATAAGTTGTTTTCAAGTTCAAACGAGTCAAGAATAAAGCTATAAGTGGCTTTCAAGTTCAAACCAGTTAAGAATGAAGCCTTATATTGTTACAAATTGTTTTCATGTACAAATGAGTCAAGAATGATGCTAGAAGTTCTTTCAAGTTGTTTCCAAGTATAAACGAGTCAAGAATGATCCTATAAGTTGTTTTCAAGTTCAAACGAGTCAAGAACGAAGCTATAATTTGTTTTCAAGTTCAAACGTGTCAAGAACGAAGCCTCAAATTATTACGAATTATTTTCATGTTCAAATGAGTGAAGATTGATCCTACGAGTTTTTACAAGTTATTTACATGTACAAACGAGTCAAGAATGAAGCTATAAGTGGCTTTCAAGTTCAAACAAGTTAATAATGAAGCCTTATATTGTTACAAATTGTTTTCATGTACAAATGAGTCAAGAATGATGCTAGAAGTTCTTTCAAGATGTTTCCAAGTATAAACGAGTCAAGAATGATCCTATAAGTTGTTTTCAAGTTCAAACGAGTCAAGAATAAAGCTATAATTTGTTTTCAAGTTAAAACGAGTCAAGAACGAAGCCTCAAATTATTACGAATTATTTTCATGTTCAAATGAGTGAAGATTGATCCTACGAGTTTTTACAAGTTATTTACATGTAAACGAGTCAAGAATGAAGCCTCAAATTATTACGAATTATTTTCATGTTCAAATGAGTGAAGATTGATCCTACGAGTTTTTACAAGTTATTTACATGTACAAACGAGTCAAGAATGAAGCTATAAGTGGCTTTCAAGTTCAAACAAGTTAAGAATGAAGCCTTATATTGTTACAAATTGTTTTCATGTACAAATGAGTCAAGAATGATGCTAGAAGTTCTTTCTAGTTGTTTCCATGTATAAACGAGTCAAGAATGAAGCTATAAGTTGTTTTCAAGTTCAAACGAGTTAAGAATGAAGCTATAAGTGTCTTTCAAGTTCAATCGAGTTAAGAATGAAGCCTTAAATTGTTACAAATTGTTTTCATGTACAAATGAGTCAAGAATGATGCTACAAGTTCTTTCAAGCTGTTTCCATGTATAAACGAGTCAAGAATGAAGCTATAAGTTGTTTTCAAATTCAAACGAGTCAAGAATAAAGCTATAAGTGGCTTTCATGTTCAAACGAGTTAAGAATGAAGTCTTATATTATTACAAATTGTTTTCATGTACAAATGAGTCAAGAATGATGCTAGAAGTTCTTTCAAGTTGTTTCCAAGTATAAACGAGTCAAGAATGATCCTATAAGTTGTTTTCAAGTTCAAACGAGTCAAGAACGAAGCTATAATTTGTTTTCAAGTTCAAACGAGCCAAGAACGAAGCCTCAAATTATTACGAATTATTTTCATGTTCAAATGAGTGAAGATTGATCCTACGAGTTTTTACAAGTTATTTCCATGTACAAACGAGTCAAGAATGAAGCTATAAGTGTCTTTCAAGTTCAATCGAGTTAAGAATGAAGCCTTAAATCGTTACAAATTGTTTTCATGTACAAATGAGTCAAGAATGATGCTAGAAGTTCTTTCAAGCTGTTTCCAAGTATAAACAAGTCAAGAATGATCCTATAAGTTGTTTTCAAGTTCAAACGAGTCAAGAACGAAGCTATAATTTGTTTTCAAGTTCAAACGAGTCAAGAACGAAGCCTCAAATTATTACGAATTATTTTCATGTTCAAATGAGTGAAGATTGATCCTACGAGTTTTTACAAGTTATTTCCATGTACAAACGAGTCAAGAATGAAGCTATAAGTGGCTTTCAAGTTCAAACAAGTTAAGAATGAAGCCTTATATTGTTACAAATTGTTTTCATGTACAAATGAGTCAAGAATGATGCTAGAAGTTCTTTCAAGTTGTTTCCAAGTATAAACGAGTCAAGAATGATCCTATAAGTTGTTTTCAAGTTCAAACGAGTCAAGAACGAAGCTATAATTTGTTTTCAAGTTCAAACGAGTCAAGAACGAAGCCTCAAATTATTACGAATTATTTTCATGTTCAAATGAGTGAAGATTGATCCTACGAGTTTTTACAAGTTATTTACATGTACAAACGAGTCAAGAATGAAGCTATAAGTGGCTTTCAAGTTCAAACAAGTTAATAATGAAGCCTTATATTGTTACAAATTGTTTTCATGTACAAATGAGTCAAGAATGATGCTAGAAGTTCTTTCAAGATGTTTCCAAGTATAAACGAGTCAAGAATGATCCTATAAGTTGTTTTCAAGTTCAAACGAGTCAAGAATAAAGCTATAATTTGTTTTCAAGTTAAAACGAGTCAAGAACGAAGCCTCAAATTATTACGAATTGTTTTCATGTTTAAATGAGTAAAGATTGATCCTACGAGTTTTTAAAAGTTATTTCCATGTACAAACGGGTCAAGAATGAAGCTATAGTGGCTTTCAAGTTCAAACGAGTTAAGAATGAAGCCTTAAATTATTACAAATTGTTTTCATGTACAAATGAGTAAAGAATGATGCTAGAAGTTCTTTCAAGCTGTTTCAAAGTATAAACGAGTCAAGAATGATCCTATAAGTTGTTTTCAAGTTCAAACGAGTCAAGAATAAAGCTATAATTTGTTTTCAAGTTAAAACGAGTCAAGAACGAAGCCTCAAATTATTACGAATTGTTTTCATGTTCAAATGAGTAAAGATTGATCCTACGAGTTTTTACAAGTTATTTCCATGTACAAACGGGTCAAGAATGAAGCTATAAGTGGCTTTCAAGTTCAAACCAGTTAAAAATGAAGCCTTATATTGTTACAAATTGTTTTCATGTACAAATGAGTCAAGAATGATGCTTGAAGTTCTTTCAAGTTGTTTCCATGTATAAATGAGTCAAGAATGAAGCTATAAGTTGTTTTCAAGTTCAAACGAGTCAAGAATAAAGCTATAAGTGGCTTTCAAGTTCAAACCAGTTAAGAATGAAGCCTTATATTGTTACAAATTGTTTTCATGTACAAATGAGTCAAGAATGATGCTAGAAGTTCTTTCAAGTTGTTTCCAAGTATAAACGAGTCAAGAATGATCCTATAAGTTGTTTTCAAGTTCAAACGAGTCAAGAACGAAGCTATAATTTGTTTTCAAGTTCAAACGAGTCAAGAACGAAGCCTCAAATTATTACGAATTATTTTCATGTTCAAATGAGTGAAGATTGATCCTACGAGTTTTTACAAGTTATTTACATGTACAAACGAGTCAAGAATGAAGCTATAAGTGGCTTTCAAGTTCAAACAAGTTAATAATGAAGCCTTATATTGTTACAAATTGTTTTCATGTACAAATGAGTCAAGAATGATGCTAGAAGTTCTTTCAAGATGTTTCCAAGTATAAACGAGTCAAGAATGATCCTATAAGTTGTTTTCAAGTTCAAACGAGTCAAGAATAAAGCTATAATTTGTTTTCAAGTTAAAACGAGTCAAGAACGAAGCCTCAAATTATTACGAATTATTTTCATGTTCAAATGAGTGAAGATTGATCCTACGAGTTTTTACAAGTTATTTACATGTAAACGAGTCAAGAATGAAGCCTCAAATTATTACGAATTATTTTCATGTTCAAATGAGTGAAGATTGATCCTACGAGTTTTTACAAGTTATTTACATGTACAAACGAGTCAAGAATGAAGCTATAAGTGGCTTTCAAGTTCAAACAAGTTAAGAATGAAGCCTTATATTGTTACAAATTGTTTTCATGTACAAATGAGTCAAGAATGATGCTAGAAGTTCTTTCTAGTTGTTTCCATGTATAAACGAGTCAAGAATGAAGCTATAAGTTGTTTTCAAGTTCAAACGAGTTAAGAATGAAGCTATAAGTGTCTTTCAAGTTCAATCGAGTTAAGAATGAAGCCTTAAATTGTTACAAATTGTTTTCATGTACAAATGAGTCAAGAATGATGCTACAAGTTCTTTCAAGCTGTTTCCATGTATAAACGAGTCAAGAATGAAGCTATAAGTTGTTTTCAAATTCAAACGAGTCAAGAATAAAGCTATAAGTGGCTTTCATGTTCAAACGAGTTAAGAATGAAGTCTTATATTATTACAAATTGTTTTCATGTACAAATGAGTCAAGAATGATGCTAGAAGTTCTTTCAAGTTGTTTCCAAGTATAAACGAGTCAAGAATGATCCTATAAGTTGTTTTCAAGTTCAAACGAGTCAAGAACGAAGCTATAATTTGTTTTCAAGTTCAAACGAGCCAAGAACGAAGCCTCAAATTATTATGAATTATTTTCATGTTCAAATGAGTGAAGATTGATCCTACGAGTTTTTAAAAGTCATTTCCATGTACAAACGGGTCAAGAATGAAGCTATAGTGGCTTTCAAGTTCAAACGAGTTAAGAATGAAGCCTTAAATTATTACAAATTGTTTTCATGTACAAATGAGTAAAGAATGATGCTAGAAGTTCTTTCAAGCTGTTTCAAAGTATAAACGAGTCAAGAATGATCCTATAAGTTGTTTTCAAGTTCAAACGAGTCAAGAATAAAGCTATAATTTGTTTTCAAGTTCAAACGAGTCAAGAACGAAGCCTCAAATTATTACGAATTGTTTTCATGTTCAAATGAGTAAAGATTGATCCTACGAGTTTTTACAAGTTATTTCCATGTACAAACGGGTCAAGAATGAAGCTATAAGTGGCTTTCAAGTTCAAACCAGTTAAAAATGAAGCCTTATATTGTTACAAATTGTTTTCATGTACAAATGAGTCAAGAATGATGCTTGAAGTTCTTTCAAGTTGTTTCCATGTATAAATGAGTCAAGAATGAAGCTATAAGTTGTTTTCAAGTTCAAACGAGTCAAGAATAAAGCTATAAGTGGCTTTCAAGTTCAAACCAGTTAAGAATGAAGCCTTATATTGTTACAAATTGTTTTCATGTACAAATGAGTCAAGAATGATGCTAGAAGTTCTTTCAAGTTGTTTCCAAGTATAAACGAGTCAAGAATGATCCTATAAGTTGTTTTCAAGTTCAAACGAGTCAAGAATAAAGCTATAATTTGTTTTCAAGTTAAAACGAGTCAAGAACGAAGCCTCAAATTATTATGAATTATTTTCATGTTCAAATGAGTGAAGATTGATCCTACGAGTTTTTACAAGTTATTTACATGTAAACGAGTCAAGAATGAAGCCTCAAATTATTACGAATTATTTTCATGTTCAAATGAGTGAAGATTGATCCTACGAGTTTTTACAAGTTATTTACATGTACAAACGAGTCAAGAATGAAGCTATAAGTGGCTTTCAAGTTCAAACAAGTTAAGAATGAAGCCTTATATTGTTACAAATTGTTTTCATGTACAAATGAGTCAAGAATGATGCTAGAAGTTCTTTCTAGTTGTTTCCATGTATAAACGAGTCAAGAATGAAGCTATAAGTTGTTTTCAAGTTCAAACGAGTTAAGAATGAAGCTATAAGTGTCTTTCAAGTTCAATCGAGTTAAGAATGAAGCCTTAAATTGTTACAAATTGTTTTCATGTACAAATGAGTCAAGAATGATGCTACAAGTTCTTTCAAGCTGTTTCCATGTATAAACGAGTCAAGAATGAAGCTATAAGTTGTTTTCAAATTCAAACGAGTCAAGAATAAAGCTATAAGTGGCTTTCATGTTCAAACGAGTTAAGAATGAAGTCTTATATTATTACAAATTGTTTTCATGTACAAATGAGTCAAGAATGATGCTAGAAGTTCTTTCAAGTTGTTTCCAAGTATAAACGAGTCAAGAATGATCCTATAAGTTGTTTTCAAGTTCAAACGAGTCAAGAACGAAGCTATAATTTGTTTTCAAGTTCAAACGAGCCAAGAACGAAGCCTCAAATTATTATGAATTATTTTCATGTTCAAATGAGTGAAGATTGATCCTACGAGTTTTTACAAGTTATTTCCATGTACAAACGAGTCAAGAATGAAGCTATAAGTGTCTTTCAAGTTCAATCGAGTTAAGAATGAAGCCTTAAATCGTTACAAATTGTTTTCATGTACAAATGAGTCAAGAATGATGCTAGAAGTTCTTTCAAGCTGTTTCCAAGTATAAACGAGTCAAGAATGATCCTATAAGTTGTTTTCAAGTTCAAACGAGTCAAGAACGAAGCTATA
Source organism: Oenanthe sinensis (assembly GCA_028671895.1). Taxonomy (NCBI): domain Eukaryota; kingdom Viridiplantae; phylum Streptophyta; class Magnoliopsida; order Apiales; family Apiaceae; genus Oenanthe; species Oenanthe sinensis. The sequence goes on from JAPMAC010000212.1 coordinate 11,645,137, forward strand.
ATTTGTTTTCAAGTTCAAACGAGTCAAGAACGAAGCCTCAAATTATTACGAATTATTTTCATGTTCAAATGAGTGAAGATTGATCCTACGAGTTTTTACAAGTTATTTCCATGTACAAACGAGTCAAGAATGAAGCTATAAGTGGCTTTCAAGTTCAAACAAGTTAAGAATGAAGCCTTATATTGTTACAAATTGTTTTCATGTACAAATGAGTCAAGAATGATGCTAGAAGTTCTTTCAAGTTGTTTCCAAGTATAAACGAGTCAAGAATGATCCTATAAGTTGTTTTCAAGTTCAAACGAGTCAAGAACGAAGCTATAATTTGTTTTCAAGTTCAAACGAGTCAAGAACGAAGCCTCAAATTATTACGAATTATTTTCATGTTCAAATGAGTGAAGATTGATCCTACGAGTTTTTACAAGTTATTTACATGTACAAACGGGTCAAGAATGAAGCTATAAGTGGCTTTCAAGTTCAAACAAGTTAATAATGAAGCCTTATATTGTTACAAATTGTTTTCATGTACAAATGAGTCAAGAATGATGCTAGAAGTTCTTTCAAGATGTTTCCAAGTATAAACGAGTCAAGAATGATCCTATAAGTTGTTTTCAAGTTCAAACGAGTCAAGAATAAAGCTATAATTTGTTTTCAAGTTAAAACGAGTCAAGAACGAAGCCTCAAATTATTACGAATTGTTTTCATGTTCAAATGAGTAAAGATTGATCCTACGAGTTTTTACAAGTTATTTCCATGTACAAACGGGTCAAGAATGAAGCTATAAGTGGCTTTCAAGTTCAAACCAGTTAAAAATGAAGCCTTATATTGTTACAAATTGTTTTCATGTACAAATGAGTCAAGAATGATGCTTGAAGTTCTTTCAAGTTGTTTCCATGTATAAATGAGTCAAGAATGAAGCTATAAGTTGTTTTCAAGTTCAAACGAGTCAAGAATAAAGCTATAAGTGGCTTTCAAGTTCAAACTAGTTAAGAATGAAGCCTTATATTGTTACAAATTGTTTTCATGTACAAATGAGTCAAGAATGATGCTAGAAGTTCTTTCAAGTTGTTTCCATGTATAAACGAGTCAAGAATGAAGCTATAAGTTGTTTTCAAGTTCAAACGAGTTAAGAATGAAGCTATAAGTGTCTTTCAAGTTCAATCGAGTTAAGAATGAAGCCTTAAATCGTTACAAATTGTTTTCATGTACAAATGAGTCAAGAATGATGCTAGCAGTTCTTTCAAGCTGTTTCCAAGTATAAACGAGTCAAGAATGATCCTATAAGTTGTTTTCAAGTTCAAACGAGTCAAGAATAAAGCTATAATTTGTTTTCAAGTTAAAACGAGTCAAGAACGAAGCCTCAAATTATTACGAATTGTTTTCATGTTTAAATGAGTAAAGATTGATCCTACGAGTTTTTAAAAGTTATTTCCATGTACAAACGGGTCAAGAATGAAGCTATAGTGGCTTTCAAGTTCAAACGAGTTAAGAATGAAGCCTTAAATTGTTACAAATTGTTTTCATGTACAAATGAGTAAAGAATGATGTTAGAAGTTCTTTCAAGCTGTTTCAAAGTATAAACGAGTCAAGAATGATCCTATAAGTTGTTTTCAAGTTCAAACGAGTCAAGAATAAAGCTATAATTTGTTTTCAAGTTAAAACGAGTCAAGAATGAAGCCTCAAATTATTACGAATTGTTTTCATGTTCAAATGAGTAAAGATTGATCCTACGAGTTTTTACAAGTTATTTCCATGTACAAACGGGTCAAGAATGAAGCTATAAGTGGCTTTCAAGTTCAAACCAGTTAAAAATGAAGCCTTATATTGTTACAAATTGTTTTCATGTACAAATGAGTCAAGAATGATGCTTGAAATTCTTTCAAGTTGTTTCCATTTATAAATGAGTCAAGAATGAAGCTATAAGTTGTTTTCAAGTTCAAACGAGTCAAAAATAAAGCTATAAGTGGCTTTCAAGTTCAAACCAGTTAAGAATGAAGCCTTATATTGTTACAAATTGTTTTCATGTACAAATGAGTCAAGAATGATGCTAGAAGTTCTTTCAAGTTGTTTCCATGTATAAACGAGTCAAGAATGAAGCTATAAGTTGTTTTCAAGTTCAAACGAGTTAAGAATGAAGCTATAAGTGTCTTTCAAGTTCAATCGAGTTAAGAATGAAGCCTTAAATCGTTACAAATTGTTTTCATGTACAAATGAGTCAAGAATGATGCTAGAAGTTCTTTCAAGCTGTTTCCAAGTATAAACGAGTCAAGAATGATCCTATAAGTTGTTTTCAAGTTCAAACGAGTCAAGAATAAAGCTATAATTTGTTTTCAAGTTAAAACGAGTCAAGAACGAAGCCTCAAATTATTACGAATTGTTTTCATGTTTAAATGAGTAAAGATTGATCCTACGAGTTTTTACAAGTTATTTCCATGTACAAACGGGTCAAGAATGAAGCTATAGAGGCTTTCAAGTTCAAACGAGTTAAGAATGAAGCCTTAAATTGTTACAAATTGTTTTCATGTACAAATGAGTAAAGAATGATGCTAGAAGTTCTTTCAAGCTGTTTCCAAGTATAAACGAGTCAAGAATCATCCTATAAGTTGTTTTCAAGTTCAAACGAGTCAAGAATAAAGCTATAATTTATTTTCAAGTTAAAACGAGTCAAGAATGAAGCCTCAAATTATTACGAATTGTTTTCATGTTCAAATGAGTAAAGATTGATCCTACGAGTTTTTACAAGTTATTTCCATGTACAAACGGGTCAAGAATGAAGCTATAAGTTGTTTTCAAGTTCAAACGAGTTAAGAATGAAGCTATAAGTGTCTTTCAAGTTCAATCGAGTTAAGAATGAAGCCTTAAATCGTTACAAATTGTTTTCATGTACAAATGAGTCAAGAATGATGCTAGAAGTTCTTTCAAGCTGTTTCCAAGTATAAACGAGTCAAGAATGATCCTATAAGTTGTTTTCAAGTTCAAACGAGTCAAGAATAAAGCTATAATTTGTTTTCAAGTTAAAACGAGTCAAGAATGAAGCCTCAAATTATTACGAATTGTTTTCATGTTCAAATGAGTAAAGATTGATCCTACGAGTTTTTACAAGTTATTTCCATGTACAAACGGGTCAAGAATGAAGCTATAAGTGGCTTTCAAGTTCAAACCAGTTAAAAATGAAGCCTTATATTGTTACAAATTGTTTTCATGTACAAATGAGTCAAGAATGATGCTTGAAGTTCTTTCAAGTTGTTTCCATGTATAAATGAGTCAAGAATGAAGCTATAAGTTGTTTTCAAGTTCAAACGAGTCAAGAATAAAGCTATAAGTGGCTTTCAAGTTCAAACCAGTTAAGAATGAAGCCTTGTATTGTTACAAATTGTTTTCATGTACAAATGAGTCAAGAATGATGCTAGAAGTTCTTTCAAGTTGTTTCCATGTATAAACGAGTCAAGAATGAAGCTATAAGTTGTTTTCAAGTTCAAACGAGTTAAGAATGAAGCTATAAGTGTCTTTCAAGTTCAATCGAGTTAAGAATGAAGCCTTAAATCGTTACAAATTGTTTTCATGTACAAATGAGTCAAGAATGATGCTAGCAGTTCTTTCAAGCTGTTTCCAAGTATAAACGAGTCAAGAATGATCCTATAAGTTGTTTTCAAGTTCAAACGAGTCAAGAATAAAGCTATAATTTGTTTTCAAGTTAAAACGAGTCAAGAACGAAGCCTCAAATTATTACGAATTGTTTTCATGTTTAAATGAGTAAAGATTGATCCTACGAGTTTTTACAAGTTATTTCCATGTACAAACGGGTCAAGAATGAAGCTATAGAGGCTTTCAAGTTCAAACGAGTTAAGAATGAAGCCTTAAATTGTTACAAATTGTTTTCATGTACAAATGAGTAAAGAATGATGCTAGAAGTTCTTTCAAGCTGTTTCCAAGTATAAACGAGTCAAGAATCATCCTATAAGTTGTTTTCAAGTTCAAACGAGTCAAGAATAAAGCTATAATTTATTTTCAAGTTAAAACGAGTCAAGAATGAAGCCTCAAATTATTACGAATTGTTTTCATGTTCAAATGAGTAAAGATTGATCCTACGAGTTTTTACAAGTTATTTCCATGTACAAACGGGTCAAGAATGAAGCTATAAGTTGTTTTCAAGTTCAAACGAGTTAAGAATGAAGCTATAAGTGTCTTTCAAGTTCAATCGAGTTAAGAATGAAGCCTTAAATCGTTACAAATTGTTTTCATGTACAAATGAGTCAAGAATGATGCTAGAAGTTCTTTCAAGCTGTTTCCAAGTATAAACGAGTCAAGAATGATCCTATAAGTTGTTTTCAAGTTCAAACGAGTCAAGAATAAAGCTATAATTTGTTTTCAAGTTAAAACGAGTCAAGAATGAAGCCTCAAATTATTACGAATTGTTTTCATGTTCAAATGAGTAAAGATTGATCCTACGAGTTTTTACAAGTTATTTCCATGTACAAACGGGTCAAGAATGAAGCTATAAGTGGCTTTCAAGTTCAAACCAGTTAAAAATGAAGCCTTATATTGTTACAAATTGTTTTCATGTACAAATGAGTCAAGAATGATGCTTGAAGTTCTTTCAAGTTGTTTCCATGTATAAATGAGTCAAGAATGAAGCTATAAGTTGTTTTCAAGTTCAAACGAGTCAAGAATAAAGCTATAAGTGGCTTTCAAGTTCAAACCAGTTAAGAATGAAGCCTTGTATTGTTACAAATTGTTTTCATGTACAAATGAGTCAAGAATGATGCTAGAAGTTCTTTCAAGTTGTTTCCATGTATAAACGAGTCAAGAATGAAGCTATAAGTTGTTTTCAAGTTCAAACGAGTTAAGAATGAAGCTATAAGTGTCTTTCAAGTTCAATCGAGTTAAGAATGAAGCCTTAAATCGTTACAAATTGTTTTCATGTACAAATGAGTCAAGAATGATGCTAGCAGTTCTTTCAAGCTGTTTCCAAGTATAAACGAGTCAAGAATGATCCTATAAGTTGTTTTCAAGTTCAAACGAGTCAAGAATAAAGCTATAATTTGTTTTCAAGTTAAAACGAGTCAAGAACGAAGCCTCAAATTATTACGAATTGTTTTCATGTTTAAATGAGTAAAGATTGATCCTACGAGTTTTTAAAAGTTATTTCCATGTACAAACGGGTCAAGAATGAAGCTATAGTGGCTTTCAAGTTCAAACGAGTTAAGAATGAAGCCTTAAATTGTTACAAATTGTTTTCATGTACAAATGAGTAAAGAATGATGTTAGAAGTTCTTTCAAGCTGTTTCAAAGTATAAACGAGTCAAGAATGATCCTATAAGTTGTTTTCAAGTTCAAACGAGTCAAGAATAAAGCTATAATTTGTTTTCAAGTTAAAACGAGTCAAGAATGAAGTCTCAAATTATTACGAATTGTTTTCATGTTCAAATGAGTAAAGATTGATCCTACGAGTTTTTACAAGTTATTTCCATGTACAAACGGGTCAAGAATGAAGCTATAAGTGGCTTTCAAGTTCAAACCAGTTAAAAATGAAGCCTTATATTGTTACAAATTGTTTTCATGTACAAATGAGTCAAGAATGATGCTTGAAATTCTTTCAAGTTGTTTCCATGTATAAATGAGTCAAGAATGAAGCTATAAGTTGTTTTCAAGTTCAAACGAGTCAAAAATAAAGCTATAAGTGGCTTTCAAGTTCAAACCAGTTAAGAATGAAGCCTTATATTGTTACAAATTGTTTTCATGTACAAATGAGTCAAGAATGATGCTAGAAGTTCTTTCAAGTTGTTTCCATGTATAAACGAGTCAAGAATGAAGCTATAAGTTGTTTTCAAGTTCAAACGAGTTAAGAATGAAGCTATAAGTGTCTTTCAAGTTCAATCGAGTTAAGAATGAAGCCTTAAATCGTTACAAATTGTTTTCATGTACAAATGAGTCAAGAATGATGCTAGAAGTTCTTTCAAGCTGTTTCCAAGTATAAACGAGTCAAGAATGATCCTATAAGTTGTTTTCAAGTTCAAACGAGTCAAGAATAAAGCTATAATTTGTTTTCAAGTTAAAACGAGTCAAGAACGAAGCCTCAAATTATTACGAATTGTTTTCATGTTTAAATGAGTAAAGATTGATCCTACGAGTTTTTACAAGTTATTTCCATGTACAAACGGGTCAAGAATGAAGCTATAGAGGCTTTCAAGTTCAAACGAGTTAAGAATGAAGCCTTAAATTGTTACAAATTGTTTTCATGTACAAATGAGTAAAGAATGATGCTAGAAGTTCTTTCAAGCTGTTTCCAAGTATAAACGAGTCAAGAATCATCCTATAAGTTGTTTTCAAGTTCAAACGAGTCAAGAATAAAGCTATAATTTATTTTCAAGTTAAAACGAGTCAAGAATGAAGCCTCAAATTATTACGAATTGTTTTCATGTTCAAATGAGTAAAGATTGATCCTACGAGTTTTTACAAGTTATTTCCATGTACAAACGGGTCAAGAATGAAGCTATAAGTTGTTTTCAAGTTCAAACGAGTTAAGAATGAAGCTATAAGTGTCTTTCAAGTTCAATCGAGTTAAGAATGAAGCCTTAAATCGTTACAAATTGTTTTCATGTACAAATGAGTCAAGAATGATGCTAGAAGTTCTTTCAAGCTGTTTCCAAGTATAAACGAGTCAAGAATGATCCTATAAGTTGTTTTCAAGTTCAAACGAGTCAAGAATAAAGATATAATTTGTTTTCAAGTTAAAACGAGTCAAGAATGAAGCCTCAAATTATTACGAATTGTTTTCATGTTCAAATGAGTAAAGATTGATCCTACGAGTTTTTACAAGTTATTTCCATGTACAAACGGGTCAAGAATGAAGCTATAAGTGGCTTTCAAGTTCAAACCAGTTAAAAATGAAGCCTTATATTGTTACAAATTGTTTTCATGTACAAATGAGTCAAGAATGATGCTTGAAGTTCTTTCAAGTTGTTTCCATGTATAAATGAGTCAAGAATGAAGCTATAAGTTGTTTTCAAGTTCAAACGAGTCAAGAATAAAGCTATAAGTGGCTTTCAAGTTCAAACCAGTTAAGAATGAAGCCTTGTATTGTTACAAATTGTTTTCATGTACAAATGAGTCAAGAATGATGCTAGAAGTTCTTTCAAGTTGTTTCCAAGTGAAAACGAGTCAAGAATGATCCTATAAGTTGTTTTCAAGTTCAAACGAGTCAAGAATGAAGCTATAATTTGTTTTCAAGTTCAAACGAGTCAAGAACGAAGCCTCAAATTTTTACGAATTGTTTTCATGTTCAAATGAGTGAAGATTGATCCTACGAGTTTTTACAAGTTATTTTCATGTACAAACGAGTCAAGAATGAAGCTATAAGTGGCGTTCAAGTTCAAACAAGTTAAGAATGAAGCCTTATATTGTTACAAATTTTTTTCATGTACAAATGAGTCAAGAATGATGCTAGAAGTTCTATCAAGCTGTTTCCAAGTATAAACGAGTAAAGAATGATCCTATAAGTTGTTTTCAAGTTCAAACGAGTCAAGAACGAAGCTATAATTTGTTTTCAAGTTAAAACGAGTCAAGAACGAAGCCTCAAATTATTACGAATTGTTTTCATGTTTAAATGAGTAAAGATTGATCCTACGAGTTTTTACAAGTTATTTTCATGTACAAACGGGTCAAGAATGAAGCTATAGTGGCTTTCAAGTTCAAACGAGTTAAGAATGAAGCCTTAAATTGTTACAAATTGTTTTCATGTACAAATGAGTCAAGAATGATGCTAGAAGTTCTTTCAAGCTGTTTCCAAGTATAAACGAGTCAAGAATTATCCTATAAGTTGTTTTCAAGTTCAAACGAGTCAAGAACGAAGCTATAATTTGTTTTCAAGTTAAAACGAGTCAAGAACGAAGCCTCAAATTATTACGAATTGTTTTCATGTTCAAATGAGTGAAGATTGATCCTACGAGTTTTTACAAGTTATTTCCATGTACAAACGAGTCAAGAATGAAGCTATAAGTGGCGTTCAAGTTCAAACAAGTTAAGAATGAAGCCTTATATTGTTACAAATTGTTTTCATGTACAAATGAGTCAAGAATGATGCTAGAAGTTCTTTCAAGTTGTTTCCATGTATAAACGAGTCAAGAATGAAGCTATAAGTTGTTTTCAAGTTCAAACGAGTCAAGAATGAAGCTATAAGTGGCTTTCAAGTTCAATCGAGTTAAGAATGAAGTCTTAAATTGTTACAAATTGTTTTCAGGTACAAATGAGTCAAGACTGATGCTACAAGTTCTTTCAAGTTGTTTCCATTTATAAACGAGTCATGAATGAAGCTATAAGTTGTTTTCAAGTTCAAACGAGTCAAGAATAAAGCTATAAGTGGCTTTCATGTTCAAACGAGTTAAGAATGAAGTCTTATATTGTTACAAATTGTTTTCATGTACAAATGAGTCAAAATTGATGCTAGAAGTTCTTTCACGTTGTTTCCAAGTATAAACGAGTCAAGAATGATCCTATAAGTTGTTTTCAAGTTCAAACGAGTCAAGAATGAAGCTATAATTTGTTTTCAAGTTAAAACGAGTCAAGAACGAAGCCTCAAATTATTACGAATTGTTTTCATGTTTAAATGAGTAAAGATTGATCCTACGAGTTTTTACAAGTTATTTCCATGTACAAACGAGTCAAGAATGAAGCTATAAGTGGCTTTCAAGTTCAAACAAGTTAAGAATGAAGCCTTATATTGTTACAAATTGTTTTCATGTACAAATGAGTCAAGAATGATGCTAGAAGTTCTATCAAGCTATTTCCAAGTATAAACGAGTCAAGAATGATCCTATAAGTTGTTTTCAAGTTCAAACGAGTCAAGAACGAAGCTATAATTTGTTTTCAAGTTAAAACGAGTCAAGAACGAAGCCTCAAATTATTACAAATTGTTTTCATGTTTAAATGAGTAAAGATTGATCCTACGAGTTTTTACAAGTTATTTCCATGTACAAACGGGTCAAGAATGAAGCTATAGAGGCTTTCAAGTTCAAACGAGTTAAGAATGAAGCCTTAAATTGTTACAAATTGTTTTCATGTACAAATGAGTAAAGAATGATGCTAGAAGTTCTTTCAAGCTGTTTCCAAGTATAAACGAGTCAAGAATCATCCTATAAGTTGTTTTCAAGTTCAAACGAGTCAAGAATAAAGCTATAATTTATTTTCAAGTTAAAACGAGTCAAGAATGAAGCCTCAAATTATTACGAATTGTTTTCATGTTCAAATGAGTAAAGATTGATCCTACGAGTTTTTACAAGTTATTTCCATGTACAAACGGGTCAAGAATGAAGCTATAAGTTGTTTTCAAGTTCAAACGAGTTAAGAATGAAGCTATAAGTGTCTTTCAAGTTCAATCGAGTTAAGAATGAAGCCTTAAATCGTTACAAATTGTTTTCATGTACAAATGAGTCAAGAATGATGCTAGAAGTTCTTTCAAGCTGTTTCCAAGTATAAACGAGTCAAGAATGATCCTATAAGTTGTTTTCAAGTTCAAACGAGTCAAGAATAAAGCTATAATTTGTTTTCAAGTTAAAACGAGTCAAGAATGAAGCCTCAAATTATTACGAATTGTTTTCATGTTCAAATGAGTAAAGATTGATCCTACGAGTTTTTACAAGTTATTTCCATGTACAAACGGGTCAAGAATGAAGCTATAAGTGGCTTTCAAGTTCAAACCAGTTAAAAATGAAGCCTTATATTGTTACAAATTGTTTTCATGTACAAATGAGTCAAGAATGATGCTTGAAGTTCTTTCAAGTTGTTTCCATGTATAAATGAGTCAAGAATGAAGCTATAAGTTGTTTTCAAGTTCAAACGAGTCAAGAATAAAGCTATAAGTGGCTTTCAAGTTCAAACCAGTTAAGAATGAAGCCTTGTATTGTTACAAATTGTTTTCATGTACAAATGAGTCAAGAATGATGCTAGAAGTTCTTTCAAGTTGTTTCCATGTATAAACGAGTCAAGAATGAAGCTATAAGTTGTTTTCAAGTTCAAACGAGTTAAGAATGAAGCTATAAGTGTCTTTCAAGTTCAATCGAGTTAAGAATGAAGCCTTAAATCGTTACAAATTGTTTTCATGTACAAATGAGTCAAGAATGATGCTAGCAGTTCTTTCAAGCTGTTTCCAAGTATAAACGAGTCAAGAATGATCCTATAAGTTGTTTTCAAGTTCAAACGAGTCAAGAATAAAGCTATAATTTGTTTTCAAGTTAAAACGAGTCAAGAACGAAGCCTCAAATTATTACGAATTGTTTTCATGTTTAAATGAGTAAAGATTGATCCTACGAGTTTTTAAAAGTTATTTCCATGTACAAACGGGTCAAGAATGAAGCTATAGTGGCTTTCAAGTTCAAACGAGTTAAGAATGAAGCCTTAAATTGTTACAAATTGTTTTCATGTACAAATGAGTAAAGAATGATGTTAGAAGTTCTTTCAAGCTGTTTCAAAGTATAAACGAGTCAAGAATGATCCTATAAGTTGTTTTCAAGTTCAAACGAGTCAAGAATAAAGCTATAATTTGTTTTCAAGTTAAAACGAGTCAAGAATGAAGTCTCAAATTATTACGAATTGTTTTCATGTTCAAATGAGTAAAGATTGATCCTACGAGTTTTTACAAGTTATTTCCATGTACAAACGGGTCAAGAATGAAGCTATAAGTGGCTTTCAAGTTCAAACCAGTTAAAAATGAAGCCTTATATTGTTACAAATTGTTTTCATGTACAAATGAGTCAAGAATGATGCTTGAAATTCTTTCAAGTTGTTTCCATGTATAAATGAGTCAAGAATGAAGCTATAAGTTGTTTTCAAGTTCAAACGAGTCAAAAATAAAGCTATAAGTGGCTTTCAAGTTCAAACCAGTTAAGAATGAAGCCTTATATTGTTACAAATTGTTTTCATGTACAAATGAGTCAAGAATGATGCTAGAAGTTCTTTCAAGTTGTTTCCATGTATAAACGAGTCAAGAATGAAGCTATAAGTTGTTTTCAAGTTCAAACGAGTTAAGAATGAAGCTATAAGTGTCTTTCAAGTTCAATCGAGTTAAGAATGAAGCCTTAAATCGTTACAAATTGTTTTCATGTACAAATGAGTCAAGAATGATGCTAGAAGTTCTTTCAAGCTGTTTCCAAGTATAAACGAGTCAAGAATGATCCTATAAGTTGTTTTCAAGTTCAAACGAGTCAAGAATAAAGCTATAATTTGTTTTCAAGTTAAAACGAGTCAAGAACGAAGCCTCAAATTATTACGAATTGTTTTCATGTTTAAATGAGTAAAGATTGATCCTACGAGTTTTTACAAGTTATTTCCATGTACAAACGGGTCAAGAATGAAGCTATAGAGGCTTTCAAGTTCAAACGAGTTAAGAATGAAGCCTTAAATTGTTACAAATTGTTTTCATGTACAAATGAGTAAAGAATGATGCTAGAAGTTCTTTCAAGCTGTTTCCAAGTATAAACGAGTCAAGAATCATCCTATAAGTTGTTTTCAAGTTCAAACGAGTCAAGAATAAAGCTATAATTTATTTTCAAGTTAAAACGAGTCAAGAATGAAGCCTCAAATTATTACGAATTGTTTTCATGTTCAAATGAGTAAAGATTGATCCTACGAGTTTTTACAAGTTATTTCCATGTACAAACGGGTCAAGAATGAAGCTATAAGTTGTTTTCAAGTTCAAACGAGTTAAGAATGAAGCTATAAGTGTCTTTCAAGTTCAATCGAGTTAAGAATGAAGCCTTAAATCGTTACAAATTGTTTTCATGTACAAATGAGTCAAGAATGATGCTAGAAGTTCTTTCAAGCTGTTTCCAAGTATAAACGAGTCAAGAATGATCCTATAAGTTGTTTTCAAGTTCAAACGAGTCAAGAATAAAGATATAATTTGTTTTCAAGTTAAAACGAGTCAAGAATGAAGCCTCAAATTATTACGAATTGTTTTCATGTTCAAATGAGTAAAGATTGATCCTACGAGTTTTTACAAGTTATTTCCATGTACAAACGGGTCAAGAATGAAGCTATAAGTGGCTTTCAAGTTCAAACCAGTTAAAAATGAAGCCTTATATTGTTACAAATTGTTTTCATGTACAAATGAGTCAAGAATGATGCTTGAAGTTCTTTCAAGTTGTTTCCATGTATAAATGAGTCAAGAATGAAGCTATAAGTTGTTTTCAAGTTCAAACGAGTCAAGAATAAAGCTATAAGTGGCTTTCAAGTTCAAACCAGTTAAGAATGAAGCCTTGTATTGTTACAAATTGTTTTCATGTACAAATGAGTCAAGAATGATGCTAGAAGTTCTTTCAAGTTGTTTCCAAGTGAAAACGAGTCAAGAATGATCCTATAAGTTGTTTTCAAGTTCAAACGAGTCAAGAATGAAGCTATAATTTGTTTTCAAGTTCAAACGAGTCAAGAACGAAGCCTCAAATTTTTACGAATTGTTTTCATGTTCAAATGAGTGAAGATTGATCCTACGAGTTTTTACAAGTTATTTTCATGTACAAACGAGTCAAGAATGAAGCTATAAGTGGCGTTCAAGTTCAAACAAGTTAAGAATGAAGCCTTATATTGTTACAAATTTTTTTCATGTACAAATGAGTCAAGAATGATGCTAGAAGTTCTATCAAGCTGTTTCCAAGTATAAACGAGTAAAGAATGATCCTATAAGTTGTTTTCAAGTTCAAACGAGTCAAGAACGAAGCTATAATTTGTTTTCAAGTTAAAACGAGTCAAGAACGAAGCCTCAAATTATTACGAATTGTTTTCATGTTTAAATGAGTAAAGATTGATCCTACGAGTTTTTACAAGTTATTTTCATGTACAAACGGGTCAAGAATGAAGCTATAGTGGCTTTCAAGTTCAAACGAGTTAAGAATGAAGCCTTAAATTGTTACAAATTGTTTTCATGTACAAATGAGTCAAGAATGATGCTAGAAGTTCTTTCAAGCTGTTTCCAAGTATAAACGAGTCAAGAATTATCCTATAAGTTGTTTTCAAGTTCAAACGAGTCAAGAACGAAGCTATAATTTGTTTTCAAGTTAAAACGAGTCAAGAACGAAGCCTCAAATTATTACGAATTGTTTTCATGTTCAAATGAGTGAAGATTGATCCTACGAGTTTTTACAAGTTATTTCCATGTACAAACGAGTCAAGAATGAAGCTATAAGTGGCGTTCAAGTTCAAACAAGTTAAGAATGAAGCCTTATATTGTTACAAATTGTTTTCATGTACAAATGAGTCAAGAATGATGCTAGAAGTTCTTTCAAGTTGTTTCCATGTATAAACGAGTCAAGAATGAAGCTATAAGTTGTTTTCAAGTTCAAACGAGTCAAGAATGAAGCTATAAGTGGCTTTCAAGTTCAATCGAGTTAAGAATGAAGTCTTAAATTGTTACAAATTGTTTTCAGGTACAAATGAGTCAAGACTGATGCTACAAGTTCTTTCAAGTTGTTTCCATTTATAAACGAGTCATGAATGAAGCTATAAGTTGTTTTCAAGTTCAAACGAGTCAAGAATAAAGCTATAAGTGGCTTTCATGTTCAAACGAGTTAAGAATGAAGTCTTATATTGTTACAAATTGTTTTCATGTACAAATGAGTCAAAATTGATGCTAGAAGTTCTTTCACGTTGTTTCCAAGTATAAACGAGTCAAGAATGATCCTATAAGTTGTTTTCAAGTTCAAACGAGTCAAGAATGAAGCTATAATTTGTTTTCAAGTTAAAACGAGTCAAGAACGAAGCCTCAAATTATTACGAATTGTTTTCATGTTTAAATGAGTAAAGATTGATCCTACGAGTTTTTACAAGTTATTTCCATGTACAAACGAGTCAAGAATGAAGCTATAAGTGGCTTTCAAGTTCAAACAAGTTAAGAATGAAGCCTTATATTGTTACAAATTGTTTTCATGTACAAATGAGTCAAGAATGATGCTAGAAGTTCTATCAAGCTATTTCCAAGTATAAACGAGTCAAGAATGATCCTATAAGTTGTTTTCAAGTTCAAACGAGTCAAGAACGAAGCTATAATTTGTTTTCAAGTTAAAACGAGTCAAGAACGAAGCCTCAAATTATTACAAATTGTTTTCATGTTTAAATGAGTGAAGATTGATCCTACGAGTTTTTACAAGTTATTTCCATGTACAAACGGGTCAAGAATGAAGCTATAGTGGCTTTCAAGTTCAAACGAGTTAAGAATGAAGCCTTAAATTGTTACAAATTGTTTTCACGTACAAATGAGTCAAGAATGATGCTAGAAGTTCTTTCAAGCTGTTTCCAAGTATAAACGAGTCAAGAATTATCCTATAAGTTGTTTTCAAGTTCAAACGAGTCAAGAACGAAGCTATAATTTGTTTTCAAGTTAAAACGAGTCAAGAACGAAGCCTCAAATTATTACGAATTGTTTTCATATTCAAATGAGTAAAGACTGATCCTACGAGTTTTTACAAGTTATTTCCATGTACAAACGGGTCAAGAATGAAGCTATAAGTGGCTTTCAAGTTCAAACCAGTTAAAAATGAAGCCTTATGTTGTTACAAATTGTTTTCATGTACAAATGAGTCAAGAATGATGCTTGAAGTTCTTTCAAGTTGTTTCCATGTATAAATGAGTCAAGAATGAAGCTATAAGTTGTTTTCAAGTTCAAACGAGTCAAGAATGAAGCTATAAGTGGCTTTCAAGTTCAATCGAGTTAAGAATGAAGTCTTAAATTGTTACAAATTGTTTTCATGTACAAATGAGTCAAGACTGATGCTACAAGTTCTTTCAAGTTGTTTCCATTTATAAACGAGTCATGAATGAAGCTATAAGTTGTTTTCAAGTTCAAACGAGTCAAGAATAAAGCTATAAGTGGCTTTCATGTTCAAACGAGTTAAGAATGAAGTCTTATATTGTTACAAATTGTTTTCATGTACAAATGAGTCAAAATTGATGCTAGAAGTTCTTTCACGTTGTTTCCAAGTATAAACGAGTCAAGAATGATCCTATAAGTTGTTTTCAAGTTCAAACGAGTCAAGAATGAAGCTATAATTTGTTTTCAAGTTCAAACGAGTCAAGAACGAAGCCTCAAATTATTACGAATTGTTTTCATGTTCAAATGAGTGAAGATTGATCCTACGAGTTTTTACAAGTTATTTCCATGTACAAACGAGTCAAGAATGAAGCTATAAGTGGCTTTCAAGTTCAAACAAGTTAAGAATGAAGCCTTATATTGTTACAAATTGTTTTCATGTACAAATGAGTCAAGAATGATGCTAGAAGTTCTATCAAGCTATTTCCAAGTATAAACGAGTCAAGAATGATCCTATAAGTTGTTTTCAAGTTCAAACGAGTCAAGAACGAAGCTATAATTTGTTTTCAAGTTAAAACGAGTCAAGAACGAAGTCTCAAATTATTACAAATTGTTTTCATGTTTAAATGAGTGAAGATTGATCCTACGAGTTTTTACAAGTTATTTCCATGTACAAACGGGTCAAGAATGAAGCTATAGTGGCTTTCAAGTTCAAACGAGTTAAGAATGAAGCCTTAAATTGTTACAAATTGTTTTCATGTACAAATGAGTCAAGAATGATGCTAGAAGTTCTTTCAAGCTGTTTCCAAGTATAAACGAGTCAAGAATGATCCTATAAGTTGTTTTCAAGTTCAAACGAGTCAAGAATAAAGCTATAATTTGTTTTCAAGTTAAAACGAGTCAAGAACGAAGCCTCAAATTATTACGAATTGTTTTCATATTCAAATGAGTAAAGACTGATCCTACGAGTTTTTACAAGTTATTTCCATGTACAAACGGGTCAAGAATGAAGCTATAAGTGGCTTTCAAGTTCAAACCAGTTAAAAATGAAGCCTTATGTTGTTACAAATTGTTTTCATGTACAAATGAGTCAAGAATGATGCTTGAAGTTCTTTCAAGTTGTTTCCATGTATAAATGAGTCAAGAATGAAGCTATAAGTTGTTTTCAAGTTCAAACGAGTCAAGAATGAAGCTATAAGTGGCTTTCAAGTTCAATCGAGTTAAGAATGAAGTCTTAAATTGTTACAAATTGTTTTCATGTACAAATGAGTCAAGACTGATGCTACAAGTTCTTTCAAGTTGTTTCCATTTATAAACGAGTCATGAATGAAGCTATAAGTTGTTTTCAAGTTCAAACGAGTCAAGAATAAAGCTATAAGTGGCTTTCATGTTCAAACGAGTTAAGAATGAAGTCTTATATTGTTACAAATTGTTTTCATGTACAAATGAGTCAAAATTGATGCTAGAAGTTCTTTCACGTTGTTTCCAAGTATAAACGAGTCAAGAATGATCCTATAAGTTGTTTTCAAGTTCAAACGAGTCAAGAATGAAGCTATAATTTGTTTTCAAGTTAAAACGAGTCAAGAACGAAGCCTCAAATTATTACGAATTGTTTTCATGTTTAAATGAGTAATGATTGATCCTACGAGTTTTTACAAGTTATTTCCATGTACAAACGAGTCAAGAATGAAGCTATAAGTGGCTTTCAAGTTCAAACGAGTTAAGAATGAAGCCTTAAATTGTTAAAAATTGTTTTCATGTACAAATGAGTCAAGAATGATGCTAGAAGTTCTTTCAAGCTGTTTCCAAGTATAAACGAGTCAAGAATTATCCTATAAGTTGTTTTCAAGTTCAAACGAGTCAAGAACGAAGCTATAATTTGTTTTCAAGTTAAAACGAGTCAAGAACGAAGCCTCAAATTATTACGAATTGTTTTCATATTCAAATGAGTAAAGACTGATCCTACGAGTTTTTACAAGTTATTTCCATGTACAAACGGGTCAAGAATGAAGCTATAAGTGGCTTTCAAGTTCAAACCAGTTAAAAATGAAGCCTTATGTTGTTACAAATTGTTTTCATGTACAAATGAGTCAAGAATGATGCTTGAAGTTCTTTCAAGTTGTTTCCATGTATAAATGAGTCAAGAATGAAGCTATAAGTTGTTTTCAAGTTCAAACGAGTCAAGAATAAATCTATAAGTGGCTTTCAAGTTCAAACCAGTTAAGAATGAAGCCTTGTATTGTTACAAATTGTTTTCATGTACAAATGAGTCAAGAATGATGGTAGAAGTTCTTTCAAGTTGTTTCCAAGTATAAACGAGTCAAGAATGATCCTATAAGTTGTTTTCAAGTTCAAACGAGTCAAGAATGAAGCTATAATTTGTTTTCAAGTTCAAACGAGTCAAGAACGAAGCCTCAAATTATTACGAATTGTTTTCATGTTCAAATGAGTGAAGATTGATCCTACGAGTTTTTACAAGTTATTTCCATGTACAAACGAGTCAAGAATGAAGCTATAAGTGGCGTTCAAGTTCAAACAAGTTAAGAATGAGGCCTTATATTGTTACAAATTGTTTTCATGTACAAATGAGTCAAGAATGATGCTAGAAGTTCTTTCAAGTTGTTTCCATGTATAAACGAGTCAAGAATGAAGCTATAAGTTGTTTTCAAGTTCAAACGAGTCAAGAATGAAGCTATAAGTGGCTTTCAAGTTCAATCGAGTTAAGAATGAAGCCTTAAATTGTTACAAATTGTTTTCATGTACAAATGAGTCAAGACTGATGCTACAAGTTCTTTCAAGTTGTTTCCATTTATAAACGAGTCATGAATGAAGCTATAAGTTGTTTTCAAGTTCAAACGAGTCAAGAATAAAGCTATAAGTGGCTTTCATGTTCAAACCAGTTAAGAATGAAGTTTAATATTGTTACAAATTGTTTTCATGTACAAATGAGTCAAAATTGATGCTAGAAGTTCTTTCAAGTTGTTTCCAAGTATAAACGAGTCAAGAATGATCCTATAAGTTGTTTTCAAGTTCAAACGAGTCAAGAATGAAGCTATAATTTGTTTTCAAGTTAAAACGAGTCAAGAACGAAGCCTCAAATTATTACGTATTGTTTTCATGTTTAAATTAGTAAAGATTGATCCTACGAGTTTTTACAAGTTATTTCCATGTACAAACGAGTCAAGAATGAAGCTATAAGTGGCTTTCAAGTTCAAACAAGTTAAGAATGAAGCCTTATATTGTTACAAATTGTTTTCATGTACAAATGAGTCAAGAATGATGCTAGATGTTCTTTCAAGTTGTTTCCAAGTATAAACGAGTCAAGAATGATCTTATAAGTTGTTTTCAAGTTCAAACGAGTCAAGAATGAAGCTATAATTTGTTTTCAAGTTCAAACGAGTCAAGAACGAAGCCTCAAATTATTACGAATTATTTTCATGTTCAAATGAGTGAAGATTGATCCTACGAGTTTTTACAAGTTATTTACATGTACAAACGAGTCAAGAAAGAAGCTATAAGTGGCTTTCAAGTTCAAACAAGTTAAGAATGAAGCCTTATATTGTTACAAATTGTTTTCATGTACAAATGAGTCAAGAATGATGCTAGAAGTTCTTTCAAGTTGTTTCCATGTATAAACGAGTCAAGAATGAAGCTATAAGTTGTTTTCAAGTTCAAACGAGTCAAGAATGAAGCTATAAGTGTCTTTCAAGTTCAATCGAGTTAAGAATGAAGTCTTATATTGTTACAAATTGTTTTCATGTACAAATGAGTCAAGAATGATGCTAGAAGTTCTTTCAAGTTGTTTCCAAGTATAAACGAGTCAAGAATGATCCTATAAGTTGTTTTCAAGTTCAAACGAGTCAAGAATGAAGCTATAATTTGTTTTCAAGTTAAAACGAGTCAAGAACGAAGCCTCAAATTATTACGTATTCTTTTCATGTTTAAATGAGTAAAGATTGATCCTACGAGTTTTTACAAGTTATTTCCATGTACAAACGGGTCAAGAATGAAGCTATAAGTGGCTTTCAAGTTCAAACGAGTTAAGAATGAAGCCTTAAATTGTTACAAATTGTTTTGATGTACAAATGAATCAAGAATGATGCTAGAAGTTCTTTCAAGCTGTTTCCAAGTACAAACGAGTCAAGAATGATCCTATAAGTTGTTTTCAAGTTCAAACGAGTCAAGAATAAAGCTATAATTTGGTTTCAAGTTAAAACGAGTCAAGAACGAAGCCGCAAATTATTACGAATTGTTTTCATGTTCAAATGAGTAAAGATTGATCCTACGAGTTTTTACAAGTTATTTCCATGTACAAACGGGTCAAGAATGAAGCTATAAGTGGCTTTCAAGTTCAAACCAGTTAAAAATGAAGGCTTATATTGTTACAAATTGTTTTCATGTACAAATGAGTCAAGAATGATGCTAGAAGTTCTTTCAAGTTGTTTCCATGTATAAACGAGTCAAGAATGAAGCTATAAGTTGTTTTCCAGTTCAAACGAGTCTAGAATGAAGCTATAAGTGGCTTTCAAGTTCAATCGAGTTAAGAATGAAGCCTTAAATTGTTACAAATTGTTTTCATGTACAAATGAGTCAAGAATGATGCTACAAGTTCTTTCAAGTTGTTTCCATTTATAAACGAGTCAAGAATGAAGCTATAAGTTGTTTTCAAGTTCAAACGAGTCAAGAATGAAGCTATAAGTGTCTTTCAAGTTCAATCGAGTTAAGAATGAAGCCTTATATTGTTACAAATTGTTTTCATGTACAAATGAGTCAAGAATGATGCTTGAAGTTCTTTCAAGTTGTTTCCATGTATAAACGAGTTAAGAATGAAGCTATAAGTTATTTTCAAGTTCAAACGAGTCAAGAATAAAGCTATAAGTGGCTTTCAAGTTCAAACCAGTTAAGAATGAAGCCTTATATTGTTACAAATTGTTTTCATGTACAAATGAGTCAAGAATGATGCTAGAAGTTCTTTCAAGTTGTTTCCAAGTATAAACGAGTCAAGAATGATCCTATAAGTTGTTTTCAAGTTCAAACGAGTCAAGAATGAAGCTATAATTTGTTTTCAAGTTCAAACGAGTCGAGAACGAAGCCTCAAATTATTACGAATTGTTTTCATGTTCAAATGAGTGAAGATTGATCCTACGAGTTTTTACAAGTTATTTCCATGTACAAACGGGTCAAGAATGAAGCTATAGTGGCTTTCAAGTTCAAACGAGTTAAGAATGAAGCCTTAAATTGTTACAAATTGTTTTGATGTACAAATGAGTCAAGAATGATGCTAGAAGTTCTTTCAAGCTGTTTCCAAGTATAAACGAGTCAAGAATGATCCTATAAGTTGTTTTCAAGTTCAAACGAGTCAAGAATGAAGCTATAAGTGTCTTTCAAGTTCAATCGAGTTAAGAATGAAGCCTTAAATTGTTACAAATTGTTTTCATGTACAAATGAGTCAAGACTGATGCTACAAGTTCTTTCAAGTTGTTTCCATTTATAAACGAGTCATGAATGAAGCTATAAGTTGTTTTCAAGTTCAAACGAGTCAAGAATAAAGCTATAAGTGGCTTTCATGTTCAAACCAGTTAAGAATGAAGTTTAATATTGTTACAAATTGTTTTCATGTACAAATGAGTCAAGAATGATGCTAGATGTTCTTTCAAGTTGTTTCCAAGTATAAACGAGTCAAGAATGATCCTATAAGTTGTTTTCAAGTTCAAACGAGTCAAGAATGAAGCTATAATTTGTTTTCAAGTTAAAACGAGTCAAGAACGAAGCCTCAAATTATTACGTATTGTTTTCATGTTTAAATGAGTAAAGATTGATCCTACGAGTTTTTACAAGTTATTTCCATGTACAAACGAGTCAAGAATGAAGCTATAAGTGGCTTTCAAGTTCAAACAAGTTAAGAATGAAGCCTTATATTGTTACAAATTGTTTTCATGTACAAATGAGTCAAGAATGATGCTAGATGTTCTTTCAAGTTGTTTCCAAGTATAAACGAGTCAAGAATGATCCTATAAGTTGTTTTCAAGTTCAAACGAGTCAAGAATGAAGCTATAATTTGTTTTCAAGTTCAAACGAGTCAAGAACGAAGCCTCAAATTATTACGAATTATTTTCATGTTCAAATGAGTGAAGATTGATCCTACGAGTTTTTACAAGTTATTTACATGTACAAACGAGTCAAGAAAGAAGCTATAAGTGGCTTTCAAGTTCAAACAAGTTAAGAATGAAGCCTTATATTGTTACAAATTGTTTTCATGTACAAATGAGTCAAGAATGATGCTAGAAGTTCTTTCAAGTTGTTTCCATGTATAAACGAGTCAAGAATGAAGCTATAAGTTGTTTTCAAGTTCAAACGAGTCAAGAATGAAGCTATAAGTGTCTTTCAAGTTCAATCGAGTTAAGAATGAAGTCTTATATTGTTACAAATTGTTTTCATGTACAAATGAGTCAAGAATGATGCTAGAAGTTCTTTCAAGTTGTTTCCAAGTATAAACGAGTCAAGAATGATCCTATAAGTTGTTTTCAAGTTCAAACGAGTCAAGAATGAAGCTATAATTTGTTTTCAAGTTAAAACGAGTCAAGAACGAAGCCTCAAATTATTACGAATTCTTTTCATGTTTAAATGAGTAAAGATTGATCCTACGAGTTTTTACAAGTTATTTCCATGTACAAACGGGTCAAGAATGAAGCTATAAGTGGCTTTCAAGTTCAAACGAGTTAAGAATGAAGCCTTAAATTGTTACAAATTGTTTTGATGTACAAATGAGTCAAGAATGATGCTAGAAGTTCTTTCAAGCTGTTTCCAAGTATAAACGAGTCAAGAATGATCCTATAAGTTGTTTTCAAGTTCAAACGAGTCAAGAATAAAGCTATAATTTGTTTTCAAGTTAAAACGAGTCAAGAACGAAGCCGCAAATTATTACGAATTGTTTTCATGTTCAAATGAGTAAAGATTGATCCTACGAGTTTTTACAAGTTATTTCCATGTACAAACGGGTCAAGAATGAAGCTATAAGTGGCTTTCAAGTTCAAACCAGTTAAAAATGAAGGCTTATATTGTTACAAATTGTTTTCATGTACAAATGAGTCAAGAATGATGCTAGAAGTTCTTTCAAGTTGTTTCCATGTATAAACGAGTCAAGAATGAAGCTATAAGTTGTTTTCCAGTTCAAACGAGTCTAGAATGAAGCTATAAGTGGCTTTCAAGTTCAATCGAGTTAAGAATGAAGCCTTAAATTGTTACAAATTGTTTTCATGTACAAATGAGTCAAGAATGATGCTACAAGTTCTTTCAAGTTGTTTCCATTTATAAACGAGTCAAGAATGAAGCTATAAGTTGTTTTCAAGTTCAAACGAGTCAAGAATGAAGCTATAAGTGTCTTTCAAGTTCAATCAAGTTAAGAATGAAGCCTTATATTGTTACAAATTGTTTTCATGTACAAATGAGTCAAGAATGATGCTTGAAGTTCTTTCAAGTTGTTTCCATGTATAAACGAGTTAAGAATGAAGCTATAAGTTATTTTCAAGTTCAAACTAGTCAAGAATAAAGCTATAAGTGGCTTTCAAGTTCAAACCAGTTAAGAATGAAGCCTTATATTGTTACAAATTGTTTTCATGTACAAATGAGTCAAGAATGATGCTAGAAGTTCTTTCAAGTTGTTTCCAAGTATAAACGAGTCAAGAATGATCCTATAAGTTGTTTTCAAGTTCAAACGAGTCAAGAATGAAGCTATAATTTGTTTTCAAGTTCAAACGAGTCAAGAACGACGCCTCAAATTATTACGAATTATTTTCATGTTCAAATGAGTGAAGATTGATCCTACGAGTTTTTACAAGTTATTTACATGTACAAACGAGTCAAGAATGAAGCTATAAGTGGCTTTCAAGTTCAAACAAGTTAAGAATGAAGCCTTATATTGTTACAAATTGTTTTCATGTACAAATGAGTCAAGAATGATGCTAGAAGTTCTTTCAAGTTGTTTCCATGTATAAACGAGTCAAGAATGAAGCTATAAGTTGTTTTCAAGTTCAAACGAGTCAAGAATGAAGCTATAAGTGTCTTTCAAGTTCAATCGAGTTAAGAATGAAGTCTTATATTGTTACAAATTGTTTTCATGTACAAATGAGTCAGGAATGATGCTAGAAGTTCTTTCAAGTTGTTTCCAAGTATAAACGAGTCAAGAATGATCCTATAAGTTGTTTTCAAGTTCAAACGAGTCAAGAATGAAGCTATAATTTGTTTTCAAGTTAAAACGAGTCAAGAACGAAGCCTCAAATTATTACGAATTCTTTTCAAGTTTAAATGAGTAAAGATTGATCCTACGAGATTTTACAAGTTATTTCCATGTACAAACGGGTCAAGAATGAAGCTATAAGTGGCTTTCAAGTTCAAACCAGTTAAAAATGAAGCCTTATATTGTTACAAATTGTTTTCATGTACAAATGAGTCAAGAATGATGCTAGAAGTTCTTTCAAGCTGTTTCCAAGTATAAACGAGTCAAGAATGATCCTATAAGTTGTTTTCAAGTTCAAACGAGTCAAGAATAAAGCTAAAATTTGTTTTCAAGTTAAAACGAGTCAAGAACGAAGCCGCAAATTATTACGAATTGTTATCATGTTCAAATGAGTAAAGATTGATCCTACGAGTTTTTACAAGTTATTTCCATGTACAAACGGGTCAAGAATGAAGCTATAAGTGGCTTTCAAGTTCAAACCAGTTAAAAATGAAGCCTTATATTGTTACAAATTGTTTTCATGTACAAATGAGTCTAGAATGATGCTTCAAGTTCTTTCAAGTTGTTTCCATGTATAAACGAGTTAAGAATGAAGCTATAAGTTGTTTTCAAGTTCAAACGAGTCAAGAATAAAGCTATAAGTGGCTTTCAAGTTCAAACCAGTTAAGAATGAAGCCTTATATTGTTACAAATTGTTTTCATGTACAAATGAGTCAAGAATGATGCTAGAAGTTCTTTCAAGCTGTTTCTAAGTATAAACGAGTCAAGAATGATCCTATAAGTTGTTTTCAAGTTCAAACGAGTCAAGAATGAAGCTATAATTTGTTTTCAAGTTCAAACGAGTCAAGAACGAAGCCTCAAATTATTACGAATTGTTTTCATGTTTAAATGAGTAAAGATTGATCCTACGAGTTTTTACAAGTTATTTCCATGTACAAACGAGTCAAGAATGAAGCTATAAGTGACTTTCAAGTTCAAACAAGTTAAAAATGAAGCCTTATATTGTTACAAATTGTTTTCATGTACAAATGAGTCAAGAATGATGCTAGAAGTTCTTTCAAGTTGTTTCCATGTATAAACGAGTCAAGAATGAAGCTATAAGTTGTTTTCCAGTTCAAACGAGTCTAGAATGAAGCTATAAGTGGCTTTCAAGTTCAATCGAGTTAAGAATGAAGCCTTAAATTGTTACAAATTGTTTTCATGTACAAATGAGTCAAGAATGATGCTACAAGTTCTTTCAAGTTGTTTCCATTTATAAACGAGTCAAGAATGAAGCTATAAGTTGTTTTCAAGTTCAAACGAGTCAAGAATAAAGCTATAAGTGGCTTTCATGTTCAAACGGGTTAAGAATGAAGTCTTATATTGTTACAAATTGTTTTCATGTACAAATGAGTCAAGAATGATGCTAGAAGTTCTTTCAAGCTGTTTCCAAGTATAAACGAGTCAAGAATGATCCTATAAGTTGTTTTCAAGTTAAAACGAGTCAAGAACGAAGCTATAATTTGTTTTCAAGTTAAAACGAGTCAAGAACGAAGCCTCAAATTATTACGAATTGTTTTCATGTTCAAATGAGTGAAGATTGATCCTACGAGTTTTTACAAGTTATTTCCATGTACAAACGAGTCAAGAATGAAGCTATAAGTGGCGTTCAAGTTCAAACAAGTTAAGAATGAGGCCTTATATTGTTACAAATTGTTTTCATGTACAAATGAGTCAAGAATGATGCTAGAAGTTCTTTCAAGTTGTTTCCATGTATAAACGAGTCAAGAATGAAGCTATAAGTTGTTTTCCAGTTCAAACGAGTCTAGAATGAAGCTATAAGTGGCTTTCAAGTTCAATCGAGTTAAGAATGAAGCCTTAAATTGTTACAAATTGTTTTCATGTACAAATGAGTCAAGAATGATGCTACAAGTTCTTTCAAGTTGTTTCCATGTATAAACGAGTCAAGAATGAAGCTATAAGTTGTTTTCAAGTTCAAACGAGTCAAGAATAAAGCTATAAGTGGCTTTCATGTTCAAACGGGTTAAGAATGAAGTCTTATATTGTTACAAATTGTTTTCATGTACAAATGAGTCAATAATGATGCTAGAAGTTCTTTCAAGTTGTTTCCAAGTATAAACGAGTCAAGAATGATCCTATAAGTTGTTTTCAAGTTCAAACGAGTCAAGAATGAAGCTATAATTTGTTTTCAAGTTCAAACGAGTCAAGAACAAAGCCTCAAATTATTACGAATTGTTTTCATGTTTAAATGAGTAAAGATTGATCCTACGAGTTTTTACAAGTTATTTTCATGTACAAACGGGTCAAGAATGAAGCTATAGTGGCTTTCAAGTTCAAACGAGTTAAGAATGAAGCCTTAAATTGTTACAAATTGTTTTCATGTACAAATGAGTCAAGAATGATGCTAGAAGTTCTTTCAAGCTGTTTCCAAGTATAAACGAGTCAAGAATGATCCTATAAGTTGTTTTCAAGTTCAAACGAGTCAAGAACGAAGCTATAATTTGTTTTCAAGTTAAAACGAGTCAAGAACGAAGCCTCAAATTATTACGAATTGTTTTCATGTTCAAATGAGTGAAGATTGATCCTACGAGTTTTTACAAGTTATTTCCATGTACAAACGAGTCAAGAATGAAGCTATAAGTGGCGTTCAAGTTCAAACAAGTTAAGAATGAAGCCTTATATTGTTACAAATTGTTTTCATGTACAAATGAGTCAAGAATGATGCTAGAAGTTCTTTCAAGTTGTTTCCATGTATAAACGAGTCAATAATGAAGCTATAAGTTGTTTTCAAGTTCAAACGAGTCAAGAATGAAGCTATAAGTGGCTTTCAAGTTCAATCGAGTTAAGAATGAAGTCTTAAATTGTTACAAATTGTTTTCATGTACAAATGAGTCAAGAATTATGCTAGAAGTTCTTTCAAGTTGTTTCCAAGTATAAACGAGTCAAGAATGATCCTATAAGTTGTTTTCAAGTTCAAACGAGTCAAGAATGAAGCTATAATTTGTTTTCAAGTTCAAACGAGTCAAGAACGAAGCCTCAAATTATTACGAATTATTTTCATGTTCAAATGAGTGAAGATTGATCCTACGAGTTTTTACAAGTTATTTACATGTACAAACGAGTCAAGAATGAAGCTATAAGTGGCTTTCAAGTTCAAACAAATTAAGAATGAAGCCTTATATTGTTACAAATTGTTTTCATGTACAAATGAGTCAAGAATGATGCTAGAAGTTCTTTCAAGTTGTTTCCATGTATAAACGAGTCAAGAATGAAGCTATAAGTTGTTTTCAAGTTCAAACGAGTCAAGAATGAAGCTATAAGTGTCTTTCAAGTTCAATCGAGTTAAGAATGAAGTCTTATATTGTTACAAATTGTTTTCATGTACAAATGAGTCAGGAATGATGCTAGAAGTTCTTTCAAGTTGTTTCCAAGTATAAACGAGTCAAGAATGATCCTATAAGTTGTTTTCAAGTTCAAACGAGTCAAGAATGAAGCTATAATTTGTTTTCAAGTTAAAACGAGTCAAGAACGAAGCCTCAAATTATTACGAATTGTTTTCAAGTTTAAATGAGTAAAGATTGATCCTACGAGATTTTACAAGTTATTTCCATGTACAAACGGGTCAAGAATGAAGCTATAAGTGGCTTTCAAGTTCAAACCAGTTAAAAATGAAGCCTTATATTGTTACAAATTGTTTTCATGTACAAATGAGTCAAGAATGATGCTAGAAGTTCTTTCAAGCTGTTTCAAAGTATAAACGAGTCAAGAATGATCCTATAAGTTGTTTTCAAGTTCAAACGAGTCAAGAATGAAGCTATAATTTGTTTTCAAGTTAAACGAGTCAAGAACGAAGCCTCAAATTATTACGAATTGTTTTCAAGTTTAAATGAGTAAAGATTTATCCTACGAGATTTTACAAGTTATTTCCATGTACAAACGGGTCAAGAATGAAGCTATAAGTGGCTTTCAAGTTCAAACCAGTTAAAAATGAAGCCTTATATTGTTACAAATTGTTTTCATGTACAAATGAGTCAAGAATGATGCTAGAAGTTCTTTCAAGCTGTTTCCAAGTATAAACGAGTCAAGAATGATCCTATAAGTTGTTTTCAAGTTCAAACGAGTCAAGAATAAAGCTATAATTTGTTTTCAAGTTAAAACGAGTCAAGAACGAAGCCGCAAATTATTACGAATTGTTATCATGTTCAAATGAGTAAAGATTGATCCTACGAGTTTTTACAAGTTATTTCCATGTACAAACGGGTCAAGAATGAAGCTATAAGTGGCTTTCAAGTTCAAACCAGTTAAAAATGAAGCCTTATATTGTTACAAATTGTTTTCATGTACAAATGAGTCTAGAATGATGCTACAAGTTCTTTCAAGTTGTTTCCATTTATAAACGAGTCAAGAATGAAGCTATAAGTTGTTTTCAAGTTCAAACGAGTCAAGAATAAAGCTATAAGTGGCTTTCATGTTCAAATGAGTTAAGAATGAAGTCTTATATTGTTACAAATTGTTTTCATGTACAAATGAGTCAAGAATGATGCTAGAAGTTCTTTCAAGCTGTTTCCAAGTATAAACGAGTCAAGAATGATCCTATAAGTTGTTTTCAAGTTCAAACGAGTCAAGAACGAAGCTATAATTTGTTTTCAAGTTAAAACGAGTCAAGAACGAAGCCTCAAATTATTACGAATTGTTTTCATGTTCAAATGAGTGAAGATTGATCCTACGAGTTTTTACAAGTTATTTCCATGTACAAACGAGTCAAGAATGAAGCTATAAGTGACTTTCAAGTTCAAACAAGTTAAAAATGAAGCCTTATATTGTTACAAATTGTTTTCATGTACAAATGAGTCAAGAATGATGCTAGAAGTTCTTTCAAGTTGTTTCCATGTATAAACGAGTCAAGAATGAAGCTATAAGTTGTTTTCCAGTTCAAACGAGTCTAGAATGAAGCTATAAGTGGCTTTCAAGTTCAATCGAGTTAAGAATGAAGCCTTAAATTGTTACAAATTGTTTTCATGTACAAATGAGTCAAGAATGATGCTAGAAGTTCTTTCAAGTTGTTTCCATGTATAAACGAGTCAATAATGAAGCTATAAGTTGTTTTCAAGTTCAAACGAGTCAAGAATGAAGCTATAAGTGGCTTTCAAGTTCAATCGAGTTAAGAATGAAGTCTTAAATTGTTACAAATTGTTTTCATGTACAAATGAGTCAAGAATGATGCTAGAAGTTCTTTCAAGTTGTTTCCAAGTATAAACGAGTCAAGAATGATCCTATAAGTTGTTTTCAAGTTCAAACGAGTCAAGAATGAAGCTATAATTTGTTTTCAAGTTCAAACGAGTCAAGAACGAAGCCTCAAATTATTACGAATTATTTTCATGTTCAAATGAGTGAAGATTGATCCTACGAGTTTTTACAAGTTATTTACATGTACAAACGAGTCAAGAATGAAGCTATAAGTGGCTTTCAAGTTCAAACAAGTTAAGAATGAAGCCTTATATTGTTACAAATTGTTTTCATGTACAAATGAGTCAAGAATGATGCTAGAAGTTCTTTCAAGTTGTTTCCATGTATAAACGAGTCAAGAATGAAGCTATAAGTTGTTTTCAAGTTCAAACGAGTCAAGAATGAAGCTATAAGTGTCTTTCAAGTTCAATCGAGTTAAGAATGAAGTCTTATATTGTTACAAATTACTTTCATGTACAAATGAGTCAGGAATGATGCTAGAAGTTGTTTCAAGTTGTTTCCAAGTATAAACGAGTCAAGAATGATCCTATAAGTTGTTTTCAAGTTCAAACGAGTCAAGAATGAAGCTATAATTTGTTTTCAAGTTAAAACGAGTCAAGAACGAAGCCTCAAATTATTACGAATTGTTTTCAAGTTTAAATGAGTAAAGATTGATCCTACGAGATTTTACAAGTTATTTCCATGTACAAACGGGTCAAGAATGAAGCTATAAGTGGCTTTCAAGTTCAAACCAGTTAAAAATGAAGCCTTATATTGTTACAAATTGTTTTCATGTACAAATGAGTCAAGAATGATGCTAGAAGTTCTTTCAAGCTGTTTCCAAGTATAAACGAGTCAAGAATGATCCTATAAGTTGTTTTCAAGTTCAAACGAGTCAAGAATAAAGCTATAATTTGTTTTCAAGTTAAAACGAGTCAAGAACGAAGCCGCAAATTATTACGAATTGTTATCATGTTCAAATGAGTAAAGATTGATCCTACGAGTTTTTACAAGTTATTTCCATGTACAAACGGGTCAAGAATGAAGCTATAAGTGGCTTTCAAGTTCAAACCAGTTAAAAATGAAGCCTTATATTGTTACAAATTGTTTTCATGTACAAATGAGTCTAGAATGATGCTTGAAGTTCTTTCAAGTTGTTTCCATGTATAAACGAGTTAAGAATGAAGCTATAAGTTGTTTTCAAGTTCAAACGAGTCAAGAATAAAGCTATAAGTGGCTTTCAAGTTCAAACCAGTTAAGAATGAAGCCTTATATTGTTACAAATTGTTTTCATGTACAAATGAGTCAAGAATGATGCTAGAAGTTCTTTCAAGCTGTTTCCAAGTATAAACGAGTCAAGAATGATCCTATAAGTTGTTTTCAAGTTCAAACGAGTCAAGAATGAAGCTATAATTTGTTTTCAAGTTCAAACGAGTCAAGAACGAAGCCTCAATTTATTACGAATTGTTTTCTTGTTCAAATGAGTGAAGATTGATCCTACGAGTTTTTACAAGTTATTTCCATGTACAAACGAGTCAAGAATGAAGCTATAAGTGACTTTCAAGTTCAAACAAGTTAAAAATGAAGCCTTATATTGTTACAAATTGTTTTCATGTACAAATGAGTCAAGAATGATGCTAGAAGTTCTTTCAAGTTGTTTCCATGTATAAACGAGTCAAGAATGAAGCTATAAGTAGTTTTCCAGTTCAAACGAGTCTAGAATGAAGCTATAAGTGGCTTTCAAGTTCAATCGAGTTAAGAATGAAGCCTTAAATTGTTACAAATTGTTTTCATGTACATATGAGTCAAGAATGATGCTACAAGTTCTTTCAAGTTGTTTCCATTTATAAACGAGTCAAGAATGAAGCTATAAGTTGTTTTCAAGTTCAAACGAGTCAAGAATAAAGCTATAAGTGGCTTTCATGTTCAAATGAGTTAAGAATGAAGTCTTATATTGTTACAAATTGTTTTCATGTACAAATGAGTCAAGAATGATGCTAGAAGTTCTTTCAAGCTGTTTCCAAGTATAAACGAGTCAAGAATGATCCTATAAGTTGTTTTCAAGTTCAAACGAGTCAAGAACGAAGCTATAATTTGTTTTCAAGTTAAAACGAGTCAAGAACGAAGCCTCAAATTATTACGAATTGTTTTCATGTTCAAATGAGTGAAGATTGATCCTACGAGTTTTTACAAGTTATTTCCATGTACAAACGAGTCAAGAATGAAGCTATAAGTGACTTTCAAGTTCAAACAAGTTAAAAATGAAGCCTTATATTGTTACAAATTGTTTTCATGTACAAATGAGTCAAGAATGATGCTAGAAGTTCTTTCAAGTTGTTTCCATGTATAAACGAGTCAAGAATGAAGCTATAAGTTGTTTTCCAGTTCAAACGAGTCTAGAATGAAGCTATAAGTGGCTTTCAAGTTCAATCGAGTTAAGAATGAAGCCTTAAATTGTTACAAATTGTTTTCATGTACAAATGAGTCAAGAATGATGCTAGAAGTTCTTTCAAGTTGTTTCCATGTATAAACGAGTCAATAATGAAGCTATAAGTTGTTTTCAAGTTCAAACGAGTCAAGAATGAAGCTATAAGTGGCTTTCAAGTTCAATCGAGTTAAGAATGAAGTCTTAAATTGTTACAAATTGTTTTCATGTACAAATGAGTCAAGAATGATGCTAGAAGTTCTTTCAAGTTGTTTCCAAGTATAAACGAGTCAATAATGATCCTATAAGTTGTTTTCAAGTTCAAACGAGTCAAGAATGAAGCTATAATTTGTTTTCAAGTTCAAACGAGTCAAGAACGAAGCCTCAAATTATTACGAATTATTTTCATGTTCAAATGAGTGAAGATTGATCCTACGAGTTTTTACAAGTTATTTACATGTACAAACGAGTCAAGAATGAAGCTATAAGTGGCTTTCAAGTTCAAACAAGTTAAGAATGAAGCCTTATATTGTTACAAATTGTTTTCATGTACAAATGAGTCAAGAATGATGCTAGAAGTTCTTTCAAGTTGTTTCCATGTATAAACGAGTCAAGAATGAAGCTATAAGTTGTTTTCAAGTTCAAACGAGTCAAGAATGAAGCTATAAGTGTCTTTCAAGTTCAATCGAGTTAAGAATGAAGTCTTATATTGTTACAAATTGTTTTCATGTACAAATGAGTCAGGAATGATGCTAGAAGTTGTTTCAAGTTGTTTCCAAGTATAAACGAGTCAAGAATGATCCTATAAGTTGTTTTCAAGTTCAAACGAGTCAAGAATGAAGCTATAATTTGTTTTCAAGTTAAAACGAGTCAAGAACGAAGCCTCAAATTATTACGAATTGTTTTCAAGTTTAAATGAGTAAAGATTGATCCTACGAGATTTTACAAGTTATTTCCATGTACAAACGGGTCAAGAATGAAGCTATAAGTGGCTTTCAAGTTCAAACCAGTTAAAAATGAAGCCTTATATTGTTACAAATTGTTTTCATGTACAAATGAGTCAAGAATGATGCTAGAAGTTCTTTCAAGCTGTTTCCAAGTATAAACGAGTCAAGAATGATCCTATAAGTTGTTTTCAAGTTCAAACGAGTCAAGAATAAAGCTATAATTTGTTTTCAAGTTAAAACGAGTCAAGAACGAAGCCGCAAATTATTACGAATTGTTATCATGTTCAAATGAGTAAAAATTGATCCTACGAGTTTTTACAAGTTATTTCCATGTACAAACGGGTCAAGAATGAAGCTATAAGTGGCTTTCAAGTTCAAACCAGTTAAAAATGAAGCCTTATATTGTTACAAATTGTTTTCATGTACAAATGAGTCTAGAATGATGCTTGAAGTTCTTTCAAGTTGTTTCCATGTATAAACGAGTTAAGAATGAAGCTATAAGTTGTTTTCAAGTTCAAACGAGTCAAGAATAAAGCTATAAGTGGCTTTCAAGTTCAAACCAGTTAAGAATGAAGCCTTATATTGTTACAAATTGTTTTCATGTACAAATGAGTCAAGAATGATGCTAGAAGTTCTTTCAAGCTGTTTCCAAGTATAAACGAGTCAAGAATGATCCTATAAGTTGTTTTCAAGTTCAAACGAGTCAAGAATGAAGCTATAATTTGTTTTCAAGTTCAAACGAGTCAAGAACGAAGCCTCAATTTATTACGAATTGTTTTCTTGTTCAAATGAGTGAAGATTGATCCTACGAGTTTTTACAAGTTATTTCCATGTACAAACGAGTCAAGAATGAAGCTATAAGTGACTTTCAAGTTCAAACAAGTTAAAAATGAAGCCTTATATTGTTACAAATTGTTTTCATGTACAAATGAGTCAAGAATGATGCTAGAAGTTCTTTCAAGTTGTTTCCATGTATAAACGAGTCAAGAATGAAGCTATAAGTAGTTTTCCAGTTCAAACGAGTCTAGAATGAAGCTATAAGTGGCTTTCAAGTTCAATCGAGTTAAGAATGAAGCCTTAAATTGTTACAAATTGTTTTCATGTACATATGAGTCAAGAATGATGCTACAAGTTCTTTCAAGTTGTTTCCATTTATAAACGAGTCAAGAATGAAGCTATAAGTTGTTTTCAAGTTCAAACGAGTCAAGAATAAAGCTATAAGTGGCTTTCATGTTCAAATGAGTTAAGAATGAAGTCTTATATTGTTACAAATTGTTTTCATGTACAAATGAGTCAAGAATGATGCTAGAAGTTCTTTCAAGCTGTTTCCAAGTATAAACGAGTCAAGAATGATCCTATAAGTTGTTTTCAAGTTCAAACGAGTCAAGAACGAAGCTATAATTTGTTTTCAAGTTAAAACGAGTCAAGAACGAAGCCTCAAATTATTACGAATTGTTTTCATGTTCAAATGAGTGAAGATTGATCCTACGAGTTTTTACAAGTTATTTCCATGTACAAACGAGTCAAGAATGAAGCTATAAGTGGCGTTCAAGTTCAAACAAGTTAAGAATGAGGCCTTATATTGTTACAAATTGTTTTCATGTACAAATGAGTCAAGAATGATGCTAGAAGTTCTTTCAAGTTGTTTCCATGTATAAACGAGTCAAGAATGAAGCTATAAGTTGTTTTCCAGTTCAAACGAGTCTAGAATGAAGCTATAAGTGGCTTTCAAGTTCAATCGAGTTAAGAATGAAGCCTTAAATTGTTACAAATTGTTTTCATGTACAAATGAGTCAAGAATGATGCTACAAGTTCTTTCAAGTTGTTTCCATGTATAAACGAGTCAAGAATGAAGCTATAAGTTGTTTTCAAGTTCAAACGAGTCAAGAATAAAGCTATAAGTGGCTTTCATGTTCAAACGGGTTAAGAATGAAGTCTTATATTGTTACAAATTGTTTTCATGTATAAATGAGTCAAGAATGATGCTAGAAGTTCTTTCAAGTTGTTTCCAAGTATGAACGAGTCAAGAATGATCCTAAAAGTTGTTTTCAAGTTCAAACGAGTCAAGAATGAAGCTATAATTTGTTTTCAAGTTCAAACGAGTCAAGAACGAAGCCTCAAATTATTACGAATTGTTTTCATGTTTAAATGAGTAAAGATTGATCCTACGAGTTTTTACAAGTTATTTTCATGTACAAACGGGTCAAGAATGAAGCTATAGTGGCTTTCAAGTTCAAACGAGTTAAGAATGAAGCCTTAAATTGTTACAAATTGTTTTCATGTACAAATGAGTCAAGAATGATGCTAGAAGTTCTTTCAAGCTGTTTCCAAGTATAAACGAGTCAAGAATGATCCTATAAGTTGTTTTCAAGTTCAAACGAGTCAAGAACGAAGCTATAATTTGTTTTCAAGTTAAAACGAGTCAAGAACGAAGCCTCAAATTATTACGAATTGTTTTCATGTTCAAATGAGTGAAGATTGATCCTACGAGTTTTTACAAGTTATTTCCATGTACAAACGAGTCAAGAATGAAGCTATAAGTGGCGTTCAAGTTCAAACAAGTTAAGAATGAAGCCTTATATTGTTACAAATTGTTTTCATGTACAAATGAGTCAAGAATGATGCTAGAAGTTCTTTCAAGTTGTTTCCATGTATAAACGAGTCAAGAATGAAGCTATAAGTTGTTTTCAAGTTCAAACGAGTCAAGAATGAAGCTATAAGTGGCTTTCAAGTTCAATCGAGTTAAGAATGAAGTCTTAAATTGTTACAAATTGTTTTCATGTACAAATGAGTCAAGACTGATGCTACAAGTTCTTTCAAGTTGTTTCCATTTATAAACGAGTCATGAATGAAGCTATAAGTTGTTTTCAAGTTCAAACGAGTCAAGAATAAAGCTATAAGTGGCTTTCATGTTCAAACCAGTTAAGAATGAAGTCTTATATTGTTACAAATTGTTTTCATGTACAAATGAGTCAAAATTGATGCTAGAAGTTCTTTCAAGTTGTTTCCAAGTATAAACGAGTCAAGAATGATCCTATAAGTTGTTTTCAAGTTCAAACGAGTCAAGAATAAAGCTATAATTTGTTTTCAAGTTAAAACGAGTCAAGAACGAAGCCTCAAATTATTACGAATTGTTTTCATATTCAAATGAGTAAAGACTGATCCTACGAGTTTTTACAAGTTATTTCCATGTACAAACGGGTCAAGAATGAAGCTATAAGTGGCTTTCAAGTTCAAACCAGTTAAAAATGAAGCCTTATGTTGTTACAAATTGTTTTCATGTACAAATGAGTAAAGAATGATGCTTGAAGTTCTTTCAAGTTGTTTCCATGTATAAATGAGTCAAGAATGAAGCTATAAGTTGTTTTCAAGTTCAAACGAGTCAAGAATAAAGCTATAAGTGGCTTTCAAGTTCAAACCGGTTAAGAATGAAGCCTTGTATTGTTACAAATTGTTTTCATGTACAAATGAGTCAAGAATGATGGTAGAAGTTCTTTCAAGTTGTTTCCAAGTATAAACGAGTCAAGAATGATCCTATAAGTTGTTTTCAAGTTCAAACGAGTCAAGAATGAAGCTATAATTTGTTTTCAAGTTCAAACGAGTCAAGAACGAAGCCTCAAATTATTACGAATTGTTTTCATGTTCAAATGAGTGAAGATTGATCCTACGAGTTTTTACAAGTTATTTCCATGTACAAACGAGTCAAGAATGAAGCTATAAGTGGCGTTCAAGTTCAAACAAGTTAAGAATGAGGCCTTATATTGTTACAAATTGTTTTCATGTACAAATGAGTCAAGAATGATGCTAGAAGTTCTTTCAAGTTGTTTCCATGTATAAACGAGTCAAGAATGAAGCTATAAGTTGTTTTCAAGTTCAAACGAGTCAAGAATGAAGCTATAAGTGGCTTTCAAGTTCAATCGAGTTAAGAATGAAGCCTTAAATTGTTACAAATTGTTTTCATGTACAAATGAGTCAAGACTGATGCTACAAGTTCTTTCAAGTTGTTTCCATTTATAAACCAGTCATGAATGAAGCTATAAGTTGTTTTCAAGTTCAAACGAGTCAAGAATAAAGCTATAAGTGGCTTTCATGTTCAAACCAGTTAAGAATGAAGTTTTATATTGTTACAAATTGTTTTCATGTACAAATGAGTCAAAATTGATGCTAGAAGTTCTTTCAAGTTGTTTCCAAGTATAAACGAGTCAAGAATGATCCTATAAGTTGTTTTCAAGTTCAAACGAGTCAAGAATGAAGCTATAATTTGTTTTCAAGTTAAAACGAGTCAAGAACGAAGCCTCAAATTATTACGAATTGTTTTCATGTTTAAATGAGTAAAGATTGATCCTACGAGTTTTTACAAGTTATTTCCATGTACAAACGGGTCAAGAATGAAGCTATAGTGGCTTTCAAGTTCAAACGAGTTAAGAATGAAGCCTTAAATTGTTACAAATTGTTTTCATGTACAAATGAGTCAAGAATGATGCTAGAAGTTCTTTCAAGCTGTTTCCAAGTATAAACGAGTCAAGAATGATCCTATAAGTTGTTTTCAAGTTCAAACGAGTCAAGAATAAAGCTATAATTTGTTTTCAAGTTAAAACGAGTCAAGAACGAAGCCTCAAATTATTACGAATTGTTTTCATATTCAAATGAGTAAAGACTGATCCTACGAGTTTTTACAAGTTATTTCCATGTACAAACGGGTCAAGAATGAAGCTATAAGTGGCTTTCAAGTTCAAACCAGTTAAAAATGAAGCCTTATGTTGTTACAAATTGTTTTCATGTACAAATGAGTAAAGAATGATGCTTGAAGTTCTTTCAAGTTGTTTCCATGTATAAATGAGTCAAGAATGAAGCTATAAGTTGTTTTCAAGTTCAAACGAGTCAAGAACGAAGCCTCAAATTATTACGAATTGTTTTCATGTTCAAATGAGTAAAGACTGATCCTACGAGTTTTTACAAGTTATTTCCATGTACAAACGGGTCAAGAATGAAGCTATAAGTGGCTTTCAAGTTTAAACCAGTTAAAAATGAAGCCTTATGTTGTTACAAATTGTTTTCATGTACAAATGAGTAAAGAATGATGCTTGAAGTTCTTTCAAGTTGTTTCCATGTATAAATGAGTCAAGAATGAAGCTATAAGTTGTTTTCAAGTTCAAACGAGTCAAGAACGAAGCCTCAAATTATTACGAATTGTTTTCATGTTCAAATGAGTGAAGATTGATCCTACGAGTTTTTACAAGTTATTTCCATGTACAAACGAGTCAAGAATGAAGCTATAAGTGGCGTTCAAGTTCAAACAAGTTAAGAATGAGGCCTTATATTGTTACAAATTGTTTTCATGTACAAATGAGTCAAGAATGATGCTAGAAGTTCTTTCAAGTTGTTTCCATGTATAAACGAGTCAAGAATGAAGCTATAAGTTGTTTTCAAGTTCAAACGAGTCAAGAATGAAGCTATAAGTGGCTTTCAAGTTCAATCGAGTTAAGAATGAAGCCTTAAATTGTTACAAATTGTTTTCATGTACAAATGAGTCAAGACTGATGCTACAAGTTCTTTCAAGTTGTTTCCATTTATAAACGAGTCATGAATGAAGCTATAAGTTGTTTTCAAGTTCAAACGAGTCAAGAATAAAGCTATAAGTGGCTTTCATGTTCAAACCAGTTAAGAATGAAGTTTTATATTGTTACAAATTGTTTTCATGTACAAATGAGTCAAGAACGATGCTAGAAGTTCTTTCAAGTTGTTTCCAAGTATAAACGAGTCAAGAATGATCCTATAAGTTGTTTTCAAGTTCAAACGAGTCAAGAATGAAGCTATAATTTGTTTTCAAGTTAAAACGAGTCAAGAACGAAGCCTCAAATTATTACGAATTGTTTTCATGTTTAAATGAGTAAAGATTGATCCTACGAGTTTTTACAAGTTATTTCCATGTACAAACGAGTCAAGAATGAAGCTATAAGTGGCTTTCAAGTTCAAACAAGTTAAGAATGAAGCCTTATATTGTTACAAATTGTTTTCATGTACAAATGAGTCAAGAATGATGCTAGAAGTTCTTTCAAGTTGTTTCCAAGTATAAACGAGTCAAGAATGATCCTATAAGTTGTTTTCAAGTTCAAACGAGTCAAGAATGAAGCTATAATTTGTTTTCAAGTTCAAACGAGTCAAGAACGAAGCCTCAAATTATTACGAATTATTTTCATGTTCAAATGAGTGAAGATTGATCCTACGAGTTTTTACAAGTTATTTACATGTACAAACGAGTCAAGAAAGAAGCTATTAGTGGCTTTCAAGTTCAAACAAGTTAAGAATGAAGCCTTATATTGTTACAAATTGTTTTCATGTACAAATGAGTCAAGAATGATGCTAGAAATTCTTTCAAGTTGTTTCCATGTATAAACGAGTCAAGAATGAAGCTATAAGTTGTTTTCAAGTTCAAACGAGTCAAGAATGAAGCTATAAGTGGCTTTCAAGTTCAATCGAGTTAAGAATGAAGTCTTAAATTGTTACAAATTGTTTTCATGTACAAATGAGTCAAGAGTGATGCTACAAGTTCTTTCAAGTTGTTTCCATTTATAAACGAGTCATGAATGAAGCTATAAGTTGTTTTCAAGTTCAAACGAGTCAAGAATAAAGCTATAAGTGGCTTTCATGTTCAAACGACTTAAGAATGAAGTCTTATATTGTTACAAATTGTTTTCATGTACAAATGAGTCAAAATTGATGCTAGAAGTTCTTTCAAGTTGTTTCCAAGTATAAACGAGTCAAGAATGATCCTATAAGTTGTTTTCAAGTTCAAACGAGTCAAGAATGAAGCTATAATTTGTTTTCAAGTTAAAACGAGTCAAGAACGAAGCCTCAAATTATTACGAATTGTTTTCATGTTTAAATGAGTAAAGATTGATCCTACGAGTTTTTACAAGTTATTTCCATGTACAAACGGGTCAAGAATGAAGCTATAGTGGCTTTCAAGTTCAAACGAGTTAAGAATGAAGCCTTAAATTGTTACAAATTGTTTTCATGTACAAATGAGTCAAGAATGATGCTAGAAGTTCTTTCAAGCTGTTTCCAAGTATAAACGAGTCAAGAATGATCCTATAAGTTGTTTTCAAGTTCAAACGAGTCAAGAATAAAGCTAATATTTGTTTTCAAGTTAAAACGAGTCAAGAACGAAGCCTCAAATTATTACGAATTGTTTTCATATTCAAATGAGTAAAGACTGATCCTACGAGTTTTTACAAGTTATTTCCATGTACAAACGGGTCAAGAATGAAGCTATAAGTGGCTTTCAAGTTCAAACCAGTTAAAAATGAAGCCTTATGTTGTTACA
Source organism: Oenanthe sinensis (assembly GCA_028671895.1). Lineage (NCBI taxonomy): Eukaryota > Viridiplantae > Streptophyta > Magnoliopsida > Apiales > Apiaceae > Oenanthe > Oenanthe sinensis. The sequence continues at coordinate 11,684,089 of JAPMAC010000212.1, forward strand.
AATTGTTTTCATGTACAAATGAGTAAAGAATGATGCTTGAAGTTCTTTCAAGTTGTTTCCATGTATAAATGAGTCAAGAATGAAGCTATAAGTTGTTTTCAAGTTCAAACGAGTCAAGAATAAAGCTATAAGTGGCTTTCAAGTTCAAACCAGTTAAGAATGAAGCCTTGTATTGTTACAAATTGTTTTCATGTACAAATGAGTCAAGAATGATGGTAGAAGTTCTTTCAAGTTGTTTCCAAGTATAAACGAGTCAAGAATGATCCTATAAGTTGTTTTCAAGTTCAAACGAGTCAAGAATGAAGCTATAATTTGTTTTCAAGTTCAAACGAGTCAAGAACGAAGCCTCAAATTATTACGAATTGTTTTCATGTTCAAATGAGTGAAGATTGATCCTACGAGTTTTTACAAGTTATTTCCATGTACAAACGAGTCAAGAATGAAGCTATAAGTGGCGTTAAAGTTCAAACAAGTTAAGAATGAGGCCTTATATTGTTACAAATTGTTTTCATGTACAAATGAGTCAAGAATGATGCTAGAAGTTCTTTCAAGTTGTTTCCATGTATAAACGAGTCAAGAATGAAGCTATAAGTTGTTTTCAAGTTCAAACGAGTCAAGAATGAAGCTATAAGTGGCTTTCAAGTTCAATCGAGTTAAGAATGAAGCCTTAAATTGTTACAAATTGTTTTCATGTACAAATGAGTCAAGACTGATGCTACAAGTTCTTTCAAGTTGTTTCCATTTATAAACGAGTCATGAATGAAGCAATAAGTTGTTTTCAAGTTCAAACGAGTCAAGAATAAAGCTATAAGTGGCTTTCATGTTCAAACCAGTTAAGAATGAAGTTTTATATTGTTACAAATTGTTTTCATGTACAAATGAGTCAAAATTGATGCTAGAAGTTCTTTCAAGTTGTTTCCAAGTATAAACGAGTCAAGAATGATCCTATAAGTTGTTTTCAAGTTCAAACGAGTCAAGAATGAAGCTATAATTTGTTTTCAAGTTAAAACGAGTCAAGAACGAAGCCTCAAATTATTACGAATTGTTTTCATGTTTAAATGAGTAAAGATTGATCCTACGAGTTTTTACAAGTTATTTCCATGTACAAACGAGTCAAGAATGAAGCTATAAGTGGCTTTCAAGTTCAAACAAGTTAAGAATGAAGCCTTATATTGTTACAAATTGTTTTCATGTACAAATGAGTCAAGAATGATGCTAGAAGTTCTTTCAAGTTGTTTCCAAGTATAAACGAGTCAAGAATGATCCTATAAGTTGTTTTCAAGTTCAAACGAGTCAAGAATGAAGCTATAATTTGTTTTCAAGTTCAAACGAGTCAAGAACGAAGCCTCAAATTATTACGAATTATTTTCATGTTCAAATGAGTGAAGATTGATCCTACGAGTTTTTACAAGTTATTTACATGTAGAAACGAGTCAAGAAAGAAGCTATAAGTGGCTTTCAAGTTCAAACAAGTTAAGAATGAAGCCTTATATTGTTACAAATTGTTTTCATGTACAAATGAGTCAAGAATGATGCTAGAAGTTCTTTCAAGTTGTTTCCATGTATAAACGAGTCAAGAATGAAGCTATAAGTTGTTTTCAAGTTCAAACGAGTCAAGAATGAAGCTATAAGTGTCTTTCAAATTCAATCGAGTTAAGAATGAAGTCTTATATTGTTACAAATTGTTTTCATGTACAAATGAGTCAAGAATGATGCTAGAAGTTCTTTCAAGTTGTTTCCAAGTATAAACGAGTCAAGAATGATCCTATAAGTTGTTTTCAAGTTCAAACGAGTCAAGAATGAAGCTATAATTTGTTTTCAAGTTAAAAAGAGTCAAGAACGAAGCCTCAAATTATTACGAATTGTTTTCATGTTTAAATGAGTAAAGATTGATCCTACGAGTTTTTACAAGTTATTTCCATGTACAAACGGGTCAAGAATGAAGCTATAAGTGGCTTTCAAGTTCAAACGAGTTAAGAATGAAGCCTTAAATTGTTACAAATTGTTTTGATGTACAAATGAGTCAAGAATGATGCTAGAAGTTCTTTCAAGCTGTTTCCAAGTATAAACGAGTCAAGAATGATCCTATAAGTTGTTTTCAAGTTCAAACGAGTCAAGAATAAAGCTATAATTTGTTTTCAAGTTAAAACGAGTCAAGAACGAATCCGCAAATTATTACGAATTGTTTTCATGTTCAAATGAGTGAAGATTGATCCTACGAGTTTTTACAAGTTATTTTCATGTACAAACGGGTCAAGAATGAAGCTATAAGTGGCTTTCAAGTTCAAACCAGTTAAAAATGAAGGCTTATATTGTTACAAATTGTTTTCATGTACAAATGAGTCAAGAATGATGCTTGAAGTTCTTTCAAGTTGTTTCCATGTATAAACGAGTTAAGAATGAAGCTATAAGTTGTTTTCAAGTTCAAACGAGTCAAGAATAAAGCTATAAGTGGCTTTCAAGTTCAAACCAGTTAAGAATGAAGCCTTATATTGTTACAAATTGTTTTCATGTACAAATGAGTCAAGAATGATGCTAGAAGTTCTTTCAAGCTGTTTCCAAGTATAAACGAGTCAAGAATGATCCTATAAGTTGTTTTCAAGTTCAAACGAGTCAAGAATGAAGCTATAATTTGTTTTCAAGTTCAAACGAGTCAAGAACGAAGCCTCAAATTATTACGAATTGTTTTCAAGTTCAAATGAGTGAAGACTGATCCTACGAGTTTTTACAAGTTATTTCCATGTACAAACGAGTCAAGAATGAAGCTATAAGTGGCTTTCAAGTTCAAACAAGTTAAAAATGAAGCCTTATATTGTTACAAATTGTTTTCATGTACAAATGAGTCAAGAATGATGCTAGAAGTTCTTTCAAGTTGTTTCCATGTATAAACGTGTCAAGAATGAAGCTATAAGTTGTTTTCCAGTTCAAACGAGTCTAGAATGAAGCTATAAGTGGCTTTCAAGTTCAATCGAGTTAAGAATGAAGCCTTAAATTGTTACAAATTGTTTTCATGTACAAATGAGTCAAGAATGATGCTACAAGTTCTTTCAAGTTGTTTCCATTTATAAACGAGTGAAGAATGAAGCTATAAGTTGTTTTCAAGTTCAAACGAGTCAAGAATAAAGCTATAAGTGGCTTTCATGTTCAAACGGGTTAAGAATGAAGTCTTATATTGTTACAAATTGTTTTCATGTACAAATGTGTCAAGAATGATGCTAGAAGTTCTATCAAGCTGTTTCCAAGTATAAACGAGTCAAGAATGATCCTATAAGTTGTTTTCAAGTTCAAACGAGTCAAGAATGAAGCTATAATTTGTTTTAAAGTTAAAACGAGTCAAGAACGAAGCCTCAAATTATTACGAATTGTTTTCATGTTTAAATGAGTAAAGATTGATCCTACGAGTTTTTACAAGTTATTTCCATGTACAAACGGGTCAAGAATGAAGCTATAGTGGCTTTCAAGTTCAAACGAGTTAAGAATGAAGCCTTAAATTGTTACAAATTGTTTTCATGTACAAATGAGTCAAGAATGATGCTAGAAGTTCTTTCAAGCTGTTTCCAAGTATAAACGAGTCAAGAATGATCCTATAAGTTGTTTTCAAGTTCAAACGAGTCAAGAATAAAGCTATAATTTGTTTTCAAGTTAAAACGAGTCAAGAACGAATCCGCAAATTATTACGAATTGTTTTCATGTTCAAATGAGTAAAGATTGATCCTACGAGTTTTTACAAGTTATTTTCATGTACAAACGGGTCAAGAATGAAGCTATAAGTGGCTTTCAAGTTCAAACCAGTTAAAAATGAAGGCTTATATTGTTACAAATTGTTTTCATGTACAAATGAGTCAAGAATGATGCTTGAAGTTCTTTCAAGTTGTTTCCATGTATAAACGAGTTAAGAATGAAGCTATAAGTTGTTTTCAAGTTCAAACGAGTCAAGAATAAAGCTATAAGTGGCTTTCAAGTTCAAACCAGTTAAGAATGAAGCCTTATATTGTTACAAATTGTTTTCATGTACAAATGAGTCAAGAATGATGCTAGAAGTTCTTTCAAGCTGTTTCCAAGTATAAACGAGTCAAGAATGATCCTATAAGTTGTTTTCAAGTTCAAACGAGTCAAGAATGAAGCTATAATTTGTTTTCAAGTTCAAACGAGTCAAGAACGAAGCCTCAAATTATTACGAATTGTTTTCAAGTTCAAATGAGTGAAGACTGATCCTACGAGTTTTTACAAGTTATTTCCATGTACAAACGAGTCAAGAATGAAGCTATAAGTGGCTTTCAAGTTCAAACAAGTTAAAAATGAAGCCTTATATTGTTACAAATTGTTTTCATGTACAAATGAGTCAAGAATGATGCTAGAAGTTCTTTCAAGTTGTTTCCATGTATAAACGTGTCAAGAATGAAGCTATAAGTTGTTTTCCAGTTCAAACGAGTCTAGAATGAAGCTATAAGTGGCTTTCAAGTTCAATCGAGTTAAGAATGAAGCCTTAAATTGTTACAAATTGTTTTCATGTACAAATGAGTCAAGAATGATGCTACAAGTTCTTTCAAGTTGTTTCCATTTATAAACGAGTGAAGAATGAAGCTATAAGTTGTTTTCAAGTTCAAACGAGTCAAGAATAAAGCTATAAGTGGCTTTCATGTTCAAACGGGTTAAGAATGAAGTCTTATATTGTTACAAATTGTTTTCATGTACAAATGTGTCAAGAATGATGCTAGAAGTTCTATCAAGCTGTTTCCAAGTATAAACGAGTCAAGAATGATCCTATAAGTTGTTTTCAAGTTCAAACGAGTCAAGAATGAAGCTATAATTTGTTTTAAAGTTAAAACGAGTCAAGAACGAAGCCTCAAATTATTACGAATTGTTTTCATGTTTAAATGAGTAAAGATTGATCCTACGAGTTTTTACAAGTTATTTCCATGTACAAACGGGTCAAGAATGAAGCTATAGTGGCTTTCAAGTTCAAACGAGTTAAGAATGAAGCCTTAAATTGTTACAAATTGTTTTCATGTACAAATGAGTCAAGAATGATGCTAGAAGTTCTTTCAAGCTGTTTCCAAGTATAAACGAGTCAAGAATGATCCTATAAGTTGTTTTCAAGTTCAAACGAGTCAAGAATAAAGCTATAATTTGTTTTCAAGTTAAAACGAGTCAAGAACGAAGCCTCAAATTATTACGAATTGTTTTCATATTCAAATGAGTAAAGACTGATCCTACGAGTTTTTACAAGTTATTTCCATGTACAAACGGGTCAAGAATGAAGCTATAAGTGGCTTTCAAGTTCAAACCAGTTAAAAATGAAGCCTTATGTTGTTACAAATTGTTTTCATGTACAAATGAGTAAAGAATGATGCTTGAAGTTCTTTCAAGTTGTTTCCATGTATAAATGAGTCAAGAATGATCCTATAAGTTGTTTTCAAGTTCAAACGAGTCAAGAATGAAGCTATAATTTGTTTTCAAGTTAAAACGAGTCAAGAACGAAGCCTCAAATTATTACGAATTGTTTTCAAGTTTAAATGAGTAAAGATTGATCCTACGAGTTTTTACAAGTTATTTACATGTACAAACGAGTCAAGAATGAAGCTATAAGTGGCTTTCAAGTTCAAACAAGTTAAGAATGAAGCCTTATATTATTACAAATTGTTTTCATGTACAAATGAGTCAAGAACGATGCTAGAAGTTCTTTCAAGTTGTTTCCATGTATAAACGAGTCAAGAATGAAGCTATAAGTTGTTTTCAAGTTCAAACGAGTCAAGAATGAAGCTATAAGTGGCTTTCAAGTTCAATCGAGTTAAGAATGAAGCCTTAAATTGTTACAAATTGTTTTCATGTACAAATGAGTCAAGACTGATGCTACAAGTTCTTTCAAGTTGTTTCCATTTATAAACGAGTCATGAATGAAGCTATAAGTTGTTTTCAAGTTCAAACGAGTCAAGAATAAAGCTATAAGTGGCTTTCATGTTCAAACGAGTTAAGAATGAAGTCTTATATTGTTACAAATTGTTTTCATGTACAAATGAGTCAAGAATGATGCTACAAGTTCTTTCAAGTTGTTTCCATTTATAAACGAGTCAAGAATGAAGCTATAAGTTGTTTTCAAGTTCAAACGAGTCAAGAATAAAGCTATAAGTGGCTTTCATGTTCAAACGGGTTAAGAATGAAGTCTTATATTGTTACAAATTGTTTTCATGTACAAATGAGTCAAGAATGATGCTAGAAGTTCTTTCAAGTTGTTTCCAAGTATAAACGAGTCAAGAATGATCCTATAAGTTGTTTTCAAGTTCAAACGAGTCAAGAATGAAGCTATAATTTGTTTTCAAGTTAAAACGAGTCAAGAACGAAGCCTCAAATTATTACGAATTGTTTTCATGTTTAAATGAGTAAAGATTGATCCTACGAGTTTTTACAAGTTATTTCCATGTACAAACGAGTCAAGAATGAAGCTATAAGTGGCTTTCAAGTTCAAACAAGTTAAGAATGAAGCCTTATATTGTTACAAATTGTATTCATGTACAAATGAGTCAAGAATGATGCTAGAAGTTCTTTCAAGTTGTTTCCAAGTATAAACGAGTCAAGAATGATCCTATAAGTTGTTTTCAAGTTCAAACGAGTCAAGAATGAAGCTATAATTTGTTTTCAAGTTCAAACGAGTCAAGAACGAAGCCTCAAATTATTACGAATTATTTTCATGTTCAAATGAGTGAAGATTGATCCTACGAGTTTTTACAAGTTATTTACATGTACAAACGAGTCAAGAATGAAGCTATAAGTGGCTTTCAAGTTCAAACAAGTTAAGAATGAAGCCTTATATTGTTACAAATTGTTTTCATGTACAAATGAGTCAAGAATGATGCTAGAAGTTCTTTCAAGTTGTTTCCATGTATAAACGAGTCAAGAATGAAGCTATAAGTTGTTTTCAAGTTCAAACGAGTCAAGAATAAAGCTATAAGTGGCTTTCATGTTCAAACGGGTTAAGAATGAAGTCTTATATTGTTATAAATTGTTTTCATGTACAAATGAGTCAGGAATGATGCTAGAAGTTCTTTCAAGTTGTTTCCAAATATAAACGAGTCAAGAATGATCCTATAAGTTGTTTTCAAGTTCAAACGAGTCAAGAATAAAGCTATAAGTGGCTTTCAAGTTCAAACTTGTTAAGAATGAAGCCTTATATTATTACAAATTGTTTTCATGTACAAATGAGTCAAGAATGATGCTAGAAGTTCTTTCAAGTTGTTTCCAAGTATAAACGAGTCAAGAATGATCCTATAAGTTGTTTTCAAGTTCAAACGAGTCAAGAATGAAGCTATAATTTGTTTTCAAGTTCAAACGAGTCAAGAACGAAGCCTCAAATTATTACGAATTATTTTCATGTTCAAATGAGTGAAGATTGATCCTACGAGTTTTTACAAGTTATTTACATGTACAAACGAGTCAAGAATGAAGCTATAAGTGGCTTTCAAGTTCAAACAAGTTAAGAATGAAGCCTTATATTGTTACAAATTGTTTTCATGTACAAATGAGTCAAGAATGATGCTAGAAGTTCTTTCAAGTTGTTGCCATGTATAAACGAGTCAAGAATGAAGCTATAAGTTGTTTTCAAGTTCAAACGAGTCAAGAATGAAGCTATAAGTGTCTTTCAAGTTCAATCGAGTTAAGAATGAAGTCTTATATTGTTACAAATTGTTTTCATGTACAAATGAGTCAGGAATGATGCTAGAAGTTCTTTCAAGTTGTTTCCAAGTATAAACGAGTCAAGAATGATCCTATAAGTTGTTTTCAAGTTCAAACGAGTCAAGAATGAAGCTATAATTTGTTTTCAAGTTAAAACGAGTCAAGAACGAAGCCTCAAATTATTACGAATTGTTTTCAAGTTTAAATGAGTAAAGATTGATCCTACGAGTTTTTACAAGTTATTTACATGTACAAACGAGTCAAGAATGAAGCTATAAGTGGCTTTCAAGTTCAAACAAGTTAAGAATGAAGCCTTATATTATTACAAATTGTTTTCATGTACAAATGAGTCAAGAACGATGCTAGAAGTTCTTTCAAGTTGTTTCCATGTATAAACGAGTCAAGAATGAAGCTATAAGTTGTTTTCAAGTTCAAACGAGTCAAGAATGAAGCTATAAGTGTCTTTCAAGTTCAATCGAGTTAAGAATGAAGCCTTATATTGTTACAAATTGTTTTCATGTACAAATGAGTCAAGAATGATGCTTGACGTTCTTTCAAGTTGTTTCCATGTATAAACGAGTTAAGAATGAAGCTATAAGTTGTTTTCAAGTTCAAACGAGTCAAGAATAAAGCTATAAGTGGCTTTCAAGTTCAAACTTGTTAAGAATGAAGCCTTATATTATTACAAATTGTTTTCATGTACAAATGAGTCAAGAATGATGCTAGAAGTTCTTTCAAGTTGTTTCCAAGTATAAACGAGTCAAGAATGATCCTATAAGTTGTTTTCAAGTTCAAACGAGTCAAGAATGAAGCTATAATTTGTTTTCAAGTTCAAACGAGTCAAGAACGAAGCCTCAAATTATTACGAATTATTTTCATGTTCAAATGAGTGAAGATTGATCCTACGAGTTTTTACAAGTTATTTACATGTACAAACGAGTCAAGAATGAAGCTATAAGTGGCTTTCAAGTTCAAACAAGTTAAGAATGAAGCCTTATATTGTTACAAATTGTTTTCATGTACAAATGAGTCAAGAATGATGCTAGAAGTTCTTTCAAGTTGTTGCCATGTATAAACGAGTCAAGAATGAAGCTATAAGTTGTTTTCAAGTTCAAACGAGTCAAGAATGAAGCTATAAGTGTCTTTCAAGTTCAATCGAGTTAAGAATGAAGTCTTATATTGTTACAAATTGTTTTCATGTACAAATGAGTCAGGAATGATGCTAGAAGTTCTTTCAAGTTGTTTCCAAGTAATAAACGAGTCAAGAATGATCCTATAAGTTGTTTTCAAGTTCAAACGAGTCAAGAATGAAGCTATAATTTGTTTTCAAGTTCAAACGAGTCAAGAACGAAGCCTCAATTTATTACGAATTGTTTTCATGTTCAAATGAGTGAAGATTGATCCTACGAGTTTTTACAAGTTATTTCCATGTACAAACGAGTCAAGAATGAAGCTATAAGTGACTTTCAAGTTCAAACAAGTTAAAAATGAAGCCTTATATTGTTACAAATTGTTTTCATGTACAAATGAGTCTAGAATGATGCTTGAAGTTCTTTCAAGTTGTTTCCATGTATAAACGAGTTAAGAATGAAGCTATAAGTTGTTTTCAAGTTCAAACGAGTCAAGAATAAAGCTATAAGTGGCTTTCAAGTTCAAACCAGTTAAAAATGAAGCCTTATATTGTTACAAATTGTTTTCATGTACAAATGAGTCTAGAATGATGCTTGAAGTTCTTTCAAGTTGTTTCCAAGTATAAACGAGTCAAGAATGATCCTATAAGTTGTTTTCAAGTTCAAACGAGTCAAGAATGAAGCTATAATTTGTTTTCAAGTTCAAACGAGTCAAGAACGAAGCCTCAATTTATTACGAATTGTTTTCATGTTCAAATGAGTGAAGATTGATCCTACGAGTTTTTACAAGTTATTTCCATGTACAAACGAGTCAAGAATGAAGCTATAAGTGACTTTCAAGTTCAAACAAGTTAAAAATGAAGCCTTATATTGTTACAAATTGTTTTCATGTACAAATGAGTCAAGAATGATGCTAGAAGTTCTTTCAAGCTGTTTCCAAGTATAAACGAGTCAAGAATGATCCTATAAGTTGTTTTCAAGTTCAAACGAGTCAAGAATAAAGCTATAATTTGTTTTCAAGTTAAAACGAGTCAAGAACGAAGCCGCAAATTATTACGAATTGTTATCATGTTCAAATGAGTAAAGATTGATCCTACGAGTTTTTACAAGTTATTTCCATGTACAAACGGGTCAAGAATGAAGCTATAAGTGGCTTTCAAGTTCAAACCAGTTAAAAATGAAGCCTTATATTGTTACAAATTGTTTTCATGTACAAATGAGTCAAGAATGATGCTAGAAGTTCTTTCAAGCTGTTTCCAAGTATAAACGAGTCAAGAATGATCCTATAAGTTGTTTTCAAGTTCAAACGAGTCAAGAATGAAGCTATAATTTGTTTTCAAGTTAAACGAGTCAAGAACGAAGCCTCAAATTATTACGAATTGTTTTCAAGTTTAAATGAGTAAAGATTGATCCTACGAGTTTTTACAAGTTATTTCCATGTACAAACGGGTCAAGAATGAAGCTATAAGTGGCTTTCAATTTCAAACCAGTTAAAAATGAAGCCTTATATTGTTACAAATTGTTTTCATGTACAAATGAGTCAAGAATGATGCTAGAAGTTCTTTCAAGCTGTTTCCAAGTATAAACGAGTCAAGAATGATCCTATAAGTTGTTTTCAAGTTCAAACGAGTCAAGAATGAAGCTATAATTTGTTTTCAAGTTAAACGAGTCAAGAACGAAGCCTCAAATTATTACGAATTGTTTTCAAGTTTAAATGAGTAAAGATTGATCCTACGAGATTTTACAAGTTATTTCCATGTACAAACGGGTCAAGAATGAAGCTATAAGTGGCTTTCAAGTTCAAACCAGTTAAAAATGAAGCCTTATATTGTTACAAATTGTTTTCATGTACAAATGAGTCTAGAATGATGCTTGAAGTTCTTTCAAGTTGTTTTTTTTTTTTTTTTTTTTTTTTTTGCTAAATAAAATATATTAAACGAAGAAAAAACTACAAAATAAAAGGGGCATACCCCAGTTTAAGGATAAACTCCAGAACACAAAGCAAAGCCACTAACGGCTAACAAATATAACTATAAACGAAATTACAAACTAATAAAGTATCAGTGCTAATAACGGGTCTTTGGCTACCCTCTTTTTAAAACTGGAACAGGAAAACAATTTTTCCTTAAACATTTGCTTTACTCGGACCATGATCTGGGCTGTAGAGAGATGTCCTACGACATTATGCAATCTATTGTTACGCTCCATCCATACACAGTAAAACACAATGGTTAGGTATAAAGAAGAAATCTGGAACCGCCAACCTCTCAAATTAGGACCTGTGAAGACCCCATCAATGTAATCTGCCCAATTCCCAGTAAATTGAAATGGGCTCATGGATAGCATTTGAGAAATGTAAGAACAGCTACTAAAGAGATGCCCCACTGATTCAGCACCCACATTGCAAAGAATACAGCATGGATCAGTAATGAGGCCGAACTGATTCATTCTGTCCTTAGTAAGAAGCTTGTTTTTTAAAGCAAGCCAAGCAATGAAAGAACACTTCGGAATGGAATATGAGTGCCAAATAGCAGTGTTCCAAGGAGCAGCCAAGCCTCTTCTGCGTATAGAGTTCCAAACCGTGGCTAAAGAAACATTGAAAGCTTGCAAACCATCCCATGTGATGTGATCAGAACTAAACAACTGAGTACTAGAAATCTGCCGTCTAATAGCCATCATGTCAACGTGATTAGAGGGGGGGAAACACCAAGTCCCATTACAAAGAAAAGTACAAATCTGAGCCAAAGGAGTTGATTCAGCAATAGAAATAATATCATTGGGAAATTGATGAAGCAACGGCTTGTTATTAGCCCAAGGGTCCTGCCACAACAGGAAATTAGAGTTGCGACCAATTCTATATCTCACATAAGTAGCAGATTTGTGTCGAGCATTAAGAATTTTCCTGACACACCACGAACAACTATGAGGGATATTAGTTGTCCAGAAAGCTCTATTTTTAAGAAAACAGCGATGCAACCATGTCACCCATAAACTATCAGCTTGAGGCTGAATAATACGCCATAGTTGATAAAGAACTGCTGCATAATTCCAATCAAACAAATTACGAATGCCCAACCCTCCTTCCTGTTTTGGTAAACAACAGTCGACCCAAGCAACCTTGTAATGACATTTCCTGTTATTTGTTCCACCCCAAAGAAATTTCGCGAAAATCGATTGAATACATTTTAGAACATTCTTTGGCAGGAAAAGATACACCGACCAATAACCCTGTATACTAGATAGGACAGACTTTATAAGTTGGAGTCTCCCAGCAAATGAAAGAAATTTTGAGGTCCACACTTCAATTCGATCACACAATCTGCGAACAAGGGGATAACAGTCCTGCTTATTGAGCTTTCCAGAGATTAAAGGAAGTCCCAAGTAGCGAATTGGTAAAGAACCAGGACTAAACCCCGTAAGATCCAAAATGCTTGACTGGACCTCCATAGAAACGTTGCCAAAGTAACAACTACTTTTTTGCACGTTAGGCTTCAACCCAGAAATAGAAGAGAAAAAATTCACTCCCTGCATCAAAAGGTCAACAGATTGCAAATCACCTTTGCAAAGAAGGAGAACGTCATCAGCGAAAATAAGATGGGACAACTGCATTTCTGTTGTTCTCCAGTGAAACTTGAAAGTAGGGGAAGATGTGTATTTTTTGATGCAAGACGTGAACACTTCCATAGCCAACACAAAGATATAAGGTGAAAGAGGATCGCCTTGGCGGAGACCAGAAGCACCTTTGAAAAACCCCTCCAAAGATCCATTAATCTTTACTGAGAACATGCCCGAAGTAACACACATCATGACCCAATTAATATACTGCCAAGGGAATCCCATGTACTCTAGAGTAGTCCTAATAAATTGCCAATTAATAGAATCAAAAGCCTTTTGGATATCAAGCTTAATAATGCACCTTGACGGACCCTTAAGAAGATGGTAGTCTCTACACAAAGCTTGGGCGAGCATGATGTTATCTCCAATAGAACGATGAGGGACAAAAGCCGTTTGGTTCAGAGAAATAACACTGGGAATAATCTTCTTCAACCTAATAGCAATGAGCTTAGAAATACATTTATAGATTACATTGCAACATGATATGGGTCTGAAATGAGACATATGCGAAGCACCATCTTGTTTAGGGATTAGAGCAATAGCAGCAGAGTTAATAATTCGAGGAAGATGCAAAGAGTTAAAGAAGTGGAGAATAGCTTTAACCACATCATCTGCAATAATATGCCAAACTGCCACAAAAAATTCTGCCGTAAACCCATCAGGACCTGGGCATCGATTTTTAGCCATTTTCCTGAAAATTAGCTCAATATCTTCTGCAGAGAATGGAGTAATAAGACTACTTGCTTGCTCATCAGTTATCCTTGGCAATTGAAGATCAGAAGGAATATCATTCACAACAAAGGAGCTACCCAAAGTATGTTTGAAGAAATCCACTGCCACCTTTGAAATATGTTCATGAGATGATTGAACTACCCCATCCTCATCTTCTAGAGCTAAAATTTTGTTTACGTTCCATCGACCCCGACAAGCATTATGAAAAAACTTATTGTTCCTATCTCCTTTGCTTAACCATTGAATACGAGATTTTTGACGCAAATGGGCTTCTTCTGTACTCAATACAGAATTATATTTTGAAATCAAACTAGCTTCAGTTTCCATTTGATCAATAGAAGGAGAGTCTGGCATATTTGCTTGAAAAAGATGCAGGGCAGACCTTGCTACCAGGACCTGAGAGTGAAGATCACCTATGTCACGATTGAGTTGAACAATACCAGCTTTTACTTTTTTGAGTTTATTAGTGAGCACCCACCATGGGTCACCAACTATAGTACAGTTCCAGGCCTCTTCAACAATCTGAATAAACTTTGGATGCTCAATAAAATGATTAAAAAATTGAAAAGGCTTTTTAATCTTTATGGCAGCACGACCCAAATCAACAGCAGCTGGATTATGATCAGAAACACCTCTAGGCAAGAAATTGGCAATAGAATTAGGAAACATTGACAACCACACATTATTAACCAAAATGCGATCAAGTTTCCTCCTCTTCGGAGAGGTTAAATTCTTATCCCACCAAGTGAAGTGAGAACCAATAGAGCGGAGGTCAGTCAGCCCCAGAGAATAAACAAAATCATTAAAGTCCTCCATACTATAATCCCAAGTTGTTTCCATGTATAAACGAGTTAAGAATGAAGCTATAAGTTGTTTTCAAGTTCAAACGAGTCAAGAATAAAGCTATAAGTGGCTTTCAAGTTCAAACCAGTTAAGAATGAAGCCTTATATTGTTACAAATTGTTTTCATGTACAAATGAGTCAAGAATGATGCTAGAAGTTCTTTCAAGCTGTTTCCAAGTATAAACGAGTCAAGAATGATCCTATAAGTTGTTTTCAAGTTCAAACGAGTCAAGAATGAAGCTATAATTTGTTTTCAAGTTCAAACGAGTCAAGAACGAAGCCTCAATTTATTACGAATTGTTTTCATGTTCAAATGAGTGAAGATTGATCCTACGAGTTTTTACAAGTTATTTCCATGTACAAACGAGTCAAGAATGAAGCTATAAGTGACTTTCAAGTTCAAACAAGTTAAAAATGAAGCCTTATATTGTTACAAATTGTTTTCATGTACAAATGAGTCAAGAATGATGCTAGAAGTTCTTTCAAGTTGTTTCCATGTATAAACGAGTCAAGAATGAAGCTATAAGTTGTTTTCCAGTTCAAACGAGTCTAGAATGAAGCTACAAGTGGCTTTCAAGTTCAATCGAGTTAAGAATGAAGCCTTAAATTGTTACAAATTGTTTTCATGTACAAATGAGTCAAGAATGATGCTACAAGTTCTTTCAAGTTGTTTCCATTTATAAACGAGTCAAGAATGAAGCTATAAGTTGTTTTCAAGTTCAAACGAGTCAAGACTAAAGCTATAAGTGGCTTTCATGTTCAAACGGGTTAAGAATGAAGTCTTATATTGTTACAAATTGTTTTCATGTACAAATGAGTCAAGAATGATGCTAGAAGTTCTTTCAAGCTGTTTCCAAGTATAAACGAGTCAAGAATGATCCTATAAGTTGTTTTCAAGTTCAAACGAGTCAAGAACGAAGCTATAATTTGTTTTCAAGTTAAAACGAGTCAAGAACGAAGCCTCAAATTATTACGAATTGTTTTCATGTTCAAATGAGTGAAGATTGATCCTACGAGTTTTTACAAGTTATTTCCATGTACAAACGAGTCAAGAATGAAGCTATAAGTGGCGTTCAAGTTCAAACAAGTTAAGAATGAGGCCTTATATTGTTACAAATTGTTTTCATGTACAAATGAGTCAAGAATGATGCTAGAAGTTCTTTCAAGTTGTTTCCATGTATAAACGAGTCAAGAATGAAGCTATAAGTTGTTTTCCAGTTCAAACGAGTCTAGAATGAAGCTATAAGTGGCTTTCAAGTTCAATCGAGTTAAGAATGAAGCCTTAAATTGTTACAAATTGTTTTCATGTACAAATGAGTCAAGAATGATGCTACAAGTTCTTTCAAGTTGTTTCCATGTATAAACGAGTCAAGAATGAAGCTATAAGTTGTTTTCAAGTTCAAACGAGTCAAGAATAAAGCTATAAGTGGCTTTCATGTTCAAACGGGTTAAGAATGAAGTCTTATATTGTTACAAATTGTTTTCATGTACAAATGAGTCAAGAATGATGCTAGAAGTTCTTTCAAGTTGTTTCCAAGTATAAACGAGTCAAGAATGATCCTATAAGTTGTTTCCAAGTTCAAACGAGTCAAGAATGAAGCTATAATTTGTTTTCAAGTTCAAACGAGTCAAGAACGAAGCCTCAAATTATTACGAATTGTTTTCATGTTTAAATGAGTAAAGATTGATCCTACGAGTTTTTACAAGTTATTTTCATGTACAAACGGGTCAAGAATGAAGCTATAGTGGCTTTCAAGTTCAAACGAGTTAAGAATGAAGCCTTAAATTGTTACAAATTGTTTTCATGTACAAATGAGTCAAGAATGATGCTAGAAGTTGTTTCAAGCTGTTTCCAAGTATAAACGAGTCAAGAATGATCCTATAAGTTGTTTTCAAGTTCAAACGAGTCAAGAATAAAGCTATAATTTGTTTTCAAGTTCAAACGAGTCAAGAACGAAGCCGCAAATTATTACGAATTGTTATCATGTTCAAATGAGTAAAGATTGATCCTACGAGTTTTTACAAGTTATTTCCATGTACAAACGGGTCAAGAATGAAGCTATAAGTGGCTTTCAAGTTCAAACCAGTTAGAAATGAAGCCTTATATTGTTACAAATTGTTTTCATGTACAAATGAGTCAAGAATGATGCTAGAAGTTCTTTCAAGCTGTTTCCAAGTATAAACGAGTCAAGAATGATCCTATAAGTTGTTTTCAAGTTCAAACGAGTCAAGAATGAAGCTATAATTTATTTTCAAGTTAAACGAGTCAAGAACGAAGCCTCAAATTATTACGAATTGTTTTCAAGTTTAAATGAGTAAAGATTGATCCTACGAGATTTTACAAGTTATTTCCATGTACAAACGGGTCAAGAATGAAGCTATAAGTGGCTTTCAAGTTCAAACCAGTTAAAAATGAAGCCTTATATTGTTACAAATTGTTTTCATGTACAAATAAGTCAAGAATGATGCTAGAAGTTCTTTCAAGCTGTTTCCAAGTATAAACGAGTCAAGAATGATCCTATAAGTTGTTTTCAAGTTCAAACGAGTCAAGAATAAAGCTATAATTTGTTTTCAAGTTAAAACGTGTCAAGAACGAAGCCGCAAATTATTACGAATTGTTATCATGTTCAAATGAGTAAAGATTGATCCTACGAGTTTTTACAAGTTATTTCCATGTACAAACTGGTCAAGAATGAAGCTATAAGTGGCTTTCAAGTTCAAACCAGTTAAAAATGAAGCCTTATATTGTTACAAATTGTTTTCATGTACAAATGAGTCTAGAATGATGCTTGAAGTTCTTTCAAGTTGTTTCCATGTATAAACGAGTTAAGAATGAAGCTATAAGTTGTTTTCAAGTTCAAACGAGTCAAGAATAAAGCTATAAGTGGCTTTCAAGTTCAAACCAGTTAAGAATGAAGCCTTATATTGTTACAAATTGTTTTCATGTACAAATGAGTCAAGAATGATGCTAGAAGTTCTTTCAAGCTGTTTCCAAGTATAAACGAGTCAAGAATGATCCTATAAGTTGATTTCAAGTTCAAACGAGTCAAGAATGAAGCTATAATTTGTTTTCAAGTTCAAACGAGTCAAGAACGAAGCCTCAATTTATTACGAATTGTTTTCATGTTCAAATGAGTGAAGATTGATCCTACGAGTTTTTACAAGTTATTTCCATGTACAAACGAGTCAAGAATGAAGCTATAAGTGACTTTCAAGTTCAAACAAGTTAAAAATGAAGCCTTATACTGTTACAAATTGTTTTCATGTACAAATGAGTCAAGAATGATGCTAGAAGTTCTTTCAAGTTGTTTCCATGTATAAACGAGTCAAGAATGAAGCTATAAGTTGTTTTCCAGTTCAAACGAGTCTAGAATGAAGCTATAAGTGGCTTTCAAGTTCAATCGAGTTAAGAATGAAGCCTTAAATTGTTACAAATTGTTTTCATGTACAAATGAGTCAAGAATGATGCTACAAGTTCTTTCAAGTTGTTTCCATTTATAAACGAGTCAAGAATGAAGCTATCAGTTGTTTTCAAGTTCAAACGAGTCAAGAATAAAGCTATAAGTGGCTTTCATGTTCAAACGGGTTAAGAATGAAGTCTTATATTGTTACAAATTGTTTTCATGTACAAATGAGTCAAGAATGATGCTAGAAGTTCTTTCAAGCTGTTTCCAAGTATAAACGAGTCAAGAATGATCCTATAAGTTGTTTTCAAGTTCAAACGAGTCAAGAACGAAGCTATAATTTGTTTTCAAGTTAAAACGAGTCAAGAACGAAGCCTCAAATTATTACGAATTGTTTTCATGTTCAAATGAGTGAAGATTGATCCTACGAGTTTTTACAAGTTATTTCCATGTACAAACGAGTCAAGAATGAAGCTATAAGTGGCGTTCAAGTTCAAACAAGTTAAGAATGAGGCCTTATATTGTTACAAATTGTTTTCATGTACAAATGAGTCAAGAATGATGCTAGAAGTTCTTTCAAGTTGTTTCCATGTATAAACGAGTCAAGAATGAAGCTATAAGTTGTTTTCCAGTTCAAACGAGTCTAGAATGAAGCTATAAGTGGCTTTCAAGTTCAATCGAGTTAAGAATGAAGCCTTAAATTGTTACAAATTGTTTTCATGTACAAATGAGTCAAGAATGATGCTACAAGTTCTTTCAAGTTGTTTCCATGTATAAACGAGTCAAGAATGAAGCTATAAGTTGTTTTCAAGTTCAAACGAGTCAAGAATAAAGCTATAAGTGGCTTTCATGTTCAAACGGGTTAAGAATGAAGTCTTATATTGTTACAAATTGTTTTCATGTACAAATGAGTCAAGAATGATGCTAGAAGTTCTTTCAAGTTGTTTCCAAGTATAAACGAGTCAAGAATGATCCTATAAGTTGTTTTCAAGTTCAAACGAGTCAAGAATGAAGCTATAATTTGTTTTCAAGTTCAAACGAGTCAAGAACGAAGCCTCAAATTATTACGAATTGTTTTCATGTTTAAATGAGTAAAGATTGATCCTACGAGTTTTTACAAGTTATTTTCATGTACAAACGGGTCAAGAATGAAGCTATAGTGGCTTTCAAGTTCAAACGAGTTAAGAATGAAGCCTTAAATTGTTACAAATTGTTTTCATGTACAAATGAGTCAAGAATGATGCTAGAAGTTCTTTCAAGCTGTTTCCAAGTATAAACGAGTCAAGAATGATCCTATAAGTTGTTTTCAAGTTCAAACGAGTCAAGAACGAAGCTATAATTTGTTTTCAAGTTAAAACGAGTCAAGAACGAAGCCTCAAATTATTACGAATTGTTTTCATGTTCAAATGAGTGAAGATTGATCCTACGAGTTTTTACAAGTTATTTCCATGTACAAACGAGTCAAGAATGAAGCTATAAGTGGCGTTCAAGTTCAAACAAGTTAAGAATGAAGCCTTATATTGTTACAAATTGTTTTCATGTACAAATGAGTCAAGAATGATGCTAGAAGTTCTTTCAAGTTGTTTCCATGTATAAACGAGTCAAGAATGAAGCTATAAGTTGTTTTCAAGTTCAAACGAGTCAAGAATGAAGCTATAAGTGGCTTTCAAGTTCAATCGAGTTAAGAATGAAGTCTTAAATTGTTACAAATTGTTTTCATGTACAAATGAGTCAAGACTGATGCTACAAGTTCTTTCAAGTTGTTTCCATTTATAAACGAGTCATGAATGAAGCTATAAGTTGTTTTCAAGTTCAAACGAGTCAAGAATAAAGCTATAAGTGGCTTTCATGTTCAAACCAGTTAAGAATGAAGTCTTATATTGTTACAAATTGTTTTCATGTACAAATGAGTCAAAATTGATGTTAGAAGTTCTTTCAAGTTGTTTCCAAGTATAAACGAGTCAAGAATGATCCTATAAGTTGTTTTCAAGTTCAAACGAGTCAAGAATGAAGCTATAATTTGTTTTCAAGTTAAAACGAGTCAAGAACGAAGCCTCAAATTATTACGAATTGTTTTCATGTTTAAATGAGTAAAGATTGATCCTACGAGTTTTTACAAGTTATTTCCATGTACAAACGGGTCAAGAATGAAGCTATAGTGGCTTTCAAGTTCAAACGAGTTAAGAATGAAGCCTTAAATTGTTACAAATTGTTTTCATGTACAAATGAGTCAAGAATGATGCTACAAGTTCTTTCAAGTTGTTTCCATGTATAAACGAGTCAAGAATGAAGCTATAAGTTGTTTTCAAGTTCAAACGAGTCAAGAATAAAGCTATAAGTGGCTTTCATGTTCAAACGGGTTAAGAATGAAGCCTTAAATTGTTACAAATTGTTTTCATGTACAAATGAGTCAAGAATGATGCTAGAAGTTCTTTCAAGCTGTTTCCAAGTATAAACGAGTCAAGAATGATCCTATAAGTTGTTTTCAAGTTCAAACGAGTCAAGAACGAAGCTATAATTTGTTTTCAAGTTAAAACGAGTCAAGAACGAAGCCTCAAATTATTACGAATTGTTTTCATGTTCAAATGAGTGAAGATTGATCCTACGAGTTTTTACAAGTTATTTCCATGTACAAACGAGTCAAGAATGAAGCTATAAGTGGCGTTCAAGTTCAAACAAGTTAAGAATGAAGCCTTATATTGTTATAAATTGTTTTCATGTACAAATGAGTCAAGAATGATGCTAGAAGTTCTTTCAAGTTGTTTCCATGTATAAACGAGTCAAGAATGAAGCTATAAGTTGTTTTCAAGTTCAAACGAGTCAAGAATGAAGCTATAAGTGGCTTTCAAGTTCAATCGAGTTAAGAATGAAGTCTTAAATTGTTACAAATTGTTTTCATGTACAAATGAGTCAAGACTGATGCTACAAGTTCTTTCAAGTTGTTTCCATTTATAAACGAGTCATGAATGAAGCTATAAGTTGTTTTCAAGTTCAAACGAGTCAAGAATAAAGCTATAAGTGGCTTTCATGTTCAAACCAGTTAAGAATGAAGTCTTATATTGTTACAAATTGTTTTCATGTACAAATGAGTCAAAATTGATGTTAGAAGTTCTTTCAAGTTGTTTCCAAGTATAAACGAGTCAAGAATGATCCTATAAGTTGTTTTCAAGTTCAAACGAGTCAAGAATGAAGCTATAATTTGTTTTCAAGTTAAAACGAGTCAAGAACGAAGCCTCAAATTATTATGAATTGTTTTCATGTTTAAATGAGTAAAGATTGATCCTACGAGTTTTTACAAGTTATTTCCATGTACAAACGGGTCAAGAATGAAGCTATAGAGGCTTTCAAGTTCAAACGAGTTAAGAATGAAGCCTTAAATTGTTACAAATTGTTTTCATGTACAAATGAGTCAAGAATGATGCTAGAAGTTCTTTCAAGCTGTTTCCAAGTATAAACGAGTCAAGAATGATCCTATAAGTTGTTTTCAAGTTCAAACGAGTCAAGAATAAAGCTATAATTTGTTTTCAAGTTAAAACGAGTCAAGAACGAAGCCTCAAATTATTACGAATTGTTTTCATATTCAAATGAGTAAAGACTGATCCTACGAGTTTTTACAAGTTATTTCCATGTACAAACGGGTCAAGAATGAAGCTATAAGTGGCTTTCAAGTTCAAACCAGTTAAAAATGAAGCCTTATGTTGTTACAAATTGTTTTCATGTACAAATGAGTCAAGACTGATGCTACAAGTTCTTTCAAGTTGTTTCCATTTATAAACGAGTCATGAATGAAGCTATAAGTTGTTTTCAAGTTCAAACGAGTCAAGAATAAAGCTATAAGTGGCTTTCATGTTCAAGCCAGTTAAGAATGAAGTTTTATATTGTTACAAATTGTTTTCATGTACAAATGAGTCAAAATTGATGCTAGAAGTTCTTTCAAGGTGTTTCCAAGTATAAACGAGTCAAGAATGATCCTATAAGTTGTTTTCAAGTTCAAACGAGTCAAGAATGAAGCTATAATTTGTTTTCAAGTTAAAACGAGTCAAGAACGAAGCCTCAAATTATTACGAATTGTTTTCATGTTTAAATGAGTAAAGATTGATCCTACGAGTTTTTACAAGTTATTTCCATGTACAAACGAGTCAAGAATGAAGCTATAAGTGGCTTTCAAGTTCAAACAAGTTAAGAATGAAGCCTTATATTGTTACAAATTGTTTTCATGTACAAATGAGTCAAGAATGATGCTAGAAGTTCTTTCAAGTTGTTTCCAAGTATAAACGAGTCAAGAATGATCCTATAAGTTGTTTTCAAGTTCAAACGAGTCAAGAATGAAGCTATAATTTGTTTTCAAGTTCAAACGAGTCAAGAACGAAGCCTCAAATTATTACGAATTATTTTCATGTTCAAATGAGTGAAGATTGATCCTACGAGTTTTTACAAGTTATTTACATGTACAAACGAGTCAAGAAAGAAGCTATAAGTGGCTTTCAAGTTCAAACAAGTTAAGAATGAAGCCTTATATTGTTACAAATTGTTTTCATGTACAAATGAGTCAAGAATGATGCTAGAAGTTCTTTCAAGTTGTTTCCATGTATAAACGAGTCAAGAATGAAGCTATAAGTTGTTTTCAAGTTCAAACGAGTCAAGAATGAAGCTATAAGTGGCTTTCATGTTCAAACGAGTTAAGAATGAAGTCTTATATTGTTACAAATTGTTTTCATGTACAAATGAGTCAAAATTGATGCTAGAAGTTCTTTCAAGTTGTTTCCAAGTATAAACGAGTCAAGAATGATCCTATAAGTTGTTTTCAAGTTCAAACGAGTCAAGAATAAAGCTATAATTTGTTTTCAAGTTAAAACGAGTCAAGAACGAAGCCTCAAATTATTACGAATTGTTTTCATGTTTAAATGAGTAAAGATTGATCCTACGAGTTTTTACAAGTTATTTCCATGTACAAACGGGTCAAGAATGAAGCTATAGTGGCTTTCAAGTTCAAACGAGTTAAGAATGAAGCCTTAAATTGTTACAAATTGTTTTCATGTACAAATGAGTCAAGAATGATGCTAGAAGTTCTTTCAAGCTGTTTCCAAGTATAAACGAGTCAAGAATGATCCTATAAGTTGTTTTCAAGTTCAAACGAGTCAAGAATAAAGCTATAATTTGTTTTCAAGTTAAAACGAGTCAAGAACGAAGCCTCAAATTATTACGAATTGTTTTCATATTCAAATGAGTAAAGACTGATCCTACGAGTTTTTACAAGTTATTTCCATGTACAAACGGGTCAAGAATGAAGCTATAAGTGGCTTTCAAGTTCAAACCAGTTAAAAATGAAGCCTTATGTTGTTACAAATTGTTTTCATGTACAAATGAGTCAAGACTGATGCTACAAGTTCTTTCAAGTTGTTTCCATTTATAAACGAGTCATGAATGAAGCTATAAGTTGTTTTCAAGTTCAAACGAGTCAAGAATAAAGCTATAAGTGGCTTTCATGTTCAAGCCAGTTAAGAATGAAGTTTTATATTGTTACAAATTGTTTTCATGTACAAATGAGTCAAAATTGATGCTAGAAGTTCTTTCAAGGTGTTTCCAAGTATAAACGAGTCAAGAATGATCCTATAAGTTGTTTTCAAGTTCAAACGAGTCAAGAATGAAGCTATAATTTGTTTTCAAGTTAAAACGAGTCAAGAACGAAGCCTCAAATTATTACGAATTGTTTTCATGTTTAAATGAGTAAAGATTGATCCTACGAGTTTTTACAAGTTATTTCCATGTACAAACGAGTCAAGAATGAAGCTATAAGTGGCTTTCAAGTTCAAACAAGTTAAGAATGAAGCCTTATATTGTTACAAATTGTTTTCATGTACAAATGAGTCAAGAATGATGCTAGAAGTTCTTTCAAGTTGTTTCCAAGTATAAACGAGTCAAGAATGATCCTATAAGTTGTTTTCAAGTTCAAACGAGTCAAGAATGAAGCTATAATTTGTTTTCAAGTTCAAACGAGTCAAGAACGAAGCCTCAAATTATTACGAATTATTTTCATGTTCAAATGAGTGAAGATTGATCCTACGAGTTTTTACAAGTTATTTACATGTACAAACGAGTCAAGAAAGAAGCTATAAGTGGCTTTCAAGTTCAAACAAGTTAAGAATGAAGCCTTATATTGTTACAAATTGTTTTCATGTACAAATGAGTCAAGAATGATGCTAGAAGTTCTTTCAAGTTGTTTCCATGTATAAACGAGTCAAGAATGAAGCTATAAGTTGTTTTCAAGTTCAAACGAGTCAAGAATGAAGCTATAAGTGGCTTTCATGTTCAAACGAGTTAAGAATGAAGTCTTATATTGTTACAAATTGTTTTCATGTACAAATGAGTCAAAATTGATGCTAGAAGTTCTTTCAAGTTGTTTCCAAGTATAAACGAGTCAAGAATGATCCTATAAGTTGTTTTCAAGTTCAAACGAGTCAAGAATAAAGCTATAATTTGTTTTCAAGTTAAAACGAGTCAAGAACGAAGCCTCAAATTATTACGAATTGTTTTCATGTTTAAATGAGTAAAGATTGATCCTACGAGTTTTTACAAGTTATTTCCATGTACAAACGAGTCAAGAATGAAGCTATAAGTGGCTTTCAAGTTCAAACAAGTTAAGAATGAAGCCTTATATTGTTACAAATTGTTTTCATGTACAAATGAGTCAAGAATGATGCTAGAAGTTCTTTCAAGTTGTTTCCAAGTATAAACGAGTCAAGAATGATCCTATAAGTTGTTTTCAAGTTCAAACGAGTCAAGAATAAAGCTATAATTTGTTTTCAAGTTCAAACGAGTCAAGAACGAAGCCTCAAATTATTACGAATTATTTTCATGTTCAAATGAGTGAAGATTGATCCTACGAGTTTTTACAAGTTATTTACATGTACAAACGAGTCAAGAAAGAAGCTATAAGTGGCTTTCAAGTTCAAACAAGTTAAGAATGAAGCCTTATATTGTTACAAATTGTTTTCATGTACAAATGAGTCAAGAATGATGCTAGAAGTTCTTTCAAGTTGTTTCCATGTATAAACGAGTCAAGAATGAAGCTATAAGTTGTTTTCAAGTTCAAACGAGTCAAGAATGAAGCTATAAGTGGCTTTCATGTTCAAGCCAGTTAAGAATGAAGTTTTATATTGTTACAAATTGTTTTCATG
Organism: Oenanthe sinensis; assembly: GCA_028671895.1. Lineage (NCBI taxonomy): Eukaryota > Viridiplantae > Streptophyta > Magnoliopsida > Apiales > Apiaceae > Oenanthe > Oenanthe sinensis. The sequence goes on from JAPMAC010000212.1 coordinate 11,708,662, forward strand.
TACAAATGAGTCAAAATTGATGCTAGAAGTTCTTTCAAGTTGTTTCCAAGTATAAACGAGTCAAGAATGATCCTATAAGTTGTTTTCAAGTTCAAACGAGTCAAGAATGAAGCTATAATTTGTTTTCAAGTTAAAACGAGTCAAGAACGAAGCCTCAAATTATTACGAATTGTTTTCATGTTTAAATGAGTAAAGATTGATCCTACGAGTTTTTACAAGTTATTTCCATGTACAAACGAGTCAAGAATGAAGCTATAAGTGGCTTTCAAGTTCAAACAAGTTAAGAATGAAGCCTTATATTGTTACAAATTGTTTTCATGTACAAATGAGTCAAGAATGATGCTAGAAGTTCTTTCAAGTTGTTTCCAAGTATAAACGAGTCAAGAATGATCCTATAAGTTGTTTTCAAGTTCAAACGAGTCAAGAATGAAGCTATAATTTGTTTTCAAGTTCAAACGAGTCAAGAACGAAGCCTCAAATTATTACGAATTATTTTCATGTTCAAATGAGTGAAGATTGATCCTACGAGTTTTTACAAGTTATTTACATGTACAAACGAGTCAAGAAAGAAGCTATAAGTGGCTTTCAAGTTCAAACAAGTTAAGAATGAAGCCTTATATTGTTACAAATTGTTTTCATGTACAAATGAGTCAAGAATGATGCTAGAAGTTCTTTCAAGTTGTTTCCATGTATAAACGAGTCAAGAATGAAGCTATAAGTTGTTTTCAAGTTCAAACGAGTCAAGAATGAAGCTATAAGTGGCTTTCATGTTCAAACGAGTTAAGAATGAAGTCTTATATTGTTACAAATTGTTTTCATGTACAAATGAGTCAAAATTGATGCTAGAAGTTCTTTCAAGTTGTTTCCAAGTATAAACGAGTCAAGAATGATCCTATAAGTTGTTTTCAAGTTCAAACGAGTCAAGAATGAAGCTATAATTTGTTTTCAAGTTAAAACGAGTCAAGAACGAAGCCTCAAATTATTACGAATTGTTTTCATGTTTAAATGAGTAAAGATTGATCCTACGAGTTTTTACAAGTTATTTCCATGTACAAACGTGTCAAGAATGAAGCTATAGTGGCTTTCAAGTTCAAACGAGTTAAGAATGAAGCCTTAAATTGTTACAAATTGTTTTCATGTACAAATGAGTCAAGAATGATGCTAGAAGTTCTTTCAAGCTGTTTCCAAGTATAAACGAGTCAAGAATGATCCTATAAGTTGTTTTCAAGTTCAAACGAGTCAAGAATGAAGCTATAATTTGTTTTCAAGTTCAAACGAGTCAAGAACGAAGCCTCAAATTATTACGAATTATTTTCATGTTCAAATGAGTGAAGATTGATCCTACGAGTTTTTACAAGTTATTTACATGTACAAACGAGTCAAGAAAGAAGCTATAAGTGGCTTTCAAGTTCAAACAAGTTAAGAATGAAGCCTTATATTGTTACAAATTGTTTTCATGTACAAATGAGTCAAGAATGATGCTACAAGTTCTTTCAAGTTGTTTCCATTTATAAACGAGTCATGAATGAAGCTATAAGTTGTTTTCAAGTTCAAACGAGTCAAGAATAAAGCTATAAGTGGCTTTCATGTTCAAGCCAGTTAAGAATGAAGTTTTATATTGTTACAAATTGTTTTCATGTACAAATGAGTCAAAATTGATGCTAGAAGTTCTTTCAAGGTGTTTCCAAGTATAAACGAGTCAAGAATGATCCTATAAGTTGTTTTCAAGTTCAAACGAGTCAAGAATGAAGCTATAATTTGTTTTCAAGTTAAAACGAGTCAAGAACGAAGCCTCAAATTATTACGAATTGTTTTCATGTTTAAATGAGTAAAGATTGATCCTACGAGTTTTTACAAGTTATTTCCATGTACAAACGAGTCAAGAATGAAGCTATAAGTGGCTTTCAAGTTCAAACAAGTTAAGAATGAAGCCTTATATTGTTACAAATTGTTTTCATGTACAAATGAGTCAAGAATGATGCTAGAAGTTCTTTCAAGTTGTTTCCAAGTATAAACGAGTCAAGAATGATCCTATAAGTTGTTTTCAAGTTCAAACGAGTCAAGAATGAAGCTATAATTTGTTTTCAAGTTCAAACGAGTCAAGAACGAAGCCTCAAATTATTACGAATTATTTTCATGTTCAAATGAGTGAAGATTGATCCTACGAGTTTTTACAAGTTATTTACATGTACAAACGAGTCAAGAAAGAAGCTATAAGTGGCTTTCAAGTTCAAACAAGTTAAGAATGAAGCCTTATATTGTTACAAATTGTTTTCATGTACAAATGAGTCAAGAATGATGCTAGAAGTTCTTTCAAGTTGTTTCCATGTATAAACGAGTCAAGAATGAAGCTATAAGTTGTTTTCAAGTTCAAACGAGTCAAGAATGAAGCTATAAGTGGCTTTCATGTTCAAACGAGTTAAGAATGAAGTCTTATATTGTTACAAATTGTTTTCATGTACAAATGAGTCAAAATTGATGCTAGAAGTTCTTTCAAGTTGTTTCCAAGTATAAACGAGTCAAGAATGATCCTATAAGTTGTTTTCAAGTTCAAACGAGTCAAGAATAAAGCTATAATTTGTTTTCAAGTTAGAACGAGTCAAGAACGAAGCCTCAAATTATTACGAATTGTTTTCATGTTTAAATGAGTAAAGATTGATCCTACGAGTTTTTACAAGTTATTTCCATGTACAAACGAGTCAAGAATGAAGCTATAAGTGGCTTTCAAGTTCAAACAAGTTAAGAATGAAGCCTTATATTGTTACAAATTGTTTTCATGTACAAATGAGTCAAGAATGATGCTAGAAGTTCTTTCAAGTTGTTTCCAAGTATAAACGAGTCAAGAATGATCCTATAAGTTGTTTTCAAGTTCAAACGAGTCAAGAATGAAGCTATAATTTGTTTTCAAGTTCAAACGAGTCAAGAACGAAGCCTCAAATTATTACGAATTATTTTCATGTTCAAATGAGTGAAGATTGATCCTACGAGTTTTTACAAGTTATTTACATGTACAAACGAGTCAAGAAAGAAGCTATAAGTGGCTTTCAAGTTCAAACAAGTTAAGAATGAAGCCTTATATTGTTACAAATTGTTTTCATGTACAAATGAGTCAAGAATGATGCTAGAAGTTCTTTCAAGTTGTTTCCATGTATAAACGAGTCAAGAATGAAGCTATAAGTTGTTTTCAAGTTCAAACGAGTCAAGAATGAAGCTATAAGTGGCTTTCATGTTCAAGCCAGTTAAGAATGAAGTTTTATATTGTTACAAATTGTTTTCATGTACAAATGAGTCAAAATTGATGCTAGAAGTTCTTTCAAGTTGTTTCCAAGTATAAACGAGTCAAGAATGATCCTATAAGTTGTTTTCAAGTTCAAACGAGTCAAGAATGAAGCTATAATTTGTTTTCAAGTTAAAACGAGTCAAGAACGAAGCCTCAAATTATTACGAATTGTTTTCATGTTTAAATGAGTAAAGATTGATCCTACGAGTTTTTACAAGTTATTTCCATGTACAAACGAGTCAAGAATGAAGCTATAAGTGGCTTTCAAGTTCAAACAAGTTAAGAATGAAGCCTTATATTGTTACAAATTGTTTTCATGTACAAATGAGTCAAGAATGATGCTAGAAGTTCTTTCAAGTTGTTTCCAAGTATAAACGAGTCAAGAATGATCCTATAAGTTGTTTTCAAGTTCAAACGAGTCAAGAATGAAGCTATAATTTGTTTTCAAGTTCAAACGAGTCAAGAACGAAGCCTCAAATTATTACGAATTATTTTCATGTTCAAATGAGTGAAGATTGATCCTACGAGTTTTTACAAGTTATTTACATGTACAAACGAGTCAAGAAAGAAGCTATAAGTGGCTTTCAAGTTCAAACAAGTTAAGAATGAAGCCTTATATTGTTACAAATTGTTTTCATGTACAAATGAGTCAAGAATGATGCTAGAAGTTCTTTCAAGTTGTTTCCATGTATAAACGAGTCAAGAATGAAGCTATAAGTTGTTTTCAAGTTCAAACGAGTCAAGAATGAAGCTATAAGTGGCTTTCATGTTCAAACGAGTTAAGAATGAAGTCTTATATTGTTACAAATTGTTTTCATGTACAAATGAGTCAAAATTGATGCTAGAAGTTCTTTCAAGTTGTTTCCAAGTATAAACGAGTCAAGAATGATCCTATAAGTTGTTTTCAAGTTCAAACGAGTCAAGAATGAAGCTATAATTTGTTTTCAAGTTAAAACGAGTCAAGAACGAAGCCTCAAATTATTACGAATTGTTTTCATGTTTAAATGAGTAAAGATTGATCCTACGAGTTTTTACAAGTTATTTCCATGTACAAACGTGTCAAGAATGAAGCTATAGTGGCTTTCAAGTTCAAACGAGTTAAGAATGAAGCCTTAAATTGTTACAAATTGTTTTCATGTACAAATGAGTCAAGAATGATGCTAGAAGTTCTTTCAAGCTGTTTCCAAGTATAAACGAGTCAAGAATGATCCTATAAGTTGTTTTCAAGTTCAAACGAGTCAAGAATGAAGCTATAATTTGTTTTCAAGTTCAAACGAGTCAAGAACGAAGCCTCAAATTATTACGAATTATTTTCATGTTCAAATGAGTGAAGATTGATCCTACGAGTTTTTACAAGTTATTTACATGTACAAACGAGTCAAGAAAGAAGCTATAAGTGGCTTTCAAGTTCAAACAAGTTAAGAATGAAGCCTTATATTGTTACAAATTGTTTTCATGTACAAATGAGTCAAGAATGATGCTAGAAGTTCTTTCAAGTTGTTTCCATGTATAAACGAGTCAAGAATGAAGCTATAAGTTGTTTTCAAGTTCAAACGAGTCAAGAATGAAGCTATAAGTGGCTTTCATGTTCAAGCCAGTTAAGAATGAAGTTTTATATTGTTACAAATTGTTTTCATGTACAAATGAGTCAAAATTGATGCTAGAAGTTCTTTCAAGTTGTTTCCAAGTATAAACGAGTCAAGAATGATCCTATAAGTTGTTTTCAAGTTCAAACGAGTCAAGAATGAAGCTATAATTTGTTTTCAAGTTAAAACGAGTCAAGAACGAAGCCTCAAATTATTACGAATTGTTTTCATGTTTAAATGAGTAAAGATTGATCCTACGAGTTTTTACAAGTTATTTCCATGTACAAACGAGTCAAGAATGAAGCTATAAGTGGCTTTCAAGTTCAAACAAGTTAAGAATGAAGCCTTATATTGTTACAAATTGTTTTCATGTACAAATGAGTCAAGAATGATGCTAGAAGTTCTTTCAAGTTGTTTCCAAGTATAAACGAGTCAAGAATGATCCTATAAGTTGTTTTCAAGTTCAAACGAGTCAAGAATGAAGCTATAATTTGTTTTCAAGTTCAAACGAGTCAAGAACGAAGCCTCAAATTATTACGAATTATTTTCATGTTCAAATGAGTGAAGATTGATCCTACGAGTTTTTACAAGTTATTTACATGTACAAACGAGTCAAGAAAGAAGCTATAAGTGGCTTTCAAGTTCAAACAAGTTAAGAATGAAGCCTTATATTGTTACAAATTGTTTTCATGTACAAATGAGTCAAGAATGATGCTAGAAGTTCTTTCAAGTTGTTTCCATGTATAAACGAGTCAAGAATGAAGCTATAAGTTGTTTTCAAGTTCAAACGAGTCAAGAATGATGCTATAAGTGGCTTTCATGTTCAAACGAGTTAAGAATGAAGTCTTATATTGTTACAAATTGTTTTCATGTACAAATGAGTCAAAATTGATGCTAGAAGTTCTTTCAAGTTGTTTCCAAGTATAAACGAGTCAAGAATGATCCTATAAGTTGTTTTCAAGTTCAAACGAGTCAAGAATGAAGCTATAATTTGTTTTCAAGTTAAAACGAGTCAAGAACGAAGCCTCAAATTATTACGAATTGTTTTCATGTTTAAATGAGTAAAGATTGATCCTACGAGTTTTTACAAGTTATTTCCATGTACAAACGTGTCAAGAATGAAGCTATAGTGGCTTTCAAGTTCAAACGAGTTAAGAATGAAGCCTTAAATTGTTACAAATTGTTTTCATGTACAAATGAGTCAAGAATGATGCTAGAAGTTCTTTCAAGCTGTTTCCAAGTATAAACGAGTCAAGAATGATCCTATAAGTTGTTTTCAAGTTCAAACGAGTCAAGAATAAAGCTATAATTTGTTTTCAAGTTAAAACGAGTCAAGAACGAAGCCTCAAATTATTACGAATTGTTTTCATATTCAAATGAGTAAAGACTGATCCTACGAGTTTTTACAAGTTATTTCCATGTACAAACGGGTCAAGAATGAAGCTATAAGTGGCTTTCAAGTTCAAACCAGTTAAAAATGAAGCCTTATGTTGTTACAAATTGTTTTCATGTACAAATGAGTAAAGAATGATGCTTGAAGTTCTTTCAAGTTGTTTCCATGTATAAATGAGTCAAGAATGAAGCTATAAGTTGTTTTCAAGTTCAAACGAGTCAAGAATAAAGCTATAAGTGGCTTTCAAGTTCAAACCAGTTAAGAATGAAGCCTTGTATTGTTACAAATTGTTTTCATGTACAAATGAGTCAGGAATGATGGTAGAAGTTCTTTCAAGTTGTTTCCAAGTATAAACGAGTCAAGAATGATCCTATAAGTTGTTTTCAAGTTCAAACGAGTCAAGAATGAAGCTATAATTTGTTTTCAAGTTCAAACGAGTCAAGAACGAAGCCTCAAATTATTACGAATTGTTTTCATGTTCAAATGAGTGAAGATTGATCCTACGAGTTTTTACAAGTTATTTCCATGTACAAACGAGTCAAGAATGAAGCTATAAGTGGCGTTCAAGTTCAAACAAGTTAAGAATGAGGCCTTATATTGTTACAAATTGTTTTCATGTACAAATGAGTCAAGAATGATGCTAGAAGTTCTTTCAAGTTGTTTCCATGTATAAACGAGTCAAGAATGAAGCTATAAGTTGTTTTCAAGTTCAAACGAGTCAAGAATGAAGCTATAAGTGGCTTTCAAGTTCAATCGAGTTAAGAATGAAGCCTTAAATTGTTACAAATTGTTTTCATGTACAAATGAGTCAAGACTGATGCTACAAGTTCTTTCAAGTTGTTTCCATTTATAAACGAGTCATGAATGAAGCTATAAGTTGTTTTCAAGTTCAAACGAGTCAAGAATAAAGCTATAAGTGGCTTTCATGTTCAAACCAGTTAAGAATGAAGTTTTATATTGTTACAAATTGTTTTCATGTACAAATGAGTCAAAATTGATGCTAGAAGTTCTTTCAAGTTGTTTCCAAGTATAAACGAGTCAAGAATGATCCTATAAGTTGTTTTCAAGTTCAAACGAGTCAAGAATGAAGCTATAATTTGTTTTCAAGTTAAAACGAGTCAAGAACGAAGCCTCAAATTATTACGAATTGTTTTCATGTTTAAATGAGTAAAGATTGATCCTACGAGTTTTTACAAGTTATTTCCATGTACAAACGAGTCAAGAATGAAGCTATAAGTGGCTTTCAAGTTCAAACAAGTTAAGAATGAAGCCTTATATTGTTACAAATTGTTTTCATGTACAAATGAGTCAAGAATGATGCTAGAAGTTCTTTCAAGTTGTTTCCAAGTATAAACGAGTCAAGAATGATCCTATAAGTTGTTTTCAAGTTCAAACGAGTCAAGAATGAAGCTATAATTTGTTTTCAAGTTCAAACGAGTCAAGAACGAAGCCTCAAATTATTACGAATTATTTTCATGTTCAAATGAGTGAAGATTGATCCTACGAGTTTTTACAAGTTATTTACATGTACAAACGAGTCAAGAAAGAAGCTATAAGTGGCTTTCAAGTTCAAACAAGTTAAGAATGAAGCCTTATATTGTTACAAATTGTTTTCATGTACAAATGAGTCAAGAATGATGCTAGAAGTTCTTTCAAGTTGTTTCCATGTATAAACGAGTCAAGAATGAAGCTATAAGTTGTTTTCAAGTTCAAACGAGTCAAGAATGAAGCTATAAGTGGCTTTCATGTTCAAACGAGTTAAGAATGAAGTCTTATATTGTTACAAATTGTTTTCATGTACAAATGAGTCAAAATTGATGCTAGAAGTTCTTTCAAGTTGTTTCCAAGTATAAACGAGTCAAGAATGATCCTATAAGTTGTTTTCAAGTTCAAACGAGTCAAGAATGAAGCTATAATTTGTTTTCAAGTTAAAACGAGTCAAGAACGAAGCCTCAAATTATTACGAATTGTTTTCATGTTTAAATGAGTAAAGATTGATCCTACGAGTTTTTACAAGTTATTTCTATGTACAAACGTGTCAAGAATGAAGCTATAGTGGCTTTCAAGTTCAAACGAGTTAAGAATGAAGCCTTAAATTGTTACAAATTGTTTTCATGTACAAATGAGTCAAGAATGATGCTAGAAGTTCTTTCAAGCTGTTTCCAAGTATAAACGAGTCAAGAATGATCCTATAAGTTGTTTTCAAGTTCAAACGAGTCAAGAATAAAGCTATAATTTGTTTTCAAGTTAAAACGAGTCAAGAACGAAGCCTCAAATTATTACGAATTGTTTTCATATTCAAATGAGTAAAGACTGATCCTACGAGTTTTTACAAGTTATTTCCATGTACAAACGGGTCAAGAATGAAGCTATAAGTGGCTTTCAAGTTCAAACCAGTTAAAAATGAAGCCTTATGTTGTTACAAATTGTTTTCATGTACAAATGAGTAAAGAATGATGCTTGAAGTTCTTTCAAGTTGTTTCCATGTATAAATGAGTCAAGAATGAAGCTATAAGTTGTTTTCAAGTTCAAACGAGTCAAGAATAAAGCTATAAGTGGCTTTCAAGTTCAAACCAGTTAAGAATGAAGCCTTGTATTGTTACAAATTGTTTTCATGTACAAATGAGTCAGGAATGATGGTAGAAGTTCTTTCAAGTTGTTTCCAAGTATAAACGAGTCAAGAATGATCCTATAAGTTGTTTTCAAGTTCAAACGAGTCAAGAATGAAGCTATAATTTGTTTTCAAGTTCAAACGAGTCAAGAACGAAGCCTCAAATTATTACGAATTGTTTTCATGTTCAAATGAGTGAAGATTGATCCTACGAGTTTTTACAAGTTATTTCCATGTACAAACGAGTCAAGAATGAAGCTATAAGTGGCGTTCAAGTTCAAACAAGTTAAGAATGAGGCCTTATATTGTTACAAATTGTTTTCATGTACAAATGAGTCAAGAATGATGCTAGAAGTTCTTTCAAGTTGTTTCCATGTATAAACGAGTCAAGAATGAAGCTATAAGTTGTTTTCAAGTTCAAACGAGTCAAGAATGAAGCTATAAGTGGCTTTCAAGTTCAATCGAGTTAAGAATGAAGCCTTAAATTGTTACAAATTGTTTTCATGTACAAATGAGTCAAGACTGATGCTACAAGTTCTTTCAAGTTGTTTCCATTTATAAACGAGTCATGAATGAAGCTATAAGTTGTTTTCAAGTTCAAACGAGTCAAGAATAAAGCTATAAGTGGCTTTCATGTTCAAACCAGTTAAGAATGAAGTTTTATATTGTTACAAATTGTTTTCATGTACAAATGAGTCAAAATTGATGCTAGAAGTTCTTTCAAGTTGTTTCCAAGTATAAACGAGTCAAGAATGATCCTATAAGTTGTTTTCAAGTTCAAACGAGTCAAGAATGAAGCTATAATTTGTTTTCAAGTTAAAACGAGTCAAGAACGAAGCCTCAAATTATTACGAATTGTTTTCATGTTTAAATGAGTAAAGATTGATCCTACGAGTTTTTACAAGTTATTTCCATGTACAAACGAGTCAAGAATGAAGCTATAAGTGGCTTTCAAGTTCAAACAAGTTAAGAATGAAGCCTTATATTGTTACAAATTGTTTTCATGTACAAATGAGTCAAGAATGATGCTAGAAGTTCTTTCAAGTTGTTTCCAAGTATAAACGAGTCAAGAATGATCCTATAAGTTGTTTTCAAGTTCAAACGAGTCAAGAATGAAGCTATAATTTGTTTTCAAGTTCAAACGAGTCAAGAACGAAGCCTCAAATTATTACGAATTATTTTCATGTTCAAATGAGTGAAGATTGATCCTACGAGTTTTTACAAGTTATTTACATGTACAAACGAGTCAAGAAAGAAGCTATAAGTGGCTTTCAAGTTCAAACAAGTTAAGAATGAAGCCTTATATTGTTACAAATTGTTTTCATGTACAAATGAGTCAAGAATGATGCTAGAAGTTCTTTCAAGTTGTTTCCATGTATAAACGAGTCAAGAATGAAGCTATAAGTTGTTTTCAAGTTCAAACGAGTCAAGAATGAAGCTATAAGTGGCTTTCATGTTCAAGCCAGTTAAGAATGAAGTTTTATATTGTTACAAATTGTTTTCATGTACAAATGAGTCAAAATTGATGCTAGAAGTTCTTTCAAGTTGTTTCCAAGTATAAACGAGTCAAGAATGATCCTATAAGTTGTTTTCAAGTTCAAACGAGTCAAGAATGAAGCTATAATTTGTTTTCAAGTTAAAACGAGTCAAGAACGAAGCCTCAAATTATTACGAATTGTTTTCATGTTTAAATGAGTAAAGATTGATCCTACGAGTTTTTACAAGTTATTTCCATGTACAAACGAGTCAAGAATGAAGCTATAAGTGGCTTTCAAGTTCAAACAAGTTAAGAATGAAGCCTTATATTGTTACAAATTGTTTTCATGTACAAATGAGTCAAGAATGATGCTAGAAGTTCTTTCAAGTTGTTTCCAAGTATAAACGAGTCAAGAATGATCCTATAAGTTGTTTTCAAGTTCAAACGAGTCAAGAATGAAGCTATAATTTGTTTTCAAGTTCAAACGAGTCAAGAACGAAGCCTCAAATTATTACGAATTATTTTCATGTTCAAATGAGTGAAGATTGATCCTACGAGTTTTTACAAGTTATTTACATGTACAAACGAGTCAAGAAAGAAGCTATAAGTGGCTTTCAAGTTCAAACAAGTTAAGAATGAAGCCTTATATTGTTACAAATTGTTTTCATGTACAAATGAGTCAAGAATGATGCTAGAAGTTCTTTCAAGTTGTTTCCAAGTATAAACGAGTCAAGAATGATCCTATAAGTTGTTTTCAAGTTCAAACGAGTCAAGAATGAAGCTATAATTTGTTTTCAAGTTCAAACGAGTCAAGAACGAAGCCTCAAATTATTACGAATTATTTTCATGTTCAAATGAGTGAAGATTGATCCTACGAGTTTTTACAAGTTATTTACATGTACAAACGAGTCAAGAAAGAAGCTATAAGTGGCTTTCAAGTTCAAACAAGTTAAGAATGAAGCCTTATATTGTTACAAATTGTTTTCATGTACAAATGAGTCAAGAATGATGCTAGAAGTTCTTTCAAGTTGTTTCCATGTATAAACGAGTCAAGAATGAAGCTATAAGTTGTTTTCAAGTTCAAACGAGTCAAGAATGAAGCTATAAGTGGCTTTCATGTTCAAGCCAGTTAAGAATGAAGTTTTATATTGTTACAAATTGTTTTCATGTACAAATGAGTCAAAATTGATGCTAGAAGTTCTTTCAAGTTGTTTCCAAGTATAAACGAGTCAAGAATGATCCTATAAGTTGTTTTCAAGTTCAAACGAGTCAGGAATGAAGCTATAATTTGTTTTCAAGTTAAAACGAGTCAAGAACGAAGCCTCAAATTATTACGAATTGTTTTCATGTTTAAATGAGTAAAGATTGATCCTACGAGTTTTTACAAGTTATTTCCATGTACAAACGAGTCAAGAATGAAGCTATAAGTGGCTTTCAAGTTCAAACAAGTTAAGAATGAAGCCTTATATTGTTACAAATTGTTTTCATGTACAAATGAGTCAAGAATGATGCTAGAAGTTCTTTCAAGTTGTTTCCAAGTATAAACGAGTCAAGAATGATCCTATAAGTTGTTTTCAAGTTCAAACGAGTCAAGAATTAAGCTATAATTTGTTTTCAAGTTCAAACGAGTCAAGAACGAAGCCTCAAATTATTACGAATTATTTTCATGTTCAAATGAGAGAAGATTGATCCTACGAGTTTTTACAAGTTATTTACATGTACAAACGAGTCAAGAAAGAAGCTATAAGTGGCTTTCAAGTTCAACACAAGTTAAGAATGAAGCCTTATATTGTTACAAATTGTTTTCATGTACAAATGAGTCAAGAATGATGCTAGAAGTTCTTTCAAGTTGTTTCCATGTATAAACGAGTCAAGAATGAAGCTATAAGTTGTTTTCAAGTTCAAACGAGTCAAGAATGAAGCTATAAGTGGCTTTCATGTTCAAACGAGTTAAGAATGAAGTCTTATATTGTTACAAATTGTTTTCATGTACAAATGAGTCAAAATTGATGCTAGAAGTTCTTTCAAGTTGTTTCCAAGTATAAACGAGTCAAGAATGATCCTATAAGTTGTTTTCAAGTTCAAACGAGTCAAGAATGAACCTATAATTTGTTTTCAAGTTAAAACGAGTCAAGAACGAAGCCTCAAATTATTACGAATTGTTTTCATGTTTAAATGAGTAAAGATTGATCCTACGAGTTTTTACAAGTTATTTCCATGTACAAACGTGTCAAGAATGAAGCTATAGTGGCTTTCAAGTTCAAACGAGTTAAGAATGAAGCCTTAAATTGTTACAAATTGTTTTCATGTACAAATGAGTCACGAATGATGCTAGAAGTTCTTTCAAGCTGTTTCCAAGTATAAACGAGTCAAGAATGATCCTATAAGTTGTTTTCAAGTTCAAACGAGTCAAGAATAAAGCTATAATTTGTTTTCAAGTTAAAACGAGTCAAGAACGAAGCCTCAAATTATTACGAATTGTTTTCATATTCAAATGAGTAAAGACTGATCCTACGAGTTTTTACAAGTTATTTCCATGTACAAACGGGTCAAGAATGAAGCTATAAGTGGCTTTCAAGTTCAAACCAGTTAAAAATGAAGCCTTATGTTGTTACAAATTGTTTTCATGTACAAATGAGTAAAGAATGATGCTTGAAGTTCTTTCAAGTTGTTTCCATGTATAAATGAGTCAAGAATGAAGCTATAAGTTGTTTTCAAGTTCAAACGAGTCAAGAATAAAGCTATAAGTGGCTTTCAAGTTCAAACCAGTTAAGAATGAAGCCTTGTATTGTTACAAATTGTTTTCATGTACAAATGAGTCAGGAATGATGGTAGAAGTTCTTTCAAGTTGTTTCCAAGTATAAACGAGTCAAGAATGATCCTATAAGTTGTTTTCAAGTTCAAACGAGTCAAGAATGAAGCTATAATTTGTTTTCAAGTTCAAACGAGTCAAGAACGAAGCCTCAAATTATTACGAATTGTTTTCATGTTCAAATGAGTGAAGATTGATCCTACGAGTTTTTACAAGTTATTTCCATGTACAAACGAGTCAAGAATGAAGCTATAAGTGGCGTTCAAGTTCAAACAAGTTAAGAATGAGGCCTTATATTGTTACAAATTGTTTTCATGTACAAATGAGTCAAGAATGATGCTAGAAGTTCTTTCAAGTTGTTTCCATGTATAAACGAGTCAAGAATGAAGCTATAAGTTGTTTTCAAGTTCAAACGAGTCAAGAATGAAGCTATAAGTGGCTTTCAAGTTCAATCGAGTTAAGAATGAAGCCTTAAATTGTTACAAATTGTTTTCATGTACAAATGAGTCAAGACTGATGCTACAAGTTCTTTCAAGTTGTTTCCATTTATAAACGAGTCATGAATGAAGCTATAAGTTGTTTTCAAGTTCAAACGAGTCAAGAATAAAGCTATAAGTGGCTTTCATGTTCAAACCAGTTAAGAATGAAGTTTTATATTGTTACAAATTGTTTTCTTGTACAAATGAGTCAAAATTGATGCTAGAAGTTCTTTCAAGTTGTTTCCAAGTATAAACGAGTCAAGAATGATCCTATAAGTTGTTTTCAAGTTCAAACGAGTCAAGAATGAAGCTATAATTTGTTTTCAAGTTAAAACGAGTCAAGAACGAAGCCTCAAATTATTACGAATTGTTTTCATGTTTAAATGAGTAAAGATTGATCCTACGAGTTTTTACAAGTTATTTCCATGTACAAACGAGTCAAGAATGAAGCTATAAGTGGCTTTCAAGTTCAAACAAGTTAAGAATGAAGCCTTATATTGTTACAAATTGTTTTCATGTACAAATGAGTCAAGAATGATGCTAGAAGTTCTTTCAAGTTGTTTCCAAGTATAAACGAGTCAAGAATGATCCTATAAGTTGTTTTCAAGTTCAAACGAGTCAAGAATGAAGCTATAATATGTTTTCAAGTTCAAACGAGTCAAGAACGAAGCCTCAAATTATTACGAATTATTTTCATGTTCAAATGAGTGAAGATTGATCCTACGAGTTTTTACAAGTTATTTACATGTACAAACGAGTCAAGAAAGAAGCTATAAGTGGCTTTCAAGTTCAAACAAGTTAAGAATGAAGCCTTATATTGTTACAAATTGTTTTCATGTACAAATGAGTCAAGAATGATGCTAGAAGTTCTTTCAAGTTGTTTCCATGTATAAACGAGTCAAGAATGAAGCTATAAGTTGTTTTCAAGTTCAAACGAGTCAAGAATGAAGCTATAAGTGTCTTTCAAGTTCAATCGAGTTAAGAATGAAGTGTTATATTGTTACAAATTGTTTTCATGTACAAATGAGTCAAGAATGATGCTAGAAGTTCTTTCAAGTTGTTTCCAAGTATAAACGAGTCAAGAATGATCCTATAAGTTGTTTTCAAGTTCAAACGAGTCAAGAATGAAGCTATAATTTGTTTTCAAGTTAAAACGAGTCAAGAACGAAGCCTCAAATTATTACGAATTGTTTTCATGTTTAAATGAGTAAAGATTGATCCTACGAGTTTTTACAAGTTATTTCCATGTACAAACGGGTCAAGAATGAAGCTATAAGTGGCTTTCAAGTTCAAACGAGTTAAGAATGAAACCTTAAATTGTTACAAATTGTTTTGATGTACAAATGAGTCAAGAATGATGCTAGAAGTTCTTTCAAGCTGTTTCCAAGTATAAACGAGTCAAGAATGATCCTATAAGTTGTTTTCAAGTTCAAACGAGTCAAGAATAAAGTTATAATTTGTTTTCAAGTTAAAACGAGTCAAGAACGAAGCCGCAAATTATTACGAATTGTTTTCATGTTCAAATGAGTAAAGATTGATCCTACGAGTTTTTACAAGTTATTTCCATGTACAAACGGGTCAAGAATGAAGCTATAAGTGGCTTTCAAGTTCAAACCAGTTAAAAATGAAGGCTTATATTGTTACAAATTGTTTTCATGTACAAATGAGTCAAGAATGATGCTTGAAGTTCTTTCAAGTTGTTTCCATGTATAAACGAGTTAAGAATGAAGCTATAAGTTGTTTTCAAGTTCAAACGAGTCAAGAATAAAGCTATAAGTGGCTTTCAAGTTCAAACCAGTTAAGAATGAAGCCTTATATTGTTACAAATTGTTTTCATGTACAAATGAGTCAAGAATGATGCTAGAAGTTCTTTCAAGCTGTTTTCAAGTATAAACGAGTCAAGAATGATCCTATAAGTTGTTTTCAAGTTCAAACGAGTCAAGAATGAAGCTATAATTTGTTTTCAAGTTCAAACGAGTCAAGAACGAAGCCTCAAATTATTACGAATTGTTTTCAAGTTCAAATGAGTGAAGATTGATCCTACGAGTTTTTACAAGTTATTTCCATGTACAAACGAGTCAAGAATGAAGCTATAAGTGGCTTTCAAGTTCAAACAAGTTAAAAATGAAGCCTTATATTGTTACAAATTGTTTTCATGTACAAATGAGTCAAGAATGATGCTAGAAGTTCTTTCAAGTTGTTTCCATGTATAAACGTGTCAAGAATGAAGCTATAAGTTATTTTCCAGTTCAAACGAGTCTAGAATGAAGCTATAAGTGGCTTTCAAGTTCAATCGAGTTAAGAATGAAGCCTTAAATTGTTACAAATTGTTTTCATGTACAAATGAGTCAAGAATGATGCTACAAGTTCTTTCAAGTTGTTTCCATTTATAAACGAGTCAAGAATGAAGCTATAAGTTGTTTTCAAGTTCAAACGAGTCAAGAATAAAGCTATAAGTGGCTTTCATGTTCAAACGGGTTAAGAATGAAGTCTTATATTGTTACAAATTGTTTTCATGTACAAATGAGTCAAGAATGATGCTAGAAGTTCTATCAAGCTGTTTCCAAGTATAAACGAGTCAAGAATGATCCTATAAGTTGTTTTCAAGTTCAAACGAGTCAAGAATGAAGCTATAATTTGTTTTAAAGTTAAAACGAGTCAAGAACGAAGCCTCAAATTATTACGAATTGTTTTCATGTTTAAATGAGTAAAGATTGATCCTACGAGTTTTTACAAGTTATTTCCATGTACAAACGGGTCAAGAATGAAGCTATAGTGGCTTTCAAGTTCAAACGAGTTAAGAATGAAGCCTTAAATTGTTACAAATTGTTTTCATGTACAAATGAGTCAAGAATGATGCTAGAAGTTCTTTCAAGCTGTTTCCAAGTATAAACGAGTCAAGAATGATCCTATAAGTTGTTTTCAAGTTCAAACGAGTCAAGAATAAAGCTATAATTTGTTTTCAAGTTAAAACGAGTCAAGAACGAAGCCTCAAATTATTACGAATTGTTTTCATATTCAAATGAGTAAAGACTGATCCTACGAGTTTTTACAAGTTATTTCCATGTACAAACGGGTCAAGAATGAAGCTATAAGTGGCTTTCAAGTTCAAACCAGTTAAAAATGAAGCCTTATGTTGTTACAAATTGTTTTCATGTACAAATGAGTAAAGAATGATGCTTGAAGTTCTTTCAAGTTGTTTCCATGTATAAATGAGTCAAGAATTAAGCTATAAGTTGTTTTCAAGTTCAAACGAGTCAAGAATGAAGCTATAAGTGGCTTTCAAGTTCAATCGAGTTAAGAATGAAGCCTTAAATTGTTACAAATTGTTTTCATGTACAAATGAGTCAAGACTGATGCTACAAGTTCTTTCAAGTTGTTTCCATTTATAAACGAGTCATGAATGAAGCTATAAGTTGTTTTCAAGTTCAAACGAGTCAAGAATAAAGCTATAAGTGGCTTTCATGTTCAAACGAGTTAAGAATGAAGTCTTATATTGTTACAAATTGTTTTCATGTACAAATGAGTCAAGAATGATGCTACAAGTTCTTTCAAGTTGTTTCCATTTATAAACGAGTCAAGAATGAAGCTATAAGTTGTTTTCAAGTTCAAACGAGTCAAGAATAAAGCTATAAGTGGCTTTCATGTTCAAACGGGTTAAGAATGAAGTCTTATATTGTTACAAATTATTTTCATGTACAAATGAGTCAAGAATGATGCTAGAAGTTCTTTCAAGTTGTTTCCAAGTATAAACGAGTCAAGAATGATCCTATAAGTTGTTTTCAAGTTCAAACGAGTCAAGAATGAAGCTATAATTTGTTTTCAAGTTAAAACGAGTCAAGAACGAAGCCTCAAATTATTACGAATTTTTTTCATGTTTAAATGAGTAAAGATTGATCCTACGAGTTTTTACAAGTTATTTCCATGTACAAACGAGTCAAGAATGAAGCTATAAGTGGCTTTCAAGTTCAAACAAGTTAAGAATGAAGCCTTATATTGTTACAAATTGTATTCATGTACAAATGAGTCAAGAATGATGCTAGAAGTTCTTTCAAGTTGTTTCCAAGTATAAACGAGTCAAGAATGATCCTATAAGTTGTTTTCAAGTTCAAACGAGTCAAGAATGAAGCTATAATTTGTTTTCAAGTTCAAACGAGTCAAGAACGAAGCCTCAAATTATTACGAATTATTTTCATGTTCAAATGAGTGAAGATTGATCCTACGAGTTTTTACAAGTTATTTACATGTACAAACGAGTCAAGAATGAAGCTATAAGTGGCTTTCAAGTTCAAACAAGTTAAGAATGAAGCCTTATATTGTTACAAATTGTTTTCATGTACAAATGAGTCAAGAATGATGCTAGAAGTTCTTTCAAGTTGTTTCCATGTATAAACGAGTCAAGAATGAAGCTATAAGTTATTTTCAAGTTCAAACGAGTCAAGAATAAAGCTATAAGTGGATTTCATGTTCAAACGGGTTAAGAATGAAGTCTTATATTGTTACAAATTGTTTTCATGTACAAATGAGTCAGGAATGATGCTAGAAGTTCTTTCAAGTTGTTTCCAAATATAAACGAGTCAAGAATGATCCTATAAGTTGTTTTCAAGTTCAAACGAGTCAAGAATGAAGCTATAATTTGTTTTCAAGTTAAAACGAGTCAAGAACGAAGCCTCAAATTATTACGAATTGTTTTCATGTTTAAATGAGTAAAGATTGATCCTACGAGTTTTTACAAGTTATTTCCATGTACAAACGAGTCAAGAATGAAGCTATAAGTGGCTTTCAAGTTCAAACAAGTTAAGAATGAAGCCTTATATTGTTACAAATTGTATTCATGTACAAATGAGTCAAGAATGATGCTAGAAGTTCTTTCAAGTTGTTTCCAAGTATAAACGAGTCAAGAATGATCCTATAAGTTGTTTTCAAGTTCAAACGAGTCAAGAATGAAGCTATAATTTGTTTTCAAGTTCAAACGAGTCAAGAACGAAGCCTCAAATTATTACGAATTATTTTCATGTTCAAATGAGTGAAGATTGATCCTACGAGTTTTTACAAGTTATTTACATGTACAAACGAGTCAAGAATGAAGCTATAAGTGGCTTTCAAGTTCAAACAAGTTAAGAATGAAGCCTTATATTGTTACAAATTGTTTTCATGTACAAATGAGTCAAGAACGATGCTAGAAGTTCTTTCAAGTTGTTTCCATGTATAAACGAGTCAAGAATGAAGCTATAAGTTGTTTTCAAGTTCAAACGAGTCAAGAATGAAGCTATAAGTGTCTTTCAAGTTCAATCGAGTTAAGAATGAAGCCTTATGTTGTTACAAATTGTTTTCATGTACAAATGAGTCAAGAATGATGCTTGAAGTTCTTTCAAGTTGTTTCCATGTATAAACGAGTTAAGAATGAAGCTATAAGTTGTTTTCAAGTTCAAACGAGTCAAGAATAAAGCTATAAGTGGCTTTCAAGTTCAAACTTGTTAAGAATGAAGCCTTATATTATTACAAATTGTTTTCATGTACAAATGAGTCAAGAATGATGCTAGAAGTTCTTTCAAGTTGTTTCCAAGTATAAACGAGTCAAGAATGATCCTATAAGTTGTTTTCAAGTTCAAACGAGTCAAGAATGAAGCTATAATTTGTTTTCAAGTTCAAACGAGTCAAGAACGAAGCCTCAAATTATTACGAATTATTTTCATGTTCAAATGAGTGAAGATTGATCCTACGAGTTTTTACAAGTTATTTACATGTACAAACGAGTCAAGAATGAAGCTATAAGTGGCTTTCAAGTTCAAACAAGTTAAGAATGAAGCCTTATATTGTTACAAATTGTTTTCATGTACAAATGAGCCAAGAATGATGCTAGAAGTTCTTTCAAGTTGTTGCCATGTATAAACGAGTCAAGAATGAAGCTATAAGTTGTTTTCAAGTTCAAACGAGTCAAGAATGAAGCTATAAGTGTCTTTCAAGTTCAATCGAGTTAAGAATGAAGTCTTATATTGTTACAAATTGTTTTCATGTACAAATGAGTCAGGAATGATGCTAGAAGTTCTTTCAAGTTGTTTCCAAGTATAAACGAGTCAAGAATGATCCTATAAGTTGTTTTCAAGTTCAAACGAGTCAAGAATGAAGCTATAATTTGTTTTCAAGTTAAAACGAGTCAAGAACGAAGCCTCAAATTATTACGAATTGTTTTCATGTTTAAATGAGTAAAGATTGATCCTACGAGTTTTTACAAGTTATTTCCATGTACAAACGAGTCAAGAATGAAGCTATAAGTGGCTTTCAAGTTCAAACAAGTTAAGAATGAAGCCTTATATTGTTACAAATTGTATTCATGTACAAATGAGTCAAGAATGATGCTAGAAGTTCTTTCAAGTTGTTTCCAAGTATAAACGAGTCAAGAATGATCCTATAAGTTGTTTTCAAGTTCAAACGAGTCAAGAATGAAGCTATAATTTGTTTTCAAGTTCAAACGAGTCAAGAACGAAGCCTCAAATTATTACGAATTATTTTCATGTTCAAATGAGTGAAGATTGATCCTACGAGTTTTTACAAGTTATTTACATGTACAAACGAGTCAAGAATGAAGCTATAAGTGGCTTTCAAGTTCAAACAAGTTAAGAATGAAGCCTTATATTGTTACAAATTGTTTTCATGTACAAATGAGTCTAGAATGATGCTTGAAGTTCTTTCAAGTTGTTTCCATGTATAAACGAGTTAAGAATGAAGCTATAAGTTGTTTTCAAGTTCAAACGAGTCAAGAATAAAGCTATAAGTGGCTTTCAAGTTCAAACCAGTTAAAAATGAAGCCTTATATTGTTACAAATTGTTTTCATGTACAAATGAGTCTAGAATGATGCTTGAAGTTCTTTCAAGTTGTTTCCATGTATAAACGAGTTAAGAATGAAGCTATAAGTTGTTTTCAAGTTCAAACGAGTCAAGAATAAAGCTATAAGTGGCTTTCAAGTTCAAACCAGTTAAGAATGAAGCCTTATATTGTTACAAATTGTTTTAATGTACAAATAAGTCAAGAATGATGCTAGAAGTTCTTTCAAGCTGTTTCCAAGTATAAACGAGTCAAGAATGATCCTATAAGTTGTTTTCAAGTTCAAACGAGTCAAGAATGAAGCTATAATTTGTTTTCAAGTTCAAACGAGTCAAGAACGAAGCCTCAAATTATTACGAATTGTTTTCATGTTCAAATGAGTAAAGATTGATCCTACGAGTTTTTACAAGTTATTTCCATGTACAAACGAGTCAAGAATGAAGCTATAAGTGGCTTTCAAGTTCAAACAAGTTAAGAATGAAGCCTTATATTGTTACAAATTGTATTCATGTACAAATGAGTCAAGAATGATGCTAGAAGTTCTTTCAAGTTGTTTCCAAGTATAAACGAGTCAAGAATGATCCTATAAGTTGTTTTCAAGTTCAAACGAGACAAGAATGAAGCTATAATTTGTTTTCAAGTTCAAACGAGTCAAGAACGAAGCCTCAAATTATTACGAATTATTTTCATGTTCAAATGAGTGAAGATTGATCCTACGAGTTTTTACAAGTTATTTACATGTACAAACGAGTCAAGAATGAAGCTATAAGTGGCTTTCAAGTTCAAACAAGTTAAGAATGAAGCCTTATATTGTTACAAATTGTTTTCATGTACAAATGAGTCAAGAATGATGCTAGAAGTTCTTTCAAGTTGTTGCCATGTATAAACGAGTCAAGAATGAAGCTATAAGGTTTTTTCAAGTTCAAACGAGTCAAGAATGAAGCTATAAGTGTCTTTCAAGTTCAATCGAGTTAAGAATGAAGTCTTATATTGTTACAAATTGTTTTCATGTACAAATGAGTCAGGAATGATGCTAGAAGTTCTTTCAAGTTGTTTCCAAGTATAAACGAGTCAAGAATGATCCTATAAGTTGTTTTCAAGTTCAAACGAGTCAAGAATGAAGCTATAATTTGTTTTCAAGTTAAAACGAGTCAAGAACGAAGCCTCAAATTATTACGAATTGTTTTCATGTTTAAATGAGTAAAGATTGATCCTACGAGTTTTTACAAGTTATTTCCATGTACAAACGGGTCAAGAATGAAGCTATAAGTGGCTTTCAAGTTCAAACCAGTTAAAAATGAAGCCTTATATTGTTACAAATTGTTTTCATGTACAAATGAGTCAAGAATGATGCTAGAAGTTCTTTCAAGCTGTTTCCAAGTATAAACGAGTCAAGAATGATCCTATAAGTTGTTTTCAAGTTCAAACGAGTCAAGAATAAAGCTATAATTTGTTTTCAAGTTAAAACGAGTCAAGAACGAAGCCGCAAATTATTACGAATTGTTTTCATGTTCAAATGAGTAAAGATTGATCCTACGAGTTTTTACAAGTTATTTCCATGTACAAACGGGTCAAGAATGAAGCTATAAGTGGCTTTCAAGTTCAAACCAGTTAAAAATGAAGCCTTATATTGTTACAAATTGTTTTCATGTACAAATGAGTCTAGAATGATGCTTGAAGTTCTTTCAAGTTGTTTCCATGTATAAACGAGTTAAGAATGAAGCTATAAGTTGTTTTCAAGTTCAAACGAGTCAAGAATAAAGCTATAAGTGGCTTTCAAGTTCAAACCAGTTAAGAATGAAGCCTTATATTGTTACAAATTGTTTTAATGTACAAATGAGTCAAGAATGATGCTAGAAGTTCTTTCAAGCTGTTTCCAAGTATAAACGAGTCAAGAATGATCCTATAAGTTGTTTTCAAGTTCAAACGAGTCAAGAATGAAGCTATAATTTGTTTTCAAGTTCAAACGAGTCAAGAACGAAGCCTCAATTTATTACGAATTGTTTTCATGTTCAAATGAGTGAAGATTGATCCTACGAGTTTTTACAAGTTATTTCCATGTACAAAACGAGTCAAGAATGAAGCTATAAGTGACCTTCAAGTTCAAACAAGTTAAAAATGAAGCCTTATATTGTTACAAATTGTTTTCATGTACAAATGAGTCAAGAATGATGCTAGAAGTTCTTTCAAGTTGTTTCCATGTATAAACGAGTCAAGAATGAAGCTATAAGTTGTTTTCCAGTTCAAACGAGTCTAGAATGAAGCTATAAGTGGCTTTCAAGTTCAATCGAGTTAAGAATGAAGCCTTAAATTGTTACAAATTGTTTTCATGTACAAATGAGTCAAGAATGATGCTACAAGTTCTTTCAAGTTGTTTCCATTTATAAACGAGTCAAGAATGAAGCTATAAGTTGTTTTCAAGTTCAAACGAGTCAAGAATAAAGCTATAAGTGGCTTTCATGTTCAAACGGGTTAAGAATGAAGTCTTATATTGTTACAAATTGTTTTCATGTACAAATGAGTCAAGAATGATGCTACAAGTTCTTTCAAGTTGTTTCCATTTATAAACGAGTCAAGAATGAAGCTATAAGTTGTTTTCAAGTTCAAACGAGTCAAGAATAAAGCTATAAGTGGCTTTCAAGTTCAAACCAGTTAAGAATGAAGCCTTATATTGTTACAAATTGTTTTAATGTACAAATAAGTCAAGAATGATGCTAGAAGTTCTTTCAAGCTGTTTCCAAGTATAAACGAGTCAAGAATGATCCTATAAGTTGTTTTCAAGTTCAAACGAGTCAAGAATGAAGCTATAATTTGTTTTCAAGTTCAAACGAGTCAAGAACGAAGCCTCAATTTATTACGAATTGTTTTCATGTTCAAATGAGTGAAGATTGATCCTACGAGTTTTTACAAGTTATTTCCATGTACAAACGAGTCAAGAATGAAGCTATAAGTGACTTTCAAGTTCAAACAAGTTAAAAATGAAGCCTTATATTGTTACAAATTGTTTTCATGTACAAATGAGTCAAGAATGATGCTAGAAGTTCTTTCAAGTTGTTTCCAAGTATAAACGAGTCAAGAATGATCCTATAAGTTGTTTTCAAGTTCAAACGAGACAAGAATGAAGCTATAATTTGTTTTCAAGTTCAAACGAGTCAAGAACGAAGCCTCAAATTATTACGAATTATTTTCATGTTCAAATGAGTGAAGATTGATCCTACGAGTTTTTACAAGTTATTTACATGTACAAACGAGTCAAGAATGAAGCTATAAGTGGCTTTCAAGTTCAAACAAGTTAAGAATGAAGCCTTATATTGTTACAAATTGTTTTCATGTACAAATGAGTCAAGAATGATGCTAGAAGTTCTTTCAAGTTGTTGCCATGTATAAACGAGTCAAGAATGAAGCTATAAGGTTTTTTCAAGTTCAAACGAGTCAAGAATGAAGCTATAAGTGTCTTTCAAGTTCAATCGAGTTAAGAATGAAGTCTTATATTGTTACAAATTGTTTTCATGTACAAATGAGTCAGGAATGATGCTAGAAGTTCTTTCAAGTTGTTTCCAAGTATAAACGAGTCAAGAATGATCCTATAAGTTGTTTTCAAGTTCAAACGAGTCAAGAATGAAGCTATAATTTGTTTTCAAGTTAAAACGAGTCAAGAACGAAGCCTCAAATTATTACGAATTGTTTTCATGTTTAAATGAGTAAAGATTGATCCTACGAGTTTTTACAAGTTATTTCCATGTACAAACGGGTCAAGAATGAAGCTATAAGTGGCTTTCAAGTTCAAACCAGTTAAAAATGAAGCCTTATATTGTTACAAATTGTTTTCATGTACAAATGAGTCAAGAATGATGCTAGAAGTTCTTTCAAGCTGTTTCCAAGTATAAACGAGTCAAGAATGATCCTATAAGTTGTTTTCAAGTTCAAACGAGTCAAGAATAAAGCTATAATTTGTTTTCAAGTTAAAACGAGTCAAGAACGAAGCCGCAAATTATTACGAATTGTTTTCATGTTCAAATGAGTAAAGATTGATCCTACGAGTTTTTACAAGTTATTTCCATGTACAAACGGGTCAAGAATGAAGCTATAAGTGGCTTTCAAGTTCAAACCAGTTAAAAATGAAGCCTTATATTGTTACAAATTGTTTTCATGTACAAATGAGTCTAGAATGATGCTTGAAGTTCTTTCAAGTTGTTTCCATGTATAAACGAGTTAAGAATGAAGCTATAAGTTGTTTTCAAGTTCAAACGAGTCAAGAATAAAGCTATAAGTGGCTTTCAAGTTCAAACCAGTTAAGAATGAAGCCTTATATTGTTACAAATTGTTTTAATGTACAAATGAGTCAAGAATGATGCTAGAAGTTCTTTCAAGCTGTTTCCAAGTATAAACGAGTCAAGAATGATCCTATAAGTTGTTTTCAAGTTCAAACGAGTCAAGAATGAAGCTATAATTTGTTTTCAAGTTCAAACGAGTCAAGAACGAAGCCTCAATTTATTACGAATTGTTTTCATGTTCAAATGAGTGAAGATTGATCCTACGAGTTTTTACAAGTTATTTCCATGTACAAACGAGTCAAGAATGAAGCTATAAGTGACCTTCAAGTTCAAACAAGTTAAAAATGAAGCCTTATATTGTTACAAATTGTTTTCATGTACAAATGAGTCAAGAATGATGCTAGAAGTTCTTTCAAGTTGTTTCCATGTATAAACGAGTCAAGAATGAAGCTATAAGTTGTTTTCCAGTTCAAACGAGTCTAGAATGAAGCTATAAGTGGCTTTCAAGTTCAATCGAGTTAAGAATGAAGCCTTAATTTGTTACAAATTGTTTTCATGTACAAATGAGTCAAGAATGATGCTACAAGTTCTTTCAAGTTGTTTCCATTTATAAACGAGTCAAGAATGAAGCTATAAGTTGTTTTCAAGTTCAAACGAGTCAAGAATAAAGCTATAAGTGGCTTTCATGTTCAAACGGGTTAAGAATGAAGTCTTATATTGTTACAAATTGTTTTCATGTACAAATGAGTCAAGAATGATGCTAGAAGTTCTTTCAAGTTGTTTCCAAGTATAAACGAGTCAAGAATGATCCTATAAGTTGTTTTCAAGTTCAAACGAGTCAAGAATGAAGCTATAATTTGTTTTCAAGTTAAAACGAGTCAAGAACGAAGCCTCAAATTATTACGAATTGTTTTCATGTTTAAATGAGTAAAGATTGATCCTACGAGTTTTTACAAGTTATTTCCATGTACAAACGAGTCAAGAATGAAGCTATAAGTGGCTTTCAAGTTCAAACAAGTTAAGAATGAAGCCTTATATTGTTACAAATTGTATTCATGTACAAATGAGTCAAGAATGATGCTAGAAGTTCTTTCAAGCTGTTTCCATTTATAAACGAGTCAAGAATGAAGCTATAAGTCGTTTTCAAGTTCAAACGGGTCAAGAATGAAGCTATAAGTGGCTTTCAAGTTCAAACCAGTTAAGAATGAAGCCTTATATTGTTACAAATTGTTTTAATGTACAAATGAGTCAAGAATGATGCTAGAAGTTCTTTCAAGTTGTTTCCAAGTATAAACGAGTCAAGAATGATCCTATAAGTTGTTTTCAAGTTCAAACGAGTCAAGAATGAAGCTATAATTTGTTTTCAAGTTCAAACGAG
Organism: Oenanthe sinensis; assembly: GCA_028671895.1. NCBI lineage: Eukaryota > Viridiplantae > Streptophyta > Magnoliopsida > Apiales > Apiaceae > Oenanthe > Oenanthe sinensis. The sequence goes on from JAPMAC010000212.1 coordinate 11,734,778, forward strand.
TCAAGAACGAAGCCTCAAATTATTACGAATTGTTTTCATGTTCAAATGAGTGAAGATTGATCCTACGAGTTTTTACAAATTATTTCCATGTACAAACGAGTCAAGAATGAAGCTATAAGTGGCGTTCAAGTTCAAACAAGTTAAGAATGAAGCCTTATATTGTTACAAATTGTTTTCATGTACAAATGAGTCAAGAATGATGCTAGAAGTTCTTTCAAGTTGTTTCCATGTATAAACGAGTCAAGAATGAAGCTATAAGTTGTTTTCAAGTTCAAACGAGTCAAGAATGAAGTTATAAGTGGCTTTCAAGTTCAAACGAGTTAAGAATGAAGTCTTATATTGTTACAAATTGTTTTCATGTACAAATGAGTCAAGAATGATGCTACAAGTTCTTTCAAGTTGTTTCCATTTATAAACGAGTCAAGAATGAAGCTATAAGTTGTTTTCAAGTTCAAACGAGTCAAGAATAAAGCAATAAGTGGCTTTCATGTTCAAACGGGTTAAGAATGAAGTCTTATATTGTTACAAATTGTTTTCATGTACAAATGAGTCACGAATGATGCTAGAAGTTCTTTCAAGTTGTTTCCAAGTATAAACGAGTCAAGAATGATCCTATAAGTTGTTTTCAAGTTCAAACGAGTCAAGAATGAAGCTATAATTTGTTTTCAAGTTAAAACGAGTCAAGAACGAAGCCTCAAATTATTACGAATTGTTTTCATGTTTAAATGAGTAAAGATTGATCCTACGAGTTTTTACAAGTTATTTCCATGTACAAACGGGTCAAGAATGAAGCTATAAGTGGCTTTCAAGTTCAAACGAGTTAAGAATGAAGCCTTAAATTGTTACAAATTGTTTTCATGTACAAATGAGTCAAGAATGATGCTAGAAGTTCTTTCAAGCTGTTTCCAAGTATAAACGAGTCAAGAATGATCCTATAAGTTGTTTTCAAGTTCAAACGAGTCAAGAATAAAGCTATAATTTGTTTTCAAGTTAAAACGAGTCAAGAACGAAGCCGCAAATTATTACGAATTGTTTTCATGTTCAAATGAGTAAAGATTGATCCTACGAGTTTTTACAAGTTATTTCCATGTACAAACGGGTCAAGAATGAAGCTATAAGTGGCTTTCAAGTTCAAACCAGTTAAAAATGAAGCCTTATATTGTTACAAATTGTTTTCATGTACAAATGAGTCAAGAATGATGCTTGAAGTTCTTTCAAGTTGTTTCCATGTATAAACGAGTTAAGAATGAAGCTATAAGTTATTTTCAAGTTCAAACGAGTCAAGAATAAAGCTATAAGTGGCTTTCAAGTTCAAACCAGTTAAGAATGAAGCCTTATATTGTTACAAATTGTTTTCATGTACAAATGAGTCAAGAATGATGCTAGAAGTTCTTTCAAGCTGTTTCCAAGTATAAACGAGTCAAGAATGATCCTATAAGTTGTTTTCAAGTTCAAACGAGTCAAGAATGAAGCTATAATTTGTTTTCAAGTTCAAACGAGTCAAGAACGAAGCCTCAAATTATTACGAATTGTTTTCATGTTCAAATGAGTGAAGATTGATCCTACGAGTTTTCACAAGTTATTTCCATGTAAAAACGAGTCAAGAATGAAGCTATAAGTGGCTTTCATGTTCAAACGGGTTAAGAATGAAGTCTTATATTGTTACAAATTGTTTTCATGTACAAATGAGTCAAGAATGATGCTAGAAGTTCTTTCAAGTTGTTTCCAAGTATAAACGAGTCAAGAATGATCCTATAAGTTGTTTTCAAGTTCAAACGAGTCAAGAATGAAGCTATAATTTGTTTTCAAGTTCAAACGAGTCAAGAACGAAGCCTCAAATTATTACGAATTGTTTTCATGTTCAAATGAGTGAAGATTGATCCTACGAGTTTTTACAAATTATTTCCATGTACAAACGAGTCAAGAATGAAGCTATAAGTGGCGTTCAAGTTCAAACAAGTTAAGAATGAAGCCTTATATTGTTACAAATTGTTTTCATGTACAAATGAGTCAAGAATGATGCTAGAAGTTCTTTCAAGTTGTTTCCATGTATAAACGAGTCAAGAATGAAGCTATAAGTTGTTTTCAAGTTCAAACGAGTCAAGAATGAAGCTATAAGTGGCTTTCAAGTTCAATCGAGTTAAGAATGAAGCCTTAAATTGTTACAAATTGTTTTCATGTACAAATGAGTCAAGACTGATGCTACAAGTTCTTTCAAGTTGTTTCCATTTATAAACGAGTCATGAATGAAGCTATAAGTTGTTTTCAAGTTCAAACGAGTCAAGAATAAAGCTATAAGTGGCTTTCATGTTCAAACGAGTTAAGAATGAAGTCTTATATTGTTACAAATTGTTTTCATGTACAAATGAGTCAAGAATGATGCTACAAGTTCTTTCAAGTTGTTTCCATTTATAAACGAGTCAAGAATGAAGCTATAAGTTGTTTTCAACTTCAAACGAGTCAAGAATAAAGCTATAAGTGGCTTTCATGTTCAAACGGGTTAAGAATGAAGTCTTATATTGTTACAAATTGTTTTCATGTACAAATGAGTCAAGAATGATGCTAGAAGTTCTTTCAAGTTGTTTCCAAGTATAAACGAGTCAAGAATGATCCTATAAGTTGTTTTCAAGTTCAAACGAGTCAAGAATAAAGCTATAATTTGTTTTCAAGTTAAAACGAGTCAGGAACGAAGCCTCAAATTATTACGAATTGTTTTCATGTTTAAATGAGTAAAGATTGATCCTACGAGTTTTTACAAGTTATTTCCATGTACAAACGGGTCAAGAATGAAGCTATAAGTGGCTTTCAAGTTCAAACGAGTTAAGAATGAAGCCTTAAATTGTTACAAATTGTTTTCATGTACAAATGAGTCAAGAATGATGCTAGAAGTTCTTTCAAGCTGTTTCCAAGTATAAACGAGTCAAGAATGATCCTATAAGTTGTTTTCAAGTTCAAACGAGTCAAGAATAAAGCTATAATTTGTTTTCAAGTTAAAACGAGTCAAGAACGAAGCCGCAAATTATTACGAATTGTTTTCATGTTCAAATGAGTAAAGATTGATCCTACGAGTTTTTACAAGTTATTTCCATGTACAAACGGGTCAAGAATGAAGCTATAAGTGGCTTTCAAGTTCAAACCAGTTAAAAATGAAGCCTTATATTGTTACAAATTGTTTTCATGTACAAATGAGTCAAGAATGATGCTTGAAGTTCTTTCAAGTTGTTTCCATGTATAAACGAGTTAAGAATGAAGCTATAAGTTGTTTTCAAGTTCAAACGAGTCAAGAATAAAGCTATAAGTGGCTTTCAAGTTCAAACCAGTTAAGAATGAAGCCTTATATTGTTACAAATTGTTTTCATGTACAAATGAGTCAAGAATGATGCTAGAAGTTCTTTCAAGCTGTTTCCAAGTATAAACGAGTCAAGAATGATCCTATAAGTTGTTTTCAAGTTCAAACGAGTCAAGAATGAAGCTATAATTTGTTTTCAAGTTCAAACGAGTCAAGAACGAAGCCTCAAATTATTACGAATTGTTTTCATGTTCAAATGAGTGAAGATTGATCCTACGAGTTTTCACAAGTTATTTCCATGTAAAAACGAGTCAAGAATGAAGCTATAAGTGGCTTTCAAGTTCAATCGAGTTAAGAATGAAGCCTTAAATTGTTACAAATTGTTTTCATGTACAAATGAGTCAAGACTGATGCTACAAGTTCTTTCAAGTTGTTTCCATTTATAAACGAGTCATGAATGAAGCTATAAGTTGTTTTCAAGTTCAAACGAGTCAAGAATAAAGCTATAAGTGGCTTTCATGTTCAAACGAGTTAAGAATGAAGTCTTATATTGTTACAAATTGTTTTCATGTACAAATGAGTCAAGAATGATGCTACAAGTTCTTTCAAGTTGTTTCCATTTATAAACGAGTCAAGAATGAAGCTATAAGTTGTTTTCAACTTCAAACGAGTCAAGAATAAAGCTATAAGTGGCTTTCATGTTCAAACGGGTTAAGAATGAAGTCTTATATTGTTACAAATTGTTTTCATGTACAAATGAGTCAAGAATGATGCTAGAAGTTCTTTCAAGTTGTTTCCAAGTATAAACGAGTCAAGAATGATCCTATAAGTTGTTTTCAAGTTCAAACGAGTCAAGAATGAAGCTATAATTTGTTTTCAAGTTCAAACGAGTCAAGAACGAAGCCTCAAATTATTACGAATTGTTTTCATGTTCAAATGAGTGAAGATTGATCCTACGAGTTTTCACAAGTTATTTCCATGTACAAACGAGTCAAGAATGAAGCTATAAGTGGCTTTCATGTTCAAACGGGTTAAGAATGAAGTCTTATATTGTTACAAATTGTTTTCATGTACAAATGAGTCAAGAATGATGCTAGAAGTTCTTTCAAGTTGTTTCCAAGTATAAACGAGTCAAGAATGATCCTATAAGTTGTTTTCAAGTTCAAACGAGTCAAGAATGAAGCTATAATTTGTTTTCAAGTTCAAACGAGTCAAGAACGAAGCCTCAAATTATTACGAATTGTTTTCATGTTCAAATGAGTGAAGATTGATCCTACGAGTTTTCACAAGTTATTTCCATGTACAAACGAGTCAAGAATGAAGCTATAAGTGGCTTTCATGTTCAAACGGGTTAAGAATGAAGTCTTATATTGTTACAAATTGTTTTCATGTACAAATGAGTCAAGAATGATGCTAGAAGTTCTTTCAAGTTGTTTCCAAGTATAAACGAGTCAAGAATGATCCTATAAGTCGTTTTCAAGTTCAAACGAGTCAAGAATGAAGCTATAATTTGTTTTCAAGTTCAAACGAGTCAAGAACGAAGCCTCAAATTATTACGAATTGTTTTCATGTTCAAATGAGTGAAGATTGATCCTACGAGTTTTTACAAATTATTTCCATGTACAAACGAGTCAAGAATGAAGCTATAAGTGGCGTTCAAGTTCAAACAAGTTAAGAATGAAGCCTTATATTGTTACAAATTGTTTTCATGTACAAATGAGTCAAGAATGATGCTAGAAGTTCTTTCAAGTTGTTTCCATGTATAAACGAGTCAAGAATGAAGCTATAAGTTGTTTTCAAGTTCAAACGAGTCAAGAATGAAGCTATAAGTGGCTTTCAAGTTCAATCGAGTTAAGAATGAAGCCTTAAATTGTTACAAATTGTTTTCATGTACAAATGAGTCAAGACTGATGCTACAAGTTCTTTCAAGTTGTTTCCATTTATAAACGAGTCATGAATGAAGCTATAAGTTGTTTTCAAGTTCAAACGAGTCAAGAATAAAGCTATAAGTCGCTTTCATGTTCAAACGAGTTAAGAATGAAGTCTTATATTGTTACAAATTGTTTTCATGTACAAATGAGTCAAGAATGATGCTACAAGTTCTTTCAAGTTGTTTCCATTTATAAACGAGTCAAGAATGAAGCTATAAGTTGTTTTCAAGTTCAAACGAGTCAAGAATAAAGCTATAAGTGGCTTTCATGTTCAAACGGGTTAAGAATGAAGTCTTATATTGTTACAAATTGTTTTCATGTACAAATGAGTCAAGAATGATGCTAGAAGTTCTTTCAAGTTGTTTCCAAGTATAAACGAGTCAAGAATGATCCTATAAGTTGTTTTCAAGTTCAAACGAGTCAAGAATGAAGCTATAATTTGTTTTCAAGTTCAAACGAGTCAAGAACGAAGCCTCAAATTATTACGAATTGTTTTCATGTTCAAATGAGTGAAGATTGATCCTACGAGTTTTCACAAGTTATTTCCATGTACAAACGAGTCAAGAATGAAGCTATAAGTGGCTTTCATGTTCAAACGGGTTAAGAATGAAGTCTTATATTGTTACAAATTGTTTTCATGTACAAATGAGTCAAGAATGATGCTAGAAGTTCTTTCAAGTTGTTTCCAAGTATAAACGAGTCAAGAATGATCCTATAAGTCGTTTTCAAGTTCAAACGAGTCAAGAATGAAGCTATAATTTGTTTTCAAGTTCAAACGAGTCAAGAACGAAGCCTCAAATTATTACGAATTGTTTTCATGTTCAAATGAGTGAAGATTGATCCTACGAGTTTTTACAAATTATTTCCATGTACAAACGAGTCAAGAATGAAGCTATAAGTGGCGTTCAAGTTCAAACAAGTTAAGAATGAAGCCTTATATTGTTACAAATTGTTTTCATGTACAAATGAGTCAAGAATGATGCTAGAAGTTCTTTCAAGTTGTTTCCATGTATAAACGAGTCAAGAATGAAGCTATAAGTTGTTTTCAAGTTCAAACGAGTCAAGAATGAAGCTATAAGTGGCTTTCAAGTTCAATCGAGTTAAGAATGAAGCCTTAAATTGTTACAAATTGTTTTCATGTACAAATGAGTCAAGACTGATGCTACAAGTTCTTTCAAGTTGTTTCCATTTATAAACGAGTCATGAATGAAGCTATAAGTTGTTTTCAAGTTCAAACGAGTCAAGAATAAAGCTATAAGTCGCTTTCATGTTCAAACGAGTTAAGAATGAAGTCTTATATTGTTACAAATTGTTTTCATGTACAAATGAGTCAAGAATGATGCTACAAGTTCTTTCAAGTTGTTTCCATTTATAAACGAGTCAAGAATGAAGCTATAAGTTGTTTTCAAGTTCAAACGAGTCAAGAATAAAGCTATAAGTGGCTTTCATGTTCAAACGGGTTAAGAATGAAGTCTTATATTGTTACAAATTGTTTTCATGTACAAATGAGTCAAGAATGATGCTAGAAGTTCTTTCAAGTTGTTTCCAAGTATAAACGAGTCAAGAATGATCCTATAAGTTGTTTTCAAGTTCAAACGAGTCAAGAATGAAGCTATAATTTGTTTTCAAGTTCAAACGAGTCAAGAACGAAGCCTCAAATTATTACGAATTGTTTTCATGTTCAAATGAGTGAAGATTGATCCTACGAGTTTTCACAAGTTATTTCCATGTACAAACGAGTCAAGAATGAAGCTATAAGTGGCTTTCATGTTCAAACGGGTTAAGAATGAAGTCTTATATTGTTACAAATTGTTTTCATGTACAAATGAGTCAAGAATGATGCTAGAAGTTCTTTCAAGTTGTTTCCAAGTATAAACGAGTCAAGAATGATCCTATAAGTTGTTTTCAAGTTCAAACGAGTCAAGAATGAAGCTATAATTTGTTTTCAAGTTCAAACGAGTCAAGAACGAAGCCTCAAATTATTACGAATTGTTTTCATGTTCAAATGAGTGAAGATTGATCCTACGAGTTTTCACAAGTTATTTCCATGTACAAACGAGTCAAGAATGAAGCTATAAGTGGCTTTCATGTTCAAACGGGTTAAGAATGAAGTCTTATATTGTTACAAATTGTTTTCATGTACAAATGAGTCAAGAATGATGCTAGAAGTTCTTTCAAGTTGTTTCCATGTATAAACGAGTCAAGAGTGATCCTATAAGTTGTTTTCAAGTTCAAACGAGTCAAGAATGAAGCTATAATTTGTTTTCAAGTTCAAACGAGTCAAGAACGAAGCCTCAAATTATTACGAATTGTTTTCATGTTCAAATGAGTGAAGATTGATCCTACGAGTTTTTACAAATTATTTCCATGTACAAACGAGTCAAGAATGAAGCTATAAGTGGCGTTCAAGTTCAAACAAGTTAAGAATGAAGCCTTATATTGTTACAAATTGTTTTCATGTACAAATGAGTCAAGAATGATGCTAGAAGTTCTTTCAAGTTGTTTCCATGTATAAACGAGTCAAGAATGAAGCTATAAGTTGTTTTCAAGTTCAAACGAGTCAAGAATGAAGCTATAAGTGGCTTTCAAGTTCAATCGAGTTAAGAATGAAGCCTTAAATTGTTACAAATTGTTTTCATGTACAAATGAGTCAAAACTGATGCTACAAGTTCTTTCTAGTTGTTTCCATTTATAAACGAGTCATGAATGAAGCTATAAGTTGTTTTCAAGTTCAAACGAGTCAAGAATAAAGCTATAAGTGGCTTTCATGTTCAAACGAGTTAAGAATGAAGTCTTATATTGTTACAAATTGTTTTCATGTACAAATGAGTCAAGAATGATGCTACAAGTTCTTTCAAGTTGTTTCCATTTATAAACGAGTCAAGAATGAAGCTATAAGTTGTTTTCAAGTTCAAACGAGTCAAGAATAAAGCTATAAGTGGCTTTCATGTTCAAACGGGTTAAGAATGAAGTCTTATATTGTTACAAATTGTTTTCATGTACAAATGAGTCAAGAATGATGTTAGAAGTTCTTTCAAGTTGTTTCCAAGTATAAACGAGTCAAGAATGATCCTATAAGTTGTTTTCAAGTTCAAACGAGTCAAGAATGAAGCTATAATTTGTTTTCAAGTTAAAACGAGTCAAGAACGAAGCCTCAAATTATTACGAATTGTTTTCATGTTTAAATGAGTAAAGATTGATCCTACGAGTTTTTACAAGTTATTTCCATGTACAAACGAGTCAAGAATGAAGCTATAAGTGGCGTTCAAGTTCAAACAAGTTAAGAATGAAGCCTTATATTGTTACAAATTGTTTTCATGTACAAATGAGTCAAGAATGATGCTAGAAGTTCTTTCAAGTTGTTTCCAAGTATAAACGAGTCAAGAATGATCCTATAAGTTGTTTTCAAGTTCAAATGAGTCAAGAATGAAGCTATAATTTGTTTTCAAGTTCAAACGAGTCAAGAACGAAGCCTCAAATTATTACGAATTATTTTCATGTTCAAATGAGTGAAGATTGATCCTACGAGTTTTTACAAGTTATTTACATGTACAAACGAGTCAAGAATGAAGCTATAAGTGGCTTTCAAGTTCAAACAAGTTAAGAATGAAGCCTTATATTGTTACAAATTGTTTTCATGTACAAATGAGTCAAGAACGATGCTAGAAGTTCTTTCAAGTTGTTTCCATGTATAAACGAGTCAAGAATGAAGCTATAAGTTGTTTTCAAGTTCAAACGAGTCAAGAATGAAGCTATAAGTGTCTTTCAAGTTCAATCGAGTTAAGAATGAAGCCTTATATTGTTACAAATTGTTTTCATGTACAAATGAGTCAAGAATGATGCTTGAAGTTCTTTCAAGTTGTTTCCATGTATAAACGAGTTAAGAATGAAGCTATAAGTTGTTTTCAAGTTCAAACGAGTTAAGAATGAAGCCTTAAATTGTTACAAATTGTTTTCATGTACAAATGAGTCAAGAATGATGCTAGAAGTTCTTTCAAGCTGTTTCCAAGTATAAACTAGTCAAGAATGATCCTATAAGTTGTTTTCAAGTTCAAACGAGTCAAGAATAAAGCTATAATTTGTTTTCAAGTTAAAACGAGTCAAGAACGAAGCCGCAAATTATTACGAATTGTTTTCATGTTCAAATGAGTAAAGATTGATCCTACGAGTTTTTACAAGTTATTTCCATGTACAAACGGGTCAAGAATGAAGCTATAAGTGGCTTTCAAGTTCAAACCAGTTAAAAATGAAGCCTTATATTGTTACAAATTGTTTTCATGTACAAATGAGTCAAGAATGATGCTTGAAGTTCTTTCAAGTTGTTTCCATGTATAAACGAGTTAAGAATGAAGCTATAAGTTGTTTTCAAGTTCAAACGAGTCAAGAATAAAGCTATAAGTGGCTTTCAAGTTCAAACCAGTTAAGAATGAAGCCTTATATTGTTACAAATTGTTTTCATGTACAAATGAGTCAAGAATGATGCTAGAAGTTCTTTCAAGCTGTTTCCAAGTATAAACGAGTCAAGAATGATCCTATAAGTTGTTTTCAACTTCAAACGAGTCAAGAATGAAGTTATAATTTGTTTTCAAGTTCAAACGAGTCAAGAACGAAGCCTCAAATTATTACGAATTGTTTTCATGTTCAAATGAGTGAAGATTGATCCTACGAGTTTTCACAAGTTATTTCCATGTACAAACGAGTCAAGAATGAAGCTATAAGTGGCTTTCATGTTCAAACGGGTTAAGAATGAAGTCTTATATTGTTACAAATTGTTTTCATGTACAAATGAGTCAAGAATGATGCTAGAAGTTCTTTCAAGTTGTTTCCAAGTATAAACGAGTCAAGAATGATCCTATAAGTTGTTTCCAAGTTCAAACGAGTCAAGAATGAAGCTATAATTTGTTTTCAAGTTCAAACGAGTCAAGAACGAAGCCTTAAATTATTACGAATTATTTTCATGTTCAAATGAGTGAAGATTGATCCTACAAGTTTTTACAAATTATTTCCATGTACAAACGAGTCAAGAATGAAGCTATAAGTGGCGTTCAAGTTCAAACAAGTTAAGAATGAAGCCTTATATTGTTACAAATTGTTTTCATGTACAAATGAGTCAAGAATGATGCTAGAAGTTCTTTCAAGTTGTTTCCATGTATAAACGAGTCAAGAATGAAGCTATAAGTTGTTTTCAAGTTCAAACGAGTCAAGAATGAAGCTATAAGTGGCTTTCAAGTTCAATCGAGTTAAGAATGAAGCCTTAAATTGTTACAAATTGTTTTCATGTACAAATGAGTCAAAACTGATGCTACAAGTTCTTTCTAGTTGTTTCCATTTATAAACGAGTCATGAATGAAGCTATAAGTTGTTTTCAAGTTCAAACGAGTCAAGAATAAAGCTATAAGTGGCTTTCATGTTCAAACGAGTTAAGAATGAAGTCTTATATTGTTACAAATTGTTTTCATGTACAAATGAGTCAAGAATGATGCTACAAGTTCTTTCAAGTTGTTTCCATTTATAAACGAGTCAAGAATGAAGCTATAAGTTGTTTTCAAGTTCAAACGAGTCAAGAATAAAGCTATAAGTGGCTTTCATGTTCAAACGGGTTAAGAATGAAGTCTTATATTGTTACAAATTGTTTTCATGTACAAATGAGTCAAGAATGATGCTAGAAGTTCTTTCAAGTTGTTTCCAAGTATAAACGAGTCAAGAATGATCCTATAAGTTGTTTTCAAGTTCAAACGAGTCAAGAATGAAGCTATAATTTGTTTTCAAGTTAAAACGAGTCAAGAACGAAGCCTCAAATTATTACGAATTGTTTTCATGTTTAAATGAGTAAAGATTGATCCTACGAGTTTTTACAAGTTATTTCCATGTACAAACGAGTCAAGAATGAAGCTATAAGTGGCGTTCAAGTTCAAACAAGTTAAGAATGAAGCCTTATATTGTTACAAATTGTTTTCATGTACAAATGAGTCAAGAATGATGCTAGAAGTTCTTTCAAGTTGTTTCCAAGTATAAACGAGTCAAGAATGATCCTATAAGTTGTTTTCAAGTTCAAATGAGTCAAGAATGAAGCTATAATTTGTTTTCAAGTTCAAACGAGTCAAGAACGAAGCCGCAAATTATTACGAATTGTTTTCATGTTCAAATGAGTGAAGATTGATCCTACGAGTTTTCACAAGTTATTTCCATGTACAAACGAGTCAAGAATGAAGCTATAAGTGGCTTTCATGTTCAAACGGGTTAAGAATGAAGTCTTATATTGTTACAAATTGTTTTCATGTACAAATGAGTCAAGAATGATGCTAGAAGTTCTTTCAAGTTGTTTCCAAGTATAAACGAGTCAAGAATGATCCTATAAGTTGTTTCCAAGTTCAAACGAGTCAAGAATGAAGCTATAATTTGTTTTCAAGTTCAAACGAGTCAAGAACGAAGCCTCAAATTATTACGAATTATTTTCATGTTCAAATGAGTGAAGATTGATCCTACAAGTTTTTACAAATTATTTCCATGTACAAACGAGTCAAGAATGAAGCTATAAGTGGCGTTCAAGTTCAAACAAGTTAAGAATGAAGCCTTATATTGTTACAAATTGTTTTCATGTACAAATGAGTCAAGAATGATGCTAGAAGTTCTTTCAAGTTGTTTCCATGTATAAACGAGTCAAGAATGAAGCTATAAGTTGTTTTCAAGTTCAAACGAGTCAAGAATGAAGCTATAAGTGGCTTTCAAGTTCAATCGAGTTAAGAATGAAGCCTTAAATTGTTACAAATTGTTTTCATGTACAAATGAGTCAAGACTGATGCTACAAGTTCTTTCAAGTTGTTTCCATTTATAAACGAGTCATGAATGAAGCTATAAGTTGTTTTCAAGTTCAAACGAGTCAAGAATAAAGCTATAAGTGGCTTTCATGTTCAAACGAGTTAAGAATGAAGTCTTATATTGTTACAAATTGTTTTCATGTACAAATGAGTCAAGAATGATGCTACAAGTTCTTTCAAGTTGTTTCCATTTATAAACGAGTCAAGAATGAAGCTATAAGTTGTTTTCAAGTTCAAACGAGTCAAGAATAAAGCTATAAGTGGCTTTCATGTTCAAACGGGTTAAGAATGAAGTCTTATATTGTTACAAATTGTTTTCATGTACAAATGAGTCAAGAATGATGCTAGAAGTTCTTTCAAGTTGTTTCCAAGTATAAACGTGTCAAGAATGATCCTATAAGTTGTTTTCAAGTTCAAACGAGTCAAGAATTAAGCTATAATTTGTTTTCAAGTTAAAACGAGTCAAGAACGAAGCCTCAAATTATTACGAATTGTTTTCATGTTTAAATGAGTAAAGATTGATCCTACGAGTTTTTACAAGTTATTTCCATGTACAAACGGGTCAAGAATGAAGCTATAAGTGGCTTTCAAGTTCAAACGAGTTAAGAATGAAGCCTTATATTGTTACAAATTGTTTTCATGTACAAATGAGTCAAGAATGATGCTAGAAGTTCTTTCAAGCTGTTTCCAAGTATAAACGAGTCAAGAATGATCCTATAAGTTGTTTTCAAGTTCAAACGAGTCAAGAATAAAGCTATAATTTGTTTTCAAGTTAAAACGAGTCAAGAACGAAGCCGCAAATTATTACGAATTGTTTTCATGTTCAAATGAGTAAAGATTGATCCTACGAGTTTTTACAAGTTATTTCCATGTACAAACGGGTCAAGAATGAAGCTATAAGTGGCTTTCAAGTTCAAACCAGTTAAAAATGAAGCCTTATATTGTTACAAATTGTTTTCATGTACAAATGAGTCAAGAATGATGCTTGAAGTTCTTTCAAGTTGTTTCCATGTATAAACGAGTTAAGAATGAAGCTATAAGTTGTTTTCAAGTTCAAACGAGTCAAGAATAAAGCTATAAGTGGCTTTCAAGTTCAAACCAGTTAAGAATGAAGCCTTATATTGTTACAAATTATTTTCATGTACAAATGAGTCAAGAATGATGCTAGAAGTTCTTTCAAGCTGTTTCCAAGTATAAACGAGTCAAGAATGATCCTATAAGTTGTTTTCAACTTCAAACGAGTCAAGAATGAAGTTATAATTTGTTTTCAAGTTCAAACGAGTCAAGAACGAAGCCTCAAATTATTACGAATTGTTTTCATGTTCAAATGAGTGAAGATTGATCCTACGAGTTTTCACAAGTTATTTCCATGTACAAACGAGTCAAGAATGAAGCTATAAGTGGCTTTCATGTTCAAACGGGTTAAGAATGAAGCCTTATATTGTTACAAATTGTTTTCATGTACAAATGAGTCAAGAATGATGCTAGAAGTTCTTTCAAGTTGTTTCCAAGTATAAACGAGTCAAGAATGATCCTATAAGTTGTTTTCAAGTTCAAACGAGTCAAGAATGAAGCTATAATTTGTTTTCAAGTTCAAACGAGTCAAGAACGAAGCCTCAAATTATTACGAATTGTTTTCATGTTCAAATGAGTGAAGATTGATCCTACGAGTTTTTACAAATTATTTCCATGTACAAACGAGTCAAGAATGAAGCTATAAGTGGCGTTCAAGTTCAAACAAGTTAAGAATGAAGCCTTATATTGTTACAAATTGTTTTCATGTACAAATGAGTCAAGAATGATGCTAGAAGTTCTTTCAAGTTGTTTCCATGTATAAACGAGTCAAGAATGAAGCTATAAGTTGTTTTCAAGTTCAAACGAGTCAAGAATGAAGCTATAAGTGGCTTTCAAGTTCAATCGAGTTAAGAATGAAGCCTTAAATTGTTACAAATTGTTTTCATGTACAAATGAGTCAAGACTGATGCTACAAGTTCTTTCAAGTTGTTTCCATTTATAAACGAGTCATGAATGAAGCTATAAGTTGTTTTCAAGTTCAAACGAGTCAAGAATAAAGCTATAAGTGGCTTTCATGTTCAAACGAGTTAAGAATGAAGTCTTATATTGTTACAAATTGTTTTCATGTACAAATGAGTCAAGAATGATGCTACAAGTTCTTTCAAGTTGTTTCCATTTATAAACGAGTCATGAATGAAGCTATAAGTTGTTTTCAAGTTCAAACGAGTCAAGAATAAAGCTATAAGTGGCTTTCATGTTCAAACGGGTTAAGAATGAAGTCTTATATTGTTACAAATTGTTTTCATGTACAAATGAGTCAAGAATGATGCTAGAAGTTCTTTCAAGTTGTTTCCAAGTATAAACGAGTCAAGAATGATCCTATAAGTTGTTTTCAAGTTCAAACGAGTCAAGAACGAAGCTATAATTTGTTTTCAAGTTAAAACGAGTCAAGAACGAAGCCTCAAATTATTACGAATTGTTTTCATGTTTAAATGAGTAAAGATTGATCCTACGAGTTTTTACAAGTTATTTCCATGTACAAACGGGTCAAGAATGAAGCTATAAGTGGCTTTCAAGTTCAAACGAGTTAAGAATGAAGCCTTAAATTGTTACAAATTGTTTTCATGTACAAATGAGTCAAGAATGATGCTAGAAGTTCTTTCAAGCTGTTTCCAAGTATAAACGAGTCAAGAATGATCCTATAAGTTGTTTTCAAGTTCAAACGAGTCAAGAATAAAGCTATAATTTGTTTTCAAGTTAAAACGAGTCAAGAACGAAGCCGCAAATTATTACGAATTGTTTTCATGTTCAAATGAGTAAAGATTGAGCCTACGAGTTTTTACAAGTTATTTCCATGTACAAACGGGTCAAGAATGAAGCTATAAGTGGCTTTCAAGTTCAAACCAGTTAAAAATGAAGCCTTATATTGTTACAAATTGTTTTCATGTACAAATGAGTCAAGAATGATGCTTGAAGTTCTTTCAAGTTGTTTCCATGTATAAACGAGTTAAGAATGAAGCTATAAGTTGTTTTCAAGTTCAAACGAGTCAAGAATAAATCTATAAGTGGCTTTCAAGTTCAAACCAGTTAAGAATGAAGCCTTATATTGTTACAAATTGTTTTCATGTACAAATGAGTCAAGAATGATGCTAGAAGTTCTTTCAAGCTGTTTCCAAGTATAAACGAGTCAAGAATGATCCTATAAGTTGTTTTCAACTTCAAACGAGTCAAGAATGAAGTTATAATTTGTTTTCAAGTTCAAACGAGTCAAGAACGAAGCCTCAAATTATTACGAATTGTTTTCATGTTCAAATGAGTGAAGATTGATCCTACGAGTTTTCACAAGTTATTTCCATGTACAAACGAGTCAAGAATGAAGCTATAAGTGGCTTTCATGTTCAAACGGGTTAAGAATGAAGCCTTATATTGTTACAAATTGTTTTCATGTACAAATGAGTCAAGAATGATGCTAGAAGTTCTTTCAAGTTGTTTCCAAGTATAAACGAGTCAAGAATGATCCTATAAGTTGTTTTCAAGTTCAAACGAGTCAAGAATGAAGCTATAATTTGTTTTCAAGTTCAAACGAGTCAAGAACGAAGCCTCAAATTATTACGAATTGTTTTCATGTTCAAATGAGTGAAGATTGATCCTACGAGTTTTTACAAATTATTTCCATGTACAAACGAGTCAAGAATGAAGCTATAAGTGGCGTTCAAGTTCAAACAAGTTAAGAACGAAGCCTTATATTGTTACAAATTGTTTTCATGTACAAATGAGTCAAGAATGATGCTAGAAGTTCTTTCAAGTTGTTTCCATGTATAAACGAGTCAAGAATGAAGCTATAAGTTGTTTTCAAGTTCAAACGAGTCAAGAATGAAGCTATAAGTGGCTTTCAAGTTCAATCGAGTTAAGAATGAAGCCTTAAATTGTTACAAATTGTTTTCATGTACAAATGAGTCAAGACTGATGCTACAAGTTCTTTCAAGTTGTTTCCATTTATAAACGAGTCATGAATGAAGCTATAAGTTGTTTTCAAGTTCAAACGAGTCAAGAATAAAGCTATAAGTGGCTTTCATGTTCAAACGAGTTAAGAATGAAGTCTTATATTGTTACAAATTGTTTTCATGTACAAATGAGTCAAGAATGATGCTACAAGTTCTTTCAAGTTGTTTCCATTTATAAACGAGTCAAGAATGAAGCTATAAGTTGTTTTCAAGTTCAAACGAGTCAAGAATAAAGCTATAAGTGGCTTTCATGTTCAAACGGGTTAAGAATGAAGTCTTATATTGTTACAAATTGTTTTCATGTACAAATGAGTCAAGAATGATGCTAGAAGTTCTTTCAAGTTGTTTCCAAGTATAAACGAGTCAAGAATGATCCTATAAGTTGTTTTCAAGTTCAAACGAGTCAAGAACGAAGCTATAATTTGTTTTCAAGTTAAAACGAGTCAAGAACGAAGCCTCAAATTATTACGAATTGTTTTGATGTTTAAATGAGTAAAGATTGATCCTACGAGTTTTTACAAGTTATTTCCATGTACAAACGGGTCAAGAATGAAGCTATAAGTGGCTTTCAAGTTCAAACGAGTTAAGAATGAAGCCTTAAATTGTTACAAATTGTTTTCATGTACAAATGAGTCAAGAATGATGCTAGAAGTTCTTTCAAGCTGTTTCCAAGTATAAACGAGTCAAGAATGATCCTATAAGTTGTTTTCAAGTTCAAACGAGTCAAGAATAAAGCTATAATTTGTTTTCAAGTTAAAACGAGTCAAGAACGAAGCCGCAAATTATTACGAATTGTTTTCATGTTCAAATGAGTAAAGATTGATCCTACGAGTTTTTACAAGTTATTTCCATGTACAAACGGGTCAAGAATGAAGCTATAAGTGGCTTTCAAGTTCAAACCAGTTAAAAATGAAGCCTTATATTGTTACAAATTGTTTTCATGTACAAATGAGTCAAGAATGATGCTTGAAGTTCTTTCAAGTTGTTTCCATGTATAAACGAGTTAAGAATGAAGCTATAAGTTGTTTTCAAGTTCAAACGAGTCAAGAATAAAGCTATAAGTGGCTTTCAAGTTCAAACCAGTTAAGAATGAAGCCTTATATTGTTACAAATTGTTTTCATGTACAAATGAGTCAAGAATGATGCTAGAAGTTCTTTCAAGCTGTTTCAAAGTATAAACGAGTCAAGAATGATCCTATAAGTTGTTTTCAACTTCAAACGAGTCAAGAATGAAGTTATAATTTGTTTTCAAGTTCAAACGAGTCAAGAACGAAGCCTCAAATTATTACGAATTGTTTTCATGTTCAAATGAGTGAAGATTGATCCTATGAGTTTTCACAAGTTATTTCCATGTACAAACGAGTCAAGAATGAAGCTATAAGTGGCTTTCATGTTCAAACGGGTTAAGAATGAAGCCTTATATTGTTACAAATTGTTTTCATGTACAAATGAGTCAAGAATGATGCTAGAAGTTCTTTCAAGTTGTTTCCAAGTATAAACGAGTCAAGAATGATCCTATAAGTTGTTTTCAAGTTCAAACGAGTCAAGAATGAAGCTATAATTTGTTTTCAAGTTCAAACGAGTCAAGAACGAAGCCTCAAATTATTACGAATTGTTTTCATGTTCAAATGAGTGAAGATTGATCCTACGAGTTTTTACAAATTATTTCCATGTACAAACGAGTCAAGAATGAAGCTATAAGTGGCGTTCAAGTTCAAACAAGTTAAGAATGAAGCCTTATATTGTTACAAATTGTTTTCATGTACAAATGAGTCAAGAATGATGCTAGAAGTTCTTTCAAGTTGTTTCCATGTATAAACGAGTCAAGAATGATGCTAGAAGTTCTTTCAAGTTGTTTCCATGTATAAACGAGTCAAGAATGAAGCTATAAGTTGTTTTCAAGTTCAAACGAGTCAAGAATGAAGCTATAAGTGGCTTTCAAGTTCAATCGAGTTAAGAATGAAGCCTTAAATTGTTACAAATTGTTTTCATGTACAAATGAGTCAAGACTGATGCTACAAGTTCTTTCAAGTTGTTTCCATTTATAAACGAGTCATGAATGAAGCTATAAGTTGTTTTCAAGTTCAAACGAGTCAAGAATAAAGCTATAAGTGGCTTTCATGTTCAAACGAGTTAAGAATGAAGTCTTATATTGTTACAAATTGTTTTCATGTACAAATGAGTCAAGAATGATGCTACAAGTTCTTTCAAGTTGTTTCCATTTATAAACGAGTCAAGAATGAAGCTATAAGTTGTTTTCAAGTTCAAACGAGTCAAGAATAAAGCTATAAGTGGCTTTCATGTTCAAACGGGTTAAGAATGAAGTCTTATATTGTTACAAATTGTTTTCATGTACAAATGAGTCAAGAATGATGCTAGAAGTTCTTTCAAGTTGTTTCCAAGTATAAACGAGTCAAGAATGATCCTATAAGTTGTTTTCAAGTTCAAACGAGTCAAGAACGAAGCTATAATTTGTTTTCAAGTTAAAACGAGTCAAGAACGAAGCCTCAAATTATTACGAATTGTTTTGATGTTTAAATGAGTAAAGATTGATCCTACGAGTTTTTACAAGTTATTTCCATGTACAAACGGGTCAAGAATGAAGCTATAAGTGGCTTTCAAGTTCAAACGAGTTAAGAATGAAGCCTTAAATTGTTACAAATTGTTTTCATGTACAAATGAGTCAAGAATGATGCTAGAAGTTCTTTCAAGCTGTTTCCAAGTATAAACGAGTCAAGAATGATCCTATAAGTTGTTTTCAAGTTCAAACGAGTCAAGAATAAAGCTATAATTTGTTTTCAAGTTAAAACGAGTCAAGAACGAAGCCGCAAATTATTACGAATTGTTTTCATGTTCAAATGAGTAAAGATTGATCCTACGAGTTTTTACAAGTTATTTCCATGTACAAACGGGTCAAGAATGAAGCTATAAGTGGCTTTCAAGTTCAAACCAGTTAAAAATGAAGCCTTATATTGTTACAAATTGTTTTCATGTACAAATGAGTCAAGAATGATGCTTGAAGTTCTTTCAAGTTGTTTCCATGTATAAACGAGTTAAGAATGAAGCTATAAGTTGTTTTCAAGTTCAAACGAGTCAAGAATAAAGCTATAAGTGGCTTTCAAGTTCAAACCAGTTAAGAATGAAGCCTTATATTGTTACAAATTGTTTTCATGTACAAATGAGTCAAGAATGATGCTAGAAGTTCTTTCAAGCTGTTTCCAAGTATAAACGAGTCAAGAATGATCCTATAAGTTGTTTTCAACTTCAAACGAGTCAAGAATGAAGTTATAATTTGTTTTCAAGTTCAAACGAGTCAAGAACGAAGCCTCAAATTATTACGAATTGTTTTCATGTTCAAATGAGTGAAGATTGATCCTACGAGTTTTCACAAGTTATTTCCATGTACAAACGAGTCAAGAATGAAGCTATAAGTGGCTTTCATGTTCAAACGGGTTAAGAATGAAGCCTTATATTGTTACAAATTGTTTTCATGTACAAATGAGTCAAGAATGATGCTAGAAGTTCTTTCAAGTTGTTTCCAAGTATAAACGAGTCAAGAATGATCCTATAAGTTGTTTTCAAGTTCAAACGAGTCAAGAATGAAGCTATAATTTGTTTTCAAGTTCAAACGAGTCAAGAACGAAGCCTCAAATTATTACGAATTGTTTTCATGTTCAAATGAGTGAAGATTGATCCTACGAGTTTTTACAAATTATTTCCATGTACAAACGAGTCAAGAATGAAGCTATAAGTGGCGTTCAAGTTCAAACAAGTTAAGAATGAAGCCTTATATTGTTACAAATTGTTTTCATGTACAAATGAGTCAAGAATGATGCTAGAAGTTCTTTCAAGTTGTTTCCATGTATAAACGAGTCAAGAATGATGCTAGAAGTTCTTTCAAGTTGTTTCCATGTATAAACGAGTCAAGAATGAAGCTATAAGTTGTTTTCAAGTTCAAACGAGTCAAGAATGAAGCTATAAGTGGCTTTCAAGTTCAATCGAGTTAAGAATGAAGCCTTAAATTGTTACAAATTGTTTTCATGTACAAATGAGTCAAGACTGATGCTACAAGTTCTTTCAAGTTGTTTCCATTTATAAACGAGTCATGAATGAAGCTATAAGTTGTTTTCAAGTTCAAACGAGTCAAGAATAAAGCTATAAGTGGCTTTCATGTTCAAACGAGTTAAGAATGAAGTCTTATATTGTTACAAATTGTTTTCATGTACAAATGAGTCAAGAATGATGCTACAAGTTCTTTCAAGTTGTTTCCATTTATAAACGAGTCAAGAATGAAGCTATAAGTTGTTTTCAAGTTCAAACGAGTCAAGAATAAAGCTATAAGTGGCTTTCATGTTCAAACGGGTTAAGAATGAAGTCTTATATTGTTACAAATTGTTTTCATGTACAAATGAGTCAAGAATGATGCTAGAAGTTCTTTCAAGTTGTTTCCAAGTATAAACGAGTCAAGAATGATCCTATAAGTTGTTTTCAAGTTCAAACGAGTCAAGAACGAAGCTATAATTTGTTTTCAAGTTAAAACGAGTCAAGAACGAAGCCTCAAATTATTACGAATTGTTTTGATGTTTAAATGAGTAAAGATTGATCCTACGAGTTTTTACAAGTTATTTCCATGTACAAACGGGTCAAGAATGAAGCTATAAGTGGCTTTCAAGTTCAAACGAGTTAAGAATGAAGCCTTAAATTGTTACAAATTGTTTTCATGTACAAATGAGTCAAGAATGATGCTAGAAGTTCTTTCAAGCTGTTTCCAAGTATAAACGAGTCAAGAATGATCCTATAAGTTGTTTTCAAGTTCAAACGAGTCAAGAATAAAGCTATAATTTGTTTTCAAGTTAAAACGAGTCAAGAACGAAGCCGCAAATTATTACGAATTGTTTTCATGTTCAAATGAGTAAAGATTGATCCTACGAGTTTTTACAAGTTATTTCCATGTACAAACGGGTCAAGAATGAAGCTATAAGTGGCTTTCAAGTTCAAACCAGTTAAAAATGAAGCCTTATATTGTTACAAATTGTTTTCATGTACAAATGAGTCAAGAATGATGCTTGAAGTTCTTTCAAGTTGTTTCCATGTATAAACGAGTTAAGAATGAAGCTATAAGTTGTTTTCAAGTTCAAACGAGTCAAGAATAAAGCTATAAGTGGCTTTCAAGTTCAAACCAGTTAAGAATGAAGCCTTATATTGTTACAAATTGTTTTCATGTACAAATGAGTCAAGAATGATGCTAGAAGTTCTTTCAAGCTGTTTCCAAGTATAAACGAGTCAAGAATGATCCTATAAGTTGTTTTCAACTTCAAACGAGTCAAGAATGAAGTTATAATTTGTTTTCAAGTTCAAACGAGTCAAGAACGAAGCCTCAAATTATTACGAATTGTTTTCATGTTCAAATGAGTGAAGATTGATCCTACGAGTTTTCACAAGTTATTTCCATGTACAAACGAGTCAAGAATGAAGCTATAAGTGGCTTTCATGTTCAAACGGGTTAAGAATGAAGCCTTATATTGTTACAAATTGTTTTCATGTACAAATGAGTCAAGAATGATGCTAGAAGTTCTTTCAAGTTGTTTCCAAGTATAAACGAGTCAAGAATGATCCTATAAGTTGTTTTCAAGTTCAAACGAGTCAAGAATGAAGCTATAATTTGTTTTCAAGTTCAAACGAGTCAAGAACGAAGCCTCAAATTATTACGAATTGTTTTCATGTTCAAATGAGTGAAGATTGATCCTACGAGTTTTTACAAATTATTTCCATGTACAAACGAGTCAAGAATGAAGCTATAAGTGGCGTTCAAGTTCAAACAAGTTAAGAATGAAGCCTTATATTGTTACAAATTGTTTTCATGTACAAATGAGTCAAGAATGATGCTAGAAGTTCTTTCAAGTTGTTTCCATGTATAAACGAGTCAAGAATGATGCTAGAAGTTCTTTCAAGTTGTTTCCATGTATAAACGAGTCAAGAATGAAGCTATAAGTTGTTTTCAAGTTCAAACGAGTCAAGAATGAAGCTATAAGTGGCTTTCAAGTTCAATCGAGTTAAGAATGAAGCCTTAAATTGTTACAAATTGTTTTCATGTACAAATGAGTCAAGACTGATGCTACAAGTTCTTTCAAGTTGTTTCCATTTATAAACGAGTCATGAATGAAGCTATAAGTTGTTTTCAAGTTCAAACGAGTCAAGAATAAAGCTATAAGTGGCTTTCATGTTCAAACGAGTTAAGAATGAAGTCTTATATTGTTACAAATTGTTTTCATGTACAAATGAGTCAAGAATGATGCTACAAGTTCTTTCAAGCTGTTTCCAAGTATAAACGAGTCAAGAATGATCCTATAAGTTGTTTTCAAGTTCAAACGAGTCAAGAATAAAGCTATAATTTGTTTTCAAGTTAAAACGAGTCAAGAACGAAGCCGCAAATTATTACGAATTGTTTTCATGTTCAAATGAGTAAAGATTGATCCTACGAGTTTTTACAAGTTATTTCCATGTACAAACGGGTCAAGAATGAAGCTATAAGTGGCTTTCAAGTTCAAACCAGTTAAAAATGAAGCCTTATATTGTTACAAATTGTTTTCATGTACAAATGAGTCAAGAATGATGCTTGAAGTTCTTTCAAGTTGTTTCCATGTATAAACGAGTTAAGAATGAAGCTATAAGTTGTTTTCAAGTTCAAACGAGTCAAGAATAAAGCTATAAGTGGCTTTCAAGTTCAAACCAGTTAAGAATGAAGCCTTATATTGTTACAAATTGTTTTCATGTACAAATGAGTCAAGAATGATGCTAGAAGTTCTTTCAAGCTGTTTCCAAGTATAAACGAGTCAAGAATGATCCTATAAGTTGTTTTCAACTTCAAACGAGTCAAGAATGAAGTTATAATTTGTTTTCAAGTTCAAACGAGTCAAGAACGAAGCCTCAAATTATTACGAATTGTTTTCATGTTCAAATGAGTGAAGATTGATCCTACGAGTTTTCACAAGTTATTTCCATGTACAAACGAGTCAAGAATGAAGCTATAAGTGGCTTTCATGTTCAAACGGGTTAAGAATGAAGCCTTATATTGTTACAAATTGTTTTCATGTACAAATGAGTCAAGAATGATGCTAGAAGTTCTTTCAAGTTGTTTCCAAGTATAAACGAGTCAAGAATGATCCTATAAGTTGTTTTCAAGTTCAAACGAGTCAAGAATGAAGCTATAATTTGTTTTCAAGTTCAAACGAGTCAAGAACGAAGCCTCAAATTATTACGAATTGTTTTCATGTTCAAATGAGTGAAGATTGATCCTACGAGTTTTTACAAATTATTTCCATGTACAAACGAGTCAAGAATGAAGCTATAAGTGGCGTTCAAGTTCAAACAAGTTAAGAATGAAGCCTTATATTGTTACAAATTGTTTTCATGTACAAATGAGTCAAGAATGATGCTAGAAGTTCTTTCAAGTTGTTTCCATGTATAAACGAGTCAAGAATGATGCTAGAAGTTCTTTCAAGTTGTTTCCATGTATAAACGAGTCAAGAATGAAGCTATAAGTTGTTTTCAAGTTCAAACGAGTCAAGAATGAAGCTATAAGTGGCTTTCAAGTTCAATCGAGTTAAGAATGAAGCCTTAAATTGTTACAAATTGTTTTCATGTACAAATGAGTCAAGACTGATGCTACAAGTTCTTTCAAGTTGTTTCCATTTATAAACGAGTCATGAATGAAGCTATAAGTTGTTTTCAAGTTCAAACGAGTCAAGAATAAAGCTATAAGTGGCTTTCATGTTCAAACGAGTTAAGAATGAAGTCTTATATTGTTACAAATTGTTTTCATGTACAAATGAGTCAAGAATGATGCTACAAGTTCTTTCAAGTTGTTTCCATTTATAAACGAGTCAAGAATGAAGCTATAAGTTGTTTTCAAGTTCAAACGAGTCAAGAATAAAGCTATAAGTGGCTTTCATGTTCAAACGGGTTAAGAATGAAGTCTTATATTGTTACAAATTGTTTTCATGTACAAATGAGTCAAGAATGATGCTAGAAGTTCTTTCAAGTTGTTTCCAAGTATAAACGAGTCAAGAATGATCCTATAAGTTGTTTTCAAGTTCAAACGAGTCAAGAACGAAGCTATAATTTGTTTTCAAGTTAAAACGAGTCAAGAACGAAGCCTCAAATTATTACGAATTGTTTTGATGTTTAAATGAGTAAAGATTGATCCTACGAGTTTTTACAAGTTATTTCCATGTACAAACGGGTCAAGAATGAAGCTATAAGTGGCTTTCAAGTTCAAACGAGTTAAGAATGAAGCCTTAAATTGTTACAAATTGTTTTCATGTACAAATGAGTCAAGAATGATGCTAGAAGTTCTTTCAAGCTGTTTCCAAGTATAAACGAGTCAAGAATGATCCTATAAGTTGTTTTCAAGTTCAAACGAGTCAAGAATAAAGCTATAATTTGTTTTCAAGTTAAAACGAGTCAAGAACGAAGCCGCAAATTATTACGAATTGTTTTCATGTTCAAATGAGTAAAGATTGATCCTACGAGTTTTTACAAGTTATTTCCATGTACAAACGGGTCAAGAATGAAGCTATAAGTGGCTTTCAAGTTCAAACCAGTTAAAAATGAAGCCTTATATTGTTACAAATTGTTTTCATGTACAAATGAGTCAAGAATGATGCTTGAAGTTCTTTCAAGTTGTTTCCATGTATAAACGAGTTAAGAATGAAGCTATAAGTTGTTTTCAAGTTCAAACGAGTCAAGAATAAAGCTATAAGTGGCTTTCAAGTTCAAACCAGTTAAGAATGAAGCCTTATATTGTTACAAATTGTTTTCATGTACAAATGAGTCAAGAATGATGCTAGAAGTTCTTTCAAGCTGTTTCCAAGTATAAACGAGTCAAGAATGATCCTATAAGTTGTTTTCAACTTCAAACGAGTCAAGAATGAAGTTATAATTTGTTTTCAAGTTCAAACGAGTCAAGAACGAAGCCTCAAATTATTACGAATTGTTTTCATGTTCAAATGAGTGAAGATTGATCCTACGAGTTTTCACAAGTTATTTCCATGTACAAACGAGTCAAGAATGAAGCTATAAGTGGCTTTCATGTTCAAACGGGTTAAGAATGAAGCCTTATATTGTTACAAATTGTTTTCATGTACAAATGAGTCAAGAATGATGCTAGAAGTTCTTTCAAGTTGTTTCCAAGTATAAACGAGTCAAGAATGATCCTATAAGTTGTTTTCAAGTTCAAACGAGTCAAGAATGAAGCTATAATTTGTTTTCAAGTTCAAACGAGTCAAGAACGAAGCCTCAAATTATTACGAATTGTTTTCATGTTCAAATGAGTGAAGATTGATCCTACGAGTTTTTACAAATTATTTCCATGTACAAACGAGTCAAGAATGAAGCTATAAGTGGCGTTCAAGTTCAAACAAGTTAAGAATGAAGCCTTATATTGTTACAAATTGTTTTCATGTACAAATGAGTCAAGAATGATGCTAGAAGTTCTTTCAAGTTGTTTCCATGTATAAACGAGTCAAGAATGATGCTAGAAGTTCTTTCAAGTTGTTTCCATGTATAAACGAGTCAAGAATGAAGCTATAAGTTGTTTTCAAGTTCAAACGAGTCAAGAATGAAGCTATAAGTGGCTTTCAAGTTCAATCGAGTTAAGAATGAAGCCTTAAATTGTTACAAATTGTTTTCATGTACAAATGAGTCAAGACTGATGCTACAAGTTCTTTCAAGTTGTTTCCATTTATAAACGAGTCATGAATGAAGCTATAAGTTGTTTTCAAGTTCAAACGAGTCAAGAATAAAGCTATAAGTGGCTTTCATGTTCAAACGAGTTAAGAATGAAGTCTTATATTGTTACAAATTGTTTTCATGTACAAATGAGTCAAGAATGATGCTACAAGTTCTTTCAAGTTGTTTCCATTTATAAACGAGTCAAGAATGAAGCTATAAGTTGTTTTCAAGTTCAAACGAGTCAAGAATAAAGCTATAAGTGGCTTTCATGTTCAAACGGGTTAAGAATGAAGTCTTATATTGTTACAAATTGTTTTCATGTACAAATGAGTCAAGAATGATGCTAGAAGTTCTTTCAAGTTGTTTCCAAGTATAAACGAGTCAAGAATGATCCTATAAGTTGTTTTCAAGTTCAAACGAGTCAAGAACGAAGCTATAATTTGTTTTCAAGTTAAAACGAGTCAAGAACGAAGCCTCAAATTATTACGAATTGTTTTGATGTTTAAATGAGTAAAGATTGATCCTACGAGTTTTTACAAGTTATTTCCATGTACAAACGGGTCAAGAATGAAGCTATAAGTGGCTTTCAAGTTCAAACGAGTTAAGAATGAAGCCTTAAATTGTTACAAATTGTTTTCATGTACAAATGAGTCAAGAATGATGCTAGAAGTTCTTTCAAGCTGTTTCCAAGTATAAACGAGTCAAGAATGATCCTATAAGTTGTTTTCAAGTTCAAACGAGTCAAGAATAAAGCTATAATTTGTTTTCAAGTTAAAACGAGTCAAGAACGAAGCCGCAAATTATTACGAATTGTTTTCATGTTCAAATGAGTAAAGATTGATCCTACGAGTTTTTACAAGTTATTTCCATGTACAAACGGGTCAAGAATGAAGCTATAAGTGGCTTTCAAGTTCAAACCAGTTAAAAATGAAGCCTTATATTGTTACAAATTGTTTTCATGTACAAATGAGTCAAGAATGATGCTTGAAGTTCTTTCAAGTTGTTTCCATGTATAAACGAGTTAAGAATGAAGCTATAAGTTGTTTTCAAGTTCAAACGAGTCAAGAATAAAGCTATAAGTGGCTTTCAAGTTCAAACCAGTTAAGAATGAAGCCTTATATTGTTACAAATTGTTTTCATGTACAAATGAGTCAAGAATGATGCTAGAAGTTCTTTCAAGCTGTTTCCAAGTATAAACGAGTCAAGAATGATCCTATAAGTTGTTTTCAACTTCAAACGAGTCAAGAATGAAGTTATAATTTGTTTTCAAGTTCAAACGAGTCAAGAACGAAGCCTCAAATTATTACGAATTGTTTTCATGTTCAAATGAGTGAAGATTGATCCTACGAGTTTTCACAAGTTATTTCCATGTACAAACGAGTCAAGAATGAAGCTATAAGTGGCTTTCATGTTCAAACGGGTTAAGAATGAAGCCTTATATTGTTACAAATTGTTTTCATGTACAAATGAGTCAAGAATGATGCTAGAAGTTCTTTCAAGTTGTTTCCAAGTATAAACGAGTCAAGAATGATCCTATAAGTTGTTTTCAAGTTCAAACGAGTCAAGAATGAAGCTATAATTTGTTTTCAAGTTCAAACGAGTCAAGAACGAAGCCTCAAATTATTACGAATTGTTTTCATGTTCAAATGAGTGAAGATTGATCCTACGAGTTTTTACAAATTATTTCCATGTACAAACGAGTCAAGAATGAAGCTATAAGTGGCGTTCAAGTTCAAACAAGTTAAGAATGAAGCCTTATATTGTTACAAATTGTTTTCATGTACAAATGAGTCAAGAATGATGCTAGAAGTTCTTTCAAGTTGTTTCCATGTATAAACGAGTCAAGAATGATGCTAGAAGTTCTTTCAAGTTGTTTCCATGTATAAACGAGTCAAGAATGAAGCTATAAGTTGTTTTCAAGTTCAAACGAGTCAAGAATGAAGCTATAAGTGGCTTTCAAGTTCAATCGAGTTAAGAATGAAGCCTTAAATTGTTACAAATTGTTTTCATGTACAAATGAGTCAAGACTGATGCTACAAGTTCTTTCAAGTTGTTTCCATTTATAAACGAGTCATGAATGAAGCTATAAGTTGTTTTCAAGTTCAAACGAGTCAAGAATAAAGCTATAAGTGGCTTTCATGTTCAAACGAGTTAAGAATGAAGTCTTATATTGTTACAAATTGTTTTCATGTACAAATGAGTCAAGAATGATGCTACAAGTTCTTTCAAGTTGTTTCCATTTATAAACGAGTCAAGAATAAAGCTATAAGTTGTTTTCAAGTTCAAACGAGTCAAGAATAAAGCTATAAGTGGCTTTCATGTTCAAACGGGTTAAGAATGAAGTCTTATATTGTTACAAATTGTTTTCATGTACAAATGAGTCAAGAATGATGCTAGAAGTTCTTTCAAGTTGTTTCCCAGTATAAACGAGTCAAGAATGATCCTATAAGTTGTTTTCAAGTTCAAACGAGTCAAGAACGAAGCTATAATTTGTTTTCAAGTTAAAACGAGTCAAGAACGAAGCCTCAAATTATTACGAATTGTTTTCATGTTTAAATGAGTAAAGATTGATCCTACGAGTTTTTACAAGTTATTTCCATGTACAAACGGGTCAAGAATGAAGCTATAAGTGGCTTTCAAGTTCAAACGAGTTAAGAATGAAGCCTTAAATTGTTACAAATTGTTTTCATGTACAAATGAGTCAAGAATGATGCTAGAAGTTCTTTCAAGCTGTTTCCAAGTATAAACGAGTCAAGAATGATCCTATAAGTTGTTTTCAAGTTCAAACGAGTCAAGAATAAAGCTATAATTTGTTTTCAAGTTAAAACGAGTCAAGAACGAAGCCGCAAATTATTACGAATTGTTTTCATGTTCAAATGAGTAAAGATTGATCCTACGAGTTTTTACAAGTTATTTCCATGTACAAACGGGTCAAGAATGAAGCTATAAGTGGCTTTCAAGTTCAAACCAGTTAAAAATGAAGCCTTATATTGTTACAAATTGTTTTCATGTACAAATGAGTCAAGAATGATGCTTGAAGTTCTTTCAAGTTGTTTCCATGTATAAACGAGTTAAGAATGAAGCTATAAGTTGTTTTCAAGTTCAAACGAGTCAAGAATAAAGCTATAAGTGGCTTTCAAGTTCAAACCAGTTAAGAATGAAGCCTTATATTGTTACAAATTGTTTTCATGTACAAATGAGTCAAGAATAATGCTAGAAGTTCTTTCAGGCTGTTTCCAAGTATAAACGAGTCAAGAATGATCCTATAAGGTTTTTTCAAGTTCAAACGAGTCAAGAATGAAGCTATAATTTGTTTTCAAGTTCAAACGAGTCAAGAACGAAGCCTCAAATTATTACGAATTGTTTTCATGTTCAAATGAGTGAAGATTGATCCTACGAGTTTTCACAAGTTATTTCCATGTACAAACGAGTCAAGAATGAAGCTACAAGTGGCTTTCATGTTCAAACGGGTTAAGAATGAAGTCTTATATTGTTACAAATTGTTTTCATGTACAAATGAGTCAAGAATGATGCTAGAAGTTCTTTCAAGTTGTTTCCAAGTATAAACGAGTCAAGAATGATCCTATAAGTTGTTTTCAAGTTCAAACGAGTCAAGAATGAAGCTATAATTTGTTTTCAAGTTCAAACGAGTCAATAACGAAGCCTCAAATTATTACGAATTGTTTTCATGTTCAAATGAGTGAAGATTGATCCTACGAGTTTTCACAAGTTATTTCCATGTACAAACGAGTCAAGAATGAAGCTATAAGTGGCTTTCATGTTCAAACGGGTTAAGAATGAAGTCTTATATTGTTACAAATTGTTTTCATGTACAAATGAGTCAAGAATGATGCTAGAAGTTCTTTCAAGTTGTTTCCATGTATAAACGAATCAAGAATGATCCTATAAGTTGTTTTCAAGTTCAAACGAGTCAAGAATGAAGCTATAATTTGTTTTCAAGTTCAAACGAGTCAAGAACGAAGCCTCAAATTATTACGAATTGTTTTCATGTTCAAATGAGTGAAGATTGATCCTACGAGTTTTTACAAATTATTTCCATGTACAAACGAGTCAAGAATGAAGCTATAAGTGGCGTTCAAGTTCAAACAAGTTAAGAATGAAGCCTTATATTGTTACAAATTGTTTTCATGTACAAATGAGTCAAGAATGATGCTAGAAGTTCTTTCAAGTTGTTTCCATGTATAAACGAGTCAAGAATGAAGCTATAAGTTGTTTTCAAGTTCAAACGAGTCAAGAATGAAGCTATAAGTGGCTTTCAAGTTCAATCGAGTTAAGAATGAAGCCTTAAATTGTTACAAATTGTTTTCATGTACAAATGAGTCAAGACTGATGCTACAAGTTCTTTCAAGTTGTTTCCATTTATAAACGAGTCATGAATGAAGCTATAAGTTGTTTTCAAGTTCAAACGAGTCAAGAATAAAGCTATAAGTGGCTTTCATGTTCAAACGAGTTAAGAATGAAGTCTTATATTGTTACAAATTGTTTTCATGTACAAATGAGTCAAGAATGATGCTACAAGTTCTTTCAAGTTGTTTCCATTTATAAACGAGTCAAGAATGAAGCTATAAGTTGTTTTCAAGTTCAAACGAGTCAAGAATAAAGCTATAAGTGGCTTTCATGTTCAAACGGGTTAAGAATGAAGTCTTATATTGTTACAAATTGTTTTCATGTACAAAAGAGTCAAGAATGATGCTAGAAGTTCTTTCAAGTTGTTTCCAAGTATAAACGAGTCAAGAATGATCCTATAAGTTGTTTTCAAGTTCAAACGAGTCAAGAATGAAGCTATAATTTGTTTTCAAGTTAAAACGAGTCAAGAACGAAGCCTCAAATTATTACGAATTGTTTTCATGTTTAAATGAGTAAAGATTGATCCTACGAGTTTTTTCAAGTTATTTCCATGTACAAACGAGTCAAGAATGAAGCTATAAGTGGCGTTCAAGTTCAAACAAGTTAAGAATGAAGCCTTATATTGTTACAAATTGTTTTCATGTACAAATGAGTCAAGAATGATGCTAGAAGTTCTTTCAAGTTGTTTCCAAGTATAAACGAGTCAAGAATGATCCTATAAGTTGTTTTCAAGTTCAAATGAGTCAAGAATGAAGCTATAATTTGTTTTCAAGTTCAAACGAGTCAAGAACGAAGCCTCAAATTATTACGAATTATTTTCATGTTCAAATGAGTGAAGATTGATCCTACGAGTTTTTACAAGTTATTTACATGTACAAACGAGTCAAGAATGAAGCTATAAGTGGCTTTCAAGTTCAAACAAGTTAAGAATGAAGCCTTATATTGTTACAAATTGTTTTCATGTACAAATGAGTCAAGAACGATGCTAGAAGTTTTTTCAAGTTGTTTCCACGTATAAACGAGTCAAGAATGAAGCTATAAGTTGTTTTCAAGTTCAAACGAGTCAAGAATGAAGCTATAAGTGTCTTTCAAGTTCAATCGAGTTAAGAATGAAGCCTTATATTGTTACAAATTGTTTTCATGTACAAATGAGTCAAGAATGATGCTTGAAGTTCTTTCAAGTTGTTTCCATGTATAAACGAGTTAAGAATGAAGCTATAAGTTGTTTTCAAGTTCAAACGAGTCAAGAATAAAGCTATAAGTGGCTTTCAAGTTCAAACCAGTTAAGAATGAAGCCTTATATTGTTACAAATTGTTTTCATGTACAAATGAGTCAAGAATGATGCTAGAAGTTCTTTCAAGTTGTTTCCAAGTATAAACGAGTCAAGAATGATCCTATAAGTTGTTTTCAAGTTCAAACGAGTCAAGAATGAAGCTATAATTTGTTTTCAAGTTCAAACGAGTCAAGAACGAAGCCTCAAATTATTACGAATTATTTTCATGTTCAAATGAGTGAAGATTGATCCTACGAGTTTTTACAAGTTATTTACATGTACAAACGAGTCAAGAATGAAGCTATAAGTGGCTTTCAAGTTCAAACAAGTTAAGAATGAAGCCTTATATTGTTACAAATTGTTTTCATGTACAAATGAGTCAAGAATGATGCTAGAAGTTCTTTCAAGTTGTTTCCATGTATAAACGAGTCAAGAATGAAGCTATAAGTTGTTTTCAAGTTCAAACGAGTCAAGAATGAAGCTATAAGTGTCTTTCAAGTTCAATCGAGTTAAGAATGAAGTCTTATATTGTTACAAATTGTTTTCATGTACAAATGAGTCAAGAATGATGCTAGAAGTTCTTTCAAGTTGTTTCCAAGTATAAACGAGTCAAGAATGATCCTATAAGTTGTTTTCAAGTTCAAACGAGTCAAGAATGAAGCTATAATTTGTTTTCAAGTTAAACCGAGTCAAGAACGAAGCCTCAAATTATTACGAATTGTTTTGATGTTTAAATGAGTAAAGATTGATCCTACGAGTTTTTACAAGTTATTTCCATGTACAAACGGGTCAAGAATGAAGCTATAAGTGGCTTTCAAGTTCAAACCAGTTAAAAATGAAGCCTTATATTGTTACAAATTGTTTTCATGTACAAATGAGTCAAGAATGATGCTAGAAGTTCTTTCAAGCTGTTTCCAAGTATAAACGAGTCAAGAATGATCCTATAAGTTGTTTTCAAGTTCAAACGAGTCAAGAATAAAGCTATAATTTGTTTTCAAGTTAAAACGAGTCAAGAACGAAGCCGCAAATTATTACGAATTGTTTTCATGTTCAAATGAGTAAAGATTGATCCTACGAGTTTTTACAAGTTATTTCCATGTACAAACGGGTCAAGAATGAAGCTATAAGTGGCTTTCAAGTTCAAACCAGTTAAAAATGAAGCCTTATATTGTTACAAATTGTTTTCATGTACAAATGAGTCAAGAATGATGCTTGAAGTTCTTTCAAGTTGTTTCCATGTATAAACGAGTTAAGAATGAAGCTATAAGTTGTTTTCAAGTTCAAACGAGTCAAGAATAAAGTTATAAGTGGCTTTCAAGTTCAAACCAGTTAAGAATGAAGCCTTATATTGTTACAAATTGTTTTCATGTACAAATGAGTCAAGAATGATGCTAGAAGTTCTTTCAAGCTGTTTCCAAGTATAAACGAGTCAAGAATGATCCTATAAGTTGTTTTCAAGTTCAAACGAGTCAAGAATGAAGCTATAATTTGTTTTCAAGTTCAAACGAGTCAAGAACGAAGCCTCAAATTATTACGAATTGTTTTCATGTTCAAATGAGTGAAGATTGATCCTACGAGTTTTTACAAATTATTTCCATGTACAAACGAGTCAAGAATGAAGCTATAAGTGGCGTTCAAGTTCAAACAAGTTAAGAATGAAGCCTTATATTGTTACAAATTGTTTTCATGTACAAATGAGTCAAGAATGATGCTAGAAGTTCTTTCAAGTTGTTTCCATGTATAAACGAGTCAAGAATGAAGCTATAAGTTGTTTTCAAGTTCAAACGAGTCAAGAATGAAGCTATAAGTGGCTTTCAAGTTCAATCGAGTTAAGAATGAAGCCTTAAATTGTTACAAATTGTTTTCATGTACAAATGACTCAAGACTGATGCTACAAGTTCTTTCAAGTTGTTTCCATTTATAAACGAGTCATGAATGAAGTTATAAGTTGTTTTCAAGTTCAAACGAGTCAAGAATAAAGCTATAAGTGGCTTTCATGTTCAAACGAGTTAAGAATGAAGTCTTATATTGTTACAAATAGTTTTCATGTACAAATGAGTCAAGAATGATGCTACAAGTTCTTTCAAGTTGTTTCCATTTATAAACGAGTCAAGAATGAAGCTATAAGTTGTTCTCAAGTTCAAACGAGTCAAGAATAAAGCTATAAGTGGCTTTCATGTTCAAACGGGTTAAGAATGAAGTCTTATATTGTTACAAATTGTTTTCATGTACAAATGAGTCAAGAATGATGCTAGAAGTTCTTTCAAGTTGTTTCCATGTATAAACGAGTTAAGAATGAAGCTATAAGTTGTTTTCAAGTTCAAACGAGTCAAGAATAAAGTTATAAGTGGCTTTCAAGTTCAAACCAGTTAAGAATGAAGTCTTATATTGTTACAAATTGTTTTCATGTACAAATGAGTCAAGAATGATGCTACAAGTTCTTTCAAGTTGTTTCCATTTATAAACGAGTCAAGAATGAAGCTATAAGTTGTTTTCAAGTTCAAACGAGTCAAGAATAAAGCTATAAGTGGCTTTCATGTTCAAACGGGTTAAGAATGAAGTCTTATATTGTTACAAATTGTTTTCATGTACAAATGAGTCAAGAATGATGCTAGAAGTTCTTTCAAGTTGTTTCCAAGTATAAACGAGTCAAGAATGATCCTATAAGTTGTTTTCAAGTTCAAACGAGTCAAGAATGAAGCTATAATTTGTTTTCAAGTTAAAACGAGTCAAGAACGAAGCCTCAAATTATTACGAATTGTTTTCATGTTTAAATGAGTAAAGATTGATCCTACGAGTTTTTACAAGTTATTTCCATGTACAAACGGGTCAAGAATGAAGCTATAAGTGGCTTTCAAGTTCAAACGAGTTAAGAATGAAGCCTTAAATTGTTACAAATTGTTTTCATGTACAAATGAGTCAAGAATGATGCTAGAAGTTCTTTCAAGCTGTTTCCAAGTATAAACGAGTCAAGAATGATCCTATAAGTTGTTTTCAAGTTCGAACGAGTCAAGAATAAAGCTATAATTTGTTTTCAAGTTAAAACGAGTCAAGAACGAAGCCGCAAATTATTACGAATTGTTTTCATGTTCAAATGAGTAAAGATTGATCCTACGAGTTTTTACAAGTTATTTCCATGTACAAACGGGTCAAGAATGAAGCTATAAGTGGCTTTCAAGTTCAAACCAGTTAAAAATGAAGCCTTATATTGTTACAAATTGTTTTCATGTACAAATGAGTCAAGAATGATGCTTGAAGTTCTTTCAAGTTGTTTCCATGTATAAACGAGTTAAGAATGAAGCTATAAGTTGTTTTCAAGTTCAAACGAGTCAAGAATAAAGTTATAAGTGGCTTTCAAGTTCAAACCAGTTAAGAATGAAGCCTTATATTGTTACAAATTGTTTTCATGTACAAATGAGTCAAGAATGATGCTAGAAGTTCTTTCAAGCTGTTTCCAAGTATAAACGAGTCAAGAATGATCCTATAAGGTTTTTTCAAGTTCAAACGAGTCAAGAATAAAGTTATAATTTGTTTTCAAGTTAAAACGAGTCAAGAACGAAGCCGCAAATTATTACGAATTGTTTTCATGTTCAAATGAGTAAAGATTGATCCTACGAGTTTTTTCAAGTTATTTCCATGTACAAACGGGTCAAGAATGAAGCTATAAGTGGCTTTCAAGTTCAAACCAGTTAAAAATGAAGCCTTATATTGTTACAAATTGTTTTCATGTACAAATGAGTCAAGAATGATGCTTGAAGTTCTTTCAAGTTGTTTCCATGTATAAACGAGTTAAGAATGAAGCTATAAGTTGTTTTCAAGTTCAAACGAGTCAAGAATGAAGCTATAAGTGGCTTTCAAGTTCAATCGAGTTAAGAATGAAGCCTTAAATTGTTACAAATTGTTTTCATGTACAAATGACTCAAGACTGATGCTACAAGTTCTTTCAAGTTGTTTCCATTTATAAACGAGTCATGAATGAAGTTATAAGTTGTTTTCAAGTTCAAACGAGTCAAGAATAAAGCTATAAGTGGCTTTCATGTTCAAACGAGTTAAGAATGAAGTCTTATATTGTTACAAATAGTTTTCATGTACAAATGAGTCAAGAATGATGCTACAAGTTCTTTCAAGTTGTTTCCATTTATAAACGAGTCAAGAATGAAGCTATAAGTTGTTCTCAAGTTCAAACGAGTCAAGAATAAAGCTATAAGTGGCTTTCATGTTCAAACGGGTTAAGAATGAAGTCTTATATTGTTACAAATTGTTTTCATGTACAAATGAGTCAAGAATGATGCTAGAAGTTCTTTCAAGTTGTTTCCATGTATAAACGAGTTAAGAATGAAGCTATAAGTTGTTTTCAAGTTCAAACGAGTCAAGAATAAAGTTATAAGTGGCTTTCAAGTTCAAACCAGTTAAGAATGAAGTCTTATATTGTTACAAATTGTTTTCATGTACAAATGAGTCAAGAATGATGCTACAAGTTCTTTCAAGTTGTTTCCATTTATAAACGAGTCAAGAATGAAGCTA
This sequence comes from Oenanthe sinensis, assembly GCA_028671895.1. Lineage (NCBI taxonomy): Eukaryota > Viridiplantae > Streptophyta > Magnoliopsida > Apiales > Apiaceae > Oenanthe > Oenanthe sinensis. The sequence continues at coordinate 11,770,733 of JAPMAC010000212.1, forward strand.
TAAGTTGTTTTCAAGTTCAAACGAGTCAAGAATAAAGCTATAAGTGGCTTTCATGTTCAAACGGGTTAAGAATGAAGTCTTATATTGTTACAAATTGTTTTCATGTACAAATGAGTCAAGAATGATGCTAGAAGTTCTTTCAAGTTGTTTCCAAGTATAAACGAGTCAAGAATGATCCTATAAGTTGTTTTCAAGTTCAAACGAGTCAAGAATGAAGCTATAATTTGTTTTCAAGTTAAAACGAGTCAAGAACGAAGCCTCAAATTATTACGAATTGTTTTCATGTTTAAATGAGTAAAGATTGATCCTACGAGTTTTTACAAGTTATTTCCATGTACAAACGGGTCAAGAATGAAGCTATAAGTGGCTTTCAAGTTCAAACGAGTTAAGAATGAAGCCTTAAATTGTTACAAATTGTTTTCATGTACAAATGAGTCAAGAATGATGCTAGAAGTTCTTTCAAGCTGTTTCCAAGTATAAACGAGTCAAGAATGATCCTATAAGTTGTTTTCAAGTTCGAACGAGTCAAGAATAAAGCTATAATTTGTTTTCAAGTTAAAACGAGTCAAGAACGAAGCCGCAAATTATTACGAATTGTTTTCATGTTCAAATGAGTAAAGATTGATCCTACGAGTTTTTACAAGTTATTTCCATGTACAAACGGGTCAAGAATGAAGCTATAAGTGGCTTTCAAGTTCAAACCAGTTAAAAATGAAGCCTTATATTGTTACAAATTGTTTTCATGTACAAATGAGTCAAGAATGATGCTTGAAGTTCTTTCAAGTTGTTTCCATGTATAAACGAGTTAAGAATGAAGCTATAAGTTGTTTTCAAGTTCAAACGAGTCAAGAATAAAGTTATAAGTGGCTTTCAAGTTCAAACCAGTTAAGAATGAAGCCTTATATTGTTACAAATTGTTTTCATGTACAAATGAGTCAAGAATGATGCTAGAAGTTCTTTCAAGCTGTTTCCAAGTATAAACGAGTCAAGAATGATCCTATAAGGTTTTTTCAAGTTCAAACGAGTCAAGAATAAAGTTATAATTTGTTTTCAAGTTAAAACGAGTCAAGAACGAAGCCGCAAATTATTACGAATTGTTTTCATGTTCAAATGAGTAAAGATTGATCCTACGAGTTTTTTCAAGTTATTTCCATGTACAAACGGGTCAAGAATGAAGCTATAAGTGGCTTTCAAGTTCAAACCAGTTAAAAATGAAGCCTTATATTGTTACAAATTGTTTTCATGTACAAATGAGTCAAGAATGATGCTTGAAGTTCTTTCAAGTTGTTTCCATGTATAAACGAGTTAAGAATGAAGCTATAAGTTGTTTTCAAGTTCAAACGAGTCAAGAATGAAGCTATAAGTGGCTTTCAAGTTCAATCGAGTTAAGAATGAAGCCTTAAATTGTTACAAATTGTTTTCATGTACAAATGACTCAAGACTGATGCTACAAGTTCTTTCAAGTTGTTTCCATTTATAAACGAGTCATGAATGAAGTTATAAGTTGTTTTCAAGTTCAAACGAGTCAAGAATAAAGCTATAAGTGGCTTTCATGTTCAAACGAGTTAAGAATGAAGTCTTATATTGTTACAAATAGTTTTCATGTACAAATGAGTCAAGAATGATGCTACAAGTTCTTTCAAGTTGTTTCCATTTATAAACGAGTCAAGAATGAAGCTATAAGTTGTTCTCAAGTTCAAACGAGTCAAGAATAAAGCTATAAGTGGCTTTCATGTTCAAACGGGTTAAGAATGAAGTCTTATATTGTTACAAATTGTTTTCATGTACAAATGAGTCAAGAATGATGCTAGAAGTTCTTTCAAGTTGTTTCCATGTATAAACGAGTTAAGAATGAAGCTATAAGTTGTTTTCAAGTTCAAACGAGTCAAGAATAAAGTTATAAGTGGCTTTCAAGTTCAAACCAGTTAAGAATGAAGTCTTATATTGTTACAAATTGTTTTCATGTACAAATGAGTCAAGAATGATGCTACAAGTTCTTTCAAGTTGTTTCCATTTATAAACGAGTCAAGAATGAAGCTATAAGTTGTTTTCAAGTTCAAACGAGTCAAGAATAAAGCTATAAGTGGCTTTCATGTTCAAACGGGTTAAGAATGAAGTCTTATATTGTTACAAATTGTTTTCATGTACAAATGAGTCAAGAATGATGCTAGAAGTTCTTTCAAGTTGTTTCCAAGTATAAACGAGTCAAGAATGATCCTATAAGTTGTTTTCAAGTTCAAACGAGTCAAGAATGAAGCTATAATTTGTTTTCAAGTTAAAACGAGTCAAGAACGAAGCCTCAAATTATTACGAATTGTTTTCATGTTTAAATGAGTAAAGATTGATCCTACGAGTTTTTACAAGTTATTTCCATGTACAAACGGGTCAAGAATGAAGCTATAAGTGGCTTTCAAGTTCAAACGAGTTAAGAATGAAGCCTTAAATTGTTACAAATTGTTTTCATGTACAAATGAGTCAAGAATGATGCTAGAAGTTCTTTCAAGCTGTTTCCAAGTATAAACGAGTCAAGAATGATCCTATAAGTTGTTTTCAAGTTCGAACGAGTCAAGAATAAAGCTATAATTTGTTTTCAAGTTAAAACGAGTCAAGAACGAAGCCGCAAATTATTACGAATTGTTTTCATGTTCAAATGAGTAAAGATTGATCCTACGAGTTTTTACAAGTTATTTCCATGTACAAACGGGTCAAGAATGAAGCTATAAGTGGCTTTCAAGTTCAAACCAGTTAAAAATGAAGCCTTATATTGTTACAAATTGTTTTCATGTACAAATGAGTCAAGAATGATGCTTGAAGTTCTTTCAAGTTGTTTCCATGTATAAACGAGTTAAGAATGAAGCTATAAGTTGTTTTCAAGTTCAAACGAGTCAAGAATAAAGTTATAAGTGGCTTTCAAGTTCAAACCAGTTAAGAATGAAGCCTTATATTGTTACAAATTGTTTTCATGTACAAATGAGTCAAGAATGATGCTAGAAGTTCTTTCAAGCTGTTTCCAAGTATAAACGAGTCAAGAATGATCCTATAAGGTTTTTTCAAGTTCAAACGAGTCAAGAATAAAGTTATAATTTGTTTTCAAGTTAAAACGAGTCAAGAACGAAGCCGCAAATTATTACGAATTGTTTTCATGTTCAAATGAGTAAAGATTGATCCTACGAGTTTTTTCAAGTTATTTCCATGTACAAACGGGTCAAGAATGAAGCTATAAGTGGCTTTCAAGTTCAAACCAGTTAAAAATGAAGCCTTATATTGTTACAAATTGTTTTCATGTACAAATGAGTCAAGAATGATGCTTGAAGTTCTTTCAAGTTGTTTCCATGTATAAACGAGTTAAGAATGAAGCTATAAGTTGTTTTCAAGTTCAAACGAGTCAAGAATAAAGCTATAAGTGGCTTTCAAGTTCAAACCAGTTAAGAATGAAGCCTTATATTGTTACAAATTGTTTTCATGTACAAATGAGTCAAGAATGATGCTAGAAGTTCTTTCAAGCTGTTTCCAAGTATAAACGAGTCAAGAATGATCCTATAAGTTGTTTTCAAGTTCAAACGAGTCAAGAATGAAGCTATAATTTGTTTTCAAGTTCAAACGAGTCAAGAACGAAGCCTCAAATTATTACGAATTGTTTTCATGTTCAAATGAGTGAAGATTGATCCTACGAGTTTTTACAAATTATTTCCATGTACAAACGAGTCAAGAATGAAGCTATAAGTGGCGTTCAAGTTCAAACAAGTTAAGAATGAAGCGTTATATTGTTACAAATTGTTTTCATGTACAAATGAGTCAAGAATGATGCTAGAAGTTCTTTCAAGTTGTTTCCATGTATAAACGAGTCAAGAATGAAGCTATAAGTTGTTTTCAAGTTCAAACGAGTCAAGAATGAAGCTATAAGTGGCTTTCAAGTTCAATCGAGTTAAGAATGGAGCCTTAAATTGTTACAAATTGTTTTCATGTACAAATGACTCAAGACTGATGCTACAAGTTCTTTCAAGTTGTTTCCATTTATAAACGAGTCATGAATGAAGCTATAAGTTGTTTTCAAGTTCAAACGAGTCAAGAATAAAGCTATAAGTGGCTTTCATGTTCAAACGAGTTAAGAATGAAGTCTTATATTGTTACAAATTGTTTTCATGTACAAATGAGTCAAGAATGATGCTACAAGTTCTTTCAAGTTGTTTCCATTTATAAACGAGTCATGAATGAAGCTATAAGTTGTTTTCAAGTTCAAACGAGTCAAGAATAAAGCTATAAGTGGCTTTCATGTTCAAACGAGTTAAGAATGAAGTCTTATATTGTTACAAATTGTTTTCATGTACAAATGAGTCAAGAATGATGCTACAAGTTCTTTCAAGTTGTTTCCATTTATAAACGAGTCAAGAATGAAGCTATAAGTTGTTCTCAAGTTCAAACGAGTCAAGAATAAAGCTATAAGTGGCTTTCATGTTCAAACGGGTTAAGAATGAAGTCTTATATTGTTACAAATTGTTTTCATGTACAAATGAGTCAAGAATGATGCTAGAAGTTCTTTCAAGTTGTTTCCATGTATAAACGAGTTAAGAATGAAGCTATAAGTTGTTTTCAAGTTCAAACGAGTCAAGAATAAAGTTATAAGTGGCTTTCAAGTTAAAACCAGTTAAGAATGAAGCCTTATATTGTTACAAATTGTTTTCATGTACAAATGAGTCAAGAATGATGCTAGAAGTTCTTTCAAGCTGTTTCCAAGTATAAACGAGTCAAGAATGATCCTATAAGTTGTTTTCAAGTTCAAACGAGTCAAGAATGAAGCTATAATTTGTTTTCAAGTTCAAACGAGTCAAGAACGAAGCCTCAAATTATTACGAATTGTTTTCATGTTAAAATGAGTGAAGATTGATCCTACGAGTTTTTACAAATTATTTCCATGTACAAACGAGTCAAGAATGAAGCTATAAGTGGCGTTCAAGTTCAAACAAGTTAAGAATGAAGCCTTATATTGTTACAAATTGTTTTCATGTACAAATGAGTCAAGAATGATGCTAGAAGTTCTTTCAAGTTGTTTCCATGTATAAACGAGTCAAGAATGAAGCTATAAGTTGTTTTCAAGTTCAAACGAGTCAAGAATGAAGCTATAAGTGGCTTTCAAGTTCAATCGAGTTAAGAATGAAGCCTTAAATTGTTACAAATTGTTTTCATGTACAAATGAGTCAAGACTGATGCTACAAGTTCTTTCAAGTTGTTTCCATTTATAAACGAGTCATGAATGAAGCTATAAGTTGTTTTCAAGTTCAAACGAGTCAAGAATAAAGCTATAAGTGGCTTTCATGTTCAAACGAGTTAAGAATGAAGTCTTATATTGTTACAAATTGTTTTCATGTACAAATGAGTCAAGAATGATGCTAGAAGTTCTTTCAAGTTGTTTCCATGTATAAACGAGTTAAGAATGAAGCTATAAGTTGTTTTCAAGTTCAAACGAGTCAAGAATAAAGTTATAAGTGGCTTTCAAGTTCAAACCAGTTAAGAATGAAGCCTTATATTGTTACAAATTGTTTTCATGTACAAATGAGTCAAGAATGATGCTAGAAGTTCTTTCAAGCTGTTTCCAAGTATAAACGAGTCAAGAATGATCCTATAAGTTGTTTTCAAGTTCAAACGAGTCAAGAATGAAGCTATAATTTGTTTTCAAGTTCAAACGAGTCAAGAACGAAGCCTCAAATTATTACGAATTGTTTTCATGTTAAAATGAGTGAAGATTGATCCTACGAGTTTTTACAAATTATTTCCATGTACAAACGAGTCAAGAATGAAGCTATAAGTGGCGTTCAAGTTCAAACAAGTTAAGAATGAAGCCTTATATTGTTACAAATTGTTTTCATGTACAAATGAGTCAAGAATGATGCTAGAAGTTCTTTCAAGTTGTTTCCAAGTATAAACGAGTCAAGAATGATCCTATAAGTTGTTTTCAAGTTCAAACGAGTCAAGAATGAAGCTATAATTTGTTTTCAAGTTAAAACGAGTCAAGAACGAAGCCTCAAATTATTACGAATTGTTTTCATGTTTAAATGAGTAAAGATTGATCCTACGAGTTTTTACAAGTTATTTCCATGTACAAACGGGTCAAGAATGAAGCTATAAGTGGCTTTCAAGTTCAAACGAGTTAAGAATGAAGCCTTAAATTGTTACAAATTGTTTTCATGTACAAATGAGTCAAGAATGATGCTAGAAGTTCTTTCAAGTTGTTTCCAAGTATAAACGAGTCAAGAATGATCCTATAAGTTGTTTTCAAGTTCAAACGAGTCAAGAATGAAGCTATAATTTGTTTTCAAGTTAAAACGAGTCAAGAACGAAGCCTCAAATTATTACGAATTGTTTTCATGTTTAAATGAGTAAAGATTGATCCTACGAGTTTTTACAAGTTATTTCCATGTACAAACGGGTCAAGAATGAAGCTATAAGTGGCTTTCAAGTTCAAACGAGTTAAGAATGAAGCCTTAAATTGTTACAAATTGTTTTCATGTACAAATGAGTCAAGAATGATGCTAGAAGTTCTTTCAAGTTGTTTCCAAGTATAAACGAGTCAAGAATGATCCTATAAGTTGTTTTCAAGTTCAAACGAGTCAAGAATGAAGCTATAATTTGTTTTCAAGTTAAAACGAGTCAAGAACGAAGCCTCAAATTATTACGAATTGTTTTCATGTTTAAATGAGTAAAGATTGATCCTACGAGTTTTTACAAGTTATTTCCATGTACAAACGGGTCAAGAATGAAGCTATAAGTGGCGTTCAAGTTCAAACAAGTTAAGAATGAAGCCTTATATTGTTACAAATTGTTTTCATGTACGAATGAGTCAAAAATGATGCTGAAGTTCTTTCAAGTTGTTTCCAAGTATAAACGAGTCAAGAATGATCCTATAAGTTGTTTTCAAGTTCAAATGAGTCAAGAATGAAGCTATAATTTGTTTTCAAGTTCAAACGAGTCAAGAACGAAGCCTCAAATTATTACGAATTATTTTCATGTTCAAATGAGTGAAGATTGATCCTACGTGTGGCGCCCTCCCGACCCGGGGTCTAGATCGGGGCGTCACTGACACTCTATATGCATGCACCCTAAATAACAGTAATAGAAAATACGCATAAATATGACCCCGACTACTCGCCTGGACCTTTCAAGGTAATGGTGTGAAACAAGCACACTACTACATTCATTTATATTTAAATTTACAACAACAAAATAATATTACAACTCCTGAAACATCTCAAAGTCTACTAATAAAAGTACAAGACTATACAAAGTCTTTTCCTTCCAACTCGGCCTCGATCCTACCTGTTCCCTCTCAGCCAGCCTAGCAAAGTTCATGTAGGACATATTCTTCCGGGCAGTCTGCTTAATACGGACCATGATTCTCAAAAGCTGTAGATGTTAGAAAATAAAAGGATGAGCTACAAAAGCTCAGCAAGTAACCATACTGGTTAAAAACAGTTCTACAGGCTTATATATAATTTGAACAAAATCTTTTGCTCAAAACCATGCTTAAATCATTACTGGACCTCATTGTCCCAAAATTGTAATTAACATACTAGTCAGGGGAATCATTTCTCGCAAAACTTTCTTTTATAAAATTGCTGGCAGGGTTAAACAATTTCAATAACTGGTACAGAATAAACAAGAAGCTGGAAAATAATAACCAGGTGGAAGTATAAGAGTAATCTGCAGGGTTAGATGGATAACAGGAAAATAATGTATAACAATTGAAACAAGATGAAGTCAAGATATGACTGACAGTCTATGCTGAAAAAGGCATGATATAACAGGGCATTTCATTATTCATTACTAATCATTTCAAAGTCCGTTTGTATAAAACTGTCCTTTCATTAGGACTGATTCTTTCAAAACATTTTTAAAACTGTCCTCTCATTAGGACCTTGCTTTTAAAATCATCTATAAAATTGTCCTTTCATTAGGACCTTTTCTTTTCAAATCATTTATAAAACTGTCCTCTCATTAGGACCTTTACTGTTTAAAACAATTCATTTTGGTTGAAGTTTTCTCACAACGCCAGACAATACGGGTGATCAGCCACGTAAAGTCCCCATAACGGACTAAAAGTCCCTCTGGACATAAGGAGTACTCATAAAGGCACTTATTGCCATTGGCCTTGGGCTATCTCATTATAGCCATTGACTATCTCATTATAGTCTACACATAAAAAGTGCTGGACCGGCGTCACTCGGCCTCTTACGCCTCCAACCTATAGGAATCCGCAGAAACCATTTTGATCGGAATTCCTATAATAACCAAAACCTTTCTTTTTAAAGTTACCAAATCATTTGATGAAAAAGACTTCTTGAAAGTCGGATTTCATATTTAAATCTCTTTTTAAAGATCATTAGACAGAGGTAAAGTTTATTCCAAAATATGTCTTAAAACAAGTTGCTGTTGTGGTAAGGTAAGCTGAGATCATAAACTGGGAATCGAAAACAAGTTAAGTTGTGAAGTCAAGGTGCAGGGTCAATCCATACGTATAACAGTTGTTTTTGAAAACAGTTGTAAGGCATTAGATCATGATAGTAGTTAGACAATAACAACAAGGTACGTTCAGGGTTTAAAGTTTAAGTAAACATAATTAAGGAAAATGGTGTAGACATAAGTCACAGTTCCAGGTTACTGATTTAAAATCTTTAAAACTAGTTTATAAGTTGTCGATAACAGTTCAGGGATTGAAAAGTTTAAAGTGTAATTGAAACTGATATAAGGTTGCAGTTTAAGTCAAACAATTAAAGTAAAACAGGCTGTAATTTAAAACAGTTGAAATAGGATAACACAGTTGCAGGGTCATAAAGTAGTTTATAAAACAGTTCACTATGCAGTTCATAAAACAGTGTTTAAGTTGAAAGAGATTAGGCAGTAGTTACTTGCCTCAAATAGAATGCTACAGCTGTGGAACAGGTAGATCGCCTACACCAGATACTAACTCTCTACTTTAGCTTTCCCTTTGTCCTTCACTTCACTATCCTTCGTAGCTACACATAAATAATACTATTTCAGTATCTTATAAACTCTCGACGTTCTCTTTAACGTCTAACTATTTTACCCTTTCGCTAATGCAACCCTTAAACACATATATAATCCACCATAGACATACTCTACTATATAATTATTTCTATATTGGCAAGCAAGTAGCACATAGACAATTATATCATTCACAGTATTCTTGACTGATAGCATTTCCTATACAGAAGTGGTGTGCCAATTGTGTTTTACAAAAATCATTTTAGTTTCTAGAAATTTTGGCAGCACTTCCTCTGTAATTGGAACTATCCGTCGGAATACAACCGACACAAACAACCGTTCAATCATATATGATTAGCCCCTTATAATATCAATTCCCTATTATTCCAAGCAATGCTCACATAAATCATATAATTGACATCACCAAACTCATCTAACTAAACAAGCAGGTTCCAATATGCACTTATAACATTCGAATGAATCATAGCAATTTAACAATTTACCTAACTCAATTGCAATCCATGTACTACCTTATGTGCATATATATAGTTAATTGACATTAATAAACTCATTTAATTAAAAGACTTACCAAAACAAACTTGCCCGAACAAAATCATATGTTAATTCGAATAAATTTAGTTACAAATAATTAATATCAAACCCCCATTAATATTCATGTATTGATTCATTTCCAAACATAACTACGCATATATAGATTGAAAAATTCATTATAGCACAAAATCTTTATATGCAACCACCGAAAGCTAGAATTAACACATAGCAGTCAACCTCAACTCGAGCTCACATTCGATATTCTTGTTCATAACAATTTCCGAATAACACTTATAGCAAGAACTCGATAATATGAACCAAACTATACAAGGAAAGTGACATGTAATTCGCAATCTACCATAAGTCATAACCATAGCAGTAGCTAGCATTGTTAACCAACAAAACGGAGCTAAATGGGTCTATACCAAATCGGCGGACAAATCGGAAACTGCTAGCCATAGTCGGAAAAATTATAATCTTAGCATGCAAAGTTAGACACTCATGTAATCAAGTTAATAACACCACAGTCATATAAATTAAACATGTCACAACTAAGCTATGTCACCGGCTCACCGGAGCTCATCGCCGGCAACGGAGCTTGAGGCTTGGACCCGATTTGGGTTCTCAACTGCCCCAATTCACTCTTAGCTGCTAGTATGGCTTCGTTAAGTCACTACAAACCCAACCATGACCTTAGAACAGCTTGCATGTCACTAATACACACACACATACATACGGCAGCATGCATATATATATATCACTTCACAAGTAACAATAAGAATTACAAGGAAGAATGATTATTAGTATGATTTGAAGGACACTAGCAAATCTCTTGAAATCAAATGGAAATAAGGAAAAATCGCTTGAGGAAGAAGAGAGAAAATGACCTGCAGTCGAAGATACAGAGCAAGTGAAATGGTTAGTGGGCGGTGGCTTTTACCAAACAAAGACAAGGGCAAAACAGTAATTTCACAATTGCTGTTTTTCTGAATAAAACCATTAAACAATTCGAATTTTTATATAATTGAAGTACAAAAATAAGTTTTATATTTTTAAAATTAAGATCATGAATTTAGAAGCTTCCCCATATTTTTGAAATATTTTTCTGATGAATAAAGAATTAATTAAAAATCTTTGAAGTTTTAGCACAGAAATAGAAAATAAGAGTAGAAAAATCATAAAAAATAATTTTGGGCTCGAATAAAATAAACTTTTATTTTTCAAAAGTCTCAGAATATATAAGGATCATTTTGAAACAGGTTTCATGATTTTTGGACATTCCAATAATTAAATATGGAATTTAGAAGAGTAATATTTCTAGAATAAAACAGGAATAAAAGATTTATATAAAATCACTGAGACTAGAATTAAATACATCACCATTTTTAGAAAGTCTCTAAAATCACATAGAAGCTACATATAAAATTTCATAATTATTGGACACACCAATAATTTTATAAAAATCAAACAGTTACTCAATTAAGCATGAAAAATCAGTTAATCACTGAATTAAATCACTTAAGCATAATACAGTCAAACAGACAGTCAACCAGACATATAAAATCACCACATATCATATCTTAACACATTAAAACACATAAATCATATACTCCATATTATTCAAATAGATTTAATTACCTCGATCGTTACATTCTCCCCCCCTTAAAAGATTCTGTCCCCAGAATCAGCCTAAGTAAACAAATAGGGATACTTCTCGAGCATTTCACTCTCAAGTTCCCAGGTGGATTCCTCAACTCGAGGATTTCTCCACAAAACCTTTACAAGCTTAACAGACTTATTCCTTAAAACTTTATCCTTACGATCCTGAATCTCTACAGGCTGTTCTACATAGGACAAGTCAGGTTGAATCTCCAAGGGTTCATATTCTATCACATGGCTCATATCAGGATTGTACTTTCGAAGCATAGACACGTGAAAAACATTGTGAATGTGCTGCATCTGCGGTGGTAGAGCCAATTCATATGCAACTTTCCCAACTTGCTTCAAAACTTCAAAAGGTCCTATATATCGTGGATTAAGCTTTCCTCTCTTGCCCAATCTACTCACACCTTTCCACGGAGAAATCTTTAACAACACTTGGTCACCTTCTTCAAAATTCATATCTTTCCTTGACTGGTCAGCATACTTCTTTTGTCTATCTTGAGCAGCTAACAATCTCTTCTGAATCAACTCAATCTTTTCTTTAGTTTGCTGAACCAACTCTGGACCCAAAATCTTACGCTCACCAACTTCATTCCAACACACTGGTGATCTGCATTTTCTTCCATACAAAGCTTCATACGGGGGCATCCCAATACTAGCATGATAACTGTTATTATATGAAAATTCCACCAATGGTAGATGCTCGTTCCAACTTCCTTCAAAATCTAAGGCACAAACTCTTAACATATCTTCAATGGTTTGGATTGTCCTTTCACTCTGGCCATCTGTTTGAGGATGATATGCAGTACTCATATTCAGCCTTGTTCCTAAACATTCTTGAAATTTCTTCCAAAATCTTGAATTGAACCTCGGGTCTCTGTCTGACACTATTGATACAGGAACACCATGTCTCATCACAATCTCTTTTAAGTACAAATGAACCAACTTGTCCAGTGAAAATCTTTCGTTGATCGGTAGAAAGTGCGCTGACTTGGTCAATCTGTCTATTATTACCCAAATAGCATCATGATTAGCTTTAGTCCTTGGTAGACCTACTACAAAATCCATAGCAAGATTCTCCCATTTCCATTCTGGAATCTCTAGTGGTTGCAACAATCCGCTGGGCCTCTGGTGTTCAGCTTTGACTCTCTGGCATGTATAACATTTACTGATCCATTCTGCCACATCTCTTTTCATGTTGGGCCACCAAAAATTTTCCTTCAAGTCTTTATACATCTTTGTGCTTCCTGGATGAATAGAGTATCTTGAACTATGTGCATCATGCAAAATTTCATTCTTGAGCCCTTGAACATTGGGAATCCAAATTCGTGAGGAAAACCTAAAGATTCCTTTATCGTCCTTCTGACTTTTTAACTCTTCTCCAGTCAACTTGGTTCTGTCTTGACTCATCATCTGTTCTTGACATCTCTTGATCTTTTCTAACACTTCTGGCTGAAAAGTCATTGTATACACCATTTCTTTCACTGAATCCGAATCACATACCTCTATTTCCAATTTCTCAAACTCTTTGATCAATTCTTCAGACGAAACCATTATATTCAATCTTTCTTTTCTACTTAAAGCATCTGCTACGACATTCGCCTTGCCTGGATGATAGTTGATTGTGCAGTCATAGTCCTTGATCAATTCCAACCATCTTCTCTGTCTCATATTCAATTCTTTCTGAGTAAAGATATACTTTAAACTCTTATGGTCAGTAAAAATCTCACACTTTTCTCCGTACAAGTAGTGCCTCCAAATCTTCAATGCAAATACGATGGCAGCTAATTCCAGATCATGTGTAGGATACTTCAATTCGTGAGGTCTTAACTGCCTGGAAGCATATGCAATAACTTTCCCATGTTGCATCAGAACACATCCCAAACCTTTGAGTGAAGCGTCACTGTAGATGACAAAATTTCCTTGATCATCTGGTAATACCAATACTGGGGCAGACACTAGTCTCCGCTTTAACTCTTCAAAACTTTCTTCACACTTCTCATTCCATACAAACTTTTCGTTCTTCCTTGTCAATTTGGTCATAGGGGTTGCTATCTTTGAAAAATCTTGAACAAATCTACGATAGTACCCTGCTAAACCCAGAAAACTTCTGACTTCTGTTGGAGTCCTTGGTCTTTCCCATTTCATAACTGCTTCTATCTTCGCCGGATCAACTTTGATACCTTCTCTACTGACAACATGACCTAAGAATTGTACCTCCTTCAACCAAAATTCACATTTTGAAAACTTCGCATACAACTTTTCCTTTCTTAAGGTCTCTAAAGCAATTCTCAAATGATCTGCATGCTCTTCTTCTGACTTGGAATATATCAGGATGTCGTCGATGAAAACAATCACAAACTTGTCTAAATATTTCTTAAAGACTCTGTTCATTAGATCCATAAACGCTGCTGGGGCATTTGTCAATCCAAAAGCCATAACTAAAAATTCATAGTGTCCGTACCTTGTTCTGAATGCTGTTTTAGATACATCTTCAGGTTTGATCTTGAGTTGATGGTATCCGGACCTTAAATCAATTTTTGAGAACCATTCGGCTCCTTTCAGCTGGTCGAAAAGATCATCTATCCTCGGCAACGGGTACTTATTCTTGATGGTTAGCTTATTTAATTCTCGGTAGTCTATGCACAACCTCATGCTTCCATCCTTCTTCTTAACAAACAGAACTGGTGCTCCCCAGGGGGACACACTAGGCCTTATAATTCCTTTATCCAAGAGATCTTGTATTTGACTCGCCAACTCTTTCATCTCAACTGGCGCCATTCTGTACGGAGCTTTGGAAACTGGCTCAGTGCCTGGAGCTAAATCAATGGAGAATTCTATTTCCCTATCGGAAGGTAAGCCTGGTAATTCATCTGGAAACACATCGGGAAATTCGTTGACGATAGGAACATCTTCTAACTGAACTGACTTCTTCTCAGTGTCTACAACATAGGCTAGGTAAGCCTCACATCCTTGACGCAGAAATCTCTTTGCCTGGGCAATATTCAAAAACTTCTTAACTTGACGGGTACCTCGGAATTCAACTTCTTCTCCTTCTAGGGTTTTCAACTTCAACTTCTTATTCCTACAATCTATTTGAGCCTTGTATTCTGACAACCAATCCATCCCTAGAATTACATCAAATTCACCTAACTTAAAAGGTAAAAAGTTAGCAAGAAAATGACAACTGCCTATTTCAATGTCACAACTAGGACAAACTTGGCTTACTGGAATCGTTGCCTGGTTAGCTACTTCTATAACTAAGGCTTGATCCAAAGGTCGGACTTCACATTGCAATTTACCAAGAAAATCTTGAGATACAAAAGACTTAGTAGCTCCTGAATCAATCAATACACTAGCTTGCACTGAGTTAACAGGAAGTGTACCTGATATCACATCCACGTCCTGAATAGCTTCTTTCTGAGTCATGTTGAATGTTCTCGCTCTAGATTGATGTGCTGAAGATTGAGACGGAGTTCCAGCTATTCGAAGAACATTGGTAGGCTGTGTAGGTTCCTTGCATTCCCTTGCCATGTGACCTAGCTTGCCACACTTATAGCATTTGATTCCTGACTTTTGATTTTGATTCTGACTCTGGCTGTTGCATTCTGCTGCATAATGTCCTTTCCTGTTGCATTTGAAGCAGGTGATGTTGGGCTTATTACAAACTCCAGAGTGCTTCCTTCCACAAATTTTGCATTCAGGAACAAATTGTCTGACGGCCTTCGGCTGGTTAAAACCTTGAGCTTTATTGTTTTGTCTTCCTCTTCCATCATTATCATTCTTGATCTGCTGGGATTCATTTCTCTGACCTTCTGGTCTTCTATGAAACTTGTTTCTAAAATTACCTTGTCCCTGACTGTCTTCCCTAGCACCAAACTTTCTTTTTCTGTTATCCTTCTCTTTCTGGGACATGTCACTTTCTCCTTCCACGATCATTGCTTTTTGAACTATTGCAGTAAAGCTTTGCAACTCAAAAACTGCTACCCTACTTCTAATCCATGGCCTTAGGCCTTGCTGAAACCTCTTGGCCTTCTTGACATCAGTGTTGACAAATTCTGGCACAAATCTGGCCATCTCAGAAAACTTGGCCTCGTACTCCGCTACACTCATACCTCCTTGCTTCAATTCTAGAAATTTAATTTCCATCTGGTCTTTCATGAAACTAGGAAAGTACTTTTCTAAAAACAATTCTGTAAACCGATCCCAAGAAATCACACCTTCCCCCTGAAGCATCTTCGTAGACTCCCACCAGTAACCGGCTTCAGCTTTAAGAAAGTAACTAGCATACTCAGTCTTCTTATCTTCATCTACGTCTACTAACTGAAAAGCTTTTTCCATTTCCTTAAGCCAAGTTTGGGCTTCTACTGGGTTTGTGGATCCTTTAAATTCAGGTGGTTTCACGGCTTGAAAAGATTTAAAAGTAACTGCTGGGGGTGCAGAAGGTCTTTGCTGTTGCTGAGTTAAAAGAGCTGTCTGCTGTTGTAGCAGCTGAATGAGTTGGGCAACTGTAGGGTCCATAGGATTTTGATCTTGAGTATTTTGGTTCTGAGACGAATTTGAGGTGTTTCTTTTTCTTGGCGGCATTTACTATAGGGAAACAAGCAACTTATTAAGCAATACACTACACCATATTGTAAACAGTTCAAATACTTTTAAAACCATTTGAGCATTAAAACTCTATTTTAGAAATCAATCTTGTAGCATCATTACTACATAAGTTGCCTGTACAACAAGGATAGATAAAGGTTCCATCGAAAACAGGTTAGCACAACAGGTATAAATAAGGTACTGGTAAAGGTAAGGAACAGTTTATGGTCAAATGTGCGAAAAAGTAAATGACAGAGATATCGGAAGATACTGGAACTGAAAAGCAAACATACATAGATACGAAAGGTACCAACGTGCAAGATAGTTAAAGTACAAACACGAATAAAAGTACTGGGAAGAAAATAGAAATAACATCTGGCAAGGGTGCTAGAGGGCTCTAACAAATGTCCCTTCTAACACTCAAACATCCTGACATCTAATCACCCCTGTGATCCCTGTCTCTGGCTGCCCTGAGTCCAATCAGCAGTCTATTAAGCACACGGGTTAACTCTCCTGCCCGCTCCGCCATATCATCTGGAAATGCCCTAGCTGCAATCTGCCTACGTCCCTCCTCCTCAACAGCTCTAATGCGATCCTCCCACCACTCGACAGGATGCTCGGGAACTCTCAGCTGGCCTCGGGTAATAGCTGGCCTATAAACTCTACGGCGAGTAGGGGTACAAGCACTCCCTGAGGGTAGGTCAGGCTGAGCAACGGGCTCAGGAATCAACTCCTCCTCGCTCTCAGAACTGGATATGACTATAACATCATCGTCAGAATCCGAAGAAGAAGAATCAGAGAAACTAGGAGAGGGTGGTGGTTGTGAAACAATACCACGAGCCTGCAATAATATAATATGTAAAGCAAAAGGGATAAGATCACCTTAAATCTACAGTTAAAATCCTATCATCTATACTACTTTTCAATATCTAATCCTATCTTACCATTACTCTCTCTTCTGTTATTAAATGATCTACTTGTTTAACTTAATCCTGGCTTGTTTCAGTGACCAAAACCTTAGCTCTGATACCAACCTGTGGCGCCCTCCCGACCCGGGGTCTAGATCGGGGCGTCACTGACACTCTATATGCATGCACCCTAAATAACAGTAATAGAAAATACGCATAAATATGACCCCGACTACTCGCCTGGACCTTTCAAGGTAATGGTGTGAAACAAGCACACTACTACATTCATTTATATTTAAATTTACAACAACAAAATAATATTACAACTCCTGAAACATCTCAAAGTCTACTAATAAAAGTACAAGACTATACAAAGTCTTTTCCTTCCAACTCGGCCTCGATCCTACCTGTTCCCTCTCAGCCAGCCTAGCAAAGTTCATGTAGGACATATTCTTCCGGGCAGTCTGCTTAATACGGACCATGATTCTCAAAAGCTGTAGATGTTAGAAAATAAAAGGATGAGCTACAAAAGCTCAGCAAGTAACCATACTGGTTAAAAACAGTTCTACAGGCTTATATATAATTTGAACAAAATCTTTTGCTCAAAACCATGCTTAAATCATTACTGGACCTCATTGTCCCAAAATTGTAATTAACATACTAGTCAGGGGAATCATTTCTCGCAAAACTTTCTTTTATAAAATTGCTGGCAGGGTTAAACAATTTCAATAACTGGTACAGAATAAACAAGAAGCTGGAAAATAATAACCAGGTGGAAGTATAAGAGTAATCTGCAGGGTTAGATGGATAACAGGAAAATAATGTATAACAATTGAAACAAGATGAAGTCAAGATATGACTGACAGTCTATGCTGAAAAAGGCATGATATAACAGGGCATTTCATTATTCATTACTAATCATTTCAAAGTCCGTTTGTATAAAACTGTCCTTTCATTAGGACTGATTCTTTCAAAACATTTTTAAAACTGTCCTCTCATTAGGACCTTGCTTTTAAAATCATCTATAAAATTGTCCTTTCATTAGGACCTTTTCTTTTCAAATCATTTATAAAACTGTCCTCTCATTAGGACCTTTACTGTTTAAAACAATTCATTTTGGTTGAAGTTTTCTCACAACGCCAGACAATACGGGTGATCAGCCACGTAAAGTCCCCATAACGGACTAAAAGTCCCTCTGGACATAAGGAGTACTCATAAAGGCACTTATTGCCATTGGCCTTGGGCTATCTCATTATAGCCATTGACTATCTCATTATAGTCTACACATAAAAAGTGCTGGACCGGCGTCACTCGGCCTCTTACGCCTCCAACCTATAGGAATCCGCAGAAACCATTTTGATCGGAATTCCTATAATAACCAAAACCTTTCTTTTTAAAGTTACCAAATCATTTGATGAAAAAGACTTCTTGAAAGTCGGATTTCATATTTAAATCTCTTTTTAAAGATCATTAGACAGAGGTAAAGTTTATTCCAAAATATGTCTTAAAACAAGTTGCTGTTGTGGTAAGGTAAGCTGAGATCATAAACTGGGAATCGAAAACAAGTTAAGTTGTGAAGTCAAGGTGCAGGGTCAATCCATACGTATAACAGTTGTTTTTGAAAACAGTTGTAAGGCATTAGATCATGATAGTAGTTAGACAATAACAACAAGGTACGTTCAGGGTTTAAAGTTTAAGTAAACATAATTAAGGAAAATGGTGTAGACATAAGTCACAGTTCCAGGTTACTGATTTAAAATCTTTAAAACTAGTTTATAAGTTGTCGATAACAGTTCAGGGATTGAAAAGTTTAAAGTGTAATTGAAACTGATATAAGGTTGCAGTTTAAGTCAAACAATTAAAGTAAAACAGGCTGTAATTTAAAACAGTTGAAATAGGATAACACAGTTGCAGGGTCATAAAGTAGTTTATAAAACAGTTCACTATGCAGTTCATAAAACAGTGTTTAAGTTGAAAGAGATTAGGCAGTAGTTACTTGCCTCAAATAGAATGCTACAGCTGTGGAACAGGTAGATCGCCTACACCAGATACTAACTCTCTACTTTAGCTTTCCCTTTGTCCTTCACTTCACTATCCTTCGTAGCTACACATAAATAATACTATTTCAGTATCTTATAAACTCTCGACGTTCTCTTTAACGTCTAACTATTTTACCCTTTCGCTAATGCAACCCTTAAACACATATATAATCCACCATAGACATACTCTACTATATAATTATTTCTATATTGGCAAGCAAGTAGCACATAGACAATTATATCATTCACAGTATTCTTGACTGATAGCATTTCCTATACAGAAGTGGTGTGCCAATTGTGTTTTACAAAAATCATTTTAGTTTCTAGAAATTTTGGCAGCACTTCCTCTGTAATTGGAACTATCCGTCGGAATACAACCGACACAAACAACCGTTCAATCATATATGATTAGCCCCTTATAATATCAATTCCCTATTATTCCAAGCAATGCTCACATAAATCATATAATTGACATCACCAAACTCATCTAACTAAACAAGCAGGTTCCAATATGCACTTATAACATTCGAATGAATCATAGCAATTTAACAATTTACCTAACTCAATTGCAATCCATGTACTACCTTATGTGCATATATATAGTTAATTGACATTAATAAACTCATTTAATTAAAAGACTTACCAAAACAAACTTGCCCGAACAAAATCATATGTTAATTCGAATAAATTTAGTTACAAATAATTAATATCAAACCCCCATTAATATTCATGTATTGATTCATTTCCAAACATAACTACGCATATATAGATTGAAAAATTCATTATAGCACAAAATCTTTATATGCAACCACCGAAAGCTAGAATTAACACATAGCAGTCAACCTCAACTCGAGCTCACATTCGATATTCTTGTTCATAACAATTTCCGAATAACACTTATAGCAAGAACTCGATAATATGAACCAAACTATACAAGGAAAGTGACATGTAATTCGCAATCTACCATAAGTCATAACCATAGCAGTAGCTAGCATTGTTAACCAACAAAACGGAGCTAAATGGGTCTATACCAAATCGGCGGACAAATCGGAAACTGCTAGCCATAGTCGGAAAAATTATAATCTTAGCATGCAAAGTTAGACACTCATGTAATCAAGTTAATAACACCACAGTCATATAAATTAAACATGTCACAACTAAGCTATGTCACCGGCTCACCGGAGCTCATCGCCGGCAACGGAGCTTGAGGCTTGGACCCGATTTGGGTTCTCAACTGCCCCAATTCACTCTTAGCTGCTAGTATGGCTTCGTTAAGTCACTACAAACCCAACCATGACCTTAGAACAGCTTGCATGTCACTAATACACACACACATACATACGGCAGCATGCATATATATATATCACTTCACAAGTAACAATAAGAATTACAAGGAAGAATGATTATTAGTATGATTTGAAGGACACTAGCAAATCTCTTGAAATCAAATGGAAATAAGGAAAAATCGCTTGAGGAAGAAGAGAGAAAATGACCTGCAGTCGAAGATACAGAGCAAGTGAAATGGTTAGTGGGCGGTGGCTTTTACCAAACAAAGACAAGGGCAAAACAGTAATTTCACAATTGCTGTTTTTCTGAATAAAACCATTAAACAATTCGAATTTTTATATAATTGAAGTACAAAAATAAGTTTTATATTTTTAAAATTAAGATCATGAATTTAGAAGCTTCCCCATATTTTTGAAATATTTTTCTGATGAATAAAGAATTAATTAAAAATCTTTGAAGTTTTAGCACAGAAATAGAAAATAAGAGTAGAAAAATCATAAAAAATAATTTTGGGCTCGAATAAAATAAACTTTTATTTTTCAAAAGTCTCAGAATATATAAGGATCATTTTGAAACAGGTTTCATGATTTTTGGACATTCCAATAATTAAATATGGAATTTAGAAGAGTAATATTTCTAGAATAAAACAGGAATAAAAGATTTATATAAAATCACTGAGACTAGAATTAAATACATCACCATTTTTAGAAAGTCTCTAAAATCACATAGAAGCTACATATAAAATTTCATAATTATTGGACACACCAATAATTTTATAAAAATCAAACAGTTACTCAATTAAGCATGAAAAATCAGTTAATCACTGAATTAAATCACTTAAGCATAATACAGTCAAACAGACAGTCAACCAGACATATAAAATCACCACATATCATATCTTAACACATTAAAACACATAAATCATATACTCCATATTATTCAAATAGATTTAATTACCTCGATCGTTACACTACGAGTTTTTACAAATTATTTCCATGTACAAACGAGTCAAGAATGAAGCTATAAGTGGCGTTCAAGTTCAAACAAGTTAAGAATGAAGCCTTATATTGTTACAAATTGTTTTCATGTACAAATGAGTCAAGAATGATGCTAGAAGTTCTTTCAAGTTGTTTCCATGTATAAACGAGTCAAGAATGAAGCTATAAGTTGTTTTCAAGTTCAAACGAGTCAAGAATGAAGCTATAAGTGGCTTTCAAGTTCAATCGAGTTAAGAATGAAGCCTTAAATTGTTACAAATTGTTTTCATGTACAAATGAGTCAAGACTGATGCTACAAGTTCTTTCAAGTTGTTTCCATTTATAAACGAGTCATGAATGAAGCTATAAGTTGTTTTCAAGTTCAAACGAGTCAAGAATAAAGCTATAAGTGGCTTTCATGTTCAAACGAGTTAAGAATGAAGTCTTATATTGTTACAAATTGTTTTCATGTACAAATGAGTCAAGAATGATGCTAGAAGTTCTTTCAAGTTGTTTCCATGTATAAACGAGTTAAGAATGAAGCTATAAGTTGTTTTCAAGTTCAAACGAGTCAAGAATAAAGTTATAAGTGGCTTTCAAGTTCAAACCAGTTAAGAATGAAGCCTTATATTGTTACAAATTGTTTTCATGTACAAATGAGTCAAGAATGATGCTAGAAGTTCTTTCAAGCTGTTTCCAAGTATAAACGAGTCAAGAATGATCCTATAAGTTGTTTTCAAGTTCAAACGAGTCAAGAATGAAGCTATAATTTGTTTTCAAGTTCAAACGAGTCAAGAACGAAGCCTCAAATTATTATGAATTGTTTTCATGTTAAAATGAGTGAAGATTGATCCTACGAGTTTTTACAAATTATTTCCATGTACAAACGAGTCAAGAATGAAGCTATAAGTGGCGTTCAAGTTCAAACAAGTTAAGAATGAAGCCTTATATTGTTACAAATTGTTTTCATGTACAAATGAGTCAAGAATGATGCTAGAAGTTCTTTCAAGTTGTTTCCAAGTATAAACGAGTCAAGAATGATCCTATAAGTTGTTTTCAAGTTCAAACGAGTCAAGAATGAAGCTATAATTTGTTTTCAAGTTAAAACGAGTCAAGAACGAAGCCTCAAATTATTACGAATTGTTTTCATGTTTAAATGAGTAAAGATTGATCCTACGAGTTTTTACAAGTTATTTCCATGTACAAACGGGTCAAGAATGAAGCTATAAGTGGCTTTCAAGTTCAAACGAGTTAAGAATGAAGCCTTAAATTGTTACAAATTGTTTTCATGTACAAATGAGTCAAGAATGATGCTAGAAGTTCTTTCAAGTTGTTTCCAAGTATAAACGAGTCAAGAATGATCCTATAAGTTGTTTTCAAGTTCAAACGAGTCAAGAATGAAGCTATAATTTGTTTTCAAGTTAAAACGAGTCAAGAACGAAGCCTCAAATTATTACGAATTGTTTTCATGTTTAAATGAGTAAAGATTGATCCTACGAGTTTTTACAAGTTATTTCCATGTACAAACGGGTCAAGAATGAAGCTATAAGTGGCTTTCAAGTTCAAACGAGTTAAGAATGAAGCCTTAAATTGTTACAAATTGTTTTCATGTACAAATGAGTCAAGAATGATGCTAGAAGTTCTTTCAAGTTGTTTCCAAGTATAAACGAGTCAAGAATGATCCTATAAGTTGTTTTCAAGTTCAAACGAGTCAAGAATGAAGCTATAATTTGTTTTCAAGTTAAAACGAGTCAAGAACGAAGCCTCAAATTATTACGAATTGTTTTCATGTTTAAATGAGTAAAGATTGATCCTACGAGTTTTTACAAGTTATTTCCATGTACAAACGGGTCAAGAATGAAGCTATAAGTGGCGTTCAAGTTCAAACAAGTTAAGAATGAAGCCTTATATTGTTACAAATTGTTTTCATGTACGAATGAGTCAAAAATGATGCTGAAGTTCTTTCAAGTTGTTTCCAAGTATAAACGAGTCAAGAATGATCCTATAAGTTGTTTTCAAGTTCAAATGAGTCAAGAATGAAGCTATAATTTGTTTTCAAGTTCAAACGAGTCAAGAACGAAGCCTCAAATTATTACGAATTATTTTCATGTTCAAATGAGTGAAGATTGATCCTACGAGTTTTTACAAATTATTTCCATGTACAAACGAGTCAAGAATGAAGCTATAAGTGGCGTTCAAGTTCAAACAAGTTAAGAATGAAGCCTTATATTGTTACAAATTGTTTTCATGTACAAATGAGTCAAGAATGATGCTAGAAGTTCTTTCAAGTTGTTTCCATGTATAAACGAGTCAAGAATGAAGCTATAAGTTGTTTTCAAGTTCAAACGAGTCAAGAATGAAGCTATAAGTGGCTTTCAAGTTCAATCGAGTTAAGAATGAAGCCTTAAATTGTTACAAATTGTTTTCATGTACAAATGAGTCAAGACTGATGCTACAAGTTCTTTCAAGTTGTTTCCATTTATAAACGAGTCATGAATGAAGCTATAAGTTGTTTTCAAGTTCAAACGAGTCAAGAATAAAGCTATAAGTGGCTTTCATGTTCAAACGAGTTAAGAATGAAGTCTTATATTGTTACAAATTGTTTTCATGTACAAATGAGTCAAGAATGATGCTACAAGTTCTTTCAAGTTGTTTCCATTTATAAACGAGTCAAGAATGAAGCTATAAGTTGTTTTCAAGTTCAAACGAGTCAAGAATAAAGCTATAAGTGGCTTTCATGTTCAAACGGGTTAAGAATGAAGTCTTATATTGTTACAAATTGTTTTCATGTACAAATGAGTCAAGAATGATGCTAGAAGTTCTTTCAAGTTGTTTCCAAGTATAAACGAGTCAAGAATGATCCTATAAGTTGTTTTCAAGTTCAAACGAGTCAAGAATGAAGCTATAATTTGTTTTCAAGTTAAAACGAGTCAAGAACGAAGCCTCAAATTATTACGAATTGTTTTCATGTTTAAATGAGTAAAGATTGATCCTACGAGTTTTTACAAGTTATTTCCATGTACAAACGGGTCAAGAATGAAGCTATAAGTGGCTTTCAAGTTCAAACGAGTTAAGAATGAAGCCTTAAATTGTTACAAATTGTTTTCATGTACAAATGAGTCAAGAATGATGCTAGAAGTTCTTTCAAGCTGTTTCCAAGTATAAACGAGTCAAGAATGATCCTATAAGTTGTTTTCAAGTTCGAACGAGTCAAGAATAAAGCTATAATTTGTTTTCAAGTTAAAACGAGTCAAGAACGAAGCCGCAAATTATTACGAATTGTTTTCATGTTCAAATGAGTAAAGATTGATCCTACGAGTTTTTACAAGTTATTTCCATGTACAAACGTGTCAAGAATGAAGCTATAAGTGGCTTTCAAGTTCAAACCAGTTAAAAATGAAGCCTTATATTGTTACAAATTGTTTTCATGTACAAATGAGTCAAGAATGATGCTTGAAGTTCTTTCAAGTTGTTTCCATGTATAAACGAGTTAAGAATGAAGCTATAAGTTGTTTTCAAGTTCAAACGAGTCAAGAATAAAGTTATAAGTGGCTTTCAAGTTCAAACCAGTTAAGAATGAAGCCTTATATTGTTACAAATTGTTTTCATGTACAAATGAGTCAAGAATGATGCTAGAAGTTCTTTCAAGCTGTTTCCAAGTATAAACGAGTCAAGAATGATCCTATAAGGTTTTTTCAAGTTCAAACGAGTCAAGAATAAAGTTATAATTTGTTTTCAAGTTAAAACGAGTCAAGAACGAAGCCGCAAATTATTACGAATTGTTTTCATGTTCAAATGAGTAAAGATTGATCCTACGAGTTTTTTCAAGTTATTTCCATGTACAAACGGGTCAAGAATGAAGCTATAAGTGGCTTTCAAGTTCAAACCAGTTAAAAATGAAGCCTTATATTGTTACAAATTGTTTTCATGTACAAATGAGTCAAGAATGATGCTTGAAGTTCTTTCAAGTTGTTTCCATGTATAAACGAGTTAAGAATGAAGCTATAAGTTGTTTTCAAGTTCAAACGAGTCAAGAATAAAGCTATAAGTGGCTTTCAAGTTCAAACCAGTTAAGAATGAAGCCTTATATTGTTACAAAT
The DNA here is from genome assembly GCA_028671895.1 of Oenanthe sinensis. NCBI lineage: Eukaryota > Viridiplantae > Streptophyta > Magnoliopsida > Apiales > Apiaceae > Oenanthe > Oenanthe sinensis. The sequence continues at coordinate 11,795,845 of JAPMAC010000212.1, forward strand.
TGTTTTCATGTACAAATGAGTCAAGAATGATGCTAGAAGTTCTTTCAAGCTGTTTCCAAGTATAAACGAGTCAAGAATGATCCTATAAGTTGTTTTCAAGTTCAAACGAGTCAAGAATGAAGCTATAATTTGTTTTCAAGTTCAAACGAGTCAAGAACGAAGCCTCAAATTATTACGAATTGTTTTCATGTTCAAATGAGTGAAGATTGATCCTACGAGTTTTTACAAATTATTTCCATGTACAAACGAGTCAAGAATGAAGCTATAAGTGGCGTTCAAGTTCAAACAAGTTAAGAATGAAGCGTTATATTGTTACAAATTGTTTTCATGTACAAATGAGTCAAGAATGATGCTAGAAGTTCTTTCAAGTTGTTTCCATGTATAAACGAGTCAAGAATGAAGCTATAAGTTGTTTTCAAGTTCAAACGAGTCAAGAATGAAGCTATAAGTGGCTTTCAAGTTCAATCGAGTTAAGAATGAAGCCTTAAATTGTTACAAATTGTTTTCATGTACAAATGACTCAAGACTGATGCTACAAGTTCTTTCAAGTTGTTTCCATTTATAAACGAGTCATGAATGAAGCTATAAGTTGTTTTCAAGTTCAAACGAGTCAAGAATAAAGCTATAAGTGGCTTTCATGTTCAAACGAGTTAAGAATGAAGTCTTATATTGTTACAAATTGTTTTCATGTACAAATGAGTCAAGAATGATGCTACAAGTTCTTTCAAGTTGTTTCCATTTATAAACGAGTCATGAATGAAGCTATAAGTTGTTTTCAAGTTCAAACGAGTCAAGAATAAAGCTATAAGTGGCTTTCATGTTCAAACGAGTTAAGAATGAAGTCTTATATTGTTACAAATTGTTTTCATGTACAAATGAGTCAAGAATGATGCTACAAGTTCTTTCAAGTTGTTTCCATTTATAAACGAGTCAAGAATGAAGCTATAAGTTGTTCTCAAGTTCAAACGAGTCAAGAATAAAGCTATAAGTGGCTTTCATGTTCAAACGGGTTAAGAATGAAGTCTTATATTGTTACAAATTGTTTTCATGTACAAATGAGTCAAGAATGATGCTAGAAGTTCTTTCAAGTTGTTTCCATGTATAAACGAGTTAAGAATGAAGCTATAAGTTGTTTTCAAGTTCAAACGAGTCAAGAATAAAGTTATAAGTGGCTTTCAAGTTAAAACCAGTTAAGAATGAAGCCTTATATTGTTACAAATTGTTTTCATGTACAAATGAGTCAAGAATGATGCTAGAAGTTCTTTCAAGCTGTTTCCAAGTATAAACGAGTCAAGAATGATCCTATAAGTTGTTTTCAAGTTCAAACGAGTCAAGAATGAAGCTATAATTTGTTTTCAAGTTCAAACGAGTCAAGAACGAAGCCTCAAATTATTACGAATTGTTTTCATGTTAAAATGAGTGAAGATTGATCCTACGAGTTTTTACAAATTATTTCCATGTACAAACGAGTCAAGAATGAAGCTATAAGTGGCGTTCAAGTTCAAACAAGTTAAGAATGAAGCCTTATATTGTTACAAATTGTTTTCATGTACAAATGAGTCAAGAATGATGCTAGAAGTTCTTTCAAGTTGTTTCCATGTATAAACGAGTCAAGAATGAAGCTATAAGTTGTTTTCAAGTTCAAACGAGTCAAGAATGAAGCTATAAGTGGCTTTCAAGTTCAATCGAGTTAAGAATGAAGCCTTAAATTGTTACAAATTGTTTTCATGTACAAATGAGTCAAGACTGATGCTACAAGTTCTTTCAAGTTGTTTCCATTTATAAACGAGTCATGAATGAAGCTATAAGTTGTTTTCAAGTTCAAACGAGTCAAGAATAAAGCTATAAGTGGCTTTCATGTTCAAACGAGTTAAGAATGAAGTCTTATATTGTTACAAATTGTTTTCATGTACAAATGAGTCAAGAATGATGCTAGAAGTTCTTTCAAGTTGTTTCCATGTATAAACGAGTTAAGAATGAAGCTATAAGTTGTTTTCAAGTTCAAACGAGTCAAGAATAAAGTTATAAGTGGCTTTCAAGTTCAAACCAGTTAAGAATGAAGCCTTATATTGTTACAAATTGTTTTCATGTACAAATGAGTCAAGAATGATGCTAGAAGTTCTTTCAAGCTGTTTCCAAGTATAAACGAGTCAAGAATGATCCTATAAGTTGTTTTCAAGTTCAAACGAGTCAAGAATGAAGCTATAATTTGTTTTCAAGTTCAAACGAGTCAAGAACGAAGCCTCAAATTATTACGAATTGTTTTCATGTTAAAATGAGTGAAGATTGATCCTACGAGTTTTTACAAATTATTTCCATGTACAAACGAGTCAAGAATGAAGCTATAAGTGGCGTTCAAGTTCAAACAAGTTAAGAATGAAGCCTTATATTGTTACAAATTGTTTTCATGTACAAATGAGTCAAGAATGATGCTAGAAGTTCTTTCAAGTTGTTTCCAAGTATAAACGAGTCAAGAATGATCCTATAAGTTGTTTTCAAGTTCAAACGAGTCAAGAATGAAGCTATAATTTGTTTTCAAGTTAAAACGAGTCAAGAACGAAGCCTCAAATTATTACGAATTGTTTTCATGTTTAAATGAGTAAAGATTGATCCTACGAGTTTTTACAAGTTATTTCCATGTACAAACGGGTCAAGAATGAAGCTATAAGTGGCTTTCAAGTTCAAACGAGTTAAGAATGAAGCCTTAAATTGTTACAAATTGTTTTCATGTACAAATGAGTCAAGAATGATGCTAGAAGTTCTTTCAAGTTGTTTCCAAGTATAAACGAGTCAAGAATGATCCTATAAGTTGTTTTCAAGTTCAAACGAGTCAAGAATGAAGCTATAATTTGTTTTCAAGTTAAAACGAGTCAAGAACGAAGCCTCAAATTATTACGAATTGTTTTCATGTTTAAATGAGTAAAGATTGATCCTACGAGTTTTTACAAGTTATTTCCATGTACAAACGGGTCAAGAATGAAGCTATAAGTGGCTTTCAAGTTCAAACGAGTTAAGAATGAAGCCTTAAATTGTTACAAATTGTTTTCATGTACAAATGAGTCAAGAATGATGCTAGAAGTTCTTTCAAGTTGTTTCCAAGTATAAACGAGTCAAGAATGATCCTATAAGTTGTTTTCAAGTTCAAACGAGTCAAGAATGAAGCTATAATTTGTTTTCAAGTTAAAACGAGTCAAGAACGAAGCCTCAAATTATTACGAATTGTTTTCATGTTTAAATGAGTAAAGATTGATCCTACGAGTTTTTACAAGTTATTTCCATGTACAAACGGGTCAAGAATGAAGCTATAAGTGGCTTTCAAGTTCAAACGAGTTAAGAATGAAGCCTTAAATTGTTACAAATTGTTTTCATGTACAAATGAGTCAAGAATGATGCTAGAAGTTCTTTCAAGCTGTTTCCAAGTATAAACGAGTCAAGAATGATCCTATAAGTTGTTTTCAAGTTCAAACGAGTCAAGAATAAAGCTATAATTTGTTTTCAAGTTAAAACGAGTCAAGAACGAAGCCGCAAATTATTACGAATTGTTTTCATATTCAAATGAGTAAAGATTGATCCTACGAGTTTTTACAAGTTATTTCCATGTACAAACGGGTCAAGAATGAAGCTATAAGTGGCTTTCAAGTTCAAACCAGTTAAAAATGAAGCCTTATATTGTTACAAATTGTTTTCATGTACAAATGAGTCAAGAATGATGCTTGAAGTTCTTTCAAGTTGTTTCCATGTATAAACGAGTTAAGAATGAAGCTATAAGTTGTTTTCAAGTTCAAACGAGTCAAGAATAAAGTTATAAGTGGCTTTCAAGTTCAAACCAGTTAAGAATGAAGCCTTATATTGTTACAAATTGTTTTCATGTACAAATGAGTCAAGAATGATGCTAGAAGTTCTTTCAAGCTGTTTCCAAGTATAAACGAGTCAAGAATGATCCTATAAGGTTTTTTCAAGTTCAAACGAGTCAAGAATAAAGCTATAATTTGTTTTCAAGTTAAAACGAGTCAAGAACGAAGCCGCAAATTATTACGAATTGTTTTCATGTTCAAATGAGTAAAGATTGATCCTACGAGTTTTTTCAAGTTATTTCCATGTACAAACGGGTCAAGAATGAAGCTATAAGTGGCTTTCAAGTTCAAACCAGTTAAAAATGAAGCCTTATATTGTTACAAATTGTTTTCATGTACAAATGAGTCAAGAATGATGCTTGAAGTTCTTTCAAGTTGTTTCCATGTATAAACGAGTTAAGAATGAAGCTATAAGTTGTTTTCAAGTTCAAACGAGTCAAGAATAAAGCTATAAGTGGCTTTCAAGTTCAAACCAGTTAAGAATGAAGCCTTATATTGTTACAAATTGTTTTCATGTACAAATGAGTCAAGAATGATGCTAGAAGTTCTTTCAAGCTGTTTCCAAGTATAAACGAGTCAAGAATGATCCTATAAGTTGTTTTCAAGTTCAAACGAGTCAAGAATGAAGCTATAATTTGTTTTCAAGTTCAAACGAGTCAAGAACGAAGCCTCAAATTATTACGAATTGTTTTCATGTTCAAATGAGTGAAGATTGATCCTACGAGTTTTTACAAATTATTTCCATGTACAAACGAGTCAAGAATGAAGCTATAAGTGGCGTTCAAGTTCAAACAAGTTAAGAATGAAGCCTTATATTGTTACAAATTGTTTTCATGTACAAATGAGTCAAGAATGATGCTAGAAGTTCTTTCAAGTTGTTTCCATGTATAAACGAGTCAAGAATGAAGCTATAAGTTGTTTTCAAGTTCAAACGAGTCAAGAATGAAGCTATAAGTGGCTTTCAAGTTCAATCGAGTTAAGAATGAAGCCTTAAATTGTTACAAATTGGTTTCATGTACAAATGACTCAAGACTGATGCTACAAGTTCTTTCAAGTTGTTTCCATTTATAAACGAGTCATGAATGAAGCTATAAGTTGTTTTCAAGTTCAAACGAGTCAAGAATAAAGCTATAAGTGGCTTTCATGTTCAAACGAGTTAAGAATGAAGTCTTATATTGTTACAAATTGTTTTCATGTACAAATGAGTCAAGAATGATGCTACAAGTTCTTTCAAGTTGTTTCCATTTATAAACGAGTCATGAATGAAGCTATAAGTTGTTTTCAAGTTCAAACGAGTCAAGAATAAAGCTATAAGTGGCTTTCATGTTCAAACGAGTTAAGAATGAAGTCTTATATTGTTACAAATTGTTTTCATGTACAAATGAGTCAAGAATGATGCTACAAGTTCTTTCAAGTTGTTTCCATTTATAAACGAGTCAAGAATGAAGCTATAAGTTGTTTTCAAGTTCAAACGAGTCAAGAATAAAGCTATAAGTGGCTTTCATGTTCAAACGGGTTAAGAATGAAGTCTTATATTGTTACAAATTGTTTTCATGTACAAATGAGTCAAGAATGATGCTAGAAGTTCTTTCAAGTTGTTTCCAACTATAAACGAGTCAAGAATGAGCCTATAAGTTGTTTTCAAGTTCAAACGAGTCAAGAATGAAGCTATAATTTGTTTTCAAGTTAAAACGAGTCAAGAACGAAGCCTCAAATTATTACGAATTGTTTTCATGTTTAAATGAGTAAAGATTGATCCTACGAGTTTTTACAAGTTATTTCCATGTACAAACGAGTCAAGAATGAAGCTATAAGTGGCGTTCAAGTTCAAACAAGTTAAGAATGAAGCCTTATATTGTTACAAATTGTTTTCATGTACGAATGAGTCAAAAATGATGCTGAAGTTCTTTCAAGTTGTTTCCAAGTATAAACGAGTCAAGAATGATCCTATAAGTTGTTTTCAAGTTCAAATGAGTCAAGAATGAAGCTATAATTTGTTTTCAAGTTCAAACGAGTCAAGAACGAAGCCTCAAATTATTACGAATTATTTTCATGTTCAAATGAGTGAAGATTGATCCTACGAGTTTTTACAAGTTATTTACATGTACAAACGAGTCAAGAATGAAGCTATAAGTGGCTTTCAAGTTCAAACAAGTTAAGAATGAAGCCTTATATTGTTACAAATTGTCTTCATGTACAAATGAGTCAAGAACGATCCTAGAAGTTCTTTCAAGTTGTTTCCATGTATAAACGAGTCAAGAATGAAGCTATAAGTTGTTTTCAAGTTCAAACGAGTCAAGAATGAAGCTATAAGTGTCTTTCAAGTTCAATCGAGTTAAGAATGAAGCCTTATATTGTTACAAATTGTTTTCATGTACAAATGAGTCAAGAATGATGCTTGAAGTTCTTTCAAGTTGTTTCCATGTATAAACGAGTCATGAATGAAGCTATAAGTTGTTTTCAAGTTCAAACGAGTCAAGAATAAAGCTATAAGTGGCTTTCATGTTCAAACGAGTTAAGAATGAAGTCTTATATTGTTACAAATTGTTTTCATGTACAAATGAGTCAAGAATGATGCTACAAGTTCTTTCAAGTTGTTTCCATTTATAAACGAGTCATGAATGAAGCTATAAGTTGTTTTCAAGTTCAAACGAGTCAAGAATAAAGCTATAAGTGGCTTTCATGTTCAAACGAGTTAAGAATGAAGTCTTATATTGTTACAAATTGTTTTCATGTACAAATGAGTCAAGAATGATGCTACAAGTTCTTTCAAGTTGTTTCCATTTATAAACGAGTCAAGAATGAAGCTATAAGTTGTTTTCAAGTTCAAACGAGTCAAGAATAAAGCTATAAGTGGCTTTCATGTTCAAACGGGTTAAGAATGAAGTCTTATATTGTTACAAATTGTTTTCATGTACAAATGAGTCAAGAATGATGCTAGAAGTTCTTTCAAGTTGTTTCCAACTATAAACGAGTCAAGAATGAGCCTATAAGTTGTTTTCAAGTTCAAACGAGTCAAGAATGAAGCTATAATTTGTTTTCAAGTTAAAACGAGTCAAGAACGAAGCCTCAAATTATTACGAATTGTTTTCATGTTTAAATGAGTAAAGATTGATCCTACGAGTTTTTACAAGTTATTTCCATGTACAAACGAGTCAAGAATGAAGCTATAAGTGGCGTTCAAGTTCAAACAAGTTAAGAATGAAGCCTTATATTGTTACAAATTGTTTTCATGTACGAATGAGTCAAAAATGATGCTGAAGTTCTTTCAAGTTGTTTCCAAGTATAAACGAGTCAAGAATGATCCTATAAGTTGTTTTCAAGTTCAAATGAGTCAAGAATGAAGCTATAATTTGTTTTCAAGTTCAAACGAGTCAAGAACGAAGCCTCAAATTATTACGAATTATTTTCATGTTCAAATGAGTGAAGATTGATCCTACGAGTTTTTACAAGTTATTTACATGTACAAACGAGTCAAGAATGAAGCTATAAGTGGCTTTCAAGTTCAAACAAGTTAAGAATGAAGCCTTATATTGTTACAAATTGTCTTCATGTACAAATGAGTCAAGAACGATCCTAGAAGTTCTTTCAAGTTGTTTCCATGTATAAACGAGTCAAGAATGAAGCTATAAGTTGTTTTCAAGTTCAAACGAGTCAAGAATGAAGCTATAAGTGTCTTTCAAGTTCAATCGAGTTAAGAATGAAGCCTTATATTGTTACAAATTGTTTTCATGTACAAATGAGTCAAGAATGATGCTTGAAGTTCTTTCAAGTTGTTTCCATGTATAAACGAGTTAAGAATGAAGCTATAAGTTGTTTTCAAGTTCAAACGAGTCAAGAATGAAGCTATAAGTGTCTTTCAAGTTCAATCGAGTTAAGAATGAAGTCTTATATTGTTACAAATTGTTTTCATGTACAAATGAGTCAAGAATGATGCTTGAAGTTCTTTCAAGTTGTTTCCATGTATAAACGAGTTAAGAATGAAGCTATAAGTTGTTTTCAAGTTCAAACGAGTCAAGAATAAAGCTATAAGTGGCTTTCATGTTCAAACGAGTTAAGAATGAAGTCTTATATTGTTACAAATTGTTTTCATGTACAAATGAGTCAAGAATGATGCTACAAGTTCTTTCAAGTTGTTTCCATTTATAAACGAGTCAAGAATGAAGCTATAAGTTGTTTTCAAGTTCAAACGAGTCAAGAATAAAGCTATAAGTGGCTTTCATGTTCAAACGGGTTAAGAATGAAGTCTTATATTGTTACAAATTGTTTTCATGTACAAATGAGTCAAGAATGATGCTAGAAGTTCTTTCAAGTTGTTTCCAACTATAAACGAGTCAAGAATGAGCCTATAAGTTGTTTTCAAGTTCAAACGAGTCAAGAATGAAGCTATAATTTGTTTTCAAGTTAAAACGAGTCAAGAACGAAGCCTCAAATTATTACGAATTGTTTTCATGTTTAAATGAGTAAAGATTGATCCTACGAGTTTTTACAAGTTATTTCCATGTACAAACGAGTCAAGAATGAAGCTATAAGTGGCGTTCAAGTTCAAACAAGTTAAGAATGAAGCCTTATATTGTTACAAATTGTTTTCATGTACGAATGAGTCAAAAATGATGCTGAAGTTCTTTCAAGTTGTTTCCAAGTATAAACGAGTCAAGAATGATCCTATAAGTTGTTTTCAAGTTCAAATGAGTCAAGAATGAAGCTATAATTTGTTTTCAAGTTCAAACGAGTCAAGAACGAAGCCTCAAATTATTACGAATTATTTTCATGTTCAAATGAGTGAAGATTGATCCTACGAGTTTTTACAAGTTATTTACATGTACAAACGAGTCAAGAATGAAGCTATAAGTGGCTTTCAAGTTCAAACAAGTTAAGAATGAAGCCTTATATTGTTACAAATTGTCTTCATGTACAAATGAGTCAAGAACGATCCTAGAAGTTCTTTCAAGTTGTTTCCATGTATAAACGAGTCAAGAATGAAGCTATAAGTTGTTTTCAAGTTCAAACGAGTCAAGAATGAAGCTATAAGTGTCTTTCAAGTTCAATCGAGTTAAGAATGAAGCCTTATATTGTTACAAATTGTTTTCATGTACAAATGAGTCAAGAATGATGCTTGAAGTTCTTTCAAGTTGTTTCCATGTATAAACGAGTCATGAATGAAGCTATAAGTTGTTTTCAAGTTCAAACGAGTCAAGAATAAAGCTATAAGTGGCTTTCATGTTCAAACGAGTTAAGAATGAAGTCTTATATTGTTACAAATTGTTTTCATGTACAAATGAGTCAAGAATGATGCTACAAGTTCTTTCAAGTTGTTTCCATTTATAAACGAGTCATGAATGAAGCTATAAGTTGTTTTCAAGTTCAAACGAGTCAAGAATAAAGCTATAAGTGGCTTTCATGTTCAAACGAGTTAAGAATGAAGTCTTATATTGTTACAAATTGTTTTCATGTACAAATGAGTCAAGAATGATGCTACAAGTTCTTTCAAGTTGTTTCCATTTATAAACGAGTCAAGAATGAAGCTATAAGTTGTTTTCAAGTTCAAACGAGTCAAGAATAAAGCTATAAGTGGCTTTCATGTTCAAACGGGTTAAGAATGAAGTCTTATATTGTTACAAATTGTTTTCATGTACAAATGAGTCAAGAATGATGCTAGAAGTTCTTTCAAGTTGTTTCCAACTATAAACGAGTCAAGAATGAGCCTATAAGTTGTTTTCAAGTTCAAACGAGTCAAGAATGAAGCTATAATTTGTTTTCAAGTTAAAACGAGTCAAGAACGAAGCCTCAAATTATTACGAATTGTTTTCATGTTTAAATGAGTAAAGATTGATCCTACGAGTTTTTACAAGTTATTTCCATGTACAAACGAGTCAAGAATGAAGCTATAAGTGGCGTTCAAGTTCAAACAAGTTAAGAATGAAGCCTTATATTGTTACAAATTGTTTTCATGTACGAATGAGTCAAAAATGATGCTGAAGTTCTTTCAAGTTGTTTCCAAGTATAAACGAGTCAAGAATGATCCTATAAGTTGTTTTCAAGTTCAAATGAGTCAAGAATGAAGCTATAATTTGTTTTCAAGTTCAAACGAGTCAAGAACGAAGCCTCAAATTATTACGAATTATTTTCATGTTCAAATGAGTGAAGATTGATCCTACGAGTTTTTACAAGTTATTTACATGTACAAACGAGTCAAGAATGAAGCTATAAGTGGCTTTCAAGTTCAAACAAGTTAAGAATGAAGCCTTATATTGTTACAAATTGTCTTCATGTACAAATGAGTCAAGAACGATCCTAGAAGTTCTTTCAAGTTGTTTCCATGTATAAACGAGTCAAGAATGAAGCTATAAGTTGTTTTCAAGTTCAAACGAGTCAAGAATGAAGCTATAAGTGTCTTTCAAGTTCAATCGAGTTAAGAATGAAGCCTTATATTGTTACAAATTGTTTTCATGTACAAATGAGTCAAGAATGATGCTTGAAGTTCTTTCAAGTTGTTTCCATGTATAAACGAGTTAAGAATGAAGCTATAAGTTGTTTTCAAGTTCAAACGAGTCAAGAATGAAGCTATAAGTGTCTTTCAAGTTCAATCGAGTTAAGAATGAAGTCTTATATTGTTACAAATTGTTTTCATGTACAAATGAGTCAAGAATGATGCTTGAAGTTCTTTCAAGTTGTTTCCATGTATAAACGAGTTAAGAATGAAGCTATAAGTTGTTTTCAAGTTCAAACGAGTCAAGAATAAAGCTATAAGTGGCTTTCAAGTTCAAACCAGTTAAGAATGAAGCCTTATATTGTTACAAATTGTTTTCATGTACAAATGAGTCAAGAATGATGCTAGAAGTTCTTTCAAGTTGTTTCCAAGTATAAACGAGTCAAGAATGATCCTATAAGTTGTTTTCAAGTTCAAATGAGTCAAGAATGAAGCTATAATTTGTTTTCAAGTTCAAACGAGTCAAGAACGAAGCCTCAAATTATTACGAATTATTTTCATGTTCAAATGAGTGAAGATTGATCCTACGAGTTTTTACAAGTTATTTACATGTACAAACGAGTCAAGAATGAAGCTATAAGTGGCTTTCAAGTTCAAACAAGTTAAGAATGAAGCCTTATATTGTTACAAATTGTTTTCATGTACAAATGAGTCAAGAACGATGCTACAAGTTCTTTCAAGTTGTTTCCATTTATAAACGAGTCAAGAATGAAGCTATAAGTTGTTTTCAAGTTCAAACGAGTCAAGAATAAAGCTATAAGTGGCTTTCATGTTCAAACGGGTTAAGAATGAAGTCTTATATTGTTACAAATTGTTTTCATGTACAAATGAGTCAAGAATGATGCTAGAAGTTCTTTCAAGTTGTTTCCAAGTATAAACGAGTCAAGAATGATCCTATAAGTTGTTTTCAAGTTCAAACGAGTCAAGAATGAAGCTATAATTTGTTTTCAAGTTAAAACGAGTCAAGAACGAAGCCTCAAATTATTACGAATTGTTTTCATGTTTAAATGAGTAAAGATTGATCCTACGAGTTTTTACAAGTTATTTCCATGTACAAACGGGTCAAGAATGAAGCTATAAGTGGCTTTCAAGTTCAAACGAGTTAAGAATGAAGCCTTAAATTGTTACAAATTGTTTTCATGTACAAATGAGTCAAGAATGATGCTAGAAGTTCTTTCAAGCTGTTTCCAAGTATAAACGAGTCAAGAATGATCCTATAAGTTGTTTTCAAGTTCAAACGAGTCAAGAATAAAGCTATAATTTGTTTTCAAGTTAAAACGAGTCAAGAACGAAGCCGCAAATTATTACGAATTGTTTTCATGTTCAAATGAGTAAAGATTGATCCTACGAGTTTTTACAAGTTATTTCCATGTACAAACGGGTCAAGAATGAAGCTATAAGTGGCTTTCAAGTTCAAACCAGTTAAAAATGAAGCCTTATATTGTTACAAATTGTTTTCATGTACAAATGAGTCAAGAATGATGCTTGAAGTTCTTTCAAGTTGTTTCCATGTATAAACGAGTTAAGAATGAAGCTATAAGTTGTTTTCAAGTTCAAACGAGTCAAGAATAAAGTTATAAGTGGCTTTCAAGTTCAAACCAGTTAAGAATGAAGCCTTATATTGTTACAAATTGTTTTCATGTACAAATGAGTCAAGAATGATGCTAGAAGTTCTTTCAAGCTGTTTCCAAGTATAAACGAGTCAAGAATGATCCTATAAGGTTTTTTCAAGTTCAAACGAGTCAAGAATAAAGCTATAATTTGTTTTCAAGTTAAAACGAGTCAAGAACGAAGCCGCAAATTATTACGAATTGTTTTCATGTTCAAATGAGTAAAGATTGATCCTACGAGTTTTTTCAAGTTATTTCCATGTACAAACGGGTCAAGAATGAAGCTATAAGTGGCTTTCAAGTTCAAACCAGTTAAAAATGAAGTCTTATATTGTTACAAATTGTTTTCATGTACAAATGAGTCAAGAATGATGCTTGAAGTTCTTTCAAGTTGTTTCCATGTATAAACGAGTTAAGAATGAAGCTATAAGTTGTTTTCAAGTTCAAACGAGTCAAGAATAAAGCTATAAGTGGCTTTCAAGTTCAAACCAGTTAAGAATGAAGCCTTATATTGTTACAAATTGTTTTCATGTACAAATGAGTCAAGAATGATGCTAGAAGTTCTTTCAAGCTGTTTCCAAGTATAAACGAGTCAAGAATGATCCTATAAGTTGTTTTCAAGTTCAAACGAGTCAAGAATGAAGCTATAATTTGTTTTCAAGTTCAAACGAGTCAAGAACGAAGCCTCAAATTATTACGAATTGTTTTCATGTTCAAATGAGTGAAGATTGATCCTACGAGTTTTTACAAATTATTTCCATGTACAAACGAGTCAAGAATGAAGCTATAAGTGGCGTTCAAGTTCAAACAAGTTAAGAATGAAGCCTTATATTGTTACAAATTGTTTTCATGTACAAATGAGTCAAGAATGATGCTAGAAGTTCTTTCAAGTTGTTTCCATGTATAAACGAGTCAAGAATGAAGCTATAAGTTGTTTTCAAGTTCAAACGAGTCAAGAATGAAGCTATAAGTGGCTTTCAAGTTCAATCGGGTTAAGAATGAAGCCTTAAATTGTTACAAATTGTTTTCATGTACAAATGACTCAAGACTGATGCTACAAGTTCTTTCAAGTTGTTTCCATTTATAAACGAGTCATGAATGAAGCTATAAGTTGTTTTCAAGTTCAAACGAGTCAAGAATAAAGCTATAAGTGGCTTTCATGTTCAAACGAGTTAAGAATGAAGTCTTATATTGTTACAAATTGTTTTCATGTACAAATGAGTCAAGAATGATGCTACAAGTTCTTTCAAGTTGTTTCCATTTATAAACGAGTCATGAATGAAGCTATAAGTTGTTTTCAAGTTCAAACGAGTCAAGAATAAAGCTATAAGTGGCTTTCATGTTCAAACGAGTTAAGAATGAAGTCTTATATTGTTACAAATTGTTTTCATGTACAAATGAGTCAAGAATGATGCTACAAGTTCTTTCAAGTTGTTTCCATTTATAAACGAGTCAAGAATGAAGCTATAAGTTGTTTTCAAGTTCAAACGAGTCAAGAATAAAGCTATAAGTGGCTTTCATGTTCAAACGGGTTAAGAATGAAGTCTTATATTGTTACAAATTGTTTTCATGTACAAATGAGTCAAGAATGATGCTAGAAGTTCTTTCAAGTTGTTTCCAACTATAAACGAGTCAAGAATGAGCCTATAAGTTGTTTTCAAGTTCAAACGAGTCAAGAATGAAGCTATAATTTGTTTTCAAGTTAAAACGAGTCAAGAACGAAGCCTCAAATTATTACGAATTGTTTTCATGTTTAAATGAGTAAAGATTGATCCTACGAGTTTTTACAAGTTATTTCCATGTACAAACGAGTCAAGAATGAAGCTATAAGTGGCGTTCAAGTTCAAACAAGTTAAGAATGAAGCCTTATATTGTTACAAATTGTTTTCATGTACGAATGAGTCAAAAATGATGCTGAAGTTCTTTCAAGTTGTTTCCAAGTATAAACGAGTCAAGAATGATCCTATAAGTTGTTTTCAAGTTCAAATGAGTCAAGAATGAAGCTATAATTTGTTTTCAAGTTCAAACGAGTCAAGAACGAAGCCTCAAATTATTACGAATTATTTTCATGTTCAAATGAGTGAAGATTGATCCTACGAGTTTTTACAAGTTATTTACATGTACAAACGAGTCAAGAATGAAGCTATAAGTGGCTTTCAAGTTCAAACAAGTTAAGAATGAAGCCTTATATTGTTACAAATTGTCTTCATGTACAAATGAGTCAAGAACGATCCTAGAAGTTCTTTCAAGTTGTTTCCATGTATAAACGAGTCAAGAATGAAGCTATAAGTTGTTTTCAAGTTCAAACGAGTCAAGAATGAAGCTATAAGTGTCTTTCAAGTTCAATCGAGTTAAGAATGAAGCCTTATATTGTTACAAATTGTTTTCATGTACAAATGAGTCAAGAATGATGCTTGAAGTTCTTTCAAGTTGTTTCCATGTATAAACGAGTCATGAATGAAGCTATAAGTTGTTTTCAAGTTCAAACGAGTCAAGAATAAAGCTATAAGTGGCTTTCATGTTCAAACGAGTTAAGAATGAAGTCTTATATTGTTACAAATTGTTTTCATGTACAAATGAGTCAAGAATGATGCTACAAGTTCTTTCAAGTTGTTTCCATTTATAAACGAGTCATGAATGAAGCTATAAGTTGTTTTCAAGTTCAAACGAGTCAAGAATAAAGCTATAAGTGGCTTTCATGTTCAAACGAGTTAAGAATGAAGTCTTATATTGTTACAAATTGTTTTCATGTACAAATGAGTCAAGAATGATGCTACAAGTTCTTTCAAGTTGTTTCCATTTATAAACGAGTCAAGAATGAAGCTATAAGTTGTTTTCAAGTTCAAACGAGTCAAGAATAAAGCTATAAGTGGCTTTCATGTTCAAACGGGTTAAGAATGAAGTCTTATATTGTTACAAATTGTTTTCATGTACAAATGAGTCAAGAATGATGCTAGAAGTTCTTTCAAGTTGTTTCCAACTATAAACGAGTCAAGAATGAGCCTATAAGTTGTTTTCAAGTTCAAACGAGTCAAGAATGAAGCTATAATTTGTTTTCAAGTTAAAACGAGTCAAGAACGAAGCCTCAAATTATTACGAATTGTTTTCATGTTTAAATGAGTAAAGATTGATCCTACGAGTTTTTACAAGTTATTTCCATGTACAAACGAGTCAAGAATGAAGCTATAAGTGGCGTTCAAGTTCAAACAAGTTAAGAATGAAGCCTTATATTGTTACAAATTGTTTTCATGTACGAATGAGTCAAAAATGATGCTGAAGTTCTTTCAAGTTGTTTCCAAGTATAAACGAGTCAAGAATGATCCTATAAGTTGTTTTCAAGTTCAAATGAGTCAAGAATGAAGCTATAATTTGTTTTCAAGTTCAAACGAGTCAAGAACGAAGCCTCAAATTATTACGAATTATTTTCATGTTCAAATGAGTGAAGATTGATCCTACGAGTTTTTACAAGTTATTTACATGTACAAACGAGTCAAGAATGAAGCTATAAGTGGCTTTCAAGTTCAAACAAGTTAAGAATGAAGCCTTATATTGTTACAAATTGTCTTCATGTACAAATGAGTCAAGAACGATCCTAGAAGTTCTTTCAAGTTGTTTCCATGTATAAACGAGTCAAGAATGAAGCTATAAGTTGTTTTCAAGTTCAAACGAGTCAAGAATGAAGCTATAAGTGTCTTTCAAGTTCAATCGAGTTAAGAATGAAGCCTTATATTGTTACAAATTGTTTTCATGTACAAATGAGTCAAGAATGATGCTTGAAGTTCTTTCAAGTTGTTTCCATGTATGAACGAGTTAAGAATGAAGCTATAAGTTGTTTTCAAGTTCAAACGAGTCAAGAATGAAGCTATAAGTGTCTTTCAAGTTCAATCGAGTTAAGAATGAAGTCTTATATTGTTACAAATTGTTTTCATGTACAAATGAGTCAAGAATGATGCTTGAAGTTCTTTCAAGTTGTTTCCATGTATAAACGAGTTAAGAATGAAGCTATAAGTTGTTTTCAAGTTCAAACGAGTCAAGAATAAAGCTATAAGTGGCTTTCAAGTTCAAACCAGTTAAGAATGAAGCCTTATATTGTTACAAATTGTTTTCATGTACAAATGAGTCAAGAATGATGCTAGAAGTTCTTTCAAGTTGTTTCCAAGTATAAACGAGTCAAGAATGATCCTATAAGTTGTTTTCAAGTTCAAATGAGTCAAGAATGAAGCTATAATTTGTTTTCAAGTTCAAACGAGTCAAGAACGAAGCCTCAAATTATTACGAATTATTTTCATGTTCAAATGAGTGAAGATTGATCCTACGAGTTTTTACAAGTTATTTACATGTACAAACGAGTCAAGAATGAAGCTATAAGTGGCTTTCAAGTTCAAACAAGTTAAGAATGAAGCCTTATATTGTTACAAATTGTTTTCATGTACAAATGAGTCAAGAACGATGCTAGAAGTTCTTTCAAGTTGTTTCCACGTATAAACGAGTCAAGAATGAAGCTATAAGTTGTTTTCAAGTTCAAACGAGTCAAGAATGAAGCTATAAGTGTCTTTCAAGTTCAATCGAGTTAAGAATGAAGCCTTATATTGTTACAAATTGTTTTCATGTACAAATGAGTCAAGAATGATGCTTGAAGTTCTTTCAAGTTGTTTCCATGTATAAACGAGTTAAGAATGAAGCTATAAGTTGTTTTCAAGTTCAAACGAGTCAAGAATAAAGCTATAAGTGGCTTTCAAGTTCAAACCAGTTAAGAATGAAGCCTTATATTGTTACAAATTGTTTTCATGTACAAATGAGTCAAGAATGATGCTAGAAGTTCTTTCAAGTTGTTTCCAAGTATAAACGAGTCAAGAATGATTCTATAAGTTGTTTTCAAGTTCAAACGAGTCAAGAATGAAGCTATAATTTGTTTTCAAGTTCAAACGAGTCAAGAACGAAGCCTCAAATTATTACGAATTATTTTCATGTTCAAATGAGTGAAGATTGATCCTACGAGTTTTTACAAGTTATTTACATGTACAAACGAGTCAAGAATGAAGCTATAAGTGGCTTTCAAGTTCAAACAAGTTAAGAATGAAGCCTTATATTGTTACAAATTGTTTTCATGTACAAATGAGTCAAGAATGATGCTAGAAGTTCTTTCAAGTTGTTTCCATGTATAAACGAGTCAAGAATGAAGCTATAAGTTGTTTTCAAGTTCAAACGAGTCAAGAATGAAGCTATAAGTGTCTTTCAAGTTCAATCGAGTTAAGAATGAAGTCTTATATTGTTACAAATTGTTTTCATGTACAAATGAGTCAAGAATGATGCTAGAAGTTCTTTCAAGTTGTTTCCAAGTATAAACGAGTCAAGAATGATCCTATAAGTTGTTTTCAAGTTCAAACGAGTCAAGAATGAAGCTATAATTTGTTTTCAAGTTAAACCGAGTCAAGAACGAAGCCTCAAATTATTACGAATTGTTTTCATGTTTAAATGAGTAAAGATTGATCCTACGAGTTTTTACAAGTTATTTCCATGTACAAACGGGTCAAGAATGAAGCTATAAGTGGCTTTCAAGTTCAAACCAGTTAAAAATGAAGCCTTATATTGTTACAAATTGTTTTCATGTACAAATGAGTCAAGAATGATGCTAGAAGTTCTTTCAAGCTGTTTCCAAGTATAAACGAGTCAAGAATGATCCTATAAGTTGTTTTCAAGTTCAAACGAGTCAAGAATAAAGCTATAATTTGTTTTCAAGTTAAAACGAGTCAAGAACGAAGCCGCAAATTATTACGAATTGTTTTCATGTTCAAATGAGTAAAGATTGATCCTACGAGTTTTTACAAGTTATTTCCATGTACAAACGGGTCAAGAATGAAGCTATAAGTGGCTTTCAAGTTCAAACCAGTTAAAAATGAAGCCTTATATTGTTACAAATTGTTTTCATGTACAAATGAGTCAAGAATGATGCTTGAAGTTCTTTCAAGTTGTTTCCATGTATAAACGAGTTAAGAATGAAGCTATAAGTTGTTTTCAAGTTCAAACGAGTCAAGAATAAAGTTATAAGTGGCTTTCAAGTTCAAACCAGTTAAGAATGAAGCCTTATATTGTTACAAATTGTTTTCATGTACAAATGAGTCAAGAATGATGCTAGAAGTTCTTTCAAGCTGTTTCCAAGTATAAACGAGTCAAGAATGATCCTATAAGGTTTTTTCAAGTTCAAACGAGTCAAGAATAAAGCTATAATTTGTTTTCAAGTTAAAACGAGTCAAGAACGAAGCCGCAAATTATTACGAATTGTTTTCATGTTCAAATGAGTAAAGATTGATCCTACGAGTTTTTACAAGTTATTTCCATGTACAAACGGGTCAAGAATGAAGCTATAAGTGGCTTTCAAGTTCAAACCAGTTAAAAATGAAGCCTTATACTGTTACAAATTGTTTTCATGTACAAATGAGTCAAGAATGATGCTTGAAGTTCTTTCAAGTTGTTTCCATGTATAAACGAGTTAAGAATGAAGCTATAAGTTGTTTTCAAGTTCAAACGAGTCAAGAATAAAGCTATAAGTGGCTTTCAAGTTCAAACCAGTTAAGAATGAAGCCTTATATTGTTACAAATTGTTTTCATGTACAAATGAGTCAAGAATGATGCTAGAAGTTCTTTCAAGCTGTTTCCAAGTATAAACGAGTCAAGAATGATCCTATAAGTTGTTTTCAAGTTCAAACGAGTCAAGAATGAAGCTATAATTTGTTTTCAAGTTCAAACGAGTCAAGAACGAAGCCTCAAATTATTACGAATTGTTTTCATGTTCAAATGAGTGAAGATTGATCCTACGAGTTTTCACAAGTTATTTCCATGTACAAACGAGTCAAGAATGAAGCTATAAGTGGCTTTCATGTTCAAACGGGTTAAGAATGAAGTCTTATATTGTTACAAATTGTTTTCATGTACAAATGAGTCAAGAATGATGCTAGAAGTTCTTTCAAGTTGTTTCCAAGTATAAACGAGTCAAGAATGATCCTATAAGTTGTTTTCAAGTTCAAACGAGTCAAGAATGAAGCTATAATTTGTTTTCAAGTTCAAACGAGTCAAGAACGAAGCCTCAAATTATTACGAATTGTTTTCATGTTCAAATGAGTGAAGATTGATCCTATGAGTTTTCACAAGTTATTTCCATGTACAAACGAGTCAAGAATGAAGCTATAAGTGGCTTTCATGTTCAAACGGGTTAAGAATGAAGTCTTATATTGTTACAAATTGTTTTCATGTACAAATGAGTCAAGAATGATGCTAGAAGTTCTTTCAAGTTGTTTCCAAGTATAAACGAGTCAAGAATGATCCTATAAGTTGTTTTCAAGTTCAAACGAGTCAAGAATGAAGCTATAATTTGTTTTCAAGTTCAAACGAGTCAAGAACGAAGCCTCAAATTATTACGAATTGTTTTCATGTTCAAATGAGTGAAGATTGATCCTACGAGTTTTTACAAATTATTTCCATGTACAAACGAGTCAAGAATGAAGCTATAAGTGGCGTTCAAGTTCAAACAAGTTAAGAATGAAGCCTTATATTGTTACAAATTGTTTTCATGTACAAATGAGTCAAGAATGATGCTAGAAGTTCTTTCAAGTTGTTTCCATGTATAAACGAGTCAAGAATGAAGCTATAAGTTGTTTTCAAGTTCAAACGAGTCAAGAATGAAGCTATAAGTGGCTTTCAAGTTCAATCGAGTTAAGAATGAAGCCTTAAATTGTTACAAATTGTTTTCATGTACAAATGAGTCAAGACTGATGCTACAAGTTCTTTCAAGTTGTTTCCATTTATAAACGAGTCATGAATGAAGCTATAAGTTGTTTTCAAGTTCAAACGAGTCAAGAATAAAGCTATAAGTGGCTTTCATGTTCAAACGAGTTAAGAATGAAGTCTTATATTGTTACAAATTGTTTTCATGTACAAATGAGTCAAGAATGATGCTACAAGTTCTTTCAAGTTGTTTCCATTTATAAACGAGTCATGAATGAAGCTATAAGTTGTTTTCAAGTTCAAACGAGTCAAGAATAAAGCTATAAGTGGCTTTCATGTTCAAACGAGTTAAGAATGAAGTCTTATATTGTTACAAATTGTTTTCATGTACAAATGAGTCAAGAATGATGCTACAAGTTCTTTCAAGTTGTTTCCATTTATAAACGAGTCAAGAATGAAGCTATAAGTTGTTTTGAAGTTCAAACGAGTCAAGAATAAAGCTCTAAGTGGCTTTCATGTTCAAACGGGTTAAGAATGAAGTCTTATATTGTTACAAATTGTTTTCATGTACAAATGAGTCAAGAATGATGCTAGAAGTTCTTTCAAGTTGTTTCCAAGTATAAACGAGTCAAGAATGATCCTATAAGTTGTTTTCAAGTTCAAACGAGTCAAGAATGAAGCTATAATTTGTTTTCAAGTTAAAACGAGTCAAGAACGAAGCCTCAAATTATTACGAATTGTTTTCATGTTTAAATGAGTAAAGATTGATCCTACGAGTTTTTACAAGTTATTTCCATGTACAAACGAGTCAAGAATGAAGCTATAAGTGGCGTTCAAGTTCAAACAAGTTAAGAATGAAGCCTTATATTGTTACAAATTGTTTTCATGTACGAATGAGTCAAAAATGATGCTAGAAGTTCTTTCAAGTTGTTTCCAAGTATAAACGAGTCAAGAATGATCCTATAAGTTGTTTTCAAGTTCAAATGAGTCAAGAATGAAGCTATAATTTGTTTTCAAGTTCAAACGAGTCAAGAACGAAGCCTCAAATTATTACGAATTATTTTCATGTTCAAATGAGTGAAGATTGATCCTACGAGTTTTTACAAGTTATTTACATGTACAAACGAGTCAAGAATGAAGCTATAAGTGGCTTTCAAGTTCAAACAAGTTAAGAATGAAGCCTTATATTGTTACAAATTGTCTTCATGTACAAATGAGTCAAGAACGATCCTAGAAGTTCTTTCAAGTTGTTTCCATGTATAAACGAGTCAAGAATGAAGCTATAAGTTGTTTTCAAGTTCAAACGAGTCAAGAATGAAGCTATAAGTGTCTTTCAAGTTCAATCGAGTTAAGAATGAAGCCTTATATTGTTACAAATTGTTTTCATGTACAAATGAGTCAAGAATGATGCTTGAAGTTCTTTCAAGTTGTTTCCATGTATAAACGAGTTAAGAATGAAGCTATAAGTTGTTTTCAAGTTCAAACGAGTCAAGAATGAAGCTATAAGTGTCTTTCAAGTTCAATCGAGTTAAGAATGAAGCCTTATATTGTTACAAATTGTTTTCATGTACAAATGAGTCAAGAATGATGCTAGAAGTTCTTTCAAGTTGTTTCCATGTATAAACGAGTCAAGAATGAAGCTATAAGTTGTTTTCAAGTTCAAACGAGTCAAGAATGAAGCTATAAGTGTCTTTCAAGTTCAATCGAGTTAAGAATGAAGTCTTATATTGTTACAAATTGTTTTCATGTACAAATGAGTCAAGAATGATGCTAGAAGTTCTTTCATGTTGTTTCCAAGTATAAACGAGTCAAGAATGATCCTATAAGTTGTTTTCAAGTTCAAACGAGTCAAGAATGAAGCTATAATTTGTTTTCAAGTTAAACCGAGTCAAGAACGAAGCCTCAAATTATTACGAATTGTTTTCATGTTTAAATGAGTAAAGATTGATCCTACGAGTTTTTACAAGTTATTTCCATGTACAAACGGGTCAAGAATGAAGCTATAAGTGGCTTTCAAGTTCAAACCAGTTAAAAATGAAGCCTTATATTGTTACAAATTGTTTTCATGTACAAATGAGTCAAGAATGATGCTAGAAGTTCTTTCAAGCTGTTTCCAAGTATAAACGAGTCAAGAATGATCCTATAAGTTGTTTTCAAGTTCAAACGAGTCAAGAATAAAGCTATAATTTGTTTTCAAGTTAAAACGAGTCAAGAACGAAGCCGCAAATTATTACGAATTGTTTTCATGTTCAAATGAGTAAAGATTGATCCTACGAGTTTTTACAAGTTATTTCCATGTACAAACGGGTCAAGAATGAAGCTATAAGTGGCTTTCAAGTTCAAACCAGTTAAAAATGAAGCCTTATATTGTTACAAATTGTTTTCATGTACAAATGAGTCAAGAATGATGCTTGAAGTTCTTTCAAGTTGTTTCCATGTATAAACGAGTTAAGAATGAAGCTATAAGTTGTTTTCAAGTTCAAACGAGTCAAGAATAAAGTTATAAGTGGCTTTCAAGTTCAAACCAGTTAAGAATGAAGCCTTATATTGTTACAAATTGTTTTCATGTACAAATGAGTCAAGAATGATGCTAGAAGTTCTTTCAAGCTGTTTCCAAGTATAAACGAGTCAAGAATGATCCTATAAGGTTTTTTCAAGTTCAAACGAGTCAAGAATAAAGCTATAATTTGTTTTCAAGTTAAAACGAGTCAAGAACGAAGCCGCAAATTATTACGAATTGTTTTCATGTTCAAATGAGTAAAGATTGATCCTACGAGTTTTTACAAGTTATTTCCATGTACAAACGGGTCAAGAATGAAGCTATAAGTGGCTTTCAAGTTCAAACCAGTTAAAAATGAAGCCTTATATTGTTACAAATTGTTTTCATGTACAAATGAGTCAAGAATGATGCTTGAAGTTCTTTCAAGTTGTTTCCATGTATAAACGAGTTAAGAATGAAACTATAAGTTGTTTTCAAGTTCAAACGAGTCAAGAATAAAGCTATAAGTGGCTTTCAAGTTCAAACCAGTTAAGAATGAAGCCTTATATTGTTACAAATTGTTTTCATGTACAAATGAGTCAAGAATGATGCTAGAAGTTCTTTCAAGCTGTTTCCAAGTATAAACGAGTCAAGAATGATCCTATAAGTTGTTTTCAAGTTCAAACGAGTCAAGAATGAAGCTATAATTTGTTTTCAAGTTCAAACGAGTCAAGAACGAAGCCTCAAATTATTACGAATTGTTTTCATGTTCAAATGAGTGAAGATTGATCCTACGAGTTTTCACAAGTTATTTCCATGTACAAACGAGTCAAGAATGAAGCTATAAGTGGCTTTCATGTTCAAACGGGTTAAGAATGAAGTCTTATATTGTTACAAATTGTTTTCATGTACAAATGAGTCAAGAATGATGCTAGAAGTTCTTTCAAGTTGTTTCCAAGTATAAACGAGTCAAGAATGATCCTATAAGTTGTTTTCAAGTTCAAACGAGTCAAGCATGAAGCTATAATTTGTTTTCAAGTTCAAACGAGTCAAGAACGAAGCCTCAAATTATTACGAATTGTTTTCATGTTCAAATGAGTGAAGATTGATCCTATGAGTTTTCACAAGTTATTTCCATGTACAAACGAGTCAAGAATGAAGCTATAAGTGGCTTTCATGTTCAAACGGGTTAAGAATGAAGTCTTATATTGTTACAAATTGTTTTCATGTACAAATGAGTCAAGAATGATGCTAGAAGTTCTTTCAAGTTGTTTCCAAGTATAAACGAGTCAAGAATGATCCTATAAGTTGTTTTCAAGTTCAAACGAGTCAAGAATGAAGCTATAATTTGTTTTCAAGTTCAAACGAGTCAAGAACGAAGCCTCAAATTATTACGAATTGTTTTCATGTTCAAATGAGTGAAGATTGATCCTACGAGTTTTTACAAATTATTTCCATGTACAAACGAGTCAAGAATGAAGCTATAAGTGGCGTTCAAGTTCAAACAAGTTAAGAATGAAGCCTTATATTGTTACAAATTGTTTTCATGTACAAATGAGTCAAGAATGATGCTAGAAGTTCTTTCAAGTTGTTTCCATGTATAAACGAGTCAAGAATGAAGCTATAAGTTGTTTTCAAGTTCAAACGAGTCAAGAATGAAGCTATAAGTGGCTTTCAAGTTCAATCGAGTTAAGAATGAAGCCTTAAATTGTTACAAATTGTTTTCATGTACAAATGAGTCAAGACTGATGCTACAAGTTCTTTCAAGTTGTTTCCATTTATAAACGAGTCATGAATGAAGCTATAAGTTGTTTTCAAGTTCAAACGAGTCAAGAATAAAGCTATAAGTGGCTTTCATGTTCAAACGAGTTAAGAATGAAGTCTTATATTGTTACAAATTGTTTTCATGTACAAATGAGTCAAGAATGATGCTACAAGTTCTTTCAAGTTGTTTCCATTTATAAACGAGTCATGAATGAAGCTATAAGTTGTTTTCAAGTTCAAACGAGTCAAGAATAAAGCTATAAGTGGCTTTCATGTTCAAACGAGTTAAGAATGAAGTCTTATATTGTTACAAATTGTTTTCATGTACAAATGAGTCAAGAATGATGCTACAAGTTCTTTCAAGTTGTTTCCATTTATAAACGAGTCAAGAATGAAGCTATAAGTTGTTTTGAAGTTCAAACGAGTCAAGAATAAAGCTATAAGTGGCTTTCATGTTCAAACGGGTTAAGAATGAAGTCTTATATTGTTACAAATTGTTTTCATGTACAAATGAGTCAAGAATGATGCTAGAAGTTCTTTCAAGTTGTTTCCAAGTATAAACGAGTCAAGAATGATCCTATAAGTTGTTTTCAAGTTCAAACGAGTCAAGAATGAAGCTATAATTTGTTTTCAAGTTAAAACGAGTCAAGAACGAAGCCTCAAATTATTACGAATTGTTTTCATGTTTAAATGAGTAAAGATTGATCCTACGAGTTTTTACAAGTTATTTCCATGTACAAACGAGTCAAGAATGAAGCTATAAGTGGCGTTCAAGTTCAAACAAGTTAAGAATGAAGCCTTATATTGTTACAAATTGTTTTCATGTACGAATGAGTCAAAAATGATGCTAGAAGTTCTTTCAAGTTGTTTCCAAGTATAAACGAGTCAAGAATGATCCTATAAGTTGTTTTCAAGTTCAAATGAGTCAAGAATGAAGCTATAATTTGTTTTCAAGTTCAAACGAGTCAAGAACGAAGCCTCAAATTATTACGAATTATTTTCATGTTCAAATGAGTGAAGATTGATCCTACGAGTTTTTACAAGTTATTTACATGTACAAACGAGTCAAGAATGAAGCTATAAGTGGCTTTCAAGTTCAAACAAGTTAAGAATGAAGCCTTATATTGTTACAAATTGTCTTCATGTACAAATGAGTCAAGAACGATCCTAGAAGTTCTTTCAAGTTGTTTCCATGTATAAACGAGTCAAGAATGAAGCTATAAGTTGTTTTCAAGTTCAAACGAGTCAAGAATGAAGCTATAAGTGTCTTTCAAGTTCAATCGAGTTACGAATGAAGCCTTATATTGTTACAAATTGTTTTCATGTACAAATGAGTCAAGAATGATGCTTGAAGTTCTTTCAGGTTGTTTCCATGTATAAACGAGTTAAGAATGAAGCTATAAGTTGTTTTCAAGTTCAAACGAGTCAAGAATGAAGCTATAAGTGTCTTTCAAGTTCAATCGAGTTAAGAATGAAACCTTATATTGTTACAAATTGTTTTCATGTACAAATGAGTCAAGAATGATGCTTGAAGTTCTTTCAAGTTGTTTCCATGTATAAACGAGTTAAGAATGAAGCTATAAGTTGTTTTCAAGTTCAAACGAGTCAAGAATGAAGCTATAAGTGTCTTTCAAGTTCAATCGAGTTAAGAATGAAGCCTTATATTGTTACAAATTGTTTTCATGTACAAATGAGTCAAGAATGATGCTTGAAGTTCTTTCAAGTTGTTTCCATGTATAAACGAGTTAAGAATGAAGCTATAAGTTGTTTTCAAGTTCAAACGAGTCAAGAATAAAGCTATAAGTGGCTTTCAAGTTCAAACCAGTTAAGAATGAAGCCTTATATTGTTACAAATTGTTTTCATGTACAAATGAGTCAAGAATGATGCTAGAAGTTCTTTCAAGTTGTTTCCAAGTATAAACGAGTCAAGAATGATCCTATAAGTTGTTTTCAAGTTCAAATGAGTCAAGAATGAAGCTATAATTTGTTTTCAAGTTCAAACGAGTCAAGAACGAAGCCTCAAATTATTACGAATTATTTTCATGTTCAAATGAGTGAAGATTGATCCTACGAGTTTTTACAAGTTATTTACATGTACAAACGAGTCAAGAATGAAGCTATAAGTGGCTTTCAAGTTCAAACAAGTTAAGAATGAAGCCTTATATTGTTACAAATTGTTTTCATGTACAAATGAGTCAAGAACGATGCTAGAAGTTCTTTCAAGTTGTTTCCATGTATAAACGAGTCAAGAATGAAGCTATAAGTTGTTTTCAAGTTCAAACGAGTCAAGAATGAAGCTATAAGTGTCTTTCAAGTTCAATCGAGTTAAGAATGAAGCCTTATATTGTTACAAATTGTTTTCATGTACAAATGAGTCAAGAATGATGCTTGAAGTTCTTTCAAGTTGTTTCCATGTATAAACGAGTTAAGAATGAAGCTATAAGTTGTTTTCAAGTTCAAACGAGTCAAGAATAAAGCTATAAGTGGCTTTCAAGTTCAAACCAGTTAAGAATGAAGCCTTATATTGTTACAAATTGTTTTCATGTACAAATGAGTCAAGAATGATGCTAGAAGTTCTTTCAAGTTGTTTCCAAGTATAAACGAGTCAAGAATGATTCTATAAGTTGTTTTCAAGTTCAAACGAGTCAAGAATGAAGCTATAATTTGTTTTCAAGTTCGAACGAGTCAAGAACGAAGCCTCAAATTATTACGAATTATTTTCATGTTCAAATGAGTGAAGATTGATCCTACGAGTTTTTACAAGTTATTTACATGTACAAACGAGTCAAGAATGAAGCTATAAGTGGCTTTCAAGTTCAAACAAGTTAAGAATGAAGCCTTATATTGTTACAAATTGTTTTCATGTACAAATGAGTCAAGAATGATGCTAGAAGTTCTTTCAAGTTGTTTCCATGTATAAACGAGTCAAGAATGAAGCTATAAGTTGTTTTCAAGTTCAAACGAGTCAAGAATGAAGCTATAAGTGTCTTTCAAGTTCAATCGAGTTAAGAATGAAGTCTTATATTGTTACAAATTGTTTTCATGTACAAATGAGTCAAGAATGATGCTAGAAGTTCTTTCAAGTTGTTTCCAAGTATAAACGAGTCAAGAATGATCCTATAAGTTGTTTTCAAGTTCAAACGAGTCAAGAATGAAGCTATAATTTGTTTTCAAGTTAAACCGAGTCAAGAACGAAGCCTCAAATTATTACGAATTGTTTTCATGTTTAAATGAGTAAAGATTGATCCTACGAGTTTTTACAAGTTATTTCCATGTACAAACGGTTCAAGAATGAAGCTATAAGTGGCTTTCAAGTTCAAACCAGTTAAAAATGAAGCCTTATATTGTTACAAATTGTTTTCATGTACAAATGAGTCAAGAATGATGCTAGAAGTTCTTTCAAGCTGTTTCCAAGTATAAACGAGTCAAGAATGATCCTATAAGTTGTTTTCAAGTTCAAACGAGTCAAGAATAAAGCTATAATTTGTTTTCAAGTTAAAACGAGTCAAGAACGAAGCCGCAAATTATTACGAATTGTTTTCATGTTCAAATGAGTAAAGATTGATCCTACGAGTTTTTACAAGTTATTTCCATGTACAAACGGGTCAAGAATGAAGCTATAAGTGGCTTTCAAGTTCAAACCAGTTAAAAATGAAGCCTTATATTGTTACAAATTGTTTTCATGTACAAATGAGTCAAGAATGATGCTAGAAGTTCTTTCAAGTTGTTTCCATGTATAAACGAGTCAAGAATGAAGCTATAAGTTGTTTTCAAGTTCAAACGAGTCAAGAATGAAGCTATAAGTGTCTTTCAAGTTCAATCGAGTTAAGAATGAAGTCTTATATTGTTACAAATTGTTTTCATGTACAAATGAGTCAAGAATGATGCTAGAAGTTCTTTCAAGTTGTTTCCAAGTATAAACGAGTCAAGAATGATCCTATAAGTTGTTTTCAAGTTCAAACGAGTCAAGAATGAAGATATAATTTTTTTCAAGTTAAACCGAGTCAAGAACGAAGCCTCAAATTATTACGAATTGTTTTCATGTTTAAATGAGTAAAGATTGATCCTACGAGTTTTTACAAGTTATTTCCATGTACAAACGGGTCAAGAATGAAGCTATAAGTGGCTTTCAAGTTCAAACCAGTTAAAAATGAAGCCTTATATTGTTACAAATTGTTTTCATGTACAAATGAGTCAAGAATGATGCTAGAAGTTCTTTCAAGCTGTTTCCAAGTATAAACGAGTCAAGAATGATCCTATAAGTTGTTTTCAAGTTCAAACGAGTCAAGAATAAAGTTATAATTTGTTTTCAAGTTCAAACGAGTCAAGAACGAAGCCTCAAATTATTACGAATTGTTTTCATGTTCAAATGAGTGAAGATTGATCCTACGAGTTTTTACAAGTTATTTCCATGTACAAACGGGTCAAGAATGAAGCTATAAGTGGCTTTCAAGTTCAAACCAGTTAAAAATGAACCCTTATATTGTTACAAATTGTTTTCATGTACAAATGAGTCAAGAATGATGCTTGAAGTTCTTTCAAGTTGTTTCCATGTATAAACGAGTTAAGAATGAAGCTATAAGTTGTTTTCAAGTTCAAACGAGTCAAGAATAAAGTTATAAGTGGCTTTCAAGTTCAAACCAGTTAAGAATGAAGCCTTATATTGTTACAAATTGTTTTCATGTACAAATGAGTCAAGAATGATGCTAGAAGTTCTTTCAAGCTGTTTCCAAGTATAAACGAGTCAAGAATGATCCTATAAGTTGTTTTCAAGTTCAAACGAGTCAAGAATGAAGCTATAATTTGTTTTCAAGTTCAAACGAGTCAAGAACGAAGCCTCAAATTATTACGAATTGTTTTCATGTTCAAATGAGTGAAGATTGATCCTACGAGTTTTCACAAGTTATTTCCATGTACAAACGAGTCAAGAATGAAGCTATAAGTGGCTTTCATGTTCAAACGGGTTAAGAATGAAGCCTTATATTGTTACAAATTGTTTTCATGTACAAATGAGTCAAGAATGATGCTAGAAGTTCTTTCAAGTTGTTTCCATGTATAAACGAGTCAAGAATGAAGCTATAAGTTGTTTTCAAGTTCAAACGAGTCAAGAATAAAGCTATAAGTGGCTTTCATGTTCAAACGAGTTAAGAATGAAGTCTTATATTGTTACAAATTGTTTTCATGTACAAATGAGTCAAGAATGATGCTACAAGTTCTTTCAAGTTGTTTCCATTTATAAACGAGTCAAGAATGAAGCTATAAGTTGTTTTGAAGTTCAAACGAGTCAAGAATAAAGCTATAAGTGGCTTTCATGTTCAAACGGGTTAAGAATGAAGTCTTATATTGTTACAAATTGTTTTCATGTACAAATGAGTCAAGAATGATGCTAGAAGTTCTTTCAAGTTGTTTCCAAGTATAAACGAGTCAAGAATGATCCTATAAGTTGTTTTCAAGTTCAAACGAGTCAAGAATGAAGCTATAATTTGTTTTCAAGTTAAAACGAGTCAAGAACGAAGCCTCAAATTATTACGAATTGTTTTCATGTTTAAATGAGTAAAGATTGATCCTACGAGTTTTTACAAGTTATTTCCATGTACAAACGAGTCAAGAATGAAGCTATAAGTGGCGTTCAAGTTCAAACAAGTTAAGAATGAAGCCTTATATTGTTACAAATTGTTTTCATGTACGAATGAGTCAAAAATGATGCTAGAAGTTCTTTCAAGTTGTTTCCAAGTATAAACGAGTCAAGAATGATCCTATAAGTTGTTTTCAAGTTCAAATGAGTCAAGAATGAAGCTATAATTTGTTTTCAAGTTCAAACGAGTCAAGAACGAAGCCTCAAATTATTACGAATTATTTTCATGTTCAAATGAGTGAAGATTGATCCTACGAGTTTTTACAAGTTATTTACATGTACAAACGAGTCAAGAATGAAGCTATAAGTGGCTTTCAAGTTCAAACAAGTTAAGAATGAAGCCTTATATTGTTACAAATTGTCTTCATGTACAAATGAGTCAAGAACGATCCTAGAAGTTCTTTCAAGTTGTTTCCATGTATAAACGAGTCAAGAATGAAGCTATAAGTTGTTTTCAAGTTCAAACGAGTCAAGAATGAAGCTATAAGTGTCTTTCAAGTTCAATCGAGTTAAGAATGAAGCCTTATATTGTTACAAATTGTTTTCATGTACAAATGAGTCAAGAATGATGCTTGAAGTTCTTTCAAGTTGTTTCCATGTATAAACGAGTTAAGAATGAAGCTATAAGTTGTTTTCAAGTTCAAACGAGTCAAGAATGAAGCTATAAGTGTCTTTCAAGTTCAATCGAGTTAAGAATGAAACCTTATATTGTTACAAATTGTTTTCATGTACAAATGAGTCAAGAATGATGCTTGAAGTTCTTTCAAGTTGTTTCCATGTATAAACGAGTTAAGAATGAAGCTATAAGTTGTTTTCAAGTTCAAACGAGTCAAGAATGAAGCTATAAGTGTCTTTCAAGTTCAATCGAGTTAAGAATGAAGCCTTATATTGTTACAAATTGTTTTCATGTACAAATGAGTCAAGAATGATGCTTGAAGTTCTTTCAAGTTGTTTCCATGTATAAACGAGTTAAGAATGAAGCTATAAGTTGTTTTCAAGTTCAAACGAGTCAAGAATAAAGCTATAAGTGGCTTTCAAGTTCAAACCAGTTAAGAATGAAGCCTTATATTGTTACAAATTGTTTTCATGTACAAATGAGTCAAGAATGATGCTAGAAGTTCTTTCAAGTTGTTTCCAAGTATAAACGAGTCAAGAATGATTCTATAAGTTGTTTTCAAGTTCAAACGAGTCAAGAATGAAGCTATAATTTGTTTTCAAGTTCAAACGAGTCAAGAACGAAGCCTCAAATTATTACGAATTATTTTCATGTTCAAATGAGTGAAGATTGATCCTACGAGTTTTTACAAGTTATTTACATGTACAAACGAGTCAAGAATGAAGCTATAAGTGGCTTTCAAGTTCAAACAAGTTAAGAATGAAGCCTTATATTGTTACAAATTGTTTTCATGTACAAATGAGTCAAGAATGATGCTAGAAGTTCTTTCAAGTTGTTTCCATGTATAAACGAGTCAAGAATGAAGCTATAAGTTGTTTTCAAGTTAAAACGAGTCAAGAATGAAGCTATAAGTGTCTTTCAAGTTCAATCGAGTTAAGAATGAAGTCTTATATTGTTACAAATTGTTTTCATGTACAAATGAGTCAAGAATGATGCTAGAAGTTCTTTCAAGTTGTTTCCAAGTATAAACGAGTCAAGAATGATCCTATAAGTTGTTTTCAAGTTCAAACGAGTCAAGAATGAAGCTATAATTTGTTTTCAAGTTAAACCGAGTCAAGAACGAAGCCTCAAATTATTACGAATTATTTTCATGTTCAAATGAGTGAAGATTGATCCTACGAGTTTTTACAAGTTATTTACATGTACAAACGAGTCAAGAATGAAGCTATAAGTGGCTTTCAAGTTCAAACAAGTTAAGAATGAAGCCTTATATTGTTACAAATTGTCTTCATGTACAAATGAGTCAAGAACGATCCTAGAAGTTCTTTCAAGTTGTTTCCATGTATAAACGAGTCAAGAATGAAGCTATAAGTTGTTTTCAAGTTCAAACGAGTCAAGAATGAAGCTATAAGTGTCTTTCAAGTTCAATCGAGTTAAGAATGAAGCCTTATATTGTTACAAATTGTTTTCATGTACAAATGAGTCAAGAATGATGCTTGAAGTTCTTTCAAGTTGTTTCCATGTATAAACGAGTTAAGAATGAAGCTATAAGTTGTTTTCAAGTTCAAACGAGTCAAGAATGAAGCTATAAGTGTCTTTCAAGTTCAATCGAGTTAAGAATGAAACCTTATATTGTTACAAATTGTTTTCATGTACAAATGAGTCAAGAATGATGCTTGAAGTTCTTTCAAGTTGTTTCCATGTATAAACGAGTTAAGAATGAAGCTATAAGTTGTTTTCAAGTTCAAACGAGTCAAGAATGAAGCTATAAGTGTCTTTCAAGTTCAATCGAGTTAAGAATGAAGCCTTATATTGTTACAAATTGTTTTCATGTACAAATGAGTCAAGAATGATGCTTGAAGTTCTTTCAAGTTGTTTCCATGTATAAACGAGTTAAGAATGAAGCTATAAGTTGTTTTCAAGTTCAAACGAGTCAAGAATAAAGCTATAAGTGGCTTTCAAGTTCAAACCAGTTAAGAATGAAGCCTTATATTGTTACAAATTGTTTTCATGTACAAATGAGTCAAGAATGATGCTAGAAGTTCTTTCAAGTTGTTTCCAAGTATAAACGAGTCAAGAATGATTCTATAAGTTGTTTTCAAGTTCAAACGAGTCAAGAATGAAGCTATAATTTGTTTTCAAGTTCAAACGAGTCAAGAACGAAGCCTCAAATTATTACGAATTATTTTCATGTTCAAATGAGTGAAGATTGATCCTACGAGTTTTTACAAGTTATTTACATGTACAAACGAGTCAAGAATGAAGCTATAAGTGGCTTTCAAGTTCAAACAAGTTAAGAATGAAGCCTTATATTGTTACAAATTGTTTTCATGTACAAATGAGTCAAGAATGATGCTAGAAGTTCTTTCAAGTTGTTTCCATGTATAAACGAGTCAAGAATGAAGCTATAAGTTGTTTTCAAGTTCAAACGAGTCAAGAATGAAGCTATAAGTGTCTTTCAAGTTCAATCGAGTTAAGAATGAAGTCTTATATTGTTACAAATTGTTTTCATGTACAAATGAGTCAAGAATGATGCTAGAAGTTCTTTCAAGTTGTTTCCAAGTATAAACGAGTCAAGAATGATCCTATAAGTTGTTTTCAAGTTCAAACGAGTCAAGAATGAAGCTATAATTTGTTTTCAAGTTAAACCGAGTCAAGAACGAAGCCTCAAATTATTACGAATTGTTTTCATGTTTAAATGAGTAAAGATTGATCCTACGAGTTTTTACAAGTTATTTCCATGTACAAACGGTTCAAGAATGAAGCTATAAGTGGCTTTCAAGTTCAAACCAGTTAAAAATGAAGCCTTATATTGTTACAAATTGTTTTCATGTACAAATGAGTCAAGAATGATGCTAGAAGTTCTTTCAAGCTGTTTCCAAGTATAAACGAGTCAAGAATGATCCTATAAGTTGTTTTCAAGTTCAAACGAGTCAAGAATAAAGCTATAATTTGTTTTCAAGTTAAAACGAGTCAAGAACGAAGCCGCAAATTATTACGAATTGTTTTCATGTTCAAATGAGTAAAGATTGATCCTACGAGTTTTTACAAGTTATTTCCATGTACAAACGGGTCAAGAATGAAGCTATAAGTGGCTTTCAAGTTCAAACCAGTTAAAAATGAAGCCTTATATTGTTACAAATTGTTTTCATGTACAAATGAGTCAAGAATGATGCTAGAAGTTCTTTCAAGTTGTTTCCATGTATAAACGAGTCAAGAATGAAGCTATAAGTTGTTTTCAAGTTCAAACGAGTCAAGAATGAAGCTATAAGTGTCTTTCAAGTTCAATCGAGTTAAGAATGAAGTCTTATATTGTTACAAATTGTTTTCATGTACAAATGAGTCAAGAATGATGCTAGAAGTTCTTTCAAGTTGTTTCCAAGTATAAACGAGTCAAGAATGATCCTATAAGTTGTTTTCAAGTTCAAACGAGTCAAGAATGAAGCTATAATTTTTTTCAAGTTAAACCGAGTCAAGAACGAAGCCTCAAATTATTACGAATTGTTTTCATGTTTAAATGAGTAAAGATTGATCCTACGAGTTTTTACAAGTTATTTCCATGTACAAACGGGTCAAGAATGAAGCTATAAGTGGCTTTCAAGTTCAAACCAGTTAAAAATGAAGCCTTATATTGTTACAAATTGTTTTCATGTACAAATGAGTCAAGAATGATGCTAGAAGTTCTTTCAAGCTGTTTCCAAGTATAAACGAGTCAAGAATGATCCTATAAGTTGTTTTCAAGTTCAAACGAGTCAAGAATAAAGTTATAATTTGTTTTCAAGTTCAAACGAGTCAAGAACGAAGCCTCAAATTATTACGAATTGTTTTCATGTTCAAATGAGTGAAGATTGATCCTACGAGTTTTTACAAGTTATTTCCATGTACAAACGGGTCAAGAATGAAGCTATAAGTGGCTTTCAAGTTCAAACCAGTTAAAAATGAACCCTTATATTGTTACAAATTGTTTTCATGTACAAATGAGTCAAGAATGATGCTTGAAGTTCTTTCAAGTTGTTTCCATGTATAAACGAGTTAAGAATGAAGCTATAAGTTGTTTTCAAGTTCAAACGAGTCAAGAATAAAGTTATAAGTGGCTTTCAAGTTCAAACCAGTTAAGAATGAAGCCTTATATTGTTACAAATTGTTTTCATGTACAAATGAGTCAAGAATGATGCTAGAAGTTCTTTCAAGCTGTTTCCAAGTATAAACGAGTCAAGAATGATCCTATAAGTTGTTTTCAAGTTCAAACGAGTCAAGAATGAAGCTATAATTTGTTTTCAAGTTCAAACGAGTCAAGAACGAAGCCTCAAATTATTACGAATTGTTTTCATGTTCAAATGAGTGAAGATTGATCCTACGAGTTTTCACAAGTTATTTCCATGTACAAACGAGTCAAGAATGAAGCTATAAGTGGCTTTCATGTTCAAACGGGTTAAGAATGAAGTCTTATATTGTTACAAATTGTTTTCATGTACAAATGAGTCAAGAATGATGCTAGAAGTTCTTTCAAGTTGTTTCCAAGTATAAACGAGTCAAGAATGATCCTATAAGTTGTTTTCAAGTTCAAACGAGTCAAGAATGAAGCTATAATTTGTTTTCAAGTTCAAACGAGTCAAGAACGAAGCCTCAAATTATTACGAATTGTTTTCATGTTCAAATGAGTGAAGATTGATCCTACGAGTTTTCACAAGTTATTTCCATGTACAAACGAGTCAAGAATGAAGCTATAAGTGGCTTTCATGTTCAAACGGGTTAAGAATGAAGACTTATATTGTTACAAATTGTTTTCATGTACAAATGAGTCAAGAATGATGCTAGAAGTTCTTTCAAGTTGTTTCCAAGTATAAACGAGTCAAGAATGATCCTATAAGTTGTTTTCAAGTTCAAACGAGTCAAGAATGAAGCTATAATTTGTTTTCAAGTTCAAACGAGTCAAGAACGAAGCCTCAAATTATTACGAATTGTTTTCATGTTCAAATGAGTGAAGATTGATCCTACGAGTTTTTACAAATTATTTCCATGTACAAACGAGTCAAGAATGAAGCTATAAGTGGCGTTCAAGTTCAAACAAGTTAAGAATGAAGCCTTATATTGTTACAAATTGTTTTCATGTACAAATGAGTCAAGAATGATTCTAGAAGTTCTTTCAAGTTGTTTCCATGTATAAACGAGTCAAGAATGAAGCTATAAGTTGTTTTCAAGTTCAAACGAGTCAAAAATGAAGCTATAAGTGGCTTTCAAGTTCAATCGAGTTAAGAATGAAGCCTTAAATTGTTACAAATTGTTTTCATGTACAAATGAGTCAAGACTGATGCTACAAGTTCTTTCAAGTTGTTTCCATTTATAAACGAGTCATGAATGAAGCTATAAGTTGTTTTCAAGTTCAAACGAGTCAAGAATAAAGCTATAAGTGGCTTTCATGTTCAAACGAGTTAAGAATGAAGTCTTATATTGTTACAAATTGTTTTCATGTACAAATGAGTCAAGAATGATGCTACAAGTTCTTTCAAGTTGTTTCCATTTATAAACGAGTCAAGAATGAAGCTTTAAGTTGTTTTCAAGTTCAAACGAGTCAAGAACGAAGCCTCAAATTGTTACGAATTATTTTCATGTTCAAATGAGTGAAGATTGATCCTACGAGTTTTTACAAGTTATTTACATGTACAAACGAGTCAAGAATGAAGCTATAAGTGGCTTTCAAGTTCAAACAAGTTAAGAATGAAGCCTTATATTGTTACAAATTGTTTTCATGTACAAATGCGTCAAGAATGATGCTAGAAGTTCTTTCAAGTTGTTTCCATGTATAAACGAGTCAAGAATGAAGCTATAAGTTGTTTTCAAGTTCAAACGAGTCAAGAATGAAGCTATAAGTGTCTTTCAAGTTCAATCGAGTTAAGAATGAAGTCTTATATTGTTACAAATTGTTTTCATGTACAAATGAGTCAAGAATGATGCTAGAAGTTCTTTCAAGTTGTTTCCAAGTATAAACGAGTCAAGAATGATCCTATAAGTTGTTTTCAAGTTCAAACGAGTCAAGAATAAAGTTATAATTTGTTTTCAAGTTCAAACGAGTCAAGAACGAAGCCTCAAATTATTACGAATTGTTTTCATGTTCAAATGAGTGAAGATTGATCCTACGAGTTTTTACAAGTTATTTCCATGTACAAACGGGTCAAGAATGAAGCTATAAGTGGCTTTCAAGTTCAAACCAGTTAAAAATGAACCCTTATATTGTTACAAATTGTTTTCATGTACAAATGAGTCAAGAATGATGCTTGAAGTTCTTTCAAGTTGTTTCCATGTATAAACGAGTTAAGAATGAAGCTATAAGTTGTTTTCAAGTTCAAACGAGTCAAGAATAAAGTTATAAGTGGCTTTCAAGTTCAAACCAGTTAAGAATGAAGCCTTATATTGTTACAAATTGTTTTCATGTACAAATGAGTCAAGAATGATGCTAGAAGTTCTTTCAAGCTGTTTCCAAGTATAAACGAGTCAAGAATGATCCTATAAGTTGTTTTCAAGTTCAAACGAGTCAAGAATGAAGCTATAATTTGTTTTCAAGTTCAAACGAGTCAAGAACGAAGCCTCAAATTATTACGAATTGTTTTCATGTTCAAATGAGTGAAGATTGATCCTACGAGTTTTCACAAGTTATTTCCATGTACAAACGAGTCAAGAATGAAGCTATAAGTGGCTTTCATGTTCAAACGGGTTAAGAATGAAGTCTTATATTGTTACAAATTGTTTTCATGTACAAATGAGTCAAGAATGATGCTAGAAGTTCTTTCAAGTTGTTTCCAAGTATAAACGAGTCAAGAATGATCCTATAAGTTGTTTTCAAGTTCAAACGACTCAAGAATGAAGCTATAATTTGTTTTCAAGTTCAAACGAGTCAAGAACGAAGCCTCAAATTATTACGAATTGTTTTCATGTTCAAATGAGTGAAGATTGATCCTACGAGTTTTTACAAATTATTTCCATGTACAAACGAGTCAAGAATGAAGCTATAAGTGGCGTTCAAGTTCAAACAAGTTAAGAATGAAGCCTTATATTGTTACAAATTGTTTTCATGTACAAATGAGTCAAGAATGATGCTAGAAGTTCTTTCAAGTTGTTTCCATGTATAAACGAGTCAAGAATGAAGCTATAAGTTGTTTTCAAGTTCAAACGAGTCAAAAATGAAGCTATAAGTGGCTTTCAAGTTCAATCGAGTTAAGAATGAAGCCTTAAATTGTTACAAATTGTTTTCATGTACAAATGAGTCAAGACTGATGCTACAAGTTCTTTCAAGTTGTTTCCATTTATAAACGAGTCATGAATGAAGCTATAAGTTGTTTTCAAGTTCAAACGAGTCAAGAATAAAGCTATAAGTGGCTTTCATGTTCAAACGAGTTAAGAATGAAGTCTTATATTGTTACAAATTGTTTTCATGTACAAATGAGTCAAGAATGATGCTACAAGTTCTTTCAAGTTGTTTCCATTTATAAACGAGTCAAGAATGAAGCTTTAAGTTGTTTTCAAGTTCAAACGAGTCAAGAACGAAGCCTCAAATTGTTACGAATTATTTTCATGTTCAAATGAGTGAAGATTGATCCTACGAGTTTTTACAAGTTATTTACATGTACAAACGAGTCAAGAATGAAGCTATAAGTGGCTTTCAAGTTCAAACAAGTTAAGAATGAAGCCTTATATTGTTACAAATTGTTTTCATGTACAAATGAGTCAAGAATGATGCTAGAAGTTCTTTCAAGTTGTTTCCATGTATAAACGAGTCAAGAATGAAGCTATAAGTTGTTTTCAAGTTCAAACGAGTCAAGAATGAAGCTATAAGTGTCTTTCAAGTTCAATCGAGTTAAAAATGAAGCCTTATATTGTTACAAATTGTTTTCATGTACAAATGAGTCAAGAATGATGCTAGAAGTTCTTTCAAGCTGTTTCCAAGTATAAACGAGTCAAGAATGATCCTATAAGTTGTTTTCAAGTTCAAACGAGTCAAGAATAAAGTTATAATTTATTTTCAAGTTCAAACGAGTCAAGAACGAAGCCTCAAATTATTACGAATTGTTTTCATGTTCAAATGAGTGAAGATTGATCCTACAAGTTTTTACAAGTTATTTCCATGTACAAACGGGTCAAGAATGAAGCTATAAGTGGCTTTCAAGTTCAAACCAGTTAAAAATGAACCCTTATATTGTTACAAATTGTTTTCATGTACAAATGAGTCAAGAATGATGCTTGAAGTTCTTTCAAGTTGTTTCCATGTATAAACGAGTTAAGAATGAAGCTATAAGTTGTTTTCAAGTTCAAACGAGTCAAGAATAAAGTTATAAGTGGCTTTCAAGTTCAAACCAGTTAAGAATGAAGCCTTATATTGTTACAAATTGTTTTCATGTACAAATGAGTCAAGAATGATGCTAGAAGTTCTTTCAAGCTGTTTCCAAGTATAAACGAGTCAAGAATGATCCTATAAGTTGTTTTCAAGTTCAAACGAGTCAAGAATGAAGCTATAATTTGTTTTCAAGTTCAAACGAGTCAAGAACGAAGCCTCAAATTATTACGAATTGTTTTCATGTTCAAATGAGTGAAGATTGATCCTACGAGTTTTCACAAGTTATTTCCATGTACAAACGAGTCAAGAATGAAGCTATAAGTGGCTTTCATGTTCAAACGGGTTAAGAATGAAGTCTTATATTGTTACAAATTGTTTTCATGTACAAATGAGTCAAGAATGATGCTAGAAGTTCTTTCAAGTTGTTTCCAAGTATAAACGAGTCAAGAATGATCCTATAAGTTGTTTTCAAGTTCAAACGAGTCAAGAATGAAGCTATAATTTGTTTTCAAGTTCAAACGAGTCAAGAACGAAGCCTCAAATTATTACGAATTGTTTTCATGTTCAAATGAGTGAAGATTGATCCTACGAGTTTTCACAAGTTATTTCCATGTACAAACGAGTCAAGAATGAAGCTATAAGTGGCTTTCATGTTCAAACGGGTTAAGAATGAAGACTTATATTGTTACAAATTGTTTTCATGTACAAATGAGTCAAGAATGATGCTAGAAGTTCTTTCAAGTTGTTTCCAAGTATAAACGAGTCAAGAATGATCCTATAAGTTGTTTTCAAGTTCAAACGAGTCAAGAATGAAGCTATAATTTGTTTTCAAGTTCAAACGAGTCAAGAACGAAGCCTCAAATTATTACGAATTGTTTTCATGTTCAAATGAGTGAAGATTGATCCTACGAGTTTTTACAAATTATTTCCATGTACAAACGAGTCAAGAATGAAGCTATAAGTGGCGTTCAAGTTCAAACAAGTTAAGAATGAAGCCTTATATTGTTACAAATTGTTTTCATGTACAAATGAGTCAAGAATGATGCTAGAAGTTCTTTCAAGTTGTTTCCATGTATAAACGAGTCAAGAATGAAGCTATAAGTTGTTTTCAAGTTCAAACGAGTCAAAAATGAAGCTATAAGTGGCTTTCAAGTTCAATCGAGTTAAGAATGAAGCCTTAAATTGTTACAAATTGTTTTCATGTACAAATGAGTCAAGACTGATGCTACAAGTTCTTTCAAGTTGTTTCCATTTATAAACGAGTCATGAATGAAGCTATAAGTTGTTTTCAAGTTCAAACGAGTCAAGAATAAAGCTATAAGTGGCTTTCATGTTCAAACGAGTTAAGAATGAAGTCTTATATTGTTACAAATTGTTTTCATGTACAAATGAGTCAAGAATGATGCTACAAGTTCTTTCAAGTTGTTTCCATTTATAAACGAGTCAAGAATGAAGCTTTAAGTTGTTTTCAAGTTCAAACGACTCAAGAACGAAGCCTCAAATTGTTACGAATTATTTTCATGTTCAAATGAGTGAAGATTGATCCTACGAGTTTTTACAAGTTATTTACATGTACAAACGAGTCAAGAATGAAGCTATAAGTGGCTTTCAAGTTCAAACAAGTTAAGAATGAAGCCTTATATTGTTACAAATTGTTTTCATGTACAAATGAGTCAAGAATGATGCTAGAAGTTCTTTCAAGTTGTTTCCATGTATAAACGAGTCAAGAATGAAGCTATAAGTTGTTTTCAAGTTCAAACGAGTCAAGAATGAAGCTATAAGTGTCTTTCAAGTTCAATCGAGTTAAGAATGAAGTCTTATATTGTTACAAATTGTTTTCATGTACAAATGAGTCAAGAATGATGCTAGAAGTTCTTTCAAGTTGTTTCCAAGTATAAACGAGTCAAGAATGATCCTATAAGTTGTTTTCAAGTTCAAACGAGTCAAGAATGAAGCTATAATTTGTTTTCAAGTTAAACCGAGTCAAGAACGAAGCCTCAAATTATTACGAATTGTTTTCATGTTTAAATGAGTAAAGATTGATCCTACGAGTTTTTACAAGTTATTTCCATGTACAAACGGGTCAAGAATGAAGCTATAAGTGGCTTTCAAGTTCAAACCAGTTAAAAATGAAGCCTTATATTGTTACAAATTGTTTTCATGTACAAATGAGTCAAGAATGATGCTAGAAGTTCTTTCAAGCTGTTTCCAAGTATAAACGAGTCAAGAATGATCCTATAAGTTGTTTTCAAGTTCAAACGAGTCAAGAATAAAGCTATAATTTGTTTTCAAGTTAAAACGAGTCAAGAACGAAGCCGCAAATTATTACGAATTGTTTTCATGTTCAAATGAGTAAAGATTGATCCTACGAGTTTTTACAAGTTATTTCCATGTACAAACGGGTCAAGAATGAAGCTATAAGTGGCTTTCAAGTTCAAACCAGTTAAAAATGAAGCCTTATATTGTTACAAATTGTTTTCATGTACAAATGAGTCAAGAATGATGCTTGAAGTTCTTTCAAGTTGTTTCCATGTATAAACGAGTTAAGAATGAAGCTATAAGTTATTTTCAAGTTCAAACGAGTCAAGAATAAAGCTATAAGTGGCTTTCAAGTTCAAACCAGTTAAGAATGAAGCCTTATATTGTTACAAATTGTTTTCATGTACAAATGAGTCAAGAATGATGCTAGAAGTTCTTTCAAGTTGTTTCCATGTATAAACGAGTCAAGAATGAAGCTATAAGTTGTTTTCAAGTTCAAACGACCCGTATTTAGTCTTGAAAGCTGTTTTCCACTCATCACCTTCTCTCATTCTGATTTGATGATATCCACTTCGAAGATCAATTTTTGAAAACAATGTAGAGCCATGTAATTCATCTAGTAAATCATCTAATCTGGGAATTGGAAATCTATACTTAATGGTGATGTTATTCACTGCTCTACTATCAACGCACATGCGCCAAGTTCCATCCTTTTTAGGTACCACCAAAATAGGAACGGCACAAGGACTCATGCTCTCCCTCACATAACCCCTTTCAAGCAATTCTTCAATCTGCCTTTGGAGCTCTTTAGCCTCTTGAGGATTACACCTATAAGCCGCTTTATTTGGTAATGGAGCACCGGGAATTAGATCAATTTGATGTTCAATCCCGCGAATAGGTGGCAAACCAGGGGGTAAATTTTCAGGAAAAACATCCATAAACTCATTAAGCACACTATCCAAAATTTCAGGGGGACTAGAAGATTGTTCAGATGGAATCTTACTAGCAAACAACAAATAACCACGACCCTCTTGCTCTATTTCACGCCCAATTTGCTTCTCATTCAAGAACAAGTTCTCCTTTGGTGCTTGATGCGTAACTATAGGTTTTAAAGCTGTTCTCTTGCTTCCCACTTTAGCAATATAAACATTTGTTCTCCCATCAAATTTAACAAATCTATCATACTGCCAAGGTCTACCCAATAAAATATGACATGCATCCATATCACAAACATCACACAAAACTTCATCTTTAAATTGACCAATTTCAAAAGAGATAAGTGCTTGTTTGGTTACCTTCACGTCACTTCCATCACTTAGCCAATGCAATTTGTAGGGTTTTGGATGTGATTTTGTAGGCCAATTAAGCTTCTCAATCAAAGTTGTGGAAACTACATTGGTGCAGCTACCCGTGTCTATGATCATGTTG
The DNA here is from genome assembly GCA_028671895.1 of Oenanthe sinensis. Taxonomy (NCBI): domain Eukaryota; kingdom Viridiplantae; phylum Streptophyta; class Magnoliopsida; order Apiales; family Apiaceae; genus Oenanthe; species Oenanthe sinensis. Next base: position 11,838,031 of record JAPMAC010000212.1, read on the forward strand.
CATAACTTGTCTCTCACTAGAACTCTTGTCATAAATATTTTTTCCCTCTGATCACCCTCAACCGGACTTGGCTTTGCTTGCAAAATTCTTCTAGCAATCAGATTTGAGCCACGTGTTTCAGGTTCCACTTCAGAATCATAGTCTTCTTCACATTGAAATTCCTCCTTTTCTTCATTGAATTCAATATCCTTCGAAGAATAAATTTCATCAATCTCCTCAATATCATGCAAAGTCATTACACGGTTACTAGGGCAGTCCCGCATCATGTGTCCATAACCCTTGCACTTGAAGCAAATCTTTTTATCTTCTGTTGCCAAAGGCGTTGAGTTCTTTTCTTTATCCTTCTTGAAATTGTCAAATTTGGGAGTGCTTTTAGCACCAGATTGTGCCACGTTTCTAGCCTGAAATTTATTTTTCTCTTGATAGGGCTTCACATAGGCAGATTTCTTAGTCCTTGCATGCTTCTCCGCTCGTAGAGCCACTTTACACACTTCTTCAAAAGACCAATAAGGTTGTAGATCCACTTTTTCAGCAATATTCAGATTTAGACCAGCCAAAAAACGAGCAATTTTATGTTCCACTCTCTCTTCTAAATCACATAACATAGTTAATCTTTCAAATTCAGTAGTATACTCCTCAACCGAGAGTGCATCTTGCTTGAAACCTTGCAATTTCAGGAATATATCTTGCACGTAATCAGTAGGTAAAAACCGTTTTTTCATCCTCACCTTAAGGGATTCCCATGAATCAATTTTCGCCTTGCCTTCCTTTCTTCTCTTTGATTTCAGATTTTCATACCACAAATTGGCATAACCCGTAAGTTTTAATGCTGCCACTTTAAACCTCTTGCGATCATCATAATCTTTGTAATCAAAGATTCGCTCGATACGTTGCAACCATTCAAGAAATTTCTCCGGCTTCATACTACCATCAAATTCAGGAATATCCAAACGCAAACCACTATCATCATCCTTAGCTTTTTGGATCTTACGTCTTGAATCCTCTTCATCTTCTAAATCTGATATGTGTGCAGATTTTTCACTTCTATGTGGACTATGAGATGAACCTCTTCGATCCAATTTTGCTAACACCTCCTTCAATTGCTCCCTTAATTCATTAATTTCCCTATCCCTTCGCATATTATGAGCTTGATCCAACGTTAAACCTCGTGAAACCTTCAATTCTTCCTCATTAGACACACCAGCCATGTTGCCCACGTTTTTGAAGAAGATCTTCAAAAAAATCGCCAAACCGAGCTCTAGATACCAAGATGATGTATATTTTCTATGCAGATCAGATTCACAACGGAAAAGTAACTTTAGATTGCTTCTATAAAGAATTTAATCACCAAGAAACAAAACTAAAGGATCGATTTGCTTAGATTGCTTAAAGAAATTAATCACCCACAAACTAAACGAAATCTGGATAAGAAAGTATAAAGGAATTAACCACCAACTTCCTAGGGTTTTGCAAGTATAAAAACTCACGATTTTATTTATCAAATTCTTGTCTCTTAAAAGATTACAATATATGGGTATATATAGGCAAGGAATATAACCTTAACCTAAAACAATTAGGATTCTCAATTAGATTCAAAATCAGCTAGAAATTTGCTAATACTTGAACCCAAATTGGAAACCAATCAAAAGCCCAGTCCAAATAGGAATTACATCAAAACCATATTCAACTAGAAAAATAAATCCTAAGTGCTTAAAACAAGAAAAACCCTTTCAAGTGAAAGGTAAAAACTTGCAAGCCAAAATTTACTTAATATAAATATCTAATAATAACCCCAACATAATAAATCATCCCATGTTGGTAATTAAGCTGACTATTGGACTTGAAACATTGCCCAACCAATTTCCATGTATAGAATCGCATGAGAAGAAGTCCAAAGCCACATTTTTGTCCATGAGAACAAGCACATCAACCCCTGTATCATCCTCCTCTTCTTCGAAAACAATTGTCCTCAATTGAGCAATATCATCATCATGAATATAAGGAGCCAAGTCCCCAACATTGAATGTTGCACTGACACCAAACTCTCCCGGTAGTTCCAATCTGAATGCATTGTCATTGACCTTCTCCAGAATTTTAAACGGACCTTCAGACCTAGGCATAAGCTTATTCTTTCGCAAATTAGGGAACCGTTCCTTTCGCAAATGGAGCCACACTAGGTCACCCACCTTGAAGTTATGCTGCTTGTGGTGTTTGTTAGCCAATGTTTTATACCTTTCATTTACTTTTTCGATCCTCGCCCGTACTTGGGAATGCAATTTTAACATTGCTTCAGCCTTTGTCTTAGCATCAACATGCACATATTCTTCTTTAGGCAAAGGAATCAGGTCAATAGGAAGCCTTGGATTCAGGCCATAAACAACCTCAAAAGGAGAGTGTTTGGTCGCATATGTAGGTGAACGATTATAAGCAAATTCTGCATGCGAAAGCTTCACATCCCAATCCTTAATCGTCTTACTTACCAAGCCACGAAGCAAAACTCCAAGAGTTCGGTTGGTAACTTCTGTTTGCCCATCAGTTTGTGGATGGTGTGAAGTGCTAAAACACAACTTCGTACCTAGTAGCTTCCACAATGTTTTCCAGAAATAGCTCATGAACTTAGTGTCTCGATCACTCACAATAGTCTTTGGGACACCATGTAGACGCACTACTTCTTTGAAGTACAAATCAGCTACCTTTAGTGCATCATCAGTTTTATGGCATGGAATAAAATGTGCCATCTTAGAGAACCTATCCACAACAACAAATATCGAATCATTACCTCTTTATGTACGAGGTAAACCAACTATAAAATCCATAGAAACATCCTCCCACGGATATTCTGGAATAGGTAGAGGCGTGTACAATCCTTGATGAAAAGTACTCTTTGCCTTTTGGCAAGTTGCAAAACGAATAATCACGCCTTGGACATCACCCAACATCTTTGGCCAGAAAAAGTGCTCTTGAAGAATAGCCAAAGTTTTATTAATACCAAAGTGTCCAGCAATACCTCCCCCATGAGCTTCCCTCACCAAAAGCTCTCGAATAGAACACATAGGAATGCATAAACGATTCCCCTTGAATAGAAAACCATCTTGAAGTACATAAGTCCGTATAGAACCCTTGGAACATTCTTCCATTATAGGCTGAAAATCCACATCTTGATTGTAGTATTCTTTAATCAATTCAAATCCAAGCAACCTGAAATTAAGAACACCAAGCAAAGCATATCTTCTAGACAAAGCATCAGCAACCACGTTATCCTTACCTTGTTTATACTTGGAAGAAAAATTGAAAGATTGAAGGAATTCTACCCACTTCGCATGTCGTGGATTAAGCTTTTGTTGCCCATGAATGTATTTTAAAGCCTCATGATCTGAATGTAAGATGAAGTGATTAGGCCTCAAATAATGACTCCAATGATCAAGTGCGCGCACAAGGGCATAAAACTCCTTATCGTAGGTAGAATAATTAAGTTTTGCTTCCCCCAACTTCTCACTGAAATAAGCAATGGGTCTCTTCTTTTGCACCAAAACAGCCCCAATTCCAACACCACTAGCATCACATTCCACTTCAAATGGACTAGCAAAATCTGGCAAAGCAAGGATAGGAGTTTCACACAATAATTTTTTTATACATTCAAAAGCCCTTTGAGCAGCCCCAGTCCACTCGAATCTTCCCTTCTTGATGCATTCAGTTAGAGGTGCCACAGCACTACTAAAATTCTTAACAAATCGCCTATAGAATGAAGCAAGACCATGAAAAGACCTGACTTCTGAAACATTAGTGGGGATCGGCCATGACTTGATTGCTTCAACCTTTGAAGGATCCACCGAAATTCCTTCTTTTGAGACTATATAACCAAGAAAGGTCACACTGGGGACCAAGAAATAGCACTTCTCTAATTTAGCATAAAGTTTTTGTTTCCTCAATACCTCACAAACAGATCTTAAGTGCACAATATGATCATCAACATTCTTACTATAAATCAGAATATCATCCAAATAAACCACAACAAATTTACCAAGGAAAGGCTTGAGTACCTCGTTCATAAGTCTCATGAATGTGCTAGGAGCATTAGTAAGACCAAAGGGCATGACCAGCCACTCATACAACCCGTATTTAGTCTTGAAAGCTGTTTTCCACTCATCACCTTCTCTCATTCTGATTTGATGATATCCACTTCGAAGATCAATTTTTGAAAACAATGTAGAGCCATGTAATTCATCTAGTAAATCATCTAATCTGGGAATTGGAAATCTATACTTAATGGTGATGTTATTCACTGCTCTACTATCAACGCACATGCGCCAAGTTCCATCCTTTTTAGGTACCACCAAAATAGGAACGGCACAAGGACTCATGCTCTCCCTCACATAACCCCTTTCAAGCAATTCTTCAATCTGCCTTTGGAGCTCTTTAGCCTCTTGAGGATTACACCTATAAGCCGCTTTATTTGGTAATGGAGCACCGGGAATTAGATCAATTTGATGTTCAATCCCGCGAATAGGTGGCAAACCAGGGGGTAAATTTTCAGGAAAAACATCCATAAACTCATTAAGCACACTATCCAAAATTTCAGGGGGACTAGAAGATTGTTCAGATGGAATCTTACTAGCAAACAACAAATAACCACGACCCTCTTGCTCTATTTCACGCCCAATTTGCTTCTCATTCAAGAACAAGTTCTCCTTTGGTGCTTGATGCGTAACTATAGGTTTTAAAGCTGTTCTCTTGCTTCCCACTTTAGCAATATAAACATTTGTTCTCCCATCAAATTTAACAAATCTATCATACTGCCAAGGTCTACCCAATAAAATATGACATGCATCCATATCACAAACATCACACAAAACTTCATCTTTAAATTGACCAATTTCAAAAGAGATAAGTGCTTGTTTGGTTACCTTCACGTCACTTCCATCACTTAGCCAATGCAATTTGTAGGGTTTTGGATGTGATTTTGTAGGCCAATTAAGCTTCTCAATCAAAGTTGTGGAAACTACATTGGTGCAGCTACCCGTGTCTATGATCATGTTGCATAACTTGTCTCTCACTAGAACTCTTGTCATAAATATTTTTTCCCTCTGATCACCCTCAACCGGACTTGGCTTTGCTTGCAAAATTCTTCTAGCAATCAGATTTGAGCCACGTGTTTCAGGTTCCACTTCAGAATCATAGTCTTCTTCACATTGAAATTCCTCCTTTTCTTCATTGAATTCAATATCCTTCGAAGAATAAATTTCATCAATCTCCTCAATATCATGCAAAGTCATTACACGGTTACTAGGGCAGTCCCGCATCATGTGTCCATAACCCTTGCACTTGAAGCAAATCTTTTTATCTTCTGTTGCCAAAGGCGTTGAGTTCTTTTCTTTATCCTTCTTGAAATTGTCAAATTTGGGAGTGCTTTTAGCACCAGATTGTGCCACGTTTCTAGCCTGAAATTTATTTTTCTCTTGATAGGGCTTCACATAGGCAGATTTCTTAGTCCTTGCATGCTTCTCCGCTCGTAGAGCCACTTTACACACTTCTTCAAAAGACCAATAAGGTTGTAGATCCACTTTTTCAGCAATATTCAGATTTAGACCAGCCAAAAAACGAGCAATTTTATGTTCCACTCTCTCTTCTAAATCACATAACATAGTTAATCTTTCAAATTCAGTAGTATACTCCTCAACCGAGAGTGCATCTTGCTTGAAACCTTGCAATTTCAGGAATATATCTTGCACGTAATCAGTAGGTAAAAACCGTTTTTTCATCCTCACCTTAAGGGATTCCCATGAATCAATTTTCGCCTTGCCTTCCTTTCTTCTCTTTGATTTCAGATTTTCATACCACAAATTGGCATAACCCGTAAGTTTTAATGCTGCCACTTTAAACCTCTTGCGATCATCATAATCTTTGTAATCAAAGATTCGCTCGATACGTTGCAACCATTCAAGAAATTTCTCCGGCTTCATACTACCATCAAATTCAGGAATATCCAAACGCAAACCACTATCATCATCCTTAGCTTTTTGGATCTTACGTCTTGAATCCTCTTCATCTTCTAAATCTGATATGTGTGCAGATTTTTCACTTCTATGTGGACTATGAGATGAACCTCTTCGATCCAATTTTGCTAACACCTCCTTCAATTGCTCCCTTAATTCATTAATTTCCCTATCCCTTCGCATATTATGAGCTTGATCCAACGTTAAACCTCGTGAAACCTTCAATTCTTCCTCATTAGACACACCAGCCATGTTGCCCACGTTTTTGAAGAAGATCTTCAAAAAAATCGCCAAACCGAGCTCTAGATACCAAGATGATGTATATTTTCTATGCAGATCAGATTCACAACGGAAAAGTAACTTTAGATTGCTTCTATAAAGAATTTAATCACCAAGAAACAAAACTAAAGGATCGATTTGCTTAGATTGCTTAAAGAAATTAATCACCCACAAACTAAACGAAATCTGGATAAGAAAGTATAAAGGAATTAACCACCAACTTCCTAGGGTTTTGCAAGTATAAAAACTCACGATTTTATTTATCAAATTCTTGTCTCTTAAAAGATTACAATATATGGGTATATATAGGCAAGGAATATAACCTTAACCTAAAACAATTAGGATTCTCAATTAGATTCAAAATCAGCTAGAAATTTGCTAATACTTGAACCCAAATTGGAAACCAATCAAAAGCCCAGTCCAAATAGGAATTACATCAAAACCATATTCAACTAGAAAAATAAATCCTAAGTGCTTAAAACAAGAAAAACCCTTTCAAGTGAAAGGTAAAAACTTGCAAGCCAAAATTTACTTAATATAAATATCTAATAATAACCCCAACATAATAAATCATCCCATGTTGGTAATTAAGCTGACTATTGGACTTGAAACATTGCCCAACCAATTTCCATGTATAGAATCGCATGAGAAGAAGTCCAAAGCCACATTTTTGTCCATGAGAACAAGCACATCAGCCCCTGTATCATTGTTTTCAAGTTCAAACGAGTCAAGAATGAAGCTATAATTTGTTTTCAAGTTAAAACGAGTCAAGAACGAAGCCTCAAATTATTACGAATTGTTTTCATGTTTAAATGAGTAAAGATTGATCCTACGAGTTTTTACAAGTTATTTCCATGTACAAACGAGTCAAGAATGAAGCTATAAGTGGCGTTCAAGTTCAAACAAGTTAAGAATGAAGCCTTATATTGTTACAAATTGTTTTCATGTACAAATGAGTCAAGAATGATGCTAGAAGTTCTTTCAAGTTGTTTCCAAGTATAAACGAGTCAAGAATGATCCTATAAGTTGTTTTCAAGTTCAAATGAGTCAAGAATGAAGCTATAATTTGTTTTCAAGTTCAAACGAGTCAAGAACGAAGCCTCAAATTATTACGAATTATTTTCATGTTCAAATGAGTGAAGATTGATCCTACGAGTTTTTACAAGTTATTTACATGTACAAACGAGTCAAGAATGAAGCTATAAGTGGCTTTCAAGTTCAAACAAGTTAAGAATGAAGCCTTATATTGTTACAAATTGTTTTCATGTACAAATGAGTCAAGAACGATGCTAGAAGTTCTTTCAAGTTGTTTCCATGTATAAACGAGTCAAGAATGAAGCTATAAGTTGTTTTCAAGTTCAAACGAGTCAAGAATGAAGCTATAAGTGTCTTTCAAGTTCAATCGAGTTAAGAATGAAGCCTTATATTGGTACAAATTGTTTTCATGTACAAATGAGTCAAGAATGATGCTTGAAGTTCTTTCAAGTTGTTTCCATGTATAAACGAGTTAAGAATGAAGCTATAAGTTGTTTTCAAGTTCAAACGAGTCAAGAATAAAGCTATAAGTGGCTTTCAAGTTCAAACCAGTTAAGAATGAAGCCTTATATTGTTACAAATTGTTTTCATGTACAAATGAGTCAAGAATGATGCTAGAAGTTCTTTCAAGTTGTTTCCAAGTATAAACGAGTCAAGAATGATCCTATAAGTTGTTTTCAAGTTCAAACGAGTCAAGAATGAAGCTATAATTTGTTTTCAAGTTCAAACGAGTCAAGAACGAAGCCTCAAATTATTACGAATTATTTTCATGTTCAAATGAGTGAAGATTGATCCTACGAGTTTTTACAAGTTATTTACATGTACAAACGAGTCAAGAATGAAGCTATAAGCGGCTTTCAAGTTCAAACAAGTTAAGAATGAAGCCTTATATTGTTACAAATTGTTTTCATGTACAAATGAGTCAAGAATGATGCTAGAAGTTCTTTCAAGCTGTTTCCATGTTTAAACGAGTCAAGAATGAAGCTATAAGTTGTTTTCAAGTTCAAACGAGTCAAGAATGAAGCTATAAGTGTCTTTCAAGTTCAATCGAGTTAAGAATGAAGTCTTATATTGTTACAAATTGTTTTCATGTACAAATGAGTCAAGAATGATGCTAGAAGTTCTTTCAAGTTGTTTCCAAGTATAAACGAGTCAAGAATGATCTTATAAGTTGTTTTCAAGTTCAAACGAGTCAAGAATGAAGCTATAATTTGTTTTCAAGTTAAACCGAGTCAAGAACGAAGCCTCAAATTATTACGAATTGTTTTCATGTTTAAATGAGTAAAGATTGATCCTACGAGTTTTTACAAGTTATTTCCATGTACAAACGGGTCAAGAATGAAGCTATAAGTGGCTTTCAAGTTCAAACCAGTTAAAAATGAAGCCTTATATTGTTACAAATTGTTTTCATGTACAAATGAGTCAAGAATGATGCTAGAAGTTCTTTCAAGCTGTTTCCAAGTATAAACGAGTCAAGAATGATCCTATAAGTTGTTTTCAAGTTCAAACGAGTCAAGAATAAAGCTATAATTTGTTTTCAAGTTAAAACGAGTCAAGAACGAAGCCGCAAATTATTACGAATTGTTTTCATGTTCAAATGAGTAAAGATTGATCCTACGAGTTTTTACAAGTTATTTCCATGTACAAACGGGTCAAGAATGAAGCTATAAGTGGCTTTCAAGTTCAAACCAGTTAAAAATGAAGCCTTATATTGTTACAAATTGTTTTCATGTACAAATGAGTCAAGAATGATGCTTGAAGTTCTTTCAAGTTGTTTCCATGTATAAACGAGTTAAGAATGAAGCTATAAGTTGTTTTCAAGTTCAAACGAGTCAAGAATAAAGCTATAAGTGGCTTTCAAGTTCAAACCAGTTAAGAATGAAGCCTTATATTGTTACAAATTGTTTTCATGTACAAATGAGTCAAGAATGATGCTAGAAGTTCTTTCAAGCTGTTTCCAAGTATAAACGAGTCAAGAATGATCCTATAAGTTGTTTTTAAGTTCAAACGAGTCAAGAATGAAGCTATAATTTGTTTTCAAGTTCAAACGAGTCAAGAACGAAGCCTCAAATTATTACGAATTGTTTTCATGTTCAAATGAGTGAAGATTGATCCTACGAGTTTTTACAAGTTATTTCCATGTACAAACGAGTCAAGAATGAAGCTATAAGTGGCTTTCAAGTTCAAACAAATTAAAAATGAAGCCTTATATTGTTACAAATTGTTTTCATGTTCAAATGAGTGAAGATTGATCCTACGAGTTTTTACAAGTTATTTCCATGTACAAACGGGTCAAGAATGAAGCTATAAGTGGCTTTCAAGTTCAAACCAGTTAAAAATGAAGCCTTATATTATTACAAATTGTTTTCATGTACAAATGAGTCAAGAATGATGCTTGAAGTTCTTTCAAGTTGTTTCCAGGTATAAACGAGTTAAGAATGAAGCTATAAGTTGTTTTCAAGTTCAAACGAGTCAAGAATAAAGCTATAAGTGGCTTTCAAGTTCAAACCAGTTAAGAATGAAGCCTTATATTGTTACAAATTGTTTTCATGTACAAATGAGTCAAGAATGATGCTAGAAGTTCTTTCAAGTTGTTTCCAAGTATAAACGAGTCAAGAATGATCCTATAAGTTGTTTTCAAGTTCAAACGAGTCAAGAATGAAGCTATAATTTGTTTTCAAGTTCAATCGAGTTAAGAATGAAGCCTTAAATTGTTACAAATTGTTTTCATGTACAAATGAGTCAAGAATGATGCTACAAGTTCTTTCAAGTTGTTTCCATTTATAAACGAGTCAAGAATGAAGCTATAAGTTGTTTTCAAGTTCAAACGAGTCAAGAATAAAGCTATAAGTCGCTTTCATGTTCAAACGGGTTAAGAATGAAGTCTTATATTGTTACAAATTGTTTTCATGTACAAATGAGTCAAGAATGATGCTAGAAGTTCTTTCAAGTTGTTTCCAAGTATAAACGAGTCAAGAATGATCCTATAAGTTGTTTTCAAGTTCAAACGAGTCAAGAATAAAGCTATAAGTGGCTTTCAAGTTCAAACCAGTTAAGAATCAAGCCTTATATTGTTACAAATTGTTTTCATGTACAAATGAGTCAAGAATGATGCTAGAAGTTCTTTCAAGTTGTTTCCAAGTATAAACGAGTCAAGAATGATCCTATAAGTTGTTTTCAAGTTCAAACGAGTCAAGAATAAAGCTATAAGTGGCTTTCAAGTTCAAACCAGTTAAGAATCAAGCCTTATATTGTTACAAATTGTTTTCATGTACAAATGAGTCAAGAATGATGCTAGAAGTTCTTTCAAGCTGTTTCCAAGTATAAACGAGTCAAGAATGAAGCTATAAGTTGTTTTCAAGTTCAAACGAGTCAAGAATGAAGCTATAAGTGTCTTTCAAGTTCAATCGAGTTAAGAATGAAGTCTTATATTGTTACAAATTGTTTTCATGTACAAATGAGTCAAGAATGATGCTAGAAGTTCTTTCAAGTTGTTTCCATGTATAAACGAGTCAAGAATGAAGCTATAAGTTGTTTTCAAGTTCAAACGAGTCAAGAATGAAGCTATAAGTGTCTTTCAAGTTCAATCGAGTTAAGAATGAAGTCTTATATTGTTACAAATTGTTTTCATGTACAAATGAGTCAAGAATGATGCTAGAAGTTCTTTCAAGTTGTTTCCAAGTATAAACGAGTCAAGAATGATCCTATAAGTTGTTTTCAAGTTCAAACGAGTCAAGATTGAAGCTATAATTTGTTTTCAAGTTAAAACGAGTCAAGAACGAAGCCTCAAATTATTACGAATTGTTTTCATGTTTAAATGAGTAAAGATTGATCCTACGAGTTTTTACAAGTTATTTCCATGTACAAACGGGTCAAGAATGAAGCTATAAGTGGCTTTCAAGTTCAAACGAGTTAAGAATGAAGCCTTAAATTGTTACAAATTGTTTTGATGTACAAATGAGTCAAGAATGATGCTAGAAGTTCTTTCAAGCTGTTTCCAAGTATAAACGAGTCAAGAATGATCCTATAAGTTATTTTCAAGTTCAAACGAGTCAAGAATAAAGCTATAATTTGTTTTCAAGTTAAAACGAGTCAAGAACGAAGCCGCAAATTATTACGAATTGTTTTCATGTTCAAATGAGTAAAGATTGATCCTACGAGTTTTTACAAGTTATTTCCATGTACAAACGGGTCAAGAATGAAGCTATAAGTGGCTTTCAAGTTCAAACCAGTTAAAAATGAAGCCTTATATTATTACAAATTGTTTTCATGTACAAATGAGTCAAGAATGATGCTTGAAGTTCTTTCAAGTTGTTTCCAGGTATAAACGAGTTAAGAATGAAGCTATAAGTTGTTTTCAAGTTCAAACGAGTCAAGAATAAAGCTATAAGTGGCTTTCAAGTTCAAACCAGTTAAGAATGAAGCCTTATATTGTTACAAATTGTTTTCATGTACAAATGAGTCAAGAATGATGCCAGAAGTTCTTTCAAGTTGTTTCCATGTATAAACGAGTCAAGAATGAAGCTATAAGTTGTTTTCCAGTTCAAACGAGTCTAGAATGAAGCTATAAGTGGCTTTCAAGTTCAATCGAGTTAAGAATGAAGCCTTAAATTGTTACAAATTGTTTTCATGTACAAATGAGTCAAGAATGATGCTACAAGTTCTTTCAAGTTGTTTCCATTTATAAACGAGTCAAGAATGAAGCTATAAGTTGTTTTCAAGTTCAAACGAGTCAAGAATAAAGCTATAAGTGGCTTTCATGTTCAAACGGGTTAAGAATGAAGTCTTATATTGTTACAAATTGTTTTCATGTACAAATGAGTCAAGAATGATGCTAGAAGTTCTTTCAAGTTGTTTCCAAGTATAAACGAGTCAAGAATGATCCTATAAGTTGTTTTCAAGTTCAAACGAGTCAAGAATGAAGCTATAATTTGTTTTCAAGTTAAAACGAGTCAAGAACGAAGCCTCAAATTATTACGAATTGTTTTCATGTTTAAATGAGTAAAGATTGATCCTACGAGTTTTTACAAGTTATTTCCATGTACAAACGAGTCAAGAATGAAGCTATAAGTGGCTTTCAAGTTCAAACAAGTTAAGAATGAAGCCTTATATTGTTACAAATTGTTTTCATGTACAAATGAGTCAAGAATGATGCTAGAAGTTCTTTCAAGTTGTTTCCAAGTATAAACGAGTCAAGAATGATCCTATAAGTTGTTTTCAAGTTCAAACGAGTCAAGAATGAAGCTATAAGTGGCTTTCAAGTTCAATCGAGTTAAGAATGAAGCCTTAAATTGTTACAAATTGTTTTCATGTACAAATGAGTCAAGAATGATGCTTGAAGTTCTTTCAAGTTGTTTCCAAGTATAAACGAGTCAAGAATGATCCTATAAGTTGTTTTCAAGTTCAAACGAGTCAAGAATGAAGCTATAATTTGTTTTCAAGTTAAAACGAGTCAAGAACGAAGCCTCAAATTATTACGAATTGTTTTCATGTACAAATGAGTCAAGAATGATGCTAGAAGTTCTTTCAAGTTGTTTCCAAGTATAAACGAGTCAAGAATGATCCTATAAGTTGTTTTCAAGTTCAAACGAGTCAAGAATGAAGCTATAATTTGTTTTCAAGTTAAAACGAGTCAAGAACGAAGCCTCAAATTATTACGAATTGTTTTCATGTTTAAATGAGTAAAGATTGATCCTACGAGTTTTTACAAGTTATTTCCATGTACAAACGAGTCAAGAATGAAGCTATAAGTGGCTTTCAAGTTCAAACAAGTTAAGAATGAAGCCTTATATTGTTACAAATTGTTTTCATGTACAAATGAGTCAAGAATGATGCTAGAAGTTCTTTCAAGTTGTTTCCAAGTATAAACGAGTCAAGAATGATCCTATAAGTTGTTTTCAAGTTCAAACGAGTCAAGAATGAAGCTAAAAGTGGCTTTCAAGTTCAATCGAGTTAAGAATGAAGCCTTAAATTGTTACAAATTGTTTTCATGTACAAATGAGTCAAGAATGATGCTAGAAGTTCTTTCAAGCTGTTTCCAAGTATAAACGAGTCAAGAATGATCCTATAAGTTATTTTCAAGTTCAAACGAGTCAAGAATAAAGCTATAATTTGTTTTCAAGTTAAAACGAGTCAAGAACGAAGCCGCAAATTATTACGAATTGTTTTCATGTTCAAATGAGTAAAGATTGATCCTACGAGTTTTTACAAGTTATTTCCATGTACAAACGGGTCAAGAATGAAGCTATAAGTGGCTTTCAAGTTCAAACAAGTTAAAAATGAAGCCTTATATTATTACAAATTGTTTTCATGTACAAATGAGTCAAGAATGATGCTTGAAGTTCTTTCAAGTTGTTTCCAGGTATAAACGAGTTAAGAATGAAGCTATAAGTTGTTTTCAAGTTCAAACGAGTCAAGAATAAAGCTATAAGTGGCTTTCAAGTTCAAACCAGTTAAGAATGAAGCCTTATATTGTTACAAATTGTTTTCATGTACAAATGAGTCAAGAATGATGCTAGAAGTTCTTTCAAGTTGTTTCCATGTATAAACGAGTCAAGAATGAAGCTATAAGTTGTTTTCCAGTTCAAACGAGTCTAGAATGAAGCTATAAGTGGCTTTCAAGTTCAATCGAGTTAAGAATGAAGCCTTAAATTGTTACAAATTGTTTTCATGTACAAATGAGTCAAGAATGATGCTACAAGTTCTTTCAAGTTGTTTCCATTTATAAACGAGTCAAGAATGAAGCTATAAGTTGTTTTCAAGTTCAAACGAGTCAAGAATAAAGCTATAAGTGGCTTTCATGTTCAAACGGGTTAAGAATGAAGTCTTATATTGTTACAAATTGTTTTCATGTACAAATGAGTCAAGAATGATGCTTGAAGTTCTTTCAAGTTGTTTCCAGGTATAAACGAGTTAAGAATGAAGCTATAAGTTGTTTTCAAGTTCAAACGAGTCAAGAATAAAGCTATAAGTGGCTTTCAAGTTCAAACCAGTTAAGAATGAAGCCTTAAATTGTTACAAATTGTTTTCATGTACAAATGAGTCAAGAATGATGCTTGAAGTTCTTTCAAGTTGTTTCCATGTATAAACGAGTTAAGAATGAAGCTATAAGTTGTTTTCAAGTTCAAACGAGTCAAGAATAAAGCTATAAGTGGCTTTCAAGTTCAAACCAGTTAAGAATCAAGCCTTATATTGTTACAAATTGTTTTCATGTACAAATGAGTCAAGAATGATGCTAGAAGTTCTTTCAAGCTGTTTCCAAGTATAAACGAGTCAAGAATGAAGCTATAAGTTGTTTTCAAGTTCAAACGAGTCAAGAATGAAGCTATAAGTGTCTTTCAAGTTCAATCGAGTTAAGAATGAAGTCTTATATTGTTACAAATTGTTTTCATGTACAAATGAGTCAAGAATGATGCTAGAAGTTCTTTCAAGTTGTTTCCATGTATAAACGAGTCAAGAATGAAGCTATAAGTTGTTTTCAAGTTCAAACGAGTCAAGAATGAAGCTATAAGTGTCTTTCAAGTTCAATCGAGTTAAGAATGAAGTCTTATATTGTTACAAATTGTTTTCATGTACAAATGAGTCAAGAATGATGCTAGAAGTTCTTTCAAGTTGTTTCCAAGTATAAACGAGTCAAGAATGATCCTATAAGTTGTTTTCAAGTTCAAACGAGTCAAGATTGAAGCTATAATTTGTTTTCAAGTTAAAACGAGTCAAGAACGAAGCCTCAAATTATTACGAATTGTTTTCATGTTTAAATGAGTAAAGATTGATCCTACGAGTTTTTACAAGTTATTTCCATGTACAAACGGGTCAAGAATGAAGCTATAAGTGGCTTTCAAGTTCAAACGAGTTAAGAATGAAGCCTTAAATTGTTACAAATTGTTTTGATGTACAAATGAGTCAAGAATGATGCTAGAAGTTCTTTCAAGCTGTTTCCAAGTATAAACGAGTCAAGAATGATCCTATAAGTTATTTTCAAGTTCAAACGAGTCAAGAATAAAGCTATAATTTGTTTTCAAGTTAAAACGAGTCAAGAACGAAGCCGCAAATTATTACGAATTGTTTTCATGTTCAAATGAGTAAAGATTGATCCTACGAGTTTTTACAAGTTATTTCCATGTACAAACGGGTCAAGAATGAAGCTATAAGTGGCTTTCAAGTTCAAACCAGTTAAAAATGAAGCCTTATATTATTACAAATTGTTTTCATGTACAAATGAGTCAAGAATGATGCTTGAAGTTCTTTCAAGTTGTTTCCAGGTATAAACGAGTTAAGAATGAAGCTATAAGTTGTTTTCAAGTTCAAACGAGTCAAGAATAAAGCTATAAGTGGCTTTCAAGTTCAAACCAGTTAAGAATGAAGCCTTATATTGTTACAAATTGTTTTCATGTACAAATGAGTCAAGAATGATGCCAGAAGTTCTTTCAAGTTGTTTCCATGTATAAACGAGTCAAGAATGAAGCTATAAGTTGTTTTCCAGTTCAAACGAGTCTAGAATGAAGCTATAAGTGGCTTTCAAGTTCAATCGAGTTATGAATGAAGCCTTAAATTGTTACAAATTGTTTTCATGTACAAATGAGTCAAGAATGATGCTACAAGTTCTTTCAAGTTGTTTCCATTTATAAACGAGTCAAGAATGAAGCTATAAGTTGTTTTCAAGTTCAAACGAGTCAAGAATAAAGCTATAAGTGGCTTTCATGTTCAAACGGGTTAAGAATGAAGTCTTATATTGTTACAAATTGTTTTCATGTACAAATGAGTCAAGAATGATGCTAGAAGTTCTTTCAAGTTGTTTCCAAGTATAAACGAGTCAAGAATGATCCTATAAGTTGTTTTCAAGTTCAAACGAGTCAAGAATGAAGCTATAATTTGTTTTCAAGTTAAAACGAGTCAAGAACGAAGCCTCAAATTATTACGAATTGTTTTCATGTTTAAATGAGTAAAGATTGATCCTACGAGTTTTTACAAGTTATTTCCATGTACAAACGAGTCAAGAATGAAGCTATAAGTGGCTTTCAAGTTCAAACAAGTTAAGAATGAAGCCTTATATTGTTACAAATTGTTTTCATGTACAAATGAGTCAGGAATGATGCTAGAAGTTCTTTCAAGTTGTTTCCAAGTATAAACGAGTCAAGAATGATCCTATAAGTTGTTTTCAAGTTCAAACGAGTCAAGAATGAAGCTATAAGTGGCTTTCAAGTTCAATCGAGTTAAGAATGAAGCCTTAAATTGTTACAAATTGTTTTCATGTACAAATGAGTCAAGAATGATGCTTGAAGTTCTTTCAAGTTGTTTCCAAGTATAAACGAGTCAAGAATGATCCTATAAGTTGTTTTCAAGTTCAAACGAGTCAAGAATGAAGCTATAATTTGTTTTCAAGTTAAAACGAGTCAAGAACGAAGCCTCAAATTATTACGAATTGTTTTCATGTACAAATGAGTCAAGAATGATGCTAGAAGTTCTTTCAAGTTGTTTCCAAGTATAAACGAGTCAAGAATGATCCTATAAGTTGTTTTCAAGTTCAAACGAGTCAAGAATGAAGCTATAATTTGTTTTCAAGTTAAAACGAGTCAAGAACGAAGCCTCAAATTATTACGAATTGTTTTCATGTTTAAATGAGTAAAGATTGATCCTACGAGTTTTTACAAGTTATTTCCATGTACAAACGAGTCAAGAATGAAGCTATAAGTGGCTTTCAAGTTCAAACAAGTTAAGAATGAAGCCTTATATTGTTACAAATTGTTTTCATGTACAAATGAGTCAAGAATGATGCTAGAAGTTCTTTCAAGTTGTTTCCAAGTATAAACGAGTCAAGAATGATCCTATAAGTTGTTTTCAAGTTCAAACGAGTCAAGAATGAAGCTAAAAGTGGCTTTCAAGTTCAATCGAGTTAAGAATGAAGCCTTAAATTGTTACAAATTGTTTTCATGTACAAATGAGTCAAGAATGATGCTAGAAGTTCTTTCAAGCTGTTTCCAAGTATAAACGAGTCAAGAATGATCCTATAAGTTATTTTCAAGTTCAAACGAGTCAAGAATAAAGCTATAATTTGTTTTCAAGTTAAAACGAGTCAAGAACGAAGCCGCAAATTATTACGAATTGTTTTCATGTTCAAATGAGTAAAGATTGATCCTACGAGTTTTTACAAGTTATTTCCATGTACAAACGGGTCAAGAATGAAGCTATAAGTGGCTTTCAAGTTCAAACAAGTTAAAAATGAAGCCTTATATTATTACAAATTGTTTTCATGTACAAATGAGTCAAGAATGATGCTTGAAGTTCTTTCAAGTTGTTTCCAGGTATAAACGAGTTAAGAATGAAGCTATAAGTTGTTTTCAAGTTCAAACGAGTCAAGAATAAAGCTATAAGTGGCTTTCAAGTTCAAACCAGTTAAGAATGAAGCCTTATATTGTTACAAATTGTTTTCATGTACAAATGAGTCAAGAATGATGCTAGAAGTTCTTTCAAGTTGTTTCCATGTATAAACGAGTCAAGAATGAAGCTATAAGTTGTTTTCCAGTTCAAACGAGTCTAGAATGAAGCTATAAGTGGCTTTCAAGTTCAATCGAGTTAAGAATGAAGCCTTAAATTGTTACAAATTGTTTTCATGTACAAATGAGTCAAGAATGATGCTACAAGTTCTTTCAAGTTGTTTCCATTTATAAACGAGTCAAGAATGAAGCTATAAGTTGTTTTCAAGTTCAAACGAGTCAAGAATAAAGCTATAAGTGGCTTTCATGTTCAAACGGGTTAAGAATGAAGTCTTATATTGTTACAAATTGTTTTCATGTACAAATGAGTCAAGAATGATGCTAGAAGTTCTTTCAAGTTGTTTCCAAGTATAAACGAGTCAAGAATGATCCTATAAGTTGTTTTCAAGTTCAATCGAGTCAAGAATGAAGCTATAATTTGTTTTCAAGTTAAAACGAGTCAAGAACGAAGCCTCAAATTATTACGAATTGTTTTCATGTTTAAATGAGTAAAGATTGATCCTACGAGTTTTTACAAGTTATTTCCATGTACAAACGAGTCAAGAATGAAGCTATAAGTGGCTTTCAAGTTCAAACAAGTTAAGAATGAAGCCTTATATTGTTACAAATTGTTTTCATGTACAAATGAGTCAAGAATGATGCTAGAAGTTCTTGCAAGTTGTTTCCAAGTATAAACGAGTCAAGAATGATCCTATAAGTTGTTTTCAAGTTCAAACGAGTCAAGAATGAAGCTATAATTTGTTTTCAAGTTCAATCGAGTTAAGAATGAAGCCTTAAATTGTTACAAATTGTTTTCATGTACAAATGAGTCAAGAATGATGCTTGAAGTTCTTTCAAGTTGTTTCCAAGTATAAACGAGTCAAGAATGATCCTATAAGTTGTTTTCAAGTTCAAACGAGTCAAGAATGAAGCTATAATTTGTTTTCAAGTTAAAACGAGTCAAGAACGAAGCCTCAAATTATTACGAATTGTTTTCATGTACAAATGAGTCAAGAATGATGCTAGAAGTTCTTTCAAGTTGTTTCCAAGTATAAACGAGTCAAGAATGATCCTATAAGTTGTTTTCAAGTTCAAACGAGTCAAGAATGAATCTATAATTTGTTTTCAAGTTAAAACGAGTCAAGAACGAAGCCGCAAATTATTACGAATTGTTTTCATGTTCAAATGAGTAAAGATTGATCCTACGAGTTTTTACAAGTTATTTCCATGTACAAACGGGTCAAGAATGAAGCTATAAGTGGCTTTCAAGTTCAAACCAGTTAAAAATGAAGCCTTATATTATTACAAATTGTTTTCATGTACAAATGAGTCAAGAATGATGCTTGAAGTTCTTTCAAGTTGTTTCCAGGTATAAACGAGTTAAGAATGAAGCTATAAGTTGTTTTCAAGTTCAAACGAGTCAAGAATAAAGCTATAAGTGGCTTTCAAGTTCAAACCAGTTAAGAATGAAGCCTTATATTGTTACAAATTGTTTTCATGTACAAATGAGTCAAGAATGATGCTAGAAGTTCTTTCAAGTTGTTTCCATGTATAAACGAGTCAAGAATGAAGCTATAAGTTGTTTTCCAGTTCAAACGAGTCTAGAATGAAGCTATAAGTGGCTTTCAAGTTCAATCGAGTTAAGAATGAAGCCTTAAATTGTTACAAATTGTTTTCATGTACAAATGAGTCAAGAATGATGCTAGAAGTTCTTTCAAGCTGTTTCCAAGTATAAACGAGTCAAGAATGATCCTATAAGTTGTTTTCAAGTTCAAACGAGTCAAGAATGATGCTATAAGTGTCTTTCAAGTTCAATCGAGTAAAGAATGAAGTCTTATATTGTTACAAATTGTTTTCATGTACAAATGAGTCAAGAATGATGCTAGAAGTTCTTTCAAGCTGTTTCCAAGTATAAACGAGTCAAGAATGATCCTATAAGTTGTTTTCAAGTTCAAACGAGTCAAGAATGATGCTATAAGTGTCTTTCAAGTTCAATCGAGTAAAGAATGAAGTCTTATATTGTTACAAATTGTTTTCATGTACAAATGAGTCAAGAATGATGCTAGAAGTTCTTTCAAGTTGTTTCCAAGTATAAACGAGTCAAGAATGATCCTATAAGTTATTTTCAAGTTCAAACGAGTCAAGAATAAAGCTATAAGTGGCTTTCATGTTCAAACGAGTTAAGAATGAAGTCTTATATTGTTACAAATTGTTTTCATGTACAAATGAGTCAAGAATGATGCTAGAAGTTCTTTCAAGTTGTTTCCATGTATAAACGAGTCAAGAATGAAGCTATAAGTTGTTTTCAAGTTCAAACGAGTCAAGAATGATGCTATAAGTGTCTTTCAAGTTCAATCGAGTTAAGAATGAAGTCTTATATTGTTACAAATTGTTTTCATGTACAAATGAGTCAAGAATGATGCTAGAAGTTCTTTCAAGTTGTTTCCAAGTATAAACGAGTCAAGAATGATCCTATAAGTTGTTTTCAAGTTCAAACGAGTCAAGAATGAAGCTATAATTTGTTTTCAAGTTAAAACGAGTCAAGAACGAAGCCTCAAATTATTACGAATTGTTTTCATGTACAAATGAGTCAAGAATGATGCTAGAAGTTCTTTCAAGTTGTTTCCAAGTATAAACGAGTCAAGAATGATCCTATAAGTTGTTTTCAAGTTCAAACGAGTCAAGAATGAAGCTATAATTTGTTTTCAAGTTAAAACGAGTCAAGAACGAAGCCTCAAATTATTACGAATTGTTTTCATGTTTAAATGAGTAAAGATTGATCCTACGAGTTTTTACAAGTTATTTCCATGTACAAACGGGTCAAGAATGAAGCTATAAGTGGCTTTCAAGTTCAAACGAGTTAAGAATGAAGCCTTAAATTGTTACAAATTGTTTTCATGTACAAATGAGTCAAGAATGATGCTAGAAGTTCTTTCAAGCTGTTTCCAAGTATAAACGAGTCAAGAATGATCCTATAAGTTGTTTTCAAGTTCAAACGAGTCAAGAATAAAGCTATAATTTGTTTTCAAGTTAAAACGAGTCAAGAACGAAGCCGCAAATTATTACGAATTGTTTTCATGTTCAAATGAGTAAAGATTGATCCTACGAGTTTTTACAAGTTATTTCCATGTACAAACGGGTCAAGAATGAAGCTATAAGTGGCTTTCAAGTTCAAACCAGTTAAAAATGAAGCCTTATATTGTTACAAATTGTTTTCATGTACAAATGAGTCAAGAATGATGCTTGAAGTTCTTTCAAGTTGTTTCCATGTATAAACGAGTTAAGAATGAAGCTATAAGTTGTTTTCAAGTTCAAACGAGTCAAGAATAAAGCTATAAGTGGCTTTCAAGTTCAAACCAGTTAAGAATGAAGCCTTATATTGTTACAAATTGTTTTCATGTACAAATGAGTCAAGAATGATGCTAGAAGTTCTTTCAAGCTGTTTCCAAGTATAAACGAGTCAAGAATGATCCTATAAGTTGTTTTCAAGTTCAAACGAGTCAAGAATGAAGCTATAATTTGTTTTCAAGTTCAAACGAGTCAAGAACGAAGCCTCAAATTATTACGAATTGTTTTCATGTTCAAATGAGTGAAGATTGATCCTACGAGTTTTTACAAGTTATTTCCATGTACAAACGAGTCAAGAATGAAGCTATAAGTGGCTTTCAAGTTCAAACAAGTTAAAAATGAAGCCTTATATTGTTACAAATTGTTTTCATGTACAAATGAGTCAAGAATGATGCTAGAAGTTCTTTCAAGTTGTTTCCATGTATAAACGAGTCAAGAATGAAGCTATAAGTTGTTTTCCAGTTCAAACGAGTATAGAATGAAGCTATAAGTGGCTTTCAAGTTCAATCGAGTTAAGAATGAAGCCTTAAATTGTTACAAATTGTTTTCATGTACAAATGAGTCAAGAATGATGCTACAAGTTCTTTCAAGTTGTTTCCATTTATAAACGAGTCAAGAATGAAGCTATAAGTTGTTTTCAAGTTCAAACGAGTCAAGAATAAAGCTATAAGTGGCTTTCATGTTCAAACGGGTTAAGAATAAAGTCTTATATTGTTACAAATTGTTTTCATGTACAAATGAGTCAAGAATGATGCTAGAAGTTCTTTCAAGTTGTTTCCAAGTATAAACGAGTCAAGAATGATCCTATAAGTTGTTTTCAAGTTCAAACGAGTCAAGAATGAAGCTATAATTTGTTTTCAAGTTCAAACGAGTCAAGAACGAAGCCTCAAATTATTACGAATTGTTTTCATGTTCAAATGAGTGAAGATTGATCCTACGAGTTTTTACAAGTTATTTCCATGTACAAACGAGTCAAGAATGAAGCTATAAGTGGCGTTCAAGTTCAAACAAGTTAAGAATGAAGCCTCATATTGTTACAAATTGTTTTCATGTACAAATGAGTCAAGAATGATGCTAGAAGTTCTTTCAAGTTGTTTCCATGTATAAACGAGTCAAGAATGAAGCTATAAGTTGTTTTCAAGTTCAAACGAGGCAAGAATGAAGCTATAAGTGTCTTTCAAGTTCAATCGAGTTAAGAATGAAGTCTTATATTGTTAAAAATTGTTTTCATGTACAAATGAGTCAAGAATGATGCTAGAAGTTCTTTCAAGTTGTTTCCAAGTATAAACGAGTCAAGAATGAACCTATAAGTTGTTTTCAAGTTCAAACGAGTCAAGAATGAAGCTATAATTTGTTTAAAAGTTAAAACGAGTCAAGAACGAAGCCTCAAATTATTACGAATTGTTTTCATGTTTAAATGAGTAAAGATTGATCCTACGAGTTTTTACAAGTTATTTCCATGTACAAACGGGTCAAGAATGAAGCTATAAGTGGCTTTCAAGTTCAAACGAGTTAAGAATGAAGCATTAAATTGTTACAAATTGTTTTCATGTACAAATGAGTCAAGAATGATGCTAGAAGTTCTTTCAAGCTGTTTCCAAGTATAAACGAGTCAAGAATGATCCTATAAGTTGTTTTCAAGTTCAAACGAGTCAAGAATAAAGCTATAATTTGTTTTCAAGTTAAAACGAGTCAAGAACGAAGCCGCAAATTATTACGAATTGTTTTCATGTTCAAATGAGTAAAGATTGATCCTACGAGTTTTTACAAGTTATTTCCATGTACAAACGGGTCAAGAATGAAGCTATAAGTGGCTTTCAAGTTCAAACCAGTTAAAAATGAAGCCTTATATTGTTACAAATTGTTTTCATGTACAAATGAGTCAAGAATGATGCTTGAAGTTCTTTCAAGTTGTTTCCATGTATAAACGAGTTAAGAATGAAGCTATAAGTTGTTTTCAAGTTCAAACGAGTCAAGAATAAAGCTATAAGTGGCTTTCAAGTTCAAACCAGTTAAGAATGAAGCCTTATATTGTTACAAATTGTTTTCATGTACAAATGAGTCAAGAATGATGCTAGAAGTTCTTTCAAGCTGTTTCCAAGTATAAACGAGTCAAGAATGATCCTATAAGTTGTTTTCAAGTTCAAACGAGTCAAGAATGAAGCTATAATTTGTTTTCAAGTTCAAACGAGTCAAGAACGAAGCCTCAAATTATTACGAATTGTTTTCATGTTCAAATGAGTGAAGATTGATCCTACGAGTTTTTACAAGTTATTTCCATGTACAAACGAGTCAAGAATGAAGCTATAAGTGGCTTTCAAGTTCAAACAAGTTAAAAATGAAGCCTTATATTGTTACAAATTGTTTTCATGTACAAATGAGTCAAGAATGATGCTAGAAGTTCTTTCAAGTTGTTTCCATGTATAAACGAGTCAAGAATGAAGCTATAAGTTGTTTTCCAGTTCAAACGAGTATAGAATGAAGCTATAAGTGGCTTTCAAGTTCAATCGAGTTAAGAATGAAGCCTTAAATTGTTACAAATTGTTTTCATGTACAAATGAGTCAAGAATGATGCTACAAGTTCTTTCAAGTTGTTTCCATTTATAAACGAGTCAAGAATGAAGCTATAAGTTGTTTTCAAGTTCAAACGAGTCAAGAATAAAGCTATAAGTGGCTTTCATGTTCAAACGGGTTAAGAATGAAGTCTTATATTGTTACAAATTGTTTTCATGTACAAATGAGTCAAGAATGATGCTAGAAGTTCTTTCAAGTTGTTTCCAAGTATAAACGAGTCAAGAATGATCCTATAAGTTGTTTTCAAGTTCAAACGAGTCAAGAATGAAGCTATAATTTGTTTTCAAGTTCAAACGAGTCAAGAACGAAGCCTCAAATTATTACGAATTGTTTTCATGTTCAAATGAGTGAAGATTGATCCTACGAGTTTTTACAAGTTATTTCCATGTACAAACGAGTCAAGAATGAAGCTATAAGTGGCGTTCAAGTTCAAACAAGTTAAGAATGAAGCCTTATATTGTTACAAATTGTTTTCATGTACAAATGAGTCAAGAATGATGCTAGAAGTTCTTTCAAGTTGTTTCCATGTATAAACGAGTCAAGAATGAAGCTATAAGTTGTTTTCAAGTTCAAACGAGGCAAGAATGAAGCTATAAGTGTCTTTCAAGTTCAATCGAGTTAAGAATGAAGTCTTATATTGTTAAAAATTGTTTTCATGTACAAATGAGTCAAGAATGATGCTAGAAGTTCTTTCAAGTTGTTTCCAAGTATAAACGAGTCAAGAATGAACCTATAAGTTGTTTTCAAGTTCAAACGAGTCAAGAATGAAGCTATAATTTGTTTAAAAGTTAAAACGAGTCAAGAACGAAGCCTCAAATTATTACGAATTGTTTTCATGTTTAAATGAGTAAAGATTGATCCTACGAGTTTTTACAAGTTATTTCCATGTACAAACGGGTCAAGAATGAAGCTATAAGTGGCTTTCAAGTTCAAACGAGTTAAGAATGAAGCCTTAAATTGTTACAAATTGTTTTCATGTACAAATGAGTCAAGAATGATGCTAGAAGTTCTTTCAAGCTGTTTCCAAGTATAAACGAGTCAAGAATGATCCTATAAGTTGTTTTCAAGTTCAAACGAGTCAAGAATAAAGCTATAATTTGTTTTCAAGTTAAAACGAGTCAAGAACGAAGCCGCAAATTATTACGAATTGTTTTCATGTTCAAATGAGTAAAGATTGATCCTACGAGTTTTTACAAGTTATTTCCATGTACAAACGGGTCAAGAATGAAGCTATAAGTGGCTTTCAAGTTCAAACCAGTTAAAAATGAAGCCTTATATTGTTACAAATTGTTTTCATGTACAAATGAGTCAAGAATGATGCTTGAAGTTCTTTCAAGTTGTTTCCATGTATAAACGAGTTAAGAATGAAGCTATAAGTTGTTTTCAAGTTCAAACGAGTCAAGAATAAAGCTATAAGTGGCTTTCAAGTTCAAACCAGTTAAGAATGAAGCCTTATATTGTTACAAATTGTTTTCATGTACAAATGAGTCAAGAATGATGCTAGAAGTTCTTTCAAGCTGTTTCCAAGTATAAACGAGTCAAGAATGATCCTATAAGTTGTTTTCAAGTTCAAACGAGTCAAGAATGAAGCTATAATTTGTTTTCAAGTTCAAACGAGTCAAGAACGAAGCCTCAAATTATTACGAATTGTTTTCATGTTCAAATGAGTGAAGATTGATCCTACGAGTTTTTACAAGTTATTTCCATGTACAAACGAGTCAAGAATGAAGCTATAAGTGGCTTTCAAGTTCAAACAAGTTAAAAATGAAGCCTTATATTGTTACAAATTGTTTTCATGTACAAATGAGTCAAGAATGATGCTAGAAGTTCTTTCAAGTTGTTTCCATGTATAAACGAGTCAAGAATGAAGCTATAAGTTGTTTTCCAGTTCAAACGAGTATAGAATGAAGCTATAAGTGGCTTTCAAGTTCAATCGAGTTAAGAATGAAGCCTTAAATTGTTACAAATTGTTTTCATGTACAAATGAGTCAAGAATGATGCTACAAGTTCTTTCAAGTTGTTTCCATTTATAAACGAGTCAAGAATGAAGCTATAAGTTGTTTTCAAGTTCAAACGAGTCAAGAATAAAGCTATAAGTGGCTTTCATGTTCAAACGGGTTAAGAATGAAGTCTTATATTGTTACAAATTGTTTTCATGTACAAATGAGTCAAGAATGATGCTAGAAGTTCTTTCAAGTTGTTTCCAAGTATAAACGAGTCAAGAATGATCCTATAAGTTGTTTTCAAGTTCAAACGAGTCAAGAATGAAGCTATAATTTGTTTTCAAGTTCAAACGAGTCAAGAACGAAGCCTCAAATTATTACGAATTGTTTTCATGTTCAAATGAGTGAAGATTGATCCTACGAGTTTTTACAAGTTATTTCCATGTACAAACGAGTCAAGAATGAAGCTATAAGTGGCGTTCAAGTTCAAACAAGTTAAGAATGAAGCCTTATATTGTTACAAATTGTTTTCATGTACAAATGAGTCAAGAATGATGCTAGAAGTTCTTTCAAGTTGTTTCCATGTATAAACGAGTCAAGAATGAAGCTATAAGTTGTTTTCAAGTTCAAACGAGGCAAGAATGAAGCTATAAGTGTCTTTCAAGTTCAATCGAGTTAAGAATGAAGTCTTATATTGTTAAAAATTGTTTTCATGTACAAATGAGTCAAGAATGATGCTAGAAGTTCTTTCAAGTTGTTTCCAAGTATAAACGAGTCAAGAATGAACCTATAAGTTGTTTTCAAGTTCAAACGAGTCAAGAATGAAGCTATAATTTGTTTAAAAGTTAAAACGAGTCAAGAACGAAGCCTCAAATTATTACGAATTGTTTTCATGTTTAAATGAGTAAAGATTGATCCTACGAGTTTTTACAAGTTATTTCCATGTACAAACGGGTCAAGAATGAAGCTATAAGTGGCTTTCAAGTTCAAACGAGTTAAGAATGAAGCCTTAAATTGTTACAAATTGTTTTCATGTACAAATGAGTCAAGAATGATGCTAGAAGTTCTTTCAAGCTGTTTCCAAGTATAAACGAGTCAAGAATGATCCTATAAGTTGTTTTCAAGTTCAAACGAGTCTAGAATAAAGCTATAATTTGTTTTCAAGTTAAAACGAGTCAAGAACGAAGCCGCAAATTATTACGAATTGTTTTCATGTTCAAATGAGTAAAGATTGATCCTACGAGTTTTTACAAGTTATTTCCATGTACAAACAGGTCAAGAATGAAGCTATAAGTGGCTTTCAAGTTCAAACCAGTTAAAAATGAAGCCTTATATTGTTACAAATTGTTTTCATGTACAAATGAGTCAAGAATGATGCTTGAAGTTCTTTCAAGTTGTTTCCATGTATAAACGAGTTAAGAATGAAGCTATAAGTTGTTTTCAAGTTCAAACGAGTCAAGAATAAAACTATAAGTGGCTTTCAAGTTCAAACCAGTTAAGAATGAAGCCTTATATTGTTACAAATTGTTTTCATGTACAAATGAGTCAAGAATGATGCTAGAAGTTCTTTCAAGCTGTTTCCAAGTATAAACGAGTCAAGAATGATCCTATAAGTTGTTTTCAAGTTCTAACGAGTCAAGAATGAAGCTATAATTTGTTTTCAAGTTCAAACGAGTCAAGAACGAAGCCTCAAATTATCACGAATTGTTTTCATGTTCAAATGAGTGAAGATTGATCCTACGAGTTTTTACAAGTTATTTCCATGTACAAACGAGTCAAGAATGAATCTATAAGTGGCTTTCAAGTTCAAACAAGTTAAAAATGAAGCCTTATATTGTTACAAATTGTTTTCATGTACAAATGAGTCAAGAATGATGCTAGAAGTTCTTTCAAGTTGTTTCCATGTATAAACGAGTCAAGAATGAAGCTATAAGTTGTTTTCCAGTTCAAACGAGTATAGAATGAAGCTATAAGTGGCTTTCAAGTTCAATCGAGTTAAGAATGAAGCCTTAAATTGTTACAAATTGTTTTCATGTACAAATGAGTCAAGAATGATGCTACAAGTTCTTTCAAGTTGTTTCCATTTATAAACGAGTCAAGAATGAAGCTATAAGTTGTTTTCAAGTTCAAACGAGTCAAGAATAAAGCTATAAGTGGCTTTCATGTTCAAACGGGTTAAGAATGAAGTCTTATATTGTTACAAATTGTTTTCATGTACAAATGAGTCAAGAATGATGCTAGAAGTTCTTTCAAGTTGTTTCCAAGTATAAACGAGTCAAGAATGATCCTATAAGTTGTTTTCAAGTTCAAACGAGTCAAGAATGAAGCTATAATTTGTTTTCAAGTTAAAACGAGTCAAGAACGAAGCCTCAAATTATTACGAATTGTTTTCATGTTTAAATGAGTAAAGATTGATCCTACGAGTTTTTACAAGTTATTTCCATGTACAAACGAGTCAAGAATGAAGCTATAAGTGGCTTTAAAGTTCAAACAAGTTAAGAATGAAGCCTTATATTGTTACAAATTGTTTTCATGTACAAATGAGTCAAGAATGATGCTAGAAGTTCTTTCAAGTTGTTTCCAAGTATAAACGAGTCAAGAATGATCCTATAAGTTGTTTTCAAGTTCAAACGAGTCAAGAATGAAGCTATAAGTTGTTTTCAAGTTCAAACGAGTCAAGAATAAAGCTATAAGTGGCTTTCATGTTCAAACGGGTTAAGAATGAAGTCTTATATTGTTACAAATTGTTTTCATGTACAAATGAGTCAAGAATGATGCTAGAAGTTCTTTCAAGTTGTTTCCAAGTATAAACGAGTCAAGAATGATCCTATAAGTTGTTTTCAAGTTCAAACGAGTCAAGAATGAAGCTATAATTTGTTTTCAAGTTCAAACGAGTCAAGAACGAAGCCTCAAATTATTACGAATTGTTTTCATGTTCAAATGAGTGAAGATTGATCCTACGAGTTTTTACAAGTTATTTCCATGTACAAACGAGTCAAGAATGAAGCTATAAGTGGCTTTCAAGTTCAAACAAGTTAAAAATGAAGCCTTATATTGTTACAAATTGTTTTCATGTACAAATGAGTCAAGAATGATGCTAGAAGTTCTTTCAAGTTGTTTCCATGTATAAACGAGTCAAGAATGAAGCTATAAGTTGTTTTCCAGTTCAAACGAGTATAGAATGAAGCTATAAGTGGCTTTCAAGTTCAATCGAGTTAAGAATGAAGCCTTAAATTGTTACAAATTGTTTTCATGTACAAATGAGTCAAGAATGATGCTACAAGTTCTTTCAAGTTGTTTCCATTTATAAACGAGTCAAGAATGAAGCTATAAGTTGTTTTCAAGTTCAAACGAGTCAAGAATAAAGCTATAAGTGGCTTTCATGTTCAAACGGGTTAAGAATGAAGTCTTATATTGTTACAAATTGTTTTCATGTACAAATGAGTCAAGAATGATGCTAGAAGTTCTTTCAAGTTGTTTCCAAGTATAAACGAGTCAAGAATGATCCTATAAGTTGTTTTCAAGTTCAAACGAGTCAAGAATGAAGCTATAATTTGTTTTCAAGTTCAAACGAGTCAAGAACGAAGCCTCAAATTATTACGAATTGTTTTCATGTTCAAATGAGTGAAGATTGATCCTACGAGTTTTTACAAGTTATTTCCATGTACAAACGAGTCAAGAATGAAGCTATAAGTGGCGTTCAAGTTCAAACAAGTTAAGAATGAAGCCTTATATTGTTACAAATTGTTTTCATGTACAAATGAGTCAAGAATGATGCTAGAAGTTCTTTCAAGTTGTTTCCATGTATAAACGAGTCAAGAATGAAGCTATAAGTTGTTTTCAAGTTCAAACGAGGCAAGAATGAAGCTATAAGTGTCTTTCAAGTTCAATCGAGTTAAGAATGAAGTCTTATATTGTTAAAAATTGTTTTCATGTACAAATGAGTCAAGAATGATGCTAGAAGTTCTTTCAAGTTGTTTCCAAGTATAAACGAGTCAAGAATGAACCTATAAGTTGTTTTCAAGTTCAAACGAGTCAAGAATGAAGCTATAATTTGTTTAAAAGTTAAAACGAGTCAAGAACGAAGCCTCAAATTATTACGAATTGTTTTCATGTTTAAATGAGTAAAGATTGATCCTACGAGTTTTTACAAGTTATTTCCATGTACAAACGGGTCAAGAATGAAGCTATAAGTGGCTTTCAAGTTCAAACGAGTTAAGAATGAAGCCTTAAATTGTTACAAATTGTTTTCATGTACAAATGAGTCAAGAATGATGCTAGAAGTTCTTTCAAGCTGTTTCCAAGTATAAACGAGTCAAGAATGATCCTATAAGTTGTTTTCAAGTTCAAACGAGTCTAGAATAAAGCTATAATTTGTTTTCAAGTTAAAACGAGTCAAGAACGAAGCCGCAAATTATTACGAATTGTTTTCATGTTCAAATGAGTAAAGATTGATCCTACGAGTTTTTACAAGTTATTTCCATGTACAAACAGGTCAAGAATGAAGCTATAAGTGGCTTTCAAGTTCAAACCAGTTAAAAATGAAGCCTTATATTGTTACAAATTGTTTTCATGTACAAATGAGTCAAGAATGATGCTTGAAGTTCTTTCAAGTTGTTTCCATGTATAAACGAGTTAAGAATGAAGCTATAAGTTGTTTTCAAGTTCAAACGAGTCAAGAATAAAACTATAAGTGGCTTTCAAGTTCAAACCAGTTAAGAATGAAGCCTTATATTGTTACAAATTGTTTTCATGTACAAATGAGTCAAGAATGATGCTAGAAGTTCTTTCAAGCTGTTTCCAAGTATAAACGAGTCAAGAATGATCCTATAAGTTGTTTTCAAGTTCTAACGAGTCAAGAATGAAGCTATAATTTGTTTTCAAGTTCAAACGAGTCAAGAACGAAGCCTCAAATTATCACGAATTGTTTTCATGTTCAAATGAGTGAAGATTGATCCTACGAGTTTTTACAAGTTATTTCCATGTACAAACGAGTCAAGAATGAATCTATAAGTGGCTTTCAAGTTCAAACAAGTTAAAAATGAAGCCTTATATTGTTACAAATTGTTTTCATGTACAAATGAGTCAAGAATGATGCTAGAAGTTCTTTCAAGTTGTTTCCATGTATAAACGAGTCAAGAATGAAGCTATAAGTTGTTTTCCAGTTCAAACGAGTATAGAATGAAGCTATAAGTGGCTTTCAAGTTCAATCGAGTTAAGAATGAAGCCTTAAATTGTTACAAATTGTTTTCATGTACAAATGAGTCAAGAATGATGCTACAAGTTCTTTCAAGTTGTTTCCATTTATAAACGAGTCAAGAATGAAGCTATAAGTTGTTTTCAAGTTCAAACGAGTCAAGAATAAAGCTATAAGTGGCTTTCATGTTCAAACGGGTTAAGAATGAAGTCTTATATTGTTACAAATTGTTTTCATGTACAAATGAGTCAAGAATGATGCTAGAAGTTCTTTCAAGTTGTTTCCAAGTATAAACGAGTCAAGAATGATCCTATAAGTTGTTTTCAAGTTCAAACGAGTCAAGAATGAAGCTATAATTTGTTTTCAAGTTAAAACGAGTCAAGAACGAAGCCTCAAATTATTACGAATTGTTTTCATGTTTAAATGAGTAAAGATTGATCCTACGAGTTTTTACAAGTTATTTCCATGTACAAACGAGTCAAGAATGAAGCTATAAGTGGCTTTAAAGTTCAAACAAGTTAAGAATGAAGCCTTATATTGTTACAAATTGTTTTCATGTACAAATGAGTCAAGAATGATGCTAGAAGTTCTTTCAAGTTGTTTCCAAGTATAAACGAGTCAAGAATGATCCTATAAGTTGTTTTCAAGTTCAAACGAGTCAAGAATGAAGCTATAATTTGTTTTCAAGTTCAAACGAGTCAAGAACGAAGCCTCAAATTATTACGAATTATTTTCATGTTCAAATGAGTGAAGATTGATCCTACGAGTTTTTACAAGTTATTTACATGTACAAACGAGTCAAGAATGAAGCTATAAGTGGCTTTCAAGTTCAAACAAGTTAAGAATGAAGCCTTATATTGTTACAAATTGTTTTCATGTACAAATGAGTCAAGAATGATGCTAGAAGTTCTTTCAAGTTGTTTCCATGTATAAACGAGTCAAGAATGAAGCTATAAGTTGTTTTCAAGTTCAAACGAGTCAAGAATGATGCTATAAGTGTCTTTCAAGTTCAATCGAGTTAAGAATGAAGTCTTATATTGTTACAAATTGTTTTCATGTACAAATGAGTCAAGAATGATGCTAGAAGTTCTTTCAAGTTGTTTCCAAGTATAAACGAGTCAAGAATGATCCTATAAGTTGTTTTCAAGTTCAAACGAGTCAAGAATGAAGCTATAATTTGTTTTCAAGTTAAAACGAGTCAAGAACGAAGCCTCAAATTATTACGAATTGTTTTCATGTACAAATGAGTCAAGAATGATGCTAGAAGTTCTTTCAAGTTGTTTCCAAGTATAAACGAGTCAAGAATGATCCTATAAGTTGTTTTCAAGTTCAAACGAGTCAAGAATAAAGCTATAATTTGTTTTCAAGTTAAAACGAGTCAAGAACGAAGCCGCAAATTATTACGAATTGTTTTCATGTTCAAATGAGTAAAGATTGATCCTACGAGTTTTTACAAGTTATTTCCATGTACAAACGGGTCAAGAATGAAGCTATAAGTGGTTTTCAAGTTCAAACCAGTTAAAAATGAAGCCTTATATTGTTACAAATTGTTTTCATGTACAAATGAGTCAAGAATGATGCTTGAAGTTCTTTCAAGTTGTTTCCATGTATAAACGAGTTAAGAATGAAGCTATAAGTTGTTTTCAAGTTCAAACGAGTCAAGAATGAAGCTATAAGTGGCTTTCAAGTTCAAACGAGTTAAGAATGAAGCCTTAAATTGTTACAAATTGTTTTCATGTACAAATGAGTCAAGAATGATGCTAGAAGTTCTTTCAAGCTGTTTCCAAGTATAAACGAGTCAAGAATGATCCTATAAGTTGTTTTCAAGTTCAAACGAGTCTAGAATAAAGCTATAATTTGTTTTCAAGTTAAAACGAGTCAAGAACGAAGCCGCAAATTATTACGAATTGTTTTCATGT
Organism: Oenanthe sinensis; assembly: GCA_028671895.1. Taxonomy (NCBI): domain Eukaryota; kingdom Viridiplantae; phylum Streptophyta; class Magnoliopsida; order Apiales; family Apiaceae; genus Oenanthe; species Oenanthe sinensis. Next base: position 11,870,791 of record JAPMAC010000212.1, read on the forward strand.
TCAAATGAGTAAAGATTGATCCTACGAGTTTTTACAAGTTATTTCCATGTACAAACAGGTCAAGAATGAAGCTATAAGTGGCTTTCAAGTTCAAACCAGTTAAAAATGAAGCCTTATATTGTTACAAATTGTTTTCATGTACAAATGAGTCAAGAATGATGCTTGAAGTTCTTTCAAGTTGTTTCCATGTATAAACGAGTTAAGAATGAAGCTATAAGTTGTTTTCAAGTTCAAACGAGTCAAGAATAAAACTATAAGTGGCTTTCAAGTTCAAACCAGTTAAGAATGAAGCCTTATATTGTTACAAATTGTTTTCATGTACAAATGAGTCAAGAATGATGCTAGAAGTTCTTTCAAGCTGTTTCCAAGTATAAACGAGTCAAGAATGATCCTATAAGTTGTTTTCAAGTTCTAACGAGTCAAGAATGAAGCTATAATTTGTTTTCAAGTTCAAACGAGTCAAGAACGAAGCCTCAAATTATCACGAATTGTTTTCATGTTCAAATGAGTGAAGATTGATCCTACGAGTTTTTACAAGTTATTTCCATGTACAAACGAGTCAAGAATGAATCTATAAGTGGCTTTCAAGTTCAAACAAGTTAAAAATGAAGCCTTATATTGTTACAAATTGTTTTCATGTACAAATGAGTCAAGAATGATGCTAGAAGTTCTTTCAAGTTGTTTCCATGTATAAACGAGTCAAGAATGAAGCTATAAGTTGTTTTCCAGTTCAAACGAGTATAGAATGAAGCTATAAGTGGCTTTCAAGTTCAATCGAGTTAAGAATGAAGCCTTAAATTGTTACAAATTGTTTTCATGTACAAATGAGTCAAGAATGATGCTACAAGTTCTTTCAAGTTGTTTCCATTTATAAACGAGTCAAGAATGAAGCTATAAGTTGTTTTCAAGTTCAAACGAGTCAAGAATAAAGCTATAAGTGGCTTTCATGTTCAAACGGGTTAAGAATGAAGTCTTATATTGTTACAAATTGTTTTCATGTACAAATGAGTCAAGAATGATGCTAGAAGTTCTTTCAAGTTGTTTCCAAGTATAAACGAGTCAAGAATGATCCTATAAGTTGTTTTCAAGTTCAAACGAGTCAAGAATGAAGCTATAATTTGTTTTCAAGTTAAAACGAGTCAAGAACGAAGCCTCAAATTATTACGAATTGTTTTCATGTTTAAATGAGTAAAGATTGATCCTACGAGTTTTTACAAGTTATTTCCATGTACAAACGAGTCAAGAATGAAGCTATAAGTGGCTTTAAAGTTCAAACAAGTTAAGAATGAAGCCTTATATTGTTACAAATTGTTTTCATGTACAAATGAGTCAAGAATGATGCTAGAAGTTCTTTCAAGTTGTTTCCAAGTATAAACGAGTCAAGAATGATCCTATAAGTTGTTTTCAAGTTCAAACGAGTCAAGAATGAAGCTATAAGTTGTTTTCAAGTTCAAACGAGTCAAGAATAAAGCTATAAGTGGCTTTCATGTTCAAACGGGTTAAGAATGAAGTCTTATATTGTTACAAATTGTTTTCATGTACAAATGAGTCAAGAATGATGCTAGAAGTTCTTTCAAGTTGTTTCCAAGTATAAACGAGTCAAGAATGATCCTATAAGTTGTTTTCAAGTTCAAACGAGTCAAGAATGAAGCTATAATTTGTTTTCAAGTTCAAACGAGTCAAGAACGAAGCCTCAAATTATCACGAATTGTTTTCATGTTCAAATGAGTGAAGATTGATCCTACGAGTTTTTACAAGTTATTTCCATGTACAAACGAGTCAAGAATGAATCTATAAGTGGCTTTCAAGTTCAAACAAGTTAAAAATGAAGCCTTATATTGTTACAAATTGTTTTCATGTACAAATGAGTCAAGAATGATGCTAGAAGTTCTTTCAAGTTGTTTCCATGTATAAACGAGTCAAGAATGAAGCTATAAGTTGTTTTCCAGTTCAAACGAGTATAGAATGAAGCTATAAGTGGCTTTCAAGTTCAATCGAGTTAAGAATGAAGCCTTAAATTGTTACAAATTGTTTTCATGTACAAATGAGTCAAGAATGATGCTACAAGTTCTTTCAAGTTGTTTCCATTTATAAACGAGTCAAGAATGAAGCTATAAGTTGTTTTCAAGTTCAAACGAGTCAAGAATAAAGCTATAAGTGGCTTTCATGTTCAAACGGGTTAAGAATGAAGTCTTATATTGTTACAAATTGTTTTCATGTACAAATGAGTCAAGAATGATGCTAGAAGTTCTTTCAAGTTGTTTCCAAGTATAAACGAGTCAAGAATGATCCTATAAGTTGTTTTCAAGTTCAAACGAGTCAAGAATGAAGCTATAATTTGTTTTCAAGTTAAAACGAGTCAAGAACGAAGCCTCAAATTATTACGAATTGTTTTCATGTTTAAATGAGTAAAGATTGATCCTACGAGTTTTTACAAGTTATTTCCATGTACAAACGAGTCAAGAATGAAGCTATAAGTGGCTTTAAAGTTCAAACAAGTTAAGAATGAAGCCTTATATTGTTACAAATTGTTTTCATGTACAAATGAGTCAAGAATGATGCTAGAAGTTCTTTCAAGTTGTTTCCAAGTATAAACGAGTCAAGAATGATCCTATAAGTTGTTTTCAAGTTCAAACGAGTCAAGAATGAAGCTATAAGTTGTTTTCAAGTTCAAACGAGTCAAGAATAAAGCTATAAGTGGCTTTCATGTTCAAACGGGTTAAGAATGAAGTCTTATATTGTTACAAATTGTTTTCATGTACAAATGAGTCAAGAATGATGCTAGAAGTTCTTTCAAGTTGTTTCCAAGTATAAACGAGTCAAGAATGATCCTATAAGTTGTTTTCAAGTTCAAACGAGTCAAGAATGAAGCTATAATTTGTTTTCAAGTTCAAACGAGTCAAGAACGAAGCCTCAAATTATTACGAATTGTTTTCATGTTCAAATGAGTGAAGATTGATCCTACGAGTTTTTACAAGTTATTTCCATGTACAAACGAGTCAAGAATGAAGCTATAAGTGGCTTTCAAGTTCAAACAAGTTAAAAATGAAGCCTTATATTGTTACAAATTGTTTTCATGTACAAATGAGTCAAGAATGATGCTAGAAGTTCTTTCAAGTTGTTTCCATGTATAAACGAGTCAAGAATGAAGCTATAAGTTGTTTTCCAGTTCAAACGAGTATAGAATGAAGCTATAAGTGGCTTTCAAGTTCAATCGAGTTAAGAATGAAGCCTTAAATTGTTACAAATTGTTTTCATGTACAAATGAGTCAAGAATGATGCTACAAGTTCTTTCAAGTTGTTTCCATTTATAAACGAGTCAAGAATGAAGCTATAAGTTGTTTTCAAGTTCAAACGAGTCAAGAATAAAGCTATAAGTGGCTTTCAAGTTCAAACCAGTTAAGAATGAAGCCTTATATTGTTACAAATTGTTTTCATGTACAAATGAGTCAAGAATGATGCTAGAAGTTCTTTCAAGTTGTTTCCAAGTATAAACGAGTCAAGAATGATCCTATAAGTTGTTTTCAAGTTCAAACGAGTCAAGAATGAAGCTATAATTTGTTTTCAAGTTCAAACGAGTCAAGAACGAAGCCTCAAATTATTACGAATTGTTTTCATGTTCAAATGAGTGAAGATTGATCCTACGAGTTTTTACAAGTTATTTCCATGTACAAACGAGTCAAGAATGAAGCTATAAGTGGCGTTCAAGTTCAAACAAGTTAAGAATGAAGCCTTATATTGTTACAAATTGTTTTCATGTACAAATGAGTCAAGAATGATGCTAGAAGTTCTTTCAAGTTGTTTCCATGTATAAACGAGTCAAGAATGAAGCTATAAGTTGTTTTCAAGTTCAAACGAGGCAAGAATGAAGCTATAAGTGTCTTTCAAGTTCAATCGAGTTAAGAATGAAGTCTTATATTGTTAAAAATTGTTTTCATGTACAAATGAGTCAAGAATGATGCTAGAAGTTCTTTCAAGTTGTTTCCAAGTATAAACGAGTCAAGAATGAACCTATAAGTTGTTTTCAAGTTCAAACGAGTCAAGAATGAAGCTATAATTTGTTTAAAAGTTAAAACGAGTCAAGAACGAAGCCTCAAATTATTACGAATTGTTTTCATGTTTAAATGAGTAAAGATTGATCCTACGAGTTTTTACAAGTTATTTCCATGTACAAACGGGTCAAGAATGAAGCTATAAGTGGCTTTCAAGTTCAAACGAGTTAAGAATGAAGCCTTAAATTGTTACAAATTGTTTTCATGTACAAATGAGTCAAGAATGATGCTAGAAGTTCTTTCAAGCTGTTTCCAAGTATAAACGAGTCAAGAATGATCCTATAAGTTGTTTTCAAGTTCAAACGAGTCTAGAATAAAGCTATAATTTGTTTTCAAGTTAAAACGAGTCAAGAACGAAGCCGCAAATTATTACGAATTGTTTTCATGTTCAAATGAGTAAAGATTGATCCTACGAGTTTTTACAAGTTATTTCCATGTACAAACAGGTCAAGAATGAAGCTATAAGTGGCTTTCAAGTTCAAACCAGTTAAAAATGAAGCCTTATATTGTTACAAATTGTTTTCATGTACAAATGAGTCAAGAATGATGCTTGAAGTTCTTTCAAGTTGTTTCCATGTATAAACGAGTTAAGAATGAAGCTATAAGTTGTTTTCAAGTTCAAACGAGTCAAGAATAAAACTATAAGTGGCTTTCAAGTTCAAACCAGTTAAGAATGAAGCCTTATATTGTTACAAATTGTTTTCATGTACAAATGAGTCAAGAATGATGCTAGAAGTTCTTTCAAGCTGTTTCCAAGTATAAACGAGTCAAGAATGATCCTATAAGTTGTTTTCAAGTTCTAACGAGTCAAGAATGAAGCTATAATTTGTTTTCAAGTTCAAACGAGTCAAGAACGAAGCCTCAAATTATCACGAATTGTTTTCATGTTCAAATGAGTGAAGATTGATCCTACGAGTTTTTACAAGTTATTTCCATGTACAAACGAGTCAAGAATGAATCTATAAGTGGCTTTCAAGTTCAAACAAGTTAAAAATGAAGCCTTATATTGTTACAAATTGTTTTCATGTACAAATGAGTCAAGAATGATGCTAGAAGTTCTTTCAAGTTGTTTCCATGTATAAACGAGTCAAGAATGAAGCTATAAGTTGTTTTCCAGTTCAAACGAGTATAGAATGAAGCTATAAGTGGCTTTCAAGTTCAATCGAGTTAAGAATGAAGCCTTAAATTGTTACAAATTGTTTTCATGTACAAATGAGTCAAGAATGATGCTACAAGTTCTTTCAAGTTGTTTCCATTTATAAACGAGTCAAGAATGAAGCTATAAGTTGTTTTCAAGTTCAAACGAGTCAAGAATAAAGCTATAAGTGGCTTTCATGTTCAAACGGGTTAAGAATGAAGTCTTATATTGTTACAAATTGTTTTCATGTACAAATGAGTCAAGAATGATGCTAGAAGTTCTTTCAAGTTGTTTCCAAGTATAAACGAGTCAAGAATGATCCTATAAGTTGTTTTCAAGTTCAAACGAGTCAAGAATGAAGCTATAATTTGTTTTCAAGTTAAAACGAGTCAAGAACGAAGCCTCAAATTATTACGAATTGTTTTCATGTTTAAATGAGTAAAGATTGATCCTACGAGTTTTTACAAGTTATTTCCATGTACAAACGAGTCAAGAATGAAGCTATAAGTGCCTTTAAAGTTCAAACAAGTTAAGAATGAAGCCTTATATTGTTACAAATTGTTTTCATGTACAAATGAGTCAAGAATGATGCTAGAAGTTCTTTCAAGTTGTTTCCAAGTATAAACGAGTCAAGAATGATCCTATAAGTTGTTTTCAAGTTCAAACGAGTCAAGAATGAAGCTATAATTTGTTTTCAAGTTCAAACGAGTCAAGAACGAAGCCTCAAATTATTACGAATTATTTTCATGTTCAAATGAGTGAAGATTGATCCTACGAGTTTTTACAAGTTATTTACATGTACAAACGAGTCAAGAATGAAGCTATAAGTGGCTTTCAAGTTCAAACAAGTTAAGAATGAAGCCTTATATTGTTACAAATTGTTTTCATGTACAAATGAGTCAAGAATGATGCTAGAAGTTCTTTCAAGTTGTTTCCATGTATAAACGAGTCAAGAATGAAGCTATAAGTTGTTTTCAAGTTCAAACGAGTCAAGAATGATGCTATAAGTGTCTTTCAAGTTCAATCGAGTTAAGAATGAAGTCTTATATTGTTACAAATTGTTTTCATGTACAAATGAGTCAAGAATGATGCTAGAAGTTCTTTCAAGTTGTTTCCAAGTATAAACGAGTCAAGAATGATCCTATAAGTTGTTTTCAAGTTCAAACGAGTCAAGAATGAAGCTATAATTTGTTTTCAAGTTAAAACGAGTCAAGAACGAAGCCTCAAATTATTACGAATTGTTTTCATGTACAAATGAGTCAAGAATGATGCTAGAAGTTCTTTCAAGTTGTTTCCAAGTATAAACGAGTCAAGAATGATCCTATAAGTTGTTTTCAAGTTCAAACGAGTCAAGAATAAAGCTATAATTTGTTTTCAAGTTAAAACGAGTCAAGAACGAAGCCGCAAATTATTACGAATTGTTTTCATGTTCAAATGAGTAAAGATTGATCCTACGAGTTTTTACAAGTTATTTCCATGTACAAACGGGTCAAGAATGAAGCTATAAGTGGCTTTCAAGTTCAAACCAGTTAAAAATGAAGCCTTATATTGTTACAAATTGTTTTTATGTACAAATGAGTCAAGAATGATGCTTGAAGTTCTTTCAAGTTGTTTCCATGTATAAACGAGTTAAGAATGAAGCTATAAGTTGTTTTCAAGTTCAAACGAGTCAAGAATAAAGCTATAAGTGGCTTTCAAGTTCAAACCAGTTAAGAATGAAGCCTTATATTGTTACAAATTGTTTTCATGTACAAATGAGTCAAGAATGATGCTAGAAGTTCTTTCAAGCTGTTTCCAAGTATAAACGAGTCAAGAATGATCCTATAAGTTGTTTTCAAGTTCAAACGAGTCAAGAATGAAGCTATAATTTGTTTTCAAGTTCAAACGAGTCAAGAACGAAGCCTCAAATTATTACGAATTGTTTTCATGTTCAAATGAGTGAAGATTGATCCTACGAGTTTTTACAAGTTATTTCCATGTACAAACGAGTCAAGAATGAAGCTATAAGTGGCGTTCAAGTACAAACAAGTTAAGAATGAAGCCTTATATTGTTACAAATTGTTTTCATGTACAAATGAGTCAAGAATGATGCTAGAAGTTCTTTCAAGTTGTTTCCATGTATAAACGAGTCAAGAATGAAGCTATAAGTTGTTTTCAAGTTCAAACGAGGCAAGAATGAAGCTATAAGTGTCTTTCAAGTTCAATCGAGTTAAGAATGAAGTCTTATATTGTTAAAAATTGTTTTCATGTACAAATGAGTCAAGAATGATTCTAGAAGTTCTTTCAAGTTGTTTCCAAGTATAAACGAGTCAAGAATGAACCTATAAGTTGTTTTCAAGTTCAAACGAGTCAAGAATGAAGCTATAATTTGTTTAAAAGTTAAAACGAGTCAAGAACGAAGCCTCAAATTATTACGAATTGTTTTCATGTTTAAATGAGTAAAGATTGATCCTACGAGTTTTTACAAGTTATTTCCATGTACAAACGAGTCAAGAATGAAGCTATAAGTGGCTTTAAAGTTCAAACAAGTTAAGAATGAAGCCTTATATTGTTACAAATTGTTTTCATGTACAAATGAGTCAAGAATGATGCTAGAAGTTCTTTCAAGTTGTTTCCAAGTATAAACGAGTCAAGAATGATCCTATAAGTTGTTTTCAAGTTCAAACGAGTCAAGAATGAAGCTATAATTTGTTTTCAAGTTCAAACGAGTCAAGAACGAAGACTCAAATTATTACGAATTATTTTCATGTTCAAATGAGTGAAGATTGATCCTACGAGTTTTTACAAGTTATTTACATGTACAAACGAGTCAAGAATGAAGCTATAAGTGGCTTTCAAGTTCAAACAAGTTAAGAATGAAGCCTTATATTGTTACAAATTGTTTTCATGTACAAATGAGTCAAGAATGATGCTAGAAGTTCTTTCAAGTTGTTTCCATGTATAAACGAGTCAAGAATGAAGCTATAAGTTGTTTTCAGGTTCAAACGAGTCAAGAATGATGCTATAAGTGTCTTTCAAGTTCAATCGAGTTAAGAATGAAGTCTTATATTGTTACAAATTGTTTTCATGTACAAATGAGTCAAGAATGATGCTAGAAGTTCTTTCAAGTTGTTTCCAAGTATAAACGAGTCAAGAATGATCCTATAAGTTGTTTTCAAGTTCAAACGAGTCAAGAATGAAGCTATAATTTGTTTTCAAGTTAAAACGAGTCAAGAACGAAGCCTCAAATTATTACGAATTGTTTTCATGTACAAATGAGTCAAGAATGATGCTAGAAGTTCTTTCAAGTTGTTTCCAAGTATAAACGAGTCAAGAATGATCCTATAAGTTGTTTTCAAGTTCAAACGAGTCAAGAATGAAGCTATAATTTGTTTTCAAGTTAAAACGAGTCAAGAACGAAGCCTCAAATTATTACGAATTGTTTTCATGTTTAAATGAGTAAAGATTGATCCTACGAGTTTTTACAAGTTATTTCCATGTACAAACGGGTCAAGAATGAAGCTATAAGTGGCTTTCAAGTTCAAACGAGTTAAGAATGAAGCCTTAAATTGTTACAAATTGTTTTCATGTACAAATGAGTCAAGAATGATGCTAGAAGTTCTTTCAAGCTGTTTCCAAGTATAAACGAGTCAAGAATGATCCTATAAGTTGTTTTCAAGTTCAAACGAGTCAAGAATAAAGCTATAATTTGTTTTCAAGTTAAAACGAGTCAAGAACGAAGCCGCAAATTATTACGAATTGTTTTCATGTTCAAATGAGTAAAGATTGATCCTACGAGTTTTTACAAGTTATTTCCATGTACAAACGGGTCAAGAATGAAGCTATAAGTGGCTTTCAAGTTCAAACCAGTTAAAAATGAAGCCTTATATTGTTACAAATTGTTTTCATGTACAAATGAGTCAAGAATGATGCTTGAAGTTCTTTCAAGTTGTTTCCATGTATAAACGAGTTAAGAATGAAGCTATAAGTTGTTTTCAAGTTCAAACGAGTCAAGAATAAAGCTATAAGTGGCTTTCAAGTTCAAACCAGTTAAGAATGAAGCCTTATATTGTTACAAATTTTTTTCATGTACAAATGAGTCAAGAATGATGCTAGAAGTTCTTTCAAGCTGTTTCCAAGTATAAACGAGTCAAGAATGATCCTATAAGTTGTTTTCAAGTTCAAACGAGTCAAGAATGAAGCTATAATTTGTTTTCAAGTTCAAACGAGTCAAGAACGAAGCCTCAAATTATTACGAATTGTTTTCATGTTCAAATGAGTGAAGATTGATCCTACGAGTTTTTACTAGTTATTTCCATGTACAAACGAGTCAAGAATGAAGCTATAAGTGGCTTTCAAGTTCAAACAAGTTAAAAATGAAGCCTTATATTGTTACAAATTGTTTTCATGTACAAATGAGTCAAGAATGATGCTAGAAGTTCTTTCAATTGTTTCCATGTATAAACGAGTCAAGAATGAAGCTATAAGTTGTTTTCCAGTTCAAACGAGTATAGAATGAAGCTATAAGTGGCTTTCAAGTTCAATCGAGTTAAGAATGAAGCCTTAAATTGTTACAAATTGTTTTCATGTACAAATGAGTCAAGAATGATGCTACAAGTTCTTTCAAGTTGTTTCCATTTATAAACGAGTCAAGAATGAAGCTATAAGTTGTTTTCAAGTTCAAACGAGTCAAGAATAAAGCTATAAGTGGCTTTCATGTTCAAACGGGTTAAGAATGAAGTCTTATATTGTTACAAATTGTTTTCATGTACAAATGAGTCAAGAATGATGCTAGAAGTTCTTTCAAGTTGTTTCCAAGTATAAACGAGTCAAGAATGATCCTATAAGTTGTTTTCAAGTTCAAACGAGTCAAGAATGAAGCTATAATTTGTTTTCAAGTTCAAACGAGTCAAGAACGAAGCCTCAAATTATTACGAATTGTTTTCATGTTCAAATGAGTGAAGATTGATCCTACGAGTTTTTACAAGTTATTTCCATGTACAAACGAGTCAAGAATGAAGCTATAAGTGGCGTTCAAGTTCAAACAAGTTAAGAATGAAGCCTTATATTGTTACAAATTGTTTTCATGTACAAATGAGTCAAGAATGATGCTAGAAGTTCTTTCAAGTTGTTTCCATGTATAAACGAGTCAAGAATGAAGCTATAAGTTGTTTTCAAGTTCAAACGAGGCAAGAATGAAGCTATAAGTGTCTTTCAAGTTCAATCGAGTTAAGAATGAAGTCTTATATTGTTAAAAATTGTTTTCATGTACAAATGAATCAAGAATGATGCTAGAAGTTCTTTCAAGTTGTTTCCAAGTATAAACGAGTCAAGAATGAACCTATAAGTTGTTTTCAAGTTCAAACGAGTCAAGAATGAAGCTATAATTTGTTTAAAAGTTAAAACGAGTCAAGAACGAAGCCTCAAATTATTACGAATTGTTTTCATGTTTAAATGAGTAAAGATTGATCCGACGAGTTTTTACAAGTTATTTCCATGTACAAACGGGTCAAGAATGAAGCTATAAGTGGCTTTCAAGTTCAAACGAGTTAAGAATGAAGCCTTAAATTGTTACAAATTGTTTTCATGTACAAATGAGTCAAGAATGATGCTAGAAGTTCTTTCAAGCTGTTTCCAAGTATAAACGAGTCAAGAATGATCCTATAAGTTGTTTTCAAGTTCAAACGAGTCAAGAATAAAGCTATAATTTGTTTTCAAGTTAAAACGAGTCAAGAACGAAGCCGCAAATTATTACGAATTGTTTTCATGTTCAAATGAGTAAAGATTGATCCTACGAGTTTTTACAAGTTATTTCCATGTACAAACGGGTCAAGACTGAAGCTATAAGTGGCTTTCAAGTTCAAACCAGTTAAAAATGAAGCCTTATATTGTTACAAATTGTTTTCATGTACAAATGAGTCAAGAATGATGCTTGAAGTTCTTTCAAGTTGTTTCCATGTAAAAACGAGTTAAGAATGAAGCTATAAGTTGTTTTCAAGTTCAAACGAGTCAAGAATAAAGCTATAAGTGGCTTTCAAGTTCAAACCAGTTAAGAATGAAGCCTTATATTGTTACAAATTGTTTTCATGTACAAATGAGTCAAGAATGATGCTAGAAGTTCTTTCAAGCTGTTTCCAAGTATAAACGAGTCAAGAATGATCCTATAAGTTGTTTTCAAGTTCAAACGAGTCAAGAATGAAGCTATAATTTGTTTTCAAGTTCAAACGAGTCAAGAACGAAGCCTCAAATTATTACGAATTGTTTTCATGTTCAAATATGTGAAGATTGATCCTACGAGTTTTTACAAGTTATTTCCATGTACAAACGGGTCAAGAATGAAGCTATAAGTGGCTTTCAAGTTCAAACCAGTTAAAAATGAAGCCTTATATTGTTACAAATTGTTTTCATGTACAAATGAGTCAAGAATGATGCTAGAAGTTCTTTCAAGTTGTTTCCATGTATAAACGAGTCAAGAATGAAGCTATAAGTTGTTTTCCAATTCAAACGAGTATAGAATGAAGCTATAAGTGGCTTTCAAGTTCAATCGAGTTAAGAATGAAGCCTTAAATTGTTACAAATTGTTTTCATGTACAAATGAGTCAAGAATGATGCTACAAGTTCTTTCAAGTTGTTTCCATTTATAAACGAGTCAAGAATGAAGCTATAAGTTGTTTTCAAGTTCAAACGAGTCAAGAATAAAGCTATAAGTGGCTTTCATGTTCAAACGGGTTAAGAATGAAGTCTTATATTGTTACAAATTGTTTTCATGTACAAATGAGTCAAGAATGATGCTAGAAGTTCTTTCAAGTTGTTTCCAAGTATAAACGAGTCAAGAATGATCCTATAAGTTGTTTTCAAGTTCAAACGAGTCAAGAATGAAGCTATAATTTGTTTTCAAGTTCAAACGAGTCAAGAACGAAGCCTCAAATTATTACGAATTGTTTTCATGTTCAAATGAGTGAAGATTGATCCTACGAGTTTTTACAAGTTATTTCCATGTACAAACGAGTCAAGAATGAAGCTATAAGTGGCGTTCAAGTTCAAACAAGTTAAGAATGAAGCCTTATATTGTTACAAATTGTTTTCATGTACAAATGAGTCAAGAATGATGCTAGAAGTTCTTTCAAGTTGTTTCCATGTATAAACGAGTCAAGAATGAAGCTATAAGTTGTTTTCAAGTTCAAACGAGGCAAGAATGAAGCTATAAGTGTCTTTCAAGTTCAATCGAGTTAAGAATGAAGTCTTATATTGTTAAAAATTGTTTTCATGTACAAATGAGTCAAGAATGATGCTAGAAGTTCTTTCAAGTTGTTTCCAAGTATAAACGAGTCAAGAATGAACCTATAAGTTGTTTTCAAGTTCAAACGAGTCAAGAATGAAGCTATAATTTGTTTAAAAGTTAAAACGAGTCAAGAACGAAGCCTCAAATTATTACGAATTGTTTTCATGTTCAAATGAGTGAAGATTGATCCTACGAGTTTTTACAAGTTATTTCCATGTACAAACGAGTCAAGAATGAAGCTATAAGTGGCGTTCAAGTTCAAACAAGTTAAGAATGAAGCCTTATATTGTTACAAATTGTTTTCATGTACAAATGAGTCAAGAATGATGCTAGAAGTTCTTTCAAGTTGTTTCCATGTATAAACGAGTCAAGAATGAAGCTATAAGTTGTTTTCAAGTTCAAACGAGGCAAGAATGAAGCTATAAGTGTCTTTCAAGTTCAATCGAGTTAAGAATGAAGTCTTATATTGTTAAAAATTGTTTTCATGTACAAATGAGTCAAGAATGATGCTAGAAGTTCTTTCAAGTTGTTTCCAAGTATAAACGAGTCAAGAATGATCCTATAAGTTGTTTTCAAGTTCAAACGAGTCAAGAATGAAGCTATAATTTGTTTAAAAGTTAAAACGAGTCAAGAACGAAGCCTCAAATTATTACGAATTGTTTTCATGTTTAAATGAGTAAAGATTGATCCGACGAGTTTTTACAAGTTATTTCCATGTACAAACGGGTCAAGAATGAAGCTATAAGTGGCTTTCAAGTTCAAACGAGTTAAGAATGAAGCCTTAAATTGTTACAAATTGTTTTCATGTACAAATGAGTCAAGAATGATGCTAGAAGTTCTTTCAAGCTGTTTCCAAGTATAAACGAGTCAAGAATGATCCTATAAGTTGTTTTCAAGTTCAAACGAGTCAAGAATAAAGCTATAATTTGTTTTCAAGTTAAAACGAGTCAAGAACGAAGCCGCAAATTATTACGAATTGTTTTCATGTTCAAATGAGTAAAGATTGATCCTACGAGTTTTTACAAGTTATTTCCATGTACAAACGGGTCAAGACTGAAGCTATAAGTGGCTTTCAAGTTCAAACCAGTTAAAAATGAAGCCTTATATTGTTACAAATTGTTTTCATGTACAAATGAGTCAAGAATGATGCTTGAAGTTCTTTCAAGTTGTTTCCATGTATAAACGAGTTAAGAATGAAGCTATAAGTTGTTTTCAAGTTCAAACGAGTCAAGAATAAAGCTATAAGTGGCTTTCAAGTTCAAACCAGTTAAGAATGAAGCCTTATATTGTTACAAATTGTTTTCATGTACAAATGAGTCAAGAATGATGCTAGAAGTTCTTTCAAGCTGTTTCCAAGTATAAACGAGTCAAGAATGATCCTATAAGTTGTTTTCAAGTTCAAACGAGTCAAGAATGAAGCTATAATTTGTTTTCAAGTTCAAACGAGTCAAGAACGAAGCCTCAAATTATTACGAATTGTTTTCATGTTCAAATATGTGAAGATTGATCCTACGAGTTTTTACAAGTTATTTCCATGTACAAACGGGTCAAGAATGAAGCTATAAGTGGCTTTCAAGTTCAAACCAGTTAAAAATGAAGCCTTATATTGTTACAAATTGTTTTCATGTACAAATGAGTCAAGAATGATGCTAGAAGTTCTTTCAAGTTGTTTCCATGTATAAACGAGTCAAGAATGAAGCTATAAGTTGTTTTCCAGTTCAAACGAGTATAGAATGAAGCTATAAGTGGCTTTCAAGTTCAATAGAGTTAAGAATGAAGCCTTAAATTGTTACAAATTGTTTTCATGTACAAATGAGTCAAGAATGATGCTACAAGTTCTTTCAAGTTGTTTCCATTTATAAACGAGTCAAGAATGAAGCTATAAGTTGTTTTCAAGTTCAAACGAGTCAAGAATAAAGCTATAAGTGGCTTTCATGTTCAAACGGGTTAAGAATGAAGTCTTATATTGTTACAAATTGTTTTCATGTACAAATGAGTCAAGAATGATGCTAGAAGTTCTTTCAAGTTGTTTCCAAGTATAAACGAGTCAAGAATGATCCTATAAGTTGTTTTCAAGTTCAAACGAGTCAAGAATGAAGCTATAATTTGTTTTCAAGTTCAAACGAGTCAAGAACGAAGCCTCAAATTATTACGAATTGTTTTCATGTTCAAATGAGTGAAGATTGATCCTACGAGTTTTTACAAGTTATTTCCATGTACAAACGAGTCAAGAATGAAGCTATAAGTGGCGTTCAAGTTCAAACAAGTTAAGAATGAAGCCTTATATTGTTACAAATTGTTTTCATGTACAAATGAGTCAAGAATGATGCTAGAAGTTCTTTCAAGTTGTTTCCATGTATAAACGAGTCAAGAATGAAGCTATAAGTTGTTTTCAAGTTCAAACGAGGCAAGAATGAAGCTATAAGTGTCTTTCAAGTTCAATCGAGTTAAGAATGAAGTCTTATATTGTTAAAAATTGTTTTCATGTACAAATGAGTCAAGAATGATGCTAGAAGTTCTTTCAAGTTGTTTCCAAGTATAAACGAGTCAAGAATGATCCTATAAGTTGTTTTCAAGTTCAAACGAGTCAAGAATGAAGCTATAATTTGTTTAAAAGTTAAAACGAGTCAAGAACGAAGCCTCAGATTATTACGAATTGTTTTCATGTTTAAATGAGTAAAGATTGATCCGACGAGTTTTTACAAGTTATTTCCATGTACAAACGGGTCAAGAATGAAGCTATAAGTGGCTTTCAAGTTCAAACGAGTTAAGAATGAAGCCTTAAATTGTTACAAATTTTTTTCATGTACAAATGAGTCAAGAATGATGCTAGAAGTTCTTTCAAGCTATTTCCAAGTATAAACGAGTCAAGAATGATCCTATAAGTTGTTTTCAAGTTCAAACGAGTCAAGAATAAAGCTATAATTTGTTTTCAAGTTAAAACGAGTCAAGAACGAAGCCGCAAATTATTACGAATTGTTTTCATGTTCAAATGAGTAAAGATTGATCCTACGAGTTTTTACAAGTTATTTCCATGTACAAACGGGTCAAGAATGAAGCTATAAGTGGCTTTCAAGTTCAAACCAGTTAAAAATGAAGCCTTATATTGTTACAAATTGTTTTCATGTACAAATGAGTCAAGAATGACGCTTGAAGTTCTTTCAAGTTGTTTCCATGTATAAACGAGTTAAGAATGAAGCTATAAGTTGTTTTCAAGTTCAAACGAGTCAAGAATAAAGCTATAAGTGGCTTTCAAGTTCAAACCAGTTAAGAATGAAGCCTTATATTGTTACAAATTGTTTTCATGTACAAATGAGTCAAGAATGATGCTAGAAGTTCTTTCAAGCTGTTTCCCAGTATAAACGAGTCAAGAATGATCCTATAAGTTGTTTTCAAGTTCAAACGAGTCAAGAATGAAGCTATAATTTGTTTTCAAGTTCAAACGAGTCAAGAACGAAGCCTCAAATTATTACGAATTGTTTTCATGTTCAAATGAGTGAAGATTGATCCTACGAGTTTTTACAAGTTATTTCCATGTACAAACGAGTCAAGAATGAAGCTATAAGTGGCTTTCATGTTCAAACGGGTTAAGAATGAAGTCTTATATTGTTACAAATTGTTTTCATGTACAAATGAGTCAAGAATGATGCTAGAAGTTCTTTCAAGTTGTTTCCATGTATAAACGAGTTAAGAATGAAGCTATAAGTTGTTTTCAAGTTCAAACGAGTCAAGAATAAAGCTATAAGTGGCTTTCAAGTTTAAACCAGTTAAGAATGAAGCCTTATATTGTTACAAATTGTTTTCATGTACAAATGAGTCAAGAATGATGCTAGAAATTCTTTCAAGTTGTTTCCAAGTATAAACGAGTCAAGAATGATCCTATAAGTTGTTTTCAAGTTCAAACGAGTCAAGAATGAAGCTATAATTTGTTTTCAAGTTCAAACGAGTCAAGAACGAAGCCTCAAATTATTACGAATTGTTTTCATGTTCAAATGAGTGAAGATTGATCCTACGAGTTTTTACAAGTTATTTCCATGTACAAACGAGTCAAGAATGAAGCTATAAGTGGCGTTCAAGTTCAAACAAGTTAAGAATGAAGCCTTATATTGTTACAAATTGTTTTCATGTACAAATGAGTCAAGAATGATGCTAGAAGTTCTTTCAAGTTGTTTCCATGTATAAACGAGTCAAGAATGAAGCTATAAGTTGTTTTCAAGTTCAAACGAGTCAAGAATGAAGCTATAAGTGGCTTTCAAGTTCAATCGAGTTAAGAATGAAGCCTTAAATTGTTACAAATTGTTTTCATGTACAAATGAGTCAAGACTGATGCTACAAGTTCTTTCAAGTTGTTTCCATTTATAAACGAGTCATGAATGAAGCTATAAGTTGTTTTCAAGTTCAAACGAGTCAAGAATAAAGCTATAAGTGGCTTTCATTTTCAAACGAGTTAAGAATGAAGCCTTGTATTGTTACAAATTGTTTTCATGTACAAATGAGTCAAGAATGATGCTAGAAGTTCTTTCAAGCTGTTTCCCAGTATAAACGAGTCAAGAATGATCCTATAAGTTGTTTTCAAGTTCAAACGAGTCAAGAATGAAGCTATAATTTGTTTTCAAGTTCAAACGAGTCAAGAACGAAGCCTCAAATTATTACGAATTGTTTTCATGTTCAAATGAGTGAAGATTGATCCTACGAGTTTTTACAAGTTATTTCCATGTACAAACGAGTCAAGAATGAAGCTATAAGTGGCTTTCATGTTCAAAAGAGTTAAGAATGAAGCCTTAAATTGTTACAAATTGTTTTCATGTACAAATGAGTCAAGAATGATGCTAGAAGTTCTTTCAAGCTGTTTCCAAGTATAAACGAGTCAAGAATGATCCTATAAGTTGTTTTCAAGTTCAAACGAGTCACGAATGAAGCTATAATTTGTTTTCAAGTTCAAACGAGTCAAGAACGAAGCCTCAAATTATTACGAATTGTTTTCATGTTCAAATGAGTGAAGATTGATCCTACGAGTTTTTACAAGTTATTTCCATGTACAAACGAGGCAAGAATGAAGCTATAAGTGGCTTTCAAGTTCAATCGAGTTAAGAATGAAGCCTTAAATTGTTACAAATTGTTTTCATGTACAAATGAGTCAAGAATGATGCTACAAGTTCTTTCAAGTTGTTTCCATTTATAAACGAGTCAAGAATGAAGCTATAAGTTGTTTTCAAGTTCAAACGAGTCAAGAATAAAGCTATAAGTGGCTTTCATGTTCAAACGGGTTAAGAATGAAGTCTTATATTGTTACAAATTGTTTTCATGTACAAATGAGTCAAGAATGATGCTAGAAGTTCTTTCAAGTTGTTTCCAAGTATAAACGAGTCAAGAATGATCCTATAAGTTGTTTTCAAGTTCAAACGAGTCAAGAATGAAGCTATAATTTGTTTTCAAGTTCAAACGAGTCAAGAACGAAGCCTCAAATTATTACGAATTGTTTTCACGTTCAAATGAGTGAAGATTGATCCTACGAGTTTTTACAAGTTATTTCCATGTACAAACGAGTCAAGAATGAAGCTATAAGTGGCGTTCAAGTTCAAACAAGTTAAGAATGAAGCCTTATATTGTTACAAATTGTTTTCATGTACAAATGAGTCAAGAATGATGCTAGAAGTTCTTTCAAGTTGTTTCCATGTATAAACGAGTCAAGAATGAAGCTATAAGTTATTTTCAAGTTCAAACGAGGCAAGAATGAAGCTATAAGTGTCTTTCAAGTTCAATCGAGTTAAGAATGAAGTCTTATATTGTTAAAAATTGTTTTCATGTACAAATGAGTCAAGAATGATGCTAGAAGTTCTTTCAAGTTGTTTCCAAGTATAAACGAGTCAAGAATGATCCTATAAGTTGTTTTCAAGTTCAAACGAGTCAAGAATGAAGCTATAATTTGTTTTCAAGTTCAAACGAGTCAAGAACGAAGCCTCAAATTATTACGAATTGTTTTCATGTTTAAATGAGTAAAGATTGATCCTACGAGTTTTTACAAGTTATTTCCATGTACAATCGGGTCAAGAATGAAGCTATAAGTGGCTTTCAAGTTCAAACGAGTTAAGAATGAAGCCTTAAATTGTTACAAATTGTTTTCATGTACAAATGAGTCAAGAATGATGCTAGAAGTTCTTTCAAGCTGTTTCCAAGTATAAACGAGTCAAGAATGATCCTATAAGTTGTTTTCAAGTTTAAACGAGTCAAGAATAAAGCTATAATTTGTTTTCAAGTTAAAACGAGTCAAGAACGAAGCCGCAAATTATTACGAATTGTTTTCATGTTGAAATGAGTAAAGATTGATCCTACGAGTTTTTACAAGTTATTTCCATGTACAAACGGGTCAAGAATGAAGCTATAAGTGGCTTTCAACTTCAAACCAGTTAAAAATGAAGCCTTATATTGTTACAAATTGTTTTCATGTACAAATGAGTCAAGAATGATGCTTGAAGTTCTTTCAAGTTGTTTCCATGTATAAACGAGTTAAGAATGAAGCTATAAGTTGTTTTCAAGTTCAAACGAGTCAAGAATAAAGCTATAAGTGGCTTTCAAGTTCAAACCAGTTAAGAATGAAGCCTTATATTGTTACAAATTGTTTTCATGTACAAATGAGTCAAGAATGATGCTAGAAGTTCTTTCAAGCTGTTTCCCAGTATAAACGAGTCAAGAATGATCCTATAAGTTGTTTTCAAGTTCAAACGAGTCAAGAATGAAGCTATAATTTGTTTTCAAGTTCAAACGAGTCAAGAACGAAGCCTCAAATTATTACGAATTGTTTTCATGTTCAAATGAGTGAAGATTGATCCTACGAGTTTTTACAAGTTATTTCCATGTACAAACGAGTCAAGAATGAAGCTATAAGTGGCTTTCATGTTCAAACGAGTTAAGAATGAAGTCTTATATTGTTACAAATTGTTTTCATGTACAAATGAGTCAAGAATGATGCTAGAAGTTCTTTCAAGTTGTTTCCATGTATAAACGAGTTAAGAATGAAGCTATAAGTTGTTTTCAAGTTCAAACGAGTCAAGAATAAAGCTATAAGTGGCTTTCAAGTTCAAACCAGTTAAGAATGAAGCCTTATATTGTTACAAATTGTTTTCATGTACAAATGAGTCAAGAATGATGCTAGAAGTTCTTTCAAGCTGTTTCCAAGTATAAACGAGTCAAGAATGATCCTATAAGTTGTTTTCAAGTTCAAACGAGTCAAGAATGAAGCTATAATTTGTTTTCAAGTTCAAACGAGTCAAGAACGAAGCCTCAAATTATTACGAATTGTTTTCATGTTCAAATGAGTGAAGATTGATCCTACGAGTTTTTACAAGTTATTTCCATGTACAAACGGGTCAAGAATGAAGCTATAAGTGGCTTTCAAGTTCAAACGAGTTAAGAATGAAGCCTTAAATTGTTACAAATTGTTTTCATGTACAAATGAGTCAAGAATGATGCTAGAAGTTCTTTCAAGCTGTTTCCAAGTATAAACGAGTCAAGAATGATCCTATAAGTTGTTTTCAAGTTCAAACGAGTCAAGAATAAAGCTATAATTTGTTTTCAAGTTAAAACGAGTCAAGAACGAAGCCGCAAATTATTACGAATTGTTTTCATGTTCAAATGAGTAAAGATTGATCCTACGAGTTTTTACAAGTTATTTCCATGTACAAACGGGTCAAGAATGAAGCTATAAGTGGCTTTCAAGTTCAAACCAGTTAAAAATGAAGCCTTATATTGTTACAAATTGTTTTCATGTACAAATGAGTCAAGAATGACGCTTGAAGTTCTTTCAAGTTGTTTCCATGTATAAACGAGTTAAGAATGAAGCTATAAGTTGTTTTCAAGTTCAAACGAGTCAAGAATAAAGCTATAAGTGGCTTTCAAGTTCAAACCAGTTAAGAATGAAGCCTTATATTGTTACAAATTGTTTTCATGTACAAATGAGTCAAGAATGATGCTAGAAGTTCTTTCAAGCTGTTTCCCAGTATAAACGAGTCAAGAATGATCCTATAAGTTGTTTTCAAGTTCAAACGAGTCAAGAATGAAGCTATAATTTGTTTTCAAGTTCAAACGAGTCAAGAACGAAGTCTCAAATTATTACGAATTGTTTTCATGTTCAAATGAGTGAAGATTGATCCTACGAGTTTTTACAAGTTATTTCCATGTACAAACGAGTCAAGAATGAAGCTATAAGTGGCTTTCATGTTCAAACGGGTTAAGAATGAAGTCTTATATTGTTACAAATTGTTTTCATGTACAAATGAGTCAAGAATGATGCTAGAAGTTCTTTCAAGTTGTTTCCATGTATAAACGAGTTAAGAATGAAGCTATAAGTTGTTTTCAAGTTCAAACGAGTCAAGAATAAAGCTATAAGTGGCTTTCAAGTTCAAACCAGTTAAGAATGAAGCCTTATATTGTTACAAATTGTTTTCATGTACAAATGAGTCAAGAATGATGCTAGAAGTTCTTTCAAGCTGTTTCCAAGTATAAACGAGTCAAGAATGATCCTATAAGTTGTTTTCAAGTTCAAACGAGTCAAGAATGAAGCTATAATTTGTTTTCAAGTTCAAACGAGTCAAGAACGAAGCCTCAAATTATTACGAATTGTTTTCATGTTCAAATGAGTGAAGATTGATCCTACGAGTTTTTACAAGTTATTTCCATGTACAAACGAGTCAAGAATGAAGCTATAAGTGGCGTTCAAGTTCAAACAAGTTAAGAATGAAGCCTTATATTGTTACAAATTTTTTCATGTACAAATGAGTCAAGAATGATGCTAGAAGTTCTTTCAAGTTGTTTCCATGTATAAACAAGTCAAGAATGAAGCTATAAGTTGTTTTCAAGTTCAAACGAGTCAAGAATGAAGCTATAAGTGGCTTTCAAGTTCAATCGAGTTAAGAATGAAGCCTTAAATTGTTACAAATTGTTTTCATGTACAAATGAGTCAAGACTGATGCTACAAGTTCTTTCAAGTTGTTTCCATTTATAAACGAGTCATGAATGAAGCTATAAGTTGTTTTCAAGTTCAAACGAGTCAAGAATAAAGCTATAAGTGGCTTTCATTTTCAAACGAGTTAAGAATGAAGCCTTGTATTGTTACAAATTGTTTTCATGTACAAATGAGTCAAGAATGATGCTAGAAGTTCTTTCAAGCTGTTTCCCAGTATAAACGAGTCAAGAATGATCCTATAAGTTGTTTTCAAGTTCAAACGAGTCAAGAATGAAGCTATAATTTGTTTTCAAGTTCAAACGAGTCAAGAACGAAGCCTCAAATTATTACGAATTGTTTTCATGTTCAAATGAGTGAAGATTGATCCTACGAGTTTTTACAAGTTATTTCCATGTACAAACGAGTCAAGAATGAAGCTATAAGTGGCTTTCATGTTCAAAAGAGTTAAGAATGAAGCCTTAAATTGTTACAAATTGTTTTCATGTACAAATGAGTCAAGAATGATGCTAGAAGTTCTTTCAAGTTGTTTCCAAGTATAAACGAGTCAAGAATGATCCTATAAGTTGTTTTCAAGTTCAAACGAGTCACGAATGAAGCTATAATTTGTTTTCAAGTTCAAACGAGTCAAGAACGAAGCCTCAAATTATTACGAATTGTTTTCATGTTCAAATGAGTGAAGATTGATCCTACGAGTTTTTACAAGTTATTTCCATGTACAAACGAGGCAAGAATGAAGCTATAAGTGGCTTTCAAGTTCAATCGAGTTAAGAATGAAGCCTTAAATTGTTACAAATTGTTTTCATGTACAAATGAGTCAAGAATGATGCTACAAGTTCTTTCAAGTTGTTTCCATTTATAAACGAGTCAAGAATGAAGCTATAAGTTGTTTTCAAGTTCAAACGAGTCAAGAATAAAGCTATAAGTGGCTTTCATGTTCAAACGGGTTAAGAATGAAGTCTTATATTGTTACAAATTGTTTTCATGTACAAATGAGTCAAGAATGATGCTAGAAGTTCTTTCAAGTTGTTTCCAAGTATAAACGAGTCAAGAATGATCCTATAAGTTGTTTTCAAGTTCAAACGAGTCAAGAATGAAGCTATAATTTGTTTTCAAGTTCAAACGAGTCAAGAACGAAGCCTCAAATTATTACGAATTGTTTTCATGTTTAAATGAGTAAAGATTGATCCTACGAGTTTTTACAAGTTATTTCCATGTACAAACGGGTCAAGAATGAAGCTATAAGTGGCTTTCAAGTTCAAACGAGTTAAGAATGAAGCCTTAAATTGTTACAAATTGTTTTCATGTACAAATGAGTCAAGAATGATGCTAGAAGTTCTTTCAAGCTGTTTCCAAGTATAAACGAGTCAAGAATGATCCTATAAGTTGTTTTCAAGTTCAAACGAGTCAAGAATAAAGCTATAATTTGTTTTCAAGTTAAAACGAGTCAAGAACGAAGCCGCAAATTATTACGAATTGTTTTCATGTTCAAATGAGTAAAGATTGATCCTACGAGTTTTTACAAGTTATTTCCATGTACAAACGGGTCAAGAATGAAGCTATAAGTGGCTTTCAAGTTCAAACCAGTTAAAAATGAAGCCTTATATTGTTACAAATTGTTTTCATGTACAAATGAGTCAAGAATGACGCTTGAAGTTCTTTCAAGTTGTTTCCATGTATAAACGAGTTAAGAATGAAGCTATAAGTTGTTTTCAAGTTCAAACGAGTCAAGAATAAAGCTATAAGTGGCTTTCAAGTTCAAACCAGTTAAGAATGAAGCCTTATATTGTTACAAATTGTTTTCATGTACAAATGACTCAAGAATGATGCTAGAAGTTCTTTCAAGCTGTTTCCCAGTATAAACGAGTCAAGAATGATCCTATAAGTTGTTTTCAAGTTCAAACGAGTCAAGAATGAAGCTATAATTTGTTTTCAAGTTCAAACGAGTCAAGAACGAAGCCTCAAATTATTACGAATTGTTTTCATGTTCAAATGAGTGAAGATTGATCCTACGAGTTTTTACAAGTTATTTCCATGTACAAACGAGTCAAGAATGAAGCTATAAGTGGCTTTCATGTTCAAACGGGTTAAGAATGAAGTCTTATATTGTTACAAATTGTTTTCATGTACAAATGAGTCAAGAATGATGCTAGAAGTTCTTTCAAGTTGTTTCCATGTATAAACGAGTTAAGAATGAAGCTATAAGTTGTTTTCAAGTTCAAACGAGTCAAGAATAAAGCTATAAGTGGCTTTCAAGTTCAAACCAGTTAAGAATGAAGCCTTATATTGTTACAAATTGTTTTCATGTACAAATGACTCAAGAATGATGCTAGAAGTTCTTTCAAGCTGTTTCCAAGTATAAACGAGTCAAGAATGATCCTATAAGTTGTTTTCAAGTTCAAACGAGTCAAGAATGAAGCTATAATTTGTTTTCAAGTTCAAACGAGTCAAGAACGAAGCCTCAAATTATTACGAATTGTTTTCATGTTCAAATGAGTGAAGATTGATCCTACGAGTTTTTACAAGTTATTTCCATGTACAAACGAGTCAAGAATGAAGCTATAAGTGGCGTTCAAGTTCAAACAAGTTAAGAATGAAGCCTTATATTGTTACAAATTGTTTTCATGTACAAATGAGTCAAGAATGATGCTAGAAGTTCTTTCAAGTTGTTTCCATGTATAAACGAGTCAAGAATGAAGCTATAAGTTATTTTCAAGTTCAAACGAGGCAAGAATGAAGCTATAAGTGTCTTTCAAGTTCAATCGAGTTAAGAATGAAGTCTTATATTGTTAAAAATTGTTTTCATGTACAAATGAGTCAAGAATGATGCTAGAAGTTCTTTCAAGTTGTTTCCAAGTATAAACGAGTCAAGAATGATCCTATAAGTTGTTTTCAAGTTCAAACGAGTCAAGAATGAAGCTATAATTTGTTTTCAAGTTCAAACGAGTCAAGAACGAAGCCTCAAATTATTACGAATTGTTTTCATGTTTAAATGAGTAAAGATTGATCCTACGAGTTTTTACAAGTTATTTCCATGTACAAACGGGTCAAGAATGAAGCTATAAGTGGCTTTCAAGTTCAAACGAGTTAAGAATGAAGCCTTAAATTGTTACAAATTGTTTTCATGTACAAATGAGTCAAGAATGATGCTAGAAGTTCTTTCAAGCTGTTTCCATGTATAAACGAGTCAAGAATGATCCTATAAGTTGTTTTCAAGTTTAAACGAGTCAAGAATAAAGCTATAATTTGTTTTCAAGTTAAAACGAGTCAAGAACGAAGCCGCAAATTATTACGAATTGTTTTCATGTTCAAATGAGTAAAGATTGATCCTACGAGTTTTTACAAGTTATTTCCATGTACAAACGGGTCAAGAATGAAGCTATAAGTGGCTTTCAACTTCAAACCAGTTAAAAATGAAGCCTTATATTGTTACAAATTGTTTTCATGTACAAATGAGTCAAGAATGATGCTTGAAGTTCTTTCAAGTTGTTTCCATGTATAAACGAGTTAAGAATGAAGCTATAAGTTGTTTTCAAGTTCAAACGAGTCAAGAATAAAGCTATAAGTGGCTTTCAAGTTCAAACCAGTTAAGAATGAAGCCTTATATTGTTACAAATTGTTTTCATGTACAAATGAGTCAAGAATGATGCTAGAAGTTCTTTCAAGCTGTTTCCCAGTATAAACGAGTCAAGAATGATCCTATAAGTTGTTTTCAAGTTCAAACGAGTCAAGAATGAAGCTATAATTTGTTTTCAAGTTCAAACGAGTCAAGAACGAAGCCTCAAATTATTACGAATTGTTTTCATGTTCAAATGAGTGAAGATTGATCCTACGAGTTTTTACAAGTTATTTCCATGTACAAACGAGTCAAGAATGAAGCTATAAGTGGCTTTCATGTTCAAACGAGTTAAGAATGAAGTCTTATATTGTTACAAATTGTTTTCATGTACAAATGAGTCAAGAATGATGCTAGAAGTTCTTTCAAGTTGTTTCCATGTATAAACGAGTTAAGAATGAAGCTATAAGTTGTTTTCAAGTTCAAACGAGTCAAGAATAAAGCTATAAGTGGCTTTCAAGTTCAAACCAGTTAAGAATGAAGCCTTATATTGTTACAAATTGTTTTCATGTACAAATGAGTCAAGAATGATGCTAGAAGTTCTTTCAAGCTGTTTCCAAGTATAAACGAGTCAAGAATGATCCTATAAGTTGTTTTCAAGTTCAAACGAGTCAAGAATGAAGCTATAATTTGTTTTCAAGTTCAAACGAGTCAAGAACGAAGCCTCAAATTATTACGAATTGTTTTCATGTTCAAATGAGTGAAGATTGATCCTACGAGTTTTTACAAGTTATTTCCATGTACAAACGGGTCAAGAATGAAGCTATAAGTGGCTTTCAAGTTCAAACGAGTTAAGAATGAAGCCTTAAATTGTTACAAATTGTTTTCATGTACAAATGAGTCAAGAATGATGCTAGAAGTTCTTTCAAGCTGTTTCCAAGTATAAACGAGTCAAGAATGATCCTATAAGTTGTTTTCAAGTTCAAACGAGTCAAGAATAAAGCTATAATTTGTTTTCAAGTTAAAACGAGTCAAGAACGAAGCCGCAAATTATTACGAATTGTTTTCATGTTCAAATGAGTAAAGATTGATCCTACGAGTTTTTACAAGTTATTTCCATGTACAAACGGGTCAAGAATGAAGCTATAAGTGGCTTTCAAGTTCAAACCAGTTAAAAATGAAGCCTTATATTGTTACAAATTGTTTTCATGTACAAATGAGTCAAGAATGACGCTTGAAGTTCTTTCAAGTTGTTTCCATGTATAAACGAGTTAAGAATGAAGCTATAAGTTGTTTTCAAGTTCAAACGAGTCAAGAATAAAGCTATAAGTGGCTTTCAAGTTCAAACCAGTTAAGAATGAAGCCTTATATTGTTACAAATTGTTTTCATGTACAAATGAGTCAAGAATGATGCTAGAAGTTCTTTCAAGCTGTTTCCCAGTATAAACGAGTCAAGAATGATCCTATAAGTTGTTTTCAAGTTCAAACGAGTCAAGAATGAAGCTATAATTTGTTTTCAAGTTCAAACGAGTCAAGAACGAAGCCTCAAATTATTACGAATTGTTTTCATGTTCAAATGAGTGAAGATTGATCCTACGAGTTTTTACAAGTTATTTCCATGTACAAACGAGTCAAGAATGAAGCTATAAGTGGCTTTCATGTTCAAACGGGTTAAGAATGAAGTCTTATATTGTTACAAATTGTTTTCATGTACAAATGAGTCAAGAATGATGCTAGAAGTTCTTTCAAGTTGTTTCCATGTATAAACGAGTTAAGAATGAAGCTATAAGTTGTTTTCAAGTTCAAACGAGTCAAGAATAAAGCTATAAGTGGCTTTCAAGTTCAAACCAGTTAAGAATGAAGCCTTATATTGTTACAAATTGTTTTCATGTACAAATGAGTCAAGAATGATGCTAGAAGTTCTTTCAAGCTGTTTCCAAGTATAAACGAGTCAAGAATGATCCTATAAGTTGTTTTCAAGTTCAAACGAGTCAAGAATGAAGCTATAATTTGTTTTCAAGTTCAAACGAGTCAAGAACGAAGCCTCAAATTATTACGAATTGTTTTCATGTTCAAATGAGTGAAGATTGATCCTACGAGTTTTTACAAGTTATTTCCATGTACAAACGAGTCAAGAATGAAGCTATAAGTGGCGTTCAAGTTCAAACAAGTTAAGAATGAAGCCTTATATTGTTACAAATTGTTTTCATGTACAAATGAGTCAAGAATGATGCTAGAAGTTCTTTCAAGTTGTTTCCATGTATAAACGAGTCAAGAATGAAGCTATAAGTTGTTTTCAAGTTCAAACGAGTCAAGAATGAAGCTATAAGTGGCTTTCAAGTTCAATCGAGTTAAGAATGAAGCCTTAAATTGTTACAAATTGTTTTCATGTACAAATGAGTCAAGACTGATGCTACAAGTTCTTTCAAGTTGTTTCCATTTATAAACGAGTCATGAATGAAGCTATAAGTTGTTTTCAAGTTCAAACGAGTCAAGAATAAAGCTATAAGTGGCTTTCATTTTCAAACGAGTTAAGAATGAAGCCTTGTATTGTTACAAATTGTTTTCATGTACAAATGAGTCAAGAATGATGCTAGAAGTTCTTTCAAGCTGTTTCCCAGTATAAACGAGTCAAGAATGATCCTATAAGTTGTTTTCAAGTTCAAACGAGTCAAGAATGAAGCTATAATTTGTTTTCAAGTTCAAACGAGTCAAGAACGAAGCCTCAAATTATTACGAATTGTTTTCATGTTCAAATGAGTGAAGATTGATCCTACGAGTTTTTACAAGTTATTTCCATGTACAAACGAGTCAAGAATGAAGCTATAAGTGGCTTTCATGTTCAAAAGAGTTAAGAATGAAGCCTTAAATTGTTACAAATTGTTTTCATGTACAAATGAGTCAAGAATGATGCTAGAAGTTCTTTCAAGCTGTTTCCAAGTATAAACGAGTCAAGAATGATCCTATAAGTTGTTTTCAAGTTCAAACGAGTCACGAATGAAGCTATAATTTGTTTTCAAGTTCAAACGAGTCAAGAACGAAGCCTCAAATTATTACGAATTGTTTTCATGTTCAAATGAGTGAAGATTGATCCTACGAGTTTTTACAAGTTATTTCCATGTACAAACGAGGCAAGAATGAAGCTATAAGTGGCTTTCAAGTTCAATCGAGTTAAGAATGAAGCCTTAAATTGTTACAAATTGTTTTCATGTACAAATGAGTCAAGAATGATGCTACAAGTTCTTTCAAGTTGTTTCCATTTATAAACGAGTCAAGAATGAAGCTATATGTTGTTTTCAAGTTCAAACGAGTCAAGAATAAAGCTATAAGTGGCTTTCATGTTCAAACGGGTTAAGAATGAAGTCTTATATTGTTACAAATTGTTTTCATGTACAAATGAGTCAAGAATGATGCTAGAAGTTCTTTCAAGTTGTTTCCAAGTATAAACGAGTCAAGAATGATCCTATAAGTTGTTTTCAAGTTCAAACGAGTCAAGAATGAAGCTATAATTTGTTTTCAAGTTCAAACGAGTCAAGAACGAAGCCTCAAATTATTACGAATTGTTTTCATGTTTAAATGAGTAAAGATTGATCCTACGAGTTTTTACAAGTTATTTCCATGTACAAACGGGTCAAGAATGAAGCTATAAGTGGCTTTCAAGTTCAAACGAGTTAAGAATGAAGCCTTAAATTGTTACAAATTGTTTTCATGTACAAATGAGTCAAGAATGATGCTAGAAGTTCTTTCAAGCTGTTTCCAAGTATAAACGAGTCAAGAATGATCCTATAAGTTGTTTTCAAGTTCAAACGAGTCAAGAATAAAGCTATAATTTGTTTTCAAGTTAAAACGAGTCAAGAACGAAGCCGCAAATTATTACGAATTGTTTTCATGTTCAAATGAGTAAAGATTGATCCTACGAGTTTTTACAAGTTATTTCCATGTACAAACGGGTCAAGAATGAAGCTATAAGTGGCTTTCAAGTTCAAACCAGTTAAAAATGAAGCCTTATATTGTTACAAATTGTTTTCATGTACAAATGAGTCAAGAATGATGCTTGAAGTTCTTTCAAGTTGTTTCCATGTATAAACGAGTTAAGAATGAAGCTATAAGTTGTTTTCAAGTTCAAACGAGTCAAGAATGAAGCTATAAGTGGCTTTCAAGTTCAAACCAGTTAAGAATGAAGCCTTATATTGTTACAAATTGTTTTCATGTACAAATGAGTCAAGAATGATGCTAGAAGTTCTTTCAAGCTGTTTCCCAGTATAAACGAGTCAAGAATGATCCTATAAGTTGTTTTCAAGTTCAAACGAGTCAAGAATGAAGCTATAATTTGTTTTCAAGTTCAAACGAGTCAAGAACGAAGCCTCAAATTATTACGAATTGTTTTCATGTTCAAATGAGTGAAGATTGATCCTACGAGTTTTTACAAGTTATTTCCATGTACAAACGAGTCAAGAATGAAGCTATAAGTGGCTTTCATGTTCAAACGAGTTAAGAATGAAGTCTTATATTGTTACAAATTGTTTTCATGTACAAATGAGTCAAGAATGATGCTAGAAGTTCTTTCAAGTTGTTTCCATGTATAAACGAGTTAAGAATGAAGCTATAAGTTGTTTTCAAGTTCAAACGAGTCAAGAATAAAGCTATAAGTGGCTTTCAAGTTCAAACCAGTTAAGAATGATGCCTTATATTGTTACAAATTGTTTTCATGTACAAATGAGTCAAGAATGATGCTAGAAGTTCTTTCAAGCTGTTTCCAAGTATAAACGAGTCAAGAATGATCCTATAAGTTGTTTTCAAGTTCAAACGAGTCAAGAATGAAGCTATAATTTGTTTTCAAGTTCAAACGAGTCAAGAACGAAGCCTCAAATTATTACGAATTGTTTTCATGTTCAAATGAGTGAAGATTGATCCTACGAGTTTTTACAAGTTATTTCCATGTACAAACGAGTCAAGAATGAAGCTATAAGTGGCGTTCAAGTTCAAACAAGTTAAGAATGAAGCCTTATATTGTTACAAATTGTTTTCATGTACAAATGAGTCAAGAATGATGCTAGAAGTTCTTTCAAGTTGTTTCCATGTATAAACGAGTCAAGAATGAAGCTATAAGTTGTTTTCAAGTTCAAACGAGTCAAGAATGAAGCTATAAGTGGCTTTCAAGTTCAATCGAGTTAAGAATGAAGCCTTAAATTGTTACAAATTGTTTTCATGTACAAATGAGTCAAGACTGATGCTACAAGTTCTTTCAAGTTGTTTCCATTTATAAACGAGTCATGAATGAAGCTATAAGTTGTTTTCAAGTTCAAACGAGTCAAGAATAAAGCTATAAGTGGCTTTCATTTTCAAACGAGTTAAGAATGAAGCCTTATATTGTTACAAATTGTTTTCATGTACAAATGAGTCAAGAATGATGCTAGAAGTTCTTTCAAGCTGTTTCCCAGTATAAACGAGTCAAGAATGATCCTATAAGTTGTTTTCAAGTTCAAACGAGTCAAGAATGAAGCTATAATTTGTTTTCAAGTTCAAACGAGTCAAGAACGAAGCCTCAAATTATTACGAATTGTTTTCAAGTTCAAATGAGTGAAGATTGATCCTACGAGTTTTTACAAGTTATTTCCATGTACAAACGAGTCAAGAATGAAGCTATAAGTGGCTTTCATGTTCAAACGAGTTAAGAATGAAGCCTTAAATTGTTACAAATTGTTTTCATGTACAAATGAGTCAAGAATGATGCTAGAAGTTCTTTCAAGCTGTTTCCAAGTATAAACGAGTCAAGAATGATCCTATAAGTTGTTTTCAAGTTCAAACGAGTCAAGAATGAAGCTATAATTTGTTTTCAAGTTCAAACGAGTCAAGAACGAAGCCTCAAATTATTACGAATTGTTTTCATGTTCAAATGAGTGAAGATTGATCCTACGAGTTTTTACAAGTTATTTCCATGTACAAACGAGTCAAGAATGAAGCTATAAGTGGCTTTCATGTTCAAAAGAGTTAAGAATGAAGCCTTAAATTGTTACAAATTGTTTTCATGTACAAATGAGTCAAGAATGATGCTAGAAGTTCTTTCAAGCTGTTTCCAAGTATAAACGAGTCAAGAATGATCCTATAAGTTGTTTTCAAGTTCAAACGAGTCACGAATGAAGCTATAATTTGTTTTCAAGTTCAAACGAGTCAAGAACGAAGCCTCAAATTATTACGAATTGTTTTCATGTTCAAATGAGTGAAGATTGATCCTACGAGTTTTTACAAGTTATTTCCATGTACAAACGAGGCAAGAATGAAGCTATAAGTGGCTTTCAAGTTCAATCGAGTTAAGAATGAAGCCTTAAATTGTTACAAATTGTTTTCATGTACAAATGAGTCAAGAATGATGCTACAAGTTCTTTCAAGTTGTTTCCATTTATAAACGAGTCAAGAATGAAGCTATATGTTGTTTTCAAGTTCAAACGAGTCAAGAATAAAGCTATAAGTGGCTTTCATGTTCAAACGGGTTAAGAATGAAGTCTTATATTGTTACAAATTGTTTTCATGTACAAATGAGTCAAGAATGATGCTAGAAGTTCTTTCAAGTTGTTTCCAAGTATAAACGAGTCAAGAATGATCCTATAAGTTGTTTTCAAGTTCAAACGAGTCAAGAATGAAGCTATAATTTGTTTTCAAGTTCAAACGAGTCAAGAACGAAGCCTCAAATTATTACGAATTGTTTTCATGTTTAAATGAGTAAAGATTGATCCTACGAGTTTTTACAAGTTATTTCCATGTACAAACGGGTCAAGAATGAAGCTATAAGTGGCTTTCAAGTTCAAACGAGTTAAGAATGAAGCCTTAAATTGTTACAAATTGTTTTCATGTACAAATGAGTCAAGAATGATGCTAGAAGTTCTTTCAAGCTGTTTCCAAGTATAAACGAGTCAAGAATGATCCTATAAGTTGTTTTCAAGTTCAAACGAGTCAAGAATAAAGCTATAATTTGTTTTCAAGTTAAAACGAGTCAAGAACGAAGCCGCAAATTATTACGAATTGTTTTCATGTTCAAATGAGTAAAGATTGATCCTACGAGTTTTTACAAGTTATTTCCATGTACAAACGGGTCAAGAATGAAGCTATAAGTGGCTTTCAAGTTCAAACCAGTTAAAAATGAAGCCTTATATTGTTACAAATTGTTTTCATGTACAAATGAGTCAAGAATGATGCTTGAAGTTCTTTCAAGTTGTTTCCATGTATAAACGAGTTAAGAATGAAGCTATAAGTTGTTTTCAAGTTCAAACGAGTCAAGAATGAAGCTATAAGTGGCTTTCAAGTTCAAACCAGTTAAGAATGAAGCCTTATATTGTTACAAATTGTTTTCATGTACAAATGAGTCAAGAATGATGCTAGAAGTTCTTTCAAGCTGTTTCCCAGTATAAACGAGTCAAGAATGATCCTATAAGTTGTTTTCAAGTTCAAACGAGTCAAGAATGAAGCTATAATTTGTTTTCAAGTTCAAACGAGTCAAGAACGAAGCCTCAAATTATTACGAATTGTTTTCATGTTCAAATGAGTGAAGATTGATCCTACGAGTTTTTACAAGTTATTTCCATGTACAAACGAGTCAAGAATGAAGCTATAAGTGGCTTTCATGTTCAAACGAGTTAAGAATGAAGTCTTATATTGTTACAAATTGTTTTCATGTACAAATGAGTCAAGAATGATGCTAGAAGTTCTTTCAAGTTGTTTCCATGTATAAACGAGTTAAGAATGAAGCTATAAGTTGTTTTCAAGTTCAAACGAGTCAAGAATAAAGCTATAAGTGGCTTTCAAGTTCAAACCAGTTAAGAATGATGCCTTATATTGTTACAAATTGTTTTCATGTACAAATGAGTCAAGAATGATGCTAGAAGTTCTTTCAAGCTGTTTCCAAGTATAAACGAGTCAAGAATGATCCTATAAGTTGTTTTCAAGTTCAAACGAGTCAAGAATGAAGCTATAATTTGTTTTCAAGTTCAAACGAGTCAAGAACGAAGCCTCAAATTATTACGAATTGTTTTCATGTTCAAATGAGTGAAGATTGATCCTACGAGTTTTTACAAGTTATTTCCATGTACAAACGAGTCAAGAATGAAGCTATAAGTGGCGTTCAAGTTCAAACAAGTTAAGAATGAAGCCTTATATTGTTACAAATTGTTTTCATGTACAAATGAGTCAAGAATGATGCTAGAAGTTCTTTCAAGTTGTTTCCATGTATAAACGAGTCAAGAATGAAGCTATAAGTTGTTTTCAAGTTCAAACGAGTCAAGAATGAAGCTATAAGTGGCTTTCAAGTTCAATCGAGTTAAGAATGAAGCCTTAAATTGTTACAAATTGTTTTCATGTACAAATGAGTCAAGACTGATGCTACAAGTTCTTTCAAGTTGTTTCCATTTATAAACGAGTCATGAATGAAGCTATAAGTTGTTTTCAAGTTCAAACGAGTCAAGAATAAAGCTATAAGTGGCTTTCATTTTCAAACGAGTTAAGAATGAAGCCTTATATTGTTACAAATTGTTTTCATGTACAAATGAGTCAAGAATGATGCTAGAAGTTCTTTCAAGCTGTTTCCCAGTATAAACGAGTCAAGAATGATCCTATAAGTTGTTTTCAAGTTCAAACGAGTCAAGAATGAAGCTATAATTTGTTTTCAAGTTCAAACGAGTCAAGAACGAAGCCTCAAATTATTACGAATTGTTTTCAAGTTCAAATGAGTGAAGATTGATCCTACGAGTTTTTACAAGTTATTTCCATGTACAAACGAGTCAAGAATGAAGCTATAAGTGGCTTTCATGTTCAAACGAGTTAAGAATGAAGCCTTAAATTGTTACAAATTGTTTTCATGTACAAATGAGTCAAGAATGATGCTAGAAGTTCTTTCAAGCTGTTTCCAAGTATAAACGAGTCAAGAATGATCCTATAAGTTGTTTTAAAGTTCAAACGAGTCAAGAATGAAGCTATAATTTGTTTTCAAGTTCAAACGAGTCAAGAACGAAGCCTCAAATTATTACGAATTGTTTTCATGTTCAAATGAGTGAAGATTGATCCTACGAGTTTTTACAAGTTATTTCCATGTACAAACGAGTCAAGAATGAAGCTATAAGTGGCTTTCATGTTCAAACGGGTTAAGAATGAAGTCTTATATTGTTACAAATTGTTTTCATGTACAAATGAGTCAAGAATGATGCTTGAAGTTCTTTCAAGTTGTTTCCATGTATAAACGAGTTAAGAATGAAGCTATAAGTTGTTTTCAAGTTCAAACGAGTCAAGAATAAAGCTATAAGTGGCTTTCAAGTTCAAACCAGTTAAGAATGAAGCCTTATATTGTTACAAATTGTTTTCATGTACAAATGAGTCAAGAATGATGCTAGAAGTTCTTTCAAGCTGTTTCCCAGTATAAACGAGTCAAGAATGATCCTATAAGTTGTTTTCAAGTTCAAACGAGTCAAGAATGAAGCTATAATTTGTTTTCAAGTTCAAACGAGTCAAGAACGAAGCCTCAAATTATTACGAATTGTTTTCATGTTCAAATGAGTGAAGATTGATCCTACGAGTTTTTACAAGTTATTTCCATGTACAAACGAGTCAAGAATGAAGCTATAAGTGGCTTTCATGTTCAAACGGGTTAAGAATGAAGTCTTATATTGTTACAAATTGTTTTCATGTACAAATGAGTCAAGAATGATGCTAGAAGTTCTTTCAAGTTGTTTCCATGTATAAACGAGTTAAGAATGAAGCTATAAGTTGTTTTCAAGTTCAAACGAGTCAAGAATAAAGCTATAAGTGGCTTTCAAGTTCAAACCAGTTAAGAATGAAGCCTTATATTGTTACAAATTGTTTTCATGTACAAATGAGTCAAGAATGATGCTAGAAGTTCTTTCAAGCTGTTTCCAAGTATAAACGAGTCAAGAATGATCCTATAAGTTGTTTTCAAGTTCAAACGAGTCAAGAATAAAGCTATAATTTGTTTTCAAGTTAAAACGAGTCAAGAACGAAGCCGCAAATTATTACGAATTTTTTTCATGTTCAAATGAGTAAAGATTGATCCTACGAGTTTTTACAAGTTATTTCCATGTACAAACGGGTCAAGAATGAAGCTATAAGTGGCTTTCAAGTTCAAACCAGTTAAAAATGAAGCCTTATATTGTTACAAATTGTTTTCATGTACAAATGAGTCAAGAATGATGCTTGAAGTTCTTTCAAGTTGTTTCCATGTATAAATGAGTTAAGAATGAAGCTATAAGTTGTTTTCAAGTTCAAACGAGTCAAGAATAAAGCTATAAGTGGCTTTCAAGTTCAAACCAGTTAAGAATGAAGCCTTATATTGTTACAAATTGTTTTCATGTACAAATGAGTCAAGAATGATGCTAGAAGTTCTTTCAAGCTGTTTCCCAGTATAAACGAGTCAAGAATGATCCTATAAGTTGTTTTCAAGTTCAAACGAGTCAAGAATGAAGCTATAATTTGTTTTCAAGTTCAAACGAGTCAAGAACGAAGCCTCAAATTATTACGAATTGTTTTCATGTTCAAATGAGTGAAGATTGATCCTACGAGTTTTTACAAGTTATTTCCATGAACAAACGAGTCAAGAATGAAGCTATAAGTGGCTTTCATGTTCAAACGAGTTAAGAATGAAGTCTTATATTGTTACAAATTGTTTTCATGTACAAATGAGTCAAGAATGATGCTAGAAGTTCTTTCAAGTTGTTTCCATGTATAAACGAGTTAAGAATGAAGCTATAAGTTGTTTTCAATTCAAACGAGTCAAGAATAAAGCTATAAGTGGCTTTCAAGTTCAAACCAGTTAAGAATGAAGCCTTATATTGTTACAAATTGTTTTCATGTACAAATGAGTCAAGAATGATGCTAGAAGTTCTTTCAAGCTGTTTCCAAGTATAAACGAGTCAAGAATGATCCTATAAGTTGTTTTCAAGTTCAAACGAGTCAAGAATGAAGCTATAATTTGTTTTCAAGTTCAAACGAGTCAAGAACGAAGCCTCAAATTATTACGAATTGTTTTCATGTTCAAATGAGTGAAGATTGATCCTACGAGTTTTTACAAGTTATTTCCATGTACAAACGAGTCAAGAATGAAGCTATAAGTGGCGTTCAAGTTCAAACAAGTTAAGAATGAAGCCTTATATTGTTACAAATTGTTTTCATGTACAAATGAGTCAAGAATGATGCTAGAAGTTCTTTCAAGTTGTTTCCATGTATAAACGAGTCAAGAATGAAGCTATAAGTTGTTTTCAAGTTCAAACGAGTCAAGAATGAAGCTATAAGTGGCTTTCAAGTTCAATCGAGTTAAGAATGAAGCCTTAAATTGTTACAAATTGTTTTCATGTACAAATGAGTCAAGACTGATGCTACAAGTTCTTTCAAGTTGTTTCCATTTATAAACGAGTCATGAATGAAGCTATAAGTTGTTTTCAAGTTCAAACGAGTCAAGAATAAAGCTATAAGTGGCTTTCATTTTCAAACGAGTTAAGAATGAAGCCTTATATTGTTACAAATTGTTTTCATGTACAAATGAGTCAAGAATGATGCTAGAAGTTCTTTCAAGCTGTTTCCCAGTATAAACGAGTCAAGAATGATCCTATAAGTTGTTTTCAAGTTCAAACGAGTCAAGAATGAAGCTATAATTTGTTTTCAAGTTCAAACGAGTCAAGAACGAAGCCTCAAATTATTACGAATTGTTTTCATGTTCAAATGAGTGAAGATTGATCCTACGAGTTTTTACAAGTTATTTCCATGTACAAACGAGTCAAGAATGAAGCTATAAGTGGCTTTCATGTTCAAACGAGTTAAGAATGAAGCCTTAAATTGTTACAAATTGTTTTCATGTACAAATGAGTCAAGAATGATGCTAGAAGTTCTTTCAAGCTGTTTCCAAGTATAAACGAGTCAAGAATGATCCTATAAGTTGTTTTAAAGTTCAAACGAGTCAAGAATGAAGCTATAATTTGTTTTCAAGTTCAAACGAATCAAGAACGAAGCCTCAAATTATTACGAATTGTTTTCATGTTCAAATGAGTGAAGATTGATCCTACGAGTTTTTACAAGTTATTTCCATGTACAAACGAGTCAAGAATGAAGCTATAAGTGGCTTTCATGTTCAAACGGGTTAAGAATGAAGTCTTATATTGTTACAAATTGTTTTCATGTACAAATGAGTCAAGAATGATGCTTGAAGTTCTTTCAAGTTGTTTCCATGTATAAACGAGTTAAGAATGAAGCTATAAGTTGTTTTCAAGTTCAAACGAGTCAAGAATAAAGCTATAAGTGGCTTTCAAGTTCAAACCAGTTAAGAATGAAGCCTTATATTGTTACAAATTGTTTTCATGTACAAATGAGTCAAGAATGATGCTAGAAGTTCTTTCAAGCTGTTTCCCAGTATAAACGAGTCAAGAATGATCCTATAAGTTGTTTTCAAGTTCAAACGAGTCAAGAATGAAGCTATAATTTGTTTTCAAGTTCAAACGAGTCAAGAACGAAGCCTCAAATTATTACGAATTGTTTTCATGTTCAAATGAGTGAAGATTGATCCTACGAGTTTTTACAAGTTATTTCCATGTACAAACGAGTCAAGAATGAAGCTATAAGTGGCCTTCATGTTCAAACGGGTTAAGAATGAAGTCTTATATTGTTACAAATTGTTTTCATGTACAAATGAGTCAAGAATGATGCTAGAAGTTCTTTCAAGTTGTTTCCATGTATAAACGAGTTAAGAATGAAGCTATAAGTTGTTTTCAAGTTCAAACGAGTCAAGAATAAAGCTATAAGTGGCTTTCAAGTTCAAACCAGTTAAGAATGAAGCCTTATATTGTTACAAATTGTTTTCATGTACAAATGAGTCAAGAATGATGCTAGAAGTTCTTTCAAGCTGTTTCCAAGTATAAACGAGTCAAGAATGATCCTATAAGTTGTTTTCAAGTTCAAACGAGTCAAGAATAAAGCTATAATTTGTTTTCAAGTTAAAACGAGTCAAGAACGAAGCCGCAAATTATTACGAATTGTTTTCATGTTCAAATGAGTAAAGATTGATCCTACGAGTTTTTACAAGTTATTTCCATGTACAAACGGGTCAAGAATGAAGCTATAAGTGGCTTTCAAGTTCAAACCAGTTAAAAATGAAGCCTTATATTGTTACAAATTGTTTTCATGTACAAATGAGTCAAGAATGATGCTTGAAGTTCTTTCAAGTTGTTTCCATGTATAAACGAGTTAAGAATGAAGCTATAAGTTGTTTTCAAGTTCAAACGAGTCAAGAATAAAGCTATAAGTGGCTTTCAAGTTCAAACCAGTTAAGAATGAAGCCTTATATTGTTACAAATTGTTTTCATGTACAAATGAGTCAAGAATGATGCTAGAAGTTCTTTCAAGCTGTTTCCCAGTATAAACGAGTCAAGAATGATCCTATAAGTTGTTTTCAAGTTCAAACGAGTCAAGAATGAAGCTATAATTTGTTTTCAAGTTCAAACGAGTCAAGAACGAAGCCTCAAATTATTACGAATTGTTTTCATGTTCAAATGAGTGAAGATTGATCCTACTAGTTTTTACAAGTTATTTCCATGTACAAACGAGTCAAGAATGAAGCTATAAGTGGCTTTCATGTTCAAACGAGTTAAGAATGAAGTCTTATATTGTTACAAATTGTTTTCATGTACAAATGAGTCAAGAATGATGCTAGAAGTTCTTTCAAGTTGTTTCCATGTATAAACGAGTTAAGAATGAAGCTATAAGTTGTTTTCAAGTTCAAACGAGTCAAGAATAAAGCTATAAGTGGCTTTCAAGTTCAAACCAGTTAAGAATGAAGCCTTATATTGTTACAAATTGTTTTCATGTACAAATGAGTCAAGAATGATGCTAGAAGTTCTTTCAAGCTGTTTCCAAGTATAAACGAGTCAAGAATGATCCTATAAGTTGTTTTCAAGTTCAAACGAGTCAAGAATGAAGCTATAATTTGTTTTCAAGTTCAAACGAGTCAAGAACGAAGCCTCAAATTATTACGAATTGTTTTCATGTTCAAATGAGTGAAGATTGATCCTACGAGTTTTTACAAGTTATTTCCATGTACAAACGAGTCAAGAATGAAGCTATAAGTGGCGTTCAAGTTCAAACAAGTTAAGAATGAAGCCTTATATTGTTACAAATTGTTTTCATGTACAAATGAGTCAAGAATGATGCTAGAAGTTCTTTCAAGTTGTTTCCATGTATAAACGAGTCAAGAATGAAGCTATAAGTTGTTTTCAAGTTCAAACGAGTCAAGAATGAAGCTATAAGTGGCTTTCAAGTTCAATCGAGTTAAGAATGAAGCCTTAAATTGTTACAAATTGTTTTCATGTACAAATGAGTCAAGACTGATGCTACAAGTTCTTTCAAGTTGTTTCCATTTATAAACGAGTCATGAATGAAGCTATAAGTTGTTTTCAAGTTCAAACGAGTCAAGAATAAAGCTATAAGTGGCTTTCATTTTCAAACGAGTTAAGAATGAAGCCTTATATTGTTACAAATTGTTTTCATGTACAAATGAGTCAAGAATGATGCTAGAAGTTCTTTCAAGCTGTTTCCCAGTATAAACGAGTCAAGAATGATCCTATAAGTTGTTTTCAAGTTCAAACGAGTCAAGAATGAAGCTATAATTTGTTTTCAAGTTCAAACGAGTCAAGAACGAAGCCTCAAATTATTACGAATTGTTTTCAAGTTCAAATGAGTGAAGATTGATCCTACGAGTTTTTACAAGTTATTTCCATGTACAAACGAGTCAAGAATGAAACTATAAGTGGCTTTCATGTTCAAACGAGTTAAGAATGAAGCCTTAAATTGTTACAAATTGTTTTCATGTACAAATGAGTCAAGAATGATGCTAGAAGTTCTTTCAAGCTGTTTCCAAGTATAAACGAGTCAAGAATGATCCTATAAGTTGTTTTAAAGTTCAAACGAGTCAAGAATGAAGCTATAATTTGTTTTCAAGTTCAAACGAGTCAAGAACGAAGCCTCAAATTATTACGAATTGTTTTCATGTTCAAATGAGTGAAGATTGATCCTACGAGTTTTTACAAGTTATTTCCATGTACAAACGAGTCAAGAATGAAGCTATAAGTGGCTTTCATGTTCAAACGGGTTAAGAATGAAGTCTTATATTGTTACAAATTGTTTTCATGTACAAATGAGTCAAGAATGATGCTTGAAGTTCTTGCAAGTTGTTTCCATGTATAAACGAGTTAAGAATGAAGCTATAAGTTGTTTTCAAGTTCAAACGAGTCAAGAATAAAGCTATAAGTGGCTTTCAAGTTCAAACCAGTTAAGAATGAAGCCTTATATTGTTACAAATTGTTTTCATGTACAAATGAGTCAAGAATGATGCTAGAAGTTCTTTCAAGCTGTTTCCCAGTATAAACGAGTCAAGAATGATCCTATAAGTTGTTTTCAAGTTCAAACGAGTCAAGAATGAAGCTATAATTTGTTTTCAAGTTCAAACGAGTCAAGAACGAAGCCTCAAATTATTACGAATTGTTTTCATGTTCAAATGAGTGAAGATTGATCCTACGAGTTTTTACAAGTTATTTCCATGTACAAACGAGTCAAGAATGAAGCTATAAGTGGCTTTCATGTTCAAACGGGTTAAGAATGAAGTCTTATATTGTTACAAATTGTTTTCATGTACAAATGAGTCAAGAATGATGCTAGAAGTTCTTTCAAGTTGTTTCCATGTATAAACGAGTTAAGAATGAAGCTATAAGTTGTTTTCAAGTTCAAACGAGTCAAGAATAAAGCTATAAGTGGCTTTCAAGTTCAAACCAGTTAAGAATGAAGCCTTATATTGTTACAAATTGTTTTCATGTACAAATGAGTCAAGAATGATGCTAGAAGTTCTTTCAAGCTGTTTCCCAGTATAAACGAGTCAAGAATGATCCTATAAGTTGTTTTCAAGTTCAAACGAGTCAAGAATGAAGCTATAATTTGTTTTCAAGTTCAAACGAGTCAAGAACGAAGCCTCAAATTATTACGAATTGTTTTCATGTTCAAATGAGTGAAGATTGATCCTACGAGTTTTTACAAGTTATTTCCATGTACAAACGAGTCAAGAATGAAGCTATAAGTGGCTTTCATGTTCAAACGGGTTAAGAATGAAGTCTTATATTGTTACAAATTGTTTTCATGTACAAATGAGTCAAGAATGATCCTAGAAGTTCTTTCAAGTTGTTTCCATGTATAAACGAGTTAAGAATGAAGCTATAAGTTGTTTTCAAGTTCAAACGAGTCAAGAATAAAGCTATAAGTGGCTTTCAAGTTCAAACCAGTTAAGAATGAAGCCTTATATTGTTACAAATTGTTTTCATGTACAAATGAGTCAAGAATGATGCTAGAAGTTCTTTCAAGCTGTTTCCAAGTATAAACGAGTCAAGAATGATCCTATAAGTTGTTTTCAAGTTCAAACGAGTCAAGAATAAAGCTATAATTTGTTTTCAAGTTAAAACGAGTCAAGAACGAAGCCGCAAATTATTACGAATTGTTTTCATGTTCAAATGAGTAAAGATTGATCCTACGAGTTTTTACAAGTTATTTCCATGTACAAACGGGTCAAGAATGAAGCTATAAGTGGCTTTCAAGTTCAAACCAGTTAAAAATGAAGCCTTATATTGTTACAAATTGTTTTCATGTACAAATGAGTCAAGAATGATGCTTGAAGTTCTTTCAAGTTGTTTCCATGTATAAATGAGTTAAGAATGAAGCTATAAGTTGTTTTCAAGTTCAAACGAGTCAAGAATAAAGCTATAAGTGGCTTTCAAGTTCAAACCAGTTAAGAATGAAGCCTTATATTGTTACAAATTGTTTTCATGTACAAATGAGTCAAGAATGATGCTAGAAGTTCTTTCAAGCTGTTTCCCAGTATAAACGAGTCAAGAATGATCCTATAAGTTGTTTTCAAGTTCAAACGAGTCAAGAATGAAGCTATAATTTGTTTTCAAGTTCAAACGAGTCAAGAACGAAGCCTCAAATTATTACGAATTGTTTTCATGTTCAAATGAGTGAAGATTGATCCTACGAGTTTTTACAAGTTATTTCCATGAACAAACGAGTCAAGAATGAAGCTATAAGTGGCTTTCATGTTCAAACGAGTTAAGAATGAAGTCTTATATTGTTACAAATTGTTTTCATGTACAAATGAGTCAAGAATGATGCTAGAAGTTCTTTCAAGTTGTTTCCATGTATAAACGAGTTAAGAATGAAGCTATAAGTTGTTTTCAAGTTCAAACGAGTCAAGAATAAAGCTATAAGTGGCTTTCAAGTTCAAACCAGTTAAGAATGAAGCCTTATATTGTTACAAATTGTTTTCATGTACAAATGAGTCAAGAATGATGCTAGAAGTTCTTTCAAGCTGTTTCCAAGTATAAACGAGTCAAGAATGATCCTATAAGTTGTTTTCAAGTTCAAACGAGTCAAGAATGAAGCTATAATTTGTTTTCAAGTTCAAACGAGTCAAGAACGAAGCCTCAAATTATTACGAATTGTTTTCATGTTCAAATGAGTGAAGATTGATCCTACGAGTTTTACAAGTTATTTCCATGTACAAACGAGTCAAGAATGAAGCTATAAGTGGCGTTCAAGTTCAAACAAGTTAAGAATGAAGCCTTATATTGTTACAAATTGTTTTCATGTACAAATGAGTCAAGAATGATGTTAGAAGTTCTTTCAAGTTGTTTCCATGTATAAACGAGTCAAGAATGAAGCTATAAGTTGTTTTCAAGTTCAAACGAGTCAAGAATGAAGCTATAAGTGGCTTTCAAGTTCAATCGAGTTAAGAATGAAGCCTTAAATTGTTACAAATTGTTTTCATGTACAAATGAGTCAAGACTGATGCTACAAGTTCTTTCAAGTTGTTTCCATTTATAAACGAGTCATGAATGAAGCTATAAGTTGTTTTCAAGTTCAAACGAGTCAAGAATAAAGCTATAAGTGGCTTTCATTTTCAAACGAGTTAAGAATGAAGCCTTATATTGTTACAAATTGTTTTCATGTACAAATGAGTCAAGAATGATGCTAGAAGTTCTTTCAAGCTGTTTCCCAGTATAAACGAGTCAAGAATGATCCTATAAGTTGTTTTCAAGTTCAAACGAGTCAAGAGTGAAGCTATAATTTGTTTTCAAGTTCAAACGAGTCAAGAACGAAGCCTCAAATTATTACGAATTGTTTTCATGTTCAAATGAGTGAAGATTGATCCTACGAGTTTTTACAAGTTATTTCCATGTACAAACGAGTCAAGAATGAAGCTATAAGTGGCTTTCATGTTCAAACGAGTTAAGAATGAAGCCTTAAATTGTTACAAATTGTTTTCATGTACAAATGAGTCAAGAATGATGCTAGAAGTTCTTTCAAGCTGTTTCCAAGTATAAACGAGTCAAGAATGATCCTATAAGTTGTTTTAAAGTTCAAACGAGTCAAGAATGAAGCTATAATTTGTTTTCAAGTTCAAACGAGTCAAGAACGAAGCCTCAAATTATTACGAATTGTTTTCATGTTCAAATGAGTGAAGATTGATCCTACGAGTTTTTACAAGTTATTTCCATGTACAAAAGGGTCAAGAATGAAGCTATAAGTGGCTTTCAAGTTCAAACCAGTTAAAAATGAAGCCTTATATTGTTACAAATTGTTTTCATGTACAAATGAGTCAAGAATGATGCTTGAAGTTCTTTCAAGTTGTTTCCAAGTATAAACGAGTTAAGAATGAAGCTATAAGTTGTTTTCAAGTTCAAACGAGTCAAGAATAAAGCTATAAGTGGCTTTCAAGTTCAAACCAGTTAAGAATGAAGCCTTATATTGTTACAAATTGTTTTCATGTACAAATGAGTCAAGAATGATGCTAGAAGTTCTTTCAAGCTGTTTCCCAGTATAAACGAGTCAAGAATGATCCTATAAGTTGTTTTCAAGTTCAAACGAGTCAAGAATGAAGCTATAATTTGTTTTCAAGTTCAAACGAGTCAAGAACGAAGCCTCAAATTATTACGAATTGTTTTCATGTTCAAATGAGTGAAGATTGATCCTACGAGTTTTTACAAGTTATTTCCAT
The DNA here is from genome assembly GCA_028671895.1 of Oenanthe sinensis. Classification (NCBI taxonomy): domain Eukaryota; kingdom Viridiplantae; phylum Streptophyta; class Magnoliopsida; order Apiales; family Apiaceae; genus Oenanthe; species Oenanthe sinensis. Next base: position 11,914,835 of record JAPMAC010000212.1, read on the forward strand.
GTACAAACGAGTCAAGAATGAAGCTATAAGTGGCTTTCATGTTCAAACGGGTTAAGAATGAAGTCTTATATTGTTACAAATTGTTTTCATGTACAAATGAGTCAAGAATGATGCTACAAGTTCTTTCAAGTTGTTTCCATTTATAAACGAGTCATGAATGAAGCTATAAGTTGTTTTCAAGTTCAAACGAGTCAAGAATAAAGCTATAAGTGGCTTTCATTTTCAAACGAGTTAAGAATGAAGCCTTATATTGTTACAAATTGTTTTCATGTACAAATGAGTCAAGAATGATGCTAGAAGTCCTTTCAAGCTGTTTCCCAGTATAAACGAGTCAAGAATTATCCTATAAGTTGTTTTCAAGTTCAAACGAGTCAAGAATGAAGCTATAATTTGTTTTCAAGTTCAAACGAGTCAAGAACGAAGCCTCAAATTATTACGAATTGTTTTCATGTTCAAATGAGTGAAGATTGATCCTACGAGTTTTTACAAGTTATTTCCATGTACAAACGAGTCAAGAATGAAGCTATAAGTGGCTTTCATGTTCAAACAAGTTAAGAATGAAGCCTTAAATTGTTACAAATTGTTTTCATGTACAAATGAGTCAAGAATGATGCTAGAAGTTCTTTCAAGCTGTTTCCAAGTATAAACGAGTCAAGAATGATCCTATAAGTTGTTTTTAAGTTCAAACGAGTCAAGAATGAAGCTATAATTTGTTTTCAAGTTCAAACGAGTCAAGAACGAAGCCTCAAATTATTACGAATTGTTTTCATGTTCAAATGAGTGAAGATTGATCCTACGAGTTTTTACAAGTTATTTCCATGTACAAACGAGTCAAGAATGAAGCTATAAGTGGCTTTCATGTTCAAACGGGTTAAGAATGAAGTCTTATATTGTTACAAATTGTTTTCATGTACAAATGAGTCAAGAATGATGCTAGAAGTTCTTTCAAGTTGTTTCCATGTATAAACGAGTTAAGAATGAAGCTATAAGTTGTTTTCAAGTTCAAACGAGTCAAGAATAAAGCTATAAGTGGCTTTCAAGTTCAAACCAGTTAAGAATGAAGCCTTATATTGTTACAAATTGTTTTCATGTACAAATGAGTCAAGCAAGAATGATGCTAGAAGTTCTTTCAAGCTGTTTCCAAGTATAAACGAGTCAAGAATGATCCTATAAGTTGTTTTCAAGTTCAAACGAGTCAAGAATGAAGCTATAATTTGTTTTCAAGTTCAAACGAGTCAAGAACGAAGCCTCAAATTATTACGAATTGTTTTCATGTTCAAATGAGTGAAGATTGATCCTACGAGTTTTTACAAGTTATTTCCATGTACAAACGAGTCAAGAATGAAGCTATAAGTGGCGTTCAAGTTCAAACAAGTTAAGAATGAAGCCTTATATTGTTACAAATTGCTTTCATGTACAAATGAGTCAAGAATGATGCTAGAAGTTCTTTCAAGTTGTTTCCATGTATAAACGAGTCAAGAATGAAGCTATAAGTTGTTTTCAAGTTCAAACGAGTCAAGAATGAAGCTATAAGTGGCTTTCAAGTTCAATCGAGTTAAGAATGAAGCCTTAAATTGTTACAAATTGTTTTCATGTACAAATGAGTCAAGACTGATGCTACAAGTTCTTTCAAGTTGTTTCCATTTATAAACGAGTCATGAATGAAGCTATAAGTTGTTTTCAAGTTCAAACGAGTCAAGAATAAAGCTATAAGTGGCTTTCATTTTCAAACGAGTTAAGAATGAAGCCTTATATTGTTACAAATTGTTTTCATGTACAAATGAGTCAAGAATGATGCTAGAAGTCCTTTCAAGCTGTTTCCCAGTATAAACGAGTCAAGAATGATCCTATAAGTTGTTTTCAAGTTCAAACGAGTCAAGAATGAAGCTATAATTTGTTTTCAAGTTCAAACGAGTCAAGAACGAAGCCTCAAATTATTACGAATTGTTTTCATGTTCAAATGAGTGAAGATTGATCCTACGAGTTTTTACAAGTTATTTCCATGTACAAACGAGTCAAGAATGAAGCTATAAGTGGCTTTCATGTTCAAACGAGTTAAGAATGAAGCCTTAAATTGTTACAAATTGTTTTCATGTACAAATGAGTCAAGAATGATGCTAGAAGTTCTTTCAAGCTGTTTCCAAGTATAAACGAGTCAAGAATGATCCTATAAGTTGTTTTTAAGTTCAAACGAGTCAAGAATGAAGCTATAATTTGTTTTCAAGTTCAAACGAGTCAAGAACGAAGCCTCAAATTATTACGAATTGTTTTCATGTTCAAATGAGTGAAGATTGATCCTACGAGTTTTTACAAGTTATTTCCATGTACAAACGAGTCAAGAATGAAGCTATAAGTGGCTTTCATGTTCAAACGGGTTAAGAATGAAGTCTTATATTGTTACAAATTGTTTTCATGTACAAATGAGTCAAGAATGATGCTTGAAGTTCTTTCAAGTTGTTTCCATGTATAAACGAGTTAAGAATGAAGCTATAAGTTGTTTTCAAGTTCAAACGAGTCAAGAATAAAGCTATAAGTGGCTTTCAAGTTCAAACCAGTTAAGAATGAAGCCTTATATTGTTACAAATTGTTTTCATGTACAAATGAGTCAAGAATGATGCTAGAAGTTCTTTCAAGCTGTTTCCCAGTATAAACGAGTCAAGAATGATCCTATAAGTTGTTTTCAAGTTCAAACGAGTCAAGAATGAAGCTATAATTTGTTTTCAAGTTCAAACGAGTCAAGAACGAAGCCTCAAATTATTACGAATTGTTTTCATGTTCAAATGAGTGAAGATTGATCCTACGAGTTTTTACAAGTTATTTCCATGTACAAACGAGTCAAGAATGAAGCTATAAGTGGCTTTCATGTTCAAACGGGTTAAGAATGAAGTCTTATATTGTTACAAATTGTTTTCATGTACAAATGAGTCAAGAATGATGCTAGAAGTTCTTTCAAGTTGTTTCCATGTATAAACGAGTTAAGAATGAAGCTATAAGTTGTTTTCAAGTTCAAACGAGTCAAGAATAAAGCTATAAGTGGCTTTCAAGTTCAAACCAGTTAAGAATGAAGCCTTATATTGTTACAAATTGTTTTCATGTACAAATGAGTCAAGAATGATGCTAGAAGTTCTTTCAAGCTGTTTCCAAGTATAAACGAGTCAAGAATGATCCTATAAGTTGTTTTCAAGTTCAAACGAGTCAAGAATGAAGCTATAATTTGTTTTCAAGTTCAAACGAGTCAAGAATGAAGCCTTATATTGTTACAAATTGTTTTCATGTACAAATGAGTCAAGAATGATGCTAGAAGTTCTTTCAAGCTGTTTCCAAGTATAAACGAGTCAAGAATGATCCTATAAGTTGTTTTCAAGTTCAAACGAGTCAAGAATAAAGCTATAATTTGTTTTCAAGTTAAAACGAGTCAAGAACGAAGCCGCAAATTATTACGAATTGTTTTCATGTTCAAATGAGTAAAGATTGATCCTACGAGTTTTTACAAGTTATTTCCATGTACAAACGGGTCAAGAATGAAGCTATAAGTGGCTTTCAAGTTCAAACCAGTTAAAAATGAAGCCTTATATTGTTACAAATTGTTTTCATGTACAAATGAGTCAAGAATGATGCTTGAAGTTCTTTCAAGTTGTTTCCATGTATAAACGAGTTAAGAATGAAGCTATAAGTTGTTTTCAAGTTCAAACGAGTCAAGAATAAAGCTATAAGTGGCTTTCAAGTTCAAACCAGTTAAGAATGAAGCCTTATATTGTTACAAATTGTTTTCATGTACAAATGAGTCAAGAATGATGCTAGAAGTTCTTTCAAGCTGTTTCCCAGTATAAACGAGTCAAGAATGATCCTATAAGTTGTTTTCAAGTTCAAACGAGTCAAGAATGAAGCTATAATTTGTTTTCAAGTTCAAACGAGTCAAGAACGAAGCCTCAAATTATTACGAATTGTTTTCATGTTCAAATGAGTGAAGATTGATCCTACGAGTTTTTACAAGTTATTTCCATGTACAAACGAGTCAAGAATGAAGCTATAAGTGGCTTTCATGTTCAAACGGGTTAAGAATGAAGTCTTATATTGTTACAAATTGTTTTCATGTACAAATGAGTCAAGAATGATGCTACAAGTTCTTTCAAGTTGTTTCCATTTATAAACGAGTCATGAATGAAGCTATAAGTTGTTTTCAAGTTCAAACGAGTCAAGAATAAAGCTATAAGTGGCTTTCATTTTCAAACGAGTTAAGAATGAAGCCTTATATTGTTACAAATTGTTTTCATGTACAAATGAGTCAAGAATGATGCTAGAAGTCCTTTCAAGCTGTTTCCCAGTATAAACGAGTCAAGAATGATCCTATAAGTTGTTTTCAAGTTCAAACGAGTCAAGAATGAAGCTATAATTTGTTTTCAAGTTCAAACGAGTCAAGAACGAAGCCTCAAATTATTACGAATTGTTTTCATGTTCAAATGAGTGAAGATTGATCCTACGAGTTTTTACAAGTTATTTCCATGTACAAACGAGTCAAGAATGAAGCTATAAGTGGCTTTCATGTTCAAACGAGTTAAGAATGAAGCCTTAAATTGTTACAAATTGTTTTCATGTACAAATGAGTCAAGAATGATGCTAGAAGTTCTTTCAAGCTGTTTCCAAGTATAAACGAGTCAAGAATGATCCTATAAGTTGTTTTTAAGTTCAAACGAGTCAAGAATGAAGCTATAATTTGTTTTCAAGTTCAAACGAGTCAAGAACGAAGCCTCAAATTATTACGAATTGTTTTCATGTTCAAATGAGTGAAGATTGATCCTACGAGTTTTTACAAGTTATTTCCATGTACAAACGAGTCAAGAATGAAGCTATAAGTGGCTTTCATGTTCAAACGGGTTAAGAATGAAGTCTTATATTGTTACAAATTGTTTTCATGTACAAATGAGTCAAGAATGATGCTAGAAGTTCTTTCAAGTTGTTTCCATGTATAAACGAGTTAAGAATGAAGCTATAAGTTGTTTTCAAGTTCAAACGAGTCAAGAATAAAGCTATAAGTGGCTTTCAAGTTCAAACCAGTTAAGAATGAAGCCTTATATTGTTACAAATTGTTTTCATGTACAAATGAGTCAAGAATGATGCTAGAAGTTCTTTCAAGCTGTTTCCAAGTATAAACGAGTCAAGAATGATCCTATAAGTTGTTTTCAAGTTCAAACGAGTCAAGAATGAAGCTATAATTTGTTTTCAAGTTCAAACGAGTCAAGAACGAAGCCTCAAATTATTACGAATTGTTTTCATGTTCAAATGAGTGAAGATTGATCCTACGAGTTTTTACAAGTTATTTCCATGTACAAACGAGTCAAGAATGAAGCTATAAGTGGCGTTCAAGTTCAAACAAGTTAAGAATGAAGCCTTATATTGTTACAAATTGCTTTCATGTACAAATGAGTCAAGAATGATGCTAGAAGTTCTTTCAAGTTGTTTCCATGTATAAACGAGTTAAGAATGAAGCTATAAGTTGTTTTCAAGTTCAAACGAGTCAAGAATAAAGCTATAAGTGGCTTTCAAGTTCAAACCAGTTAAGAATGAAGCCTTATATTGTTACAAATTGTTTTCATGTACAAATGAGTCAAGAATGATGCTAGAAGTTCTTTCAAGCTGTTTCCAAGTATAAACGAGTCAAGAATGATCCTATAAGTTGTTTTCAAGTTCAAACGAGTCAAGAATGAAGCTATAATTTGTTTTCAAGTTCAAACGAGTCAAGAATGAAGCCTTATATTGTTACAAATTGTTTTCATGTACAAATGAGTCAAGAATGATGCTAGAAGTTCTTTCAAGCTGTTTCCCAGTATAAACGAGTCAAGAATGATCCTATAAGTTGTTTTCAAGTTCAAACGAGTCAAAAATGAAGCTATAATTTGTTTTCAAGTTCAAACGAGTCAAGAACGAAGCCTCAAATTATTACGAATTGTTTTCATGTTCAAATGAGTGAAGATTGATCCTACGAGTTTTTACAAGTTATTTCCATGTACAAACGAGTCAAGAATGAAGCTATAAGTGGCGTTCAAGTTCAAACAAGTTAAGAATGAAGCCTTATATTGTTACAAATTGTTTTCATGTACAAATGAGTCAAGAATGATGCTAGAAGTTCTTTCAAGTTGTTTCCATGTATAAACGAGTTAAGAATGAAGCTATAAGTTGTTTTCAAGTTCAAACGAGTCAAGAATAAAGCTATAAGTGGCTTTCAAGTTCAAACCAGTTAAGAATGAAGCCTTATATTGTTACAAATTGTTTTCATGTACAAATGAGTCAAGAATGATGCTAGAAGTTCTTTCAAGCTGTTTCCAAGTATAAACGAGTCAAGAATGATCCTATAAGTTGTTTTCAAGTTCAAACGAGTCAAGAATGAAGCTATAATTTGTTTTCAAGTTCAAACGAGTCAAGAATGAAGCCTTATATTGTTACAAATTGTTTTCATGTACAAATGAGTCAAGAATGATGCTAGAAGTTCTTTCAAGCTGTTTCCAAGTATAAACGAGTCAAGAATGATCCTATAAGTTGTTTTCAAGTTCAAACGAGTCAAGAATAAAGCTATAATTTGTTTTCAAGTTAAAACGAGTCAAGAACGAAGCCGCAAATTATTACGAATTGTTTTCATGTTCAAATGAGTAAAGATTGATCCTACGAGTTTTTACAAGTTATTTCCATGTACAAACGGGTCAAGAATGAAGCTATAAGTGGCTTTCAAGTTCAAACCAGTTAAAAATGAAGCCTTATATTGTTCCAAATTGTTTTCATGTACAAATGAGTCAAGAATGATGCTTGAAGTTCTTTCAAGTTGTTTCCATGTATAAACGAGTTAAGAATGAAGCTATAAGTTGTTTTCAAGTTCAAACGAGTCAAGAATAAAGCTATAAGTGGCTTTCAAGTTCAAACCAGTTAAGAATGAAGCCTTATATTGTTACAAATTGTTTTCATGTACAAATGAGTCAAGAATGATGCTAGAAGTTCTTTCAAGCTGTTTCCCAGTATAAACGAGTCAAGAATGATCCTATAAGTTGTTTTCAAGTTCAAACGAGTCAAGAATGAAGCTATAATTTGTTTTCAAGTTCAAACGAGTCAAGAACGAAGCCTCAAATTATTACGAATTGTTTTCATGTTCAAATGAGTGAAGATTGATCCTACGAGTTTTTACAAGTTATTTCCATGTACAAACGAGTCAAGAATGAAGCTATAAGTGGCTTTCATGTTCAAACGGGTTAAGAATGAAGTCTTATATTGTTACAAATTGTTTTCATGTACAAATGAGTCAAGAATGATGCTACAAGTTCTTTCAAGTTGTTTCCATTTATAAACGAGTCATGAATGAAGCTATAAGTTGTTTTCAAGTTCAAACGAGTCAAGAATAAAGCTATAAGTGGCTTTCATTTTCAAACGAGTTAAGAATGAAGCCTTATATTGTTACAAATTGTTTTCATGTACAAATGAGTCAAGAATGATGCTAGAAGTCCTTTCAAGCTGTTTCCCAGTATAAACGAGTCAAGAATGATCCTATAAGTTGTTTTCAAGTTCAAACGAGTCAAGAATGAAGCTATAATTTGTTTTCAAGTTCAAACGAGTCAAGAACGAAGCCTCAAATTATTACGAATTGTTTTCATGTTCAAATGAGTGAAGATTGATCCTACGAGTTTTTACAAGTTATTTCCATGTACAAACGAGTCAAGAATGAAGCTATAAGTGGCTTTCATGTTCAAATGAGTTAAGAATGAAGCCTTAAATTGTTACAAATTGTTTTCATGTACAAATGAGTCAAGAATGATGCAAGAAGTTCTTTCAAGCTGTTTCCAAGTATAAACGAGTCAAGAATGATCCTATAAGTTGTTTTTAAGTTCAAACGAGTCAAGAATGAAGCTATAATTTGTTTTCAAGTTCAAACGAGTCAAGAACGAAGCCTCAAATTATTACGAATTGTTTTCATGTTCAAATGAGTGAAGATTGATCCTACGAGTTTTTACAAGTTATTTCCATGTACAAACGAGTCAAGAATGAAGCTATAAGTGGCGTTCAAGTTCAAACAAGTTAAGAATGAAGCCTTATATTGTTACAAATTGCTTTCATGTACAAATGAGTCAAGAATGATGCTAGAAGTTCTTTCAAGTTGTTTCCATGTATAAACGAGTCAAGAATGAAGCTATAAGTTGTTTTCAAGTTCAAACGAGTCAAGAATGAAGCTATAAGTGGCTTTCAAGTTCAATCGAGTTAAGAATGAAGCCTTAAATTGTTACAAATTGTTTTCATGTACAAATGAGTCAAGACTGATGCTACAAGTTCTTTCAAGTTGTTTCCATTTATAAACGAGTCATGAATGAAGCTATAAGTTGTTTTCAAGTTCAAACGAGTCAAGAATAAAGCTATAAGTGGCTTTCATTTTCAAACGAGTTAAGAATGAAGCCTTATATTGTTACAAATTGTTTTCATGTACAAATGAGTCAAGAATGATGCTAGAAGTCCTTTCAAGCTGTTTCCCAGTATAAACGAGTCAAGAATGATCCTATAAGTTGTTTTCAAGTTCAAACGAGTCAAGAATGAAGCTATAATTTGTTTTCAAGTTCAAACGAGTCAAGAACGAAGCCTCAAATTATTACGAATTGTTTTCATGTTCAAATGAGTGAAGATTGATCCTACGAGTTTTTACAAGTTATTTCCATGTACAAACGAGTCAAGAATGAAGCTATAAGTGGCTTTCATGTTCAAACGAGTTAAGAATGAAGCCTTAAATTGTTACAAATTGTTTTCATGTACAAATGAGTCAAGAATGATGCTAGAAGTTCTTTCAAGCTGTTTCCAAGTATAAACGAGTCAAGAATGATCCTATAAGTTGTTTTTAAGTTCAAACGAGTCAAGAATGAAGCTATAATTTGTTTTCAAGTTCAAACGAGTCAAGAACGAAGCCTCAAATTATTACGAATTGTTTTCATGTTCAAATGAATGAAGATTGATCCTACGAGTTTTTACAAGTTATTTCCATGTACAAACGAGTCAAGAATGAAGCTATAAGTGGCTTTCATGTTCAAACGGGTTAAGAATGAAGTCTTATATTGTTACAAATTGTTTTCATGTACAAATGAGTCAAGAATGATGCTTGAAGTTCTTTCAAGTTGTTTCCATGTATAAACGAGTTAAGAATGAAGCTATAAGTTGTTTTCAAGTTCAAACGAGTCAAGAATAAAGCTATAAGTGGCTTTCAAGTTCAAACCAGTTAAGAATGAAGCCTTATTTTGTTACAAATTGTTTTCATGTACAAATGAGTCAAGAATGATGCTAGAAGTTCTTTCAAGCTGTTTCCCAGTATAAACGAGTCAAGAATGATCCTATAAGTTGTTTTCAAGTTCAAACGAGTCAAGAATGAAGCTATAATTTGTTTTCAAGTTCAAACGAGTCAAGAACGAAGCCTCAAATTATTACGAATTGTTTTCATGTTCAAATGAGTGAAGATTGATCCTACGAGTTTTTACAAGTTATTTCCATGTACAAACGAGTCAAGAATGAAGCTATAAGTGGCTTTCATGTTCAAACGGGTTAAGAATGAAGTCTTATATTGTTACAAATTGTTTTCATGTACAAATGAGTCAAGAATGATGCTAGAAGTTCTTTCAAGTTTTTTCCATGTATAAACGAGTTAAGAATGAAGCTATAAGTTGTTTTCAAGTTCAAACGAGTCAAGAATAAAGCTATAAGTGGCTTTCAAGTTCAAACCAGTTAAGAATGAAGCCTTATATTGTTACAAATTGTTTTCATGTACAAATGAGTCAAGAATGATGCTAGAAGTTCTTTCAAGCTGTTTCCAAGTATAAACGAGTCAAGAATGATCCTATAAGTTGTTTTCAAGTTCAAACGAGTCAAGAATGAAACTATAATTTGTTTTCAAGTTCAAACGAGTCAAGAACGAAGCCTCAAATTATTACGAATTGTTTTCATGTTCAAATGAGTGAAGATTGATCCTACGAGTTTTTACAAGTTATTTCCATGTACAAACGAGTCAAGAATGAAGCTATAAGTGGCGTTCAAGTTCAAACAAGTTAAGAATGAAGCCTTATATTGTTACAAATTGCTTTCATGTACAAATGAGTCAAGAATGATGCTAGAAGTTCTTTCAAGTTGTTTCCATGTATAAACGAGTTAAGAATGAAGCTATAAGTTGTTTTCAAGTTCAAACGAGTCAAGAATAAAGCTATAAGTGGCTTTCAAGTTCAAACCAGTTAAGAATGAAGCCTTATATTGTTACAAATTGTTTTCATGTACAAATGAGTCAAGAATGATGCTAGAAGTTCTTTCAAGCTGTTTCCAAGTATAAACGAGTCAAGAATGATCCTATAAGTTGTTTTCAAGTTCAAACGAGTCAAGAATGAAGCTATAATTTGTTTTCAAGTTCAAACGAGTCAAGAATGAAGCCTTATATTGTTACAAATTGTTTTCATGTACAAATGAGTCAAGAATGATGCTAGAAGTTCTTTCAAGCTGTTTCCCAGTATAAACGAGTCAAGAATGATCCTATAAGTTGTTTTCAAGTTCAAACGAGTCAAAAATGAAGCTATAATTTGTTTTCAAGTTCAAACGAGTCAAGAACGAAGCCTCAAATTATTACGAATTGTTTTCATGTTCAAATGAGTGAAGATTGATCCTACGAGTTTTTACAAGTTATTTCCATGTACAAACGAGTCAAGAATGAAGCTATAAGTGGCGTTCAAGTTCAAACAAGTTAAGAATGAAGCCTTATATTGTTACAAATTGTTTTCATGTACAAATGAGTCAAGAATGATGCTAGAAGTTCTTTCAAGTTGTTTCCATGTATAAACGAGTTAAGAATGAAGCTATAAGTTGTTTTCAAGTTCAAACGAGTCAAGAATAAAGCTATAAGTGGCTTTCAAGTTCAAACCAGTTAAGAATGAAGCCTTATATTGTTACAAATTGTTTTCATGTACAAATGAGTCAAGAATGATGCTAGAAGTTCTTTCAAGCTGTTTCCAAGTATAAACGAGTCAAGAATGATCCTATAAGTTGTTTTCAAGTTCAAACGAGTCAAGAATGAAGCTATAATTTGTTTTCAAGTTCAAACGAGTCAAGAATGAAGCCTTATATTGTTACAAATTGTTTTCATGTACAAATGAGTCAAGAATGATGCTAGAAGTTCTTTCAAGCTGTTTCCAAGTATAAACGAGTCAAGAATGATCCTATAAGTTGTTTTCAAGTTCAAACGAGTCAAGAATAAAGCTATAATTTGTTTTCAAGTTAAAACGAGTCAAGAACGAAGCCGCAAATTATTACGAATTGTTTTCATGTTCAAATGAGTAAAGATTGATCCTACGAGTTTTTACAAGTTATTTCCATGTACAAACGGGTCAAGAATGAAGCTATAAGTGGCTTTCAACTTCAAACCAGTTAAAAATGAAGCCTTATATTGTTACAAATTGTTTTCATGTACAAATGAGTCAAGAATGATGCTTGAAGTTCTTTCAAGTTGTTTCCATGTATAAACGAGTTAAGAATGAAGCTATAAGTTGTTTTCAAGTTCAAACGAGTCAAGAATAAAGCTATAAGTGGCTTTCAAGTTCAAACCAGTTAAGAATGAAGCCTTATATTGTTACAAATTGTTTTCATGTACAAATGAGTCAAGAATGATGCTAGAAGTTCTTTCAAGCTGTTTCCCAGTATAAACGAGTCAAGAATGATCCTATAAGTTGTTTTCAAGTTCAAACGAGTCAAGAATGAAGCTATAATTTGTTTTCAAGTTCAAACGAGTCAAGAACGAAGCCTCAAATTATTACGAATTGTTTTCATGTTCAAATGAGTGAAGATTGATCCTACGAGTTTTTACAAGTTATTTCCATGTACAAACGAGTCAAGAATGAAGCTATAAGTGGCTTTCATGTTCAAACGGGTTAAGAATGAAGTCTTATATTGTTACAAATTGTTTTCATGTACAAATGAGTCAAGAATGATGCTACAAGTTCTTTCAAGTTGTTTCCATTTATAAACGAGTCATGAATGAAGCTATAAGTTGTTTTCAAGTTCAAACGAGTCAAGAATAAAGCTATAAGTGGCTTTCATTTTCAAACGAGTTAAGAATGAAGCCTTATATTGTTACAAATTGTTTTCATGTACAAATGAGTCAAGAATGATGCTAGAAGTCCTTTCAAGCTGTTTCCCAGTATAAACGAGTCAAGAATGATCCTATAAGTTGTTTTCAAGTTCAAACGAGTCAAGAATGAAGCTATAATTTGTTTTCAAGTTCAAACGAGTCAAGAACGAAGCCTCAAATTATTACGAATTGTTTTCATGTTCAAATGAGTGAAGATTGATCCTACGAGTTTTTACAAGTTATTTCCATGTACAAACGAGTCAAGAATGAAGCTATAAGTGGCTTTCATGTTCAAATGAGTTAAGAATGAAGCCTTAAATTGTTACAAATTGTTTTCATGTACAAATGAGTCAAGAATGATGCTAGAAGTTCTTTCAAGCTGTTTCCAAGTATAAACGAGTCAAGAATGATCCTATAAGTTGTTTTTAAGTTCAAACGAGTCAAGAATGAAGCTATAATTTGTTTTCAAGTTCAAACGAGTCAAGAACGAAGCCTCAAATTATTACGAATTGTTTTCATGTTCAAATGAGTGAAGATTGATCCTACGAGTTTTTACAAGTTATTTCCACGTACAAACGAGTCAAGAATGAAGCTATAAGTGGCTTTCATGTTCAAACGGGTTAAGAATGAAGTCTTATATTGTTACAAATTGTTTTCATGTACAAATGAGTCAAGAATGATGCTAGAAGTTATTTCAAGTTGTTTCCATGTATAAACGAGTTAAGAATGAAGCTATAAGTTGTTTTCAAGTTCAAACGAGTCAAGAATAAAGCTATAAGTGGCTTTCAAGTTCAAACCAGTTAAGAATGAAGCCTTATATTGTTACAAATTGTTTTCATGTACAAATGAGTCAAGAATGATGCTAGAAGTTCTTTCAAGCTGTTTCCAAGTATAAACGAGTCAAGAATGATCCTATAAGTTGTTTTCAAGTTCAAACGAGTCAAGAATGAAGCTATAATTTGTTTTCAAGTTCAAACGAGTCAAGAACGAAGCCTCAAATTATTACGAATTGTTTTCATGTTCAAATGAGTGAAGATTGATCCTACGAGTTTTTACAAGTTATTTCCATGTACAAACGAGTCAAGAATGAAGCTATAACTGGCGTTCAAGTTCAAACAAGTTAAGAATGAAGCCTTATATTGTTACAAATTGCTTTCATGTACAAATGAGTCAAGAATGATGCTAGAAGTTCTTTCAAGTTGTTTCCATGTATAAACGAGTCAAGAATGAAGCTATAAGTTGTTTTCAAGTTCAAACGAGTCAAGAATGAAGCTATAAGTGGCTTTCAAGTTCAATCGAGTTAAGAATGAAGCCTTAAATTGTTACAAATTGTTTTCATGTACAAATGTGTCAAGACTGATGCTACAAGTTCTTTCAAGTTGTTTCCATTTATAAACGAGTCATGAATGAAGCTATAAGTTGTTTTCAAGTTCAAACGAGTCAAGAATAAAGCTATAAGTGGCTTTCATTTTCAAACGAGTTAAGAATGAAGCCTTATATTGTTACAAATTGTTTTCATGTACAAATGAGTCAAGAATGATGCTAGAAGTCCTTTCAAGCTGTTTCCCAGTATAAACGAGTCAAGAATGATCCTATAAGTTGTTTTCAAGTTCAAACGAGTCAAGAATGAAGCTATAATTTGTTTTCAAGTTCAAACGAGTCAAGAACGAAGCCTCAAATTATTACGAATTGTTTTCATGTTCAAATGAGTGAAGATTGATCCTACGAGTTTTTACAAGTTATTTCCATGTACAAACGAGTCAAGAATGAAGCTATAAGTGGCTTTCATATTCAAACGAGTTAAGAATGAAGCCTTAAATTGTTACAAATTGTTTTCATGTACAAATGAGTCAAGAATGATGCTAGAAGTTCTTTCAAGCTGTTTCCAAGTATAAACGAGTCAAGAATGATCCTATAAGTTGTTTTTAAGTTCAAACGAGTCAAGAATGAAGCTATAATTTGTTTTCAAGTTCAAACGAGTCAAGAACGAAGCCTCAAATTATTACGAATTGTTTTCATGTTCAAATGAATGAAGATTGATCCTACGAGTTTTTACAAGTTATTTCCATGTACAAACGAGTCAAGAATGAAGCTATAAGTGGCTTTCATGTTCAAACGGGTTAAGAATGAAGTCTTATATTGTTACAAATTGTTTTCATGTACAAATGAGTCAAGAATGATGCTTGAAGTTCTTTCAAGTTGTTTCCATGTATAAACGAGTTAAGAATGAAGCTATAAGTTGTTTTCAAGTTCAAACGAGTCAAGAATAAAGCTATAAGTGGCTTTCAAGTTCAAACCAGTTAAGAATGAAGCCTTATATTGTTACAAATTGTTTTCATGTACAAATGAGTCAAGAATGATGCTAGAAGTTCTTTCAAGCTGTTTCCCAGTATAAACGAGTCAAGAATGATCCTATAAGTTGTTTTCAAGTTCAAACGAGTCAAGAATGAAGCTATAATTTGTTTTCAAGTTCAAACGAGTCAAGAACGAAGCCTCAAATTATTACGAATTGTTTTCATGTTCAAATGAGTGAAGATTGATCCTACGAGTTTTTACAAGTTATTTCCATGTACAAACGAGTCAAGAATGAAGCTATAAGTGGCTTTCATGTTCAAACGGGTTAAGAATGAAGTCTTATATTGTTACAAATTGTTTTCATGTACAAATGAGTCAAGAATGATGCTAGAAGTTCTTTCAAGTTGTTTCCATGTATAAACGAGTTAAGAATGAAGCTATAAGTTGTTTTCAAGTTCAAACGAGTCAAGAATAAAGCTATAAGTGGCTTTCAAGTTCAAACCAGTTAAGAATGAAGCCTTATATTGTTACAAATTGTTTTCATGTACAAATGAGTCAAGAATGATGCTAGAAGTTCTTTCAAGCTGTTTCCAAGTATAAACGAGTCAAGAATGATCCTATAAGTTGTTTTCAAGTTCAAACGAGTCAAGAATGAAACTATAATTTGTTTTCAAGTTCAAACGAGTCAAGAACGAAGCCTCAAATTATTACGAATTGTTTTCATGTTCAAATGAGTGAAGATTGATCCTACGAGTTTTTACAAGTTATTTCCATGTACAAACGAGTCAAGAATGAAGCTATAAGTGGCGTTCAAGTTCAAACAAGTTAAGAATGAAGCCTTATATTGTTACAAATTGTTTTCATGTACAAATGAGTCAAGAATGATGCTAGAAGTTCTTTCAAGTTGTTTCCATGTATAAACGAGTCAAGAATGAAGCTATAAGTTGTTTTCAAGTTCAAACGAGTCAAGAATGAAGCTATAAGTGGCTTTCAAGTTCAATCGAGTTAAGAATGAAGCCTTAAATTGTTACAAATTGTTTTCATGTACAAATGAGTCAAGACTGATTCTACAAGTTCTTTCAAGTTGTTTCCATTTATAAACGAGTCATGAATGAAGCTATAAGTTGTTTTCAAGTTCAAACGAGTCAAGAATAAAGCTATAAGTGGCTTTCATTTTCAAACGAGTTAAGAATGAAGCCTTATATTGTTACAAATTGTTTTCATGTACAAATGAGTCAAGAATGATGCTAGAAGTCCTTTCAAGCTGTTTCCCAGTATAAACGAGTCAAGAATGATCCTATAAGTTGTTTTCAAGTTCAAACGAGTCAAGAATGAAGCTATAATTTGTTTTCAAGTTCAAACGAGTCAAGAACGAAGCCTCAAATTATTACGAATTGTTTTCATGTTCAAATGAGTGAAGATTGATCCTACTAGTTTTTACAAGTTATTTCCATGTACAAACGAGTCAAGAATGAAGCTATAAGTGGCTTTCATGTTCAAACGGGTTAAGAATGAAGTCTTATATTGTTACAAATTGTTTTCATGTACAAATGAGTCAAGAATGATGCTAGAAGTTCTTTCAAGTTGTTTCCATGTATAAACGAGTTAAGAATGAAGCTATAAGTTGTTTTCAAGTTCAAACGAGTCAAGAATAAAGCTATAAGTGGCTTTCAAGTTCAAACCAGTTAAGAATGAAGCCTTATATTGTTACAAATTGTTTTCATGTACAAATGAGTCAAGAATGATGCTAGAAGTTCTTTCAAGCTGTTTCCAAGTATAAACGAGTCAAGAATGATCCTATAAGTTGTTTTCAAGTTCAAACGAGTCAAGAATGAAGCTATAATTTGTTTTCAAGTTCAAACGAGTCAAGAACGAAGCCTCAAATTATTACGAATTGTTTTCATGTTCAAATGAGTGAAGATTGATCCTACGAGTTTTTACAAGTTATTTCCATGTACAAACGAGTCAAGAATGAAGCTATAAGTGGCTTTCATGTTCAAACGGGTTAAGAATGAAGTCTTATATTGTTACAAATTGTTTTCATGTACAAATGAGTCAAGAATGATGCTAGAAGTTCTTTCAAGTTGTTTCCATGTATAAACGAGTTAAGAATGAAGCTATAAGTTGTTTTCAAGTTCAAACGAGTCAAGAATAAAGCTATAAGTGGCTTTCAAGTTCAAACCAGTTAAGAATGAAGCCTTATATTGTTACAAATTGTTTTCATGTACAAATGAGTCAAGAATGATGCTAGAAGTTCTTTCAAGCTGTTTCCAAGTATAAACGAGTCAAGAATGATCCTATAAGTTGTTTTCAAGTTCAAACGAGTCAAGAATGAAACTATAATTTGTTTTCAAGTTCAAACGAGTCAAGAACGAAGCCTCAAATTATTACGAATTGTTTTCATGTTCAAATGAGTGAAGATTGATCCTACGAGTTTTTACAAGTTATTTCCATGTACAAACGAGTCAAGAATGAAGCTATAAGTGGCGTTCAAGTTCAAACAAGTTAAGAATGAAGCCTTATATTGTTACAAATTGTTTTCATGTACAAATGAGTCAAGAATGATGCTAGAAGTTCTTTCAAGTTGTTTCCATGTATAAACGAGTCAAGAATGAAGCTATAAGTTGTTTTCAAGTTCAAACGAGTCAAGAATGAAGCTATAAGTGGCTTTCAAGTTCAATCGAGTTAAGAATGAAGCCTTAAATTGTTACAAATTGTTTTCATGTACAAATGAGTCAAGACTGATTCTACAAGTTCTTTCAAGTTGTTTCCATTTATAAACGAGTCATGAATGAAGCTATAAGTTGTTTTCAAGTTCAAACGAGTCAAGAATAAAGCTATAAGTGGCTTTCAAGTTCAAACCAGTTAAGAATGAAGCCTTATATTGTTACAAATTGTTTTCATGTACAAATGAGTCAAGAATGATGCTAGAAGTTCTTTCAAGCTATTTCCCAGTATAAACGAGTCAAGAATGATCCTATAAGTTGTTTTCAAGTTCAAACGAGTCAAGAATGAAGCTATAATTTGTTTTCAAGTTCAAACGAGTCAAGAACGAAGCCTCAAATTATTACGAATTGTTTTCATGTTCAAATGAGTGAAGATTGATCCTACGAGTTTTTACAAGTTATTTCCATGTACAAACGAGTCAAGAATGAAGCTATAAGTGGCTTTCATGTTCAAACGGGTTAAGAATGAAGTCTTATATTGTTACAAATTGTTTTCATGTACAAATGAGTCAAGAATGATGCTAGAAGTTCTTTCAAGTTGTTTCCATGTATAAACGAGTTAAGAATGAAGCTATAAGTTGTTTTCAAGTTCAAACGAGTCAAGAATAAAGCTATAAGTGGCTTTCAAGTTCAAACCAGTTAAGAATGAAGCCTTATATTGTTACAAATTGTTTTCATGTACAAATGAGTCAAGAATGATGCTAGAAGTTCTTTCAAGCTGTTTCTAAGTATAAACGAGTCAAGAATGATCCTATAAGTTGTTTTCAAGTTCAAACGAGTCAAGAATGAAACTATAATTTGTTTTCAAGTTCAAACGAGTCAAGAACGAAGCCTCAAATTATTACGAATTGTTTTCATGTTCAAATGAGTGAAGATTGATCCTACGAGTTTTTACAAGTTATTTCCATGTACAAACGAGTCAAGAATGAAGCTATAAGTGGCTTTCATGTTCAAACGGGTTAAGAATGAAGTCTTATATTGTTACAAATTGTTTTCATGTACAAATGAGTCAAGAATGATGCTAGAAGTTCTTTCAAGTTGTTTCCATGTATAAACGAGTTAAGAATGAAGCTATAAGTTGTTTTCAAGTTCAAACGAGTCAAGAATAAAGCTATAAGTGGCTTTCAAGTTCAAACCAGTTAAGAATGAAGCCTTATATTGTTACAAATTGTTTTCATGTACAAATGAGTCAAGAATGATGCTAGAAGTTCTTTCAAGCTGTTTCCAAGTATAAACGAGTCAAGAATGATCCTATAAGTTGTTTTCAAGTTCAAACGAGTCAAGAATGAAGCTATAATTTGTTTTCAAGTTCAAACGAGTCAAGAACGAAGCCTCAAATTATTACGAATTGTTTTCATGTTCAAATGAGTGAAGATTGATCCTACGAGTTTTTACAAGTTATTTCCATGTACAAACGAGTCAAGAATGAAGCTATAAGTGGCTTTCATGTTCAAACGGGTTAAGAATGAAGTCTTATATTGTTACAAATTGTTTTCATGTACAAATGAGTCAAGAATGATGCTAGAAGTTCTTTCAAGTTGTTTCCATGTATAAACGAGTTAAGAATGAAGCTATAAGTTGTTTTCAAGTTCAAACGAGTCAAGAATAAAGCTATAAGTGGCTTTCAAGTTCAAACCAGTTAAGAATGAAGCCTTATATTGTTACAAATTGTTTTCATGTACAAATGAGTCAAGAATGATGCTAGAAGTTCTTTCAAGCTGTTTCTAAGTATAAACGAGTCAAGAATGATCCTATAAGTTGTTTTCAAGTTCAAACGAGTCAAGAATGAAACTATAATTTGTTTTCAAGTTCAAACGAGTCAAGAACGAAGCCTCAAATTATTACGAATTGTTTTCATGTTCAAATGAGTGAAGATTGATCCTACGAGTTTTTACAAGTTATTTCCATGTACAAACGAGTCAAGAATGAAGCTATAAGTGGCGTTCAAGTTCAAACAAGTTAAGAATGAAGCCTTATATTGTTACAAATTGTTTTCATGTACAAATGAGTCAAGAATGATGCTAGAAGTTCTTTCAAGTTGTTTCCATGTATAAACGAGTCAAGAATGAAGCTATAAGTTGTTTTCAAGTTCAAACGAGTCAAGAATGAAGCTATAAGTGGCTTTCAAGTTCAATCGAGTTAAGAATGAAGCGTTAAATTGTTACAAATTGTTTTCATGTACAAATGAGTCAAGACTGATTCTACAAGTTCTTTCAAGTTGTTTCCATTTATAAACGAGTCATGAATGAAGCTATAAGTTGTTTTCAAGTTCAAACGAGTCAAGAATAAAGCTATAAGTGGCTTTCAAGTTCAAACCAGTTAAGAATGAAGCCTTATATTGTTACAAATTGTTTTCATGTACAAATGAGTCAAGAATGATGCTAGAAGTTCTTTCAAGCTATTTCCCAGTATAAACGAGTCAAGAATGATCCTATAAGTTGTTTTCAAGTTCAAACGAGTCAAGAATGAAGCTATAATTTGTTTTCAAGTTCAAACGAGTCAAGAACGAAGCCTCAAATTATTACGAATTGTTTTCATGTTCAAATGAGTGAAGATTGATCCTACGAGTTTTTACAAGTTATTTCCATGTACAAACGAGTCAAGAATGAAGCTATAAGTGGCTTTCATGTTCAAACGGGTTAAGAATGAAGTCTTATATTGTTACAAATTGTTTTCATGTACAAATGAGTCAAGAATGATGCTAGAAATTCTTTCAAGTTGTTTCCATGTATAAACGAGTTAAGAATGAAGCTATAAGTTGTTTTCAAGTTCAAACGAGTCAAGAATAAAGCTATAAGTGGCTTTCAAGTTCAAACCAGTTAAGAATGAAGCCTTATATTGTTACAAATTGTTTTCATGTACAAATGAGTCAAGAATGATGCTAGAAGTTCTTTCAAGTTGTTTCCAAGTATAAACGAGTCAAGAATGATCCTATAAGTTGTTTTCAAGTTCAAACGAGTCAAGAATGAAGCTATAATTTGTTTAAAAGTTAAAACGAGTCAAGAACGAAGCCTCAAATTATTACGAATTGTTTTCATGTTTAAATGAGTAAAGATTGATCCTACGAGTTTTTACAAGTTATTTCCATGTACAAACGGGTCAAGAATGAAGCTATAAGTGGCTTTCAAGTTCAAACGAGTTAAGAATGAAGCCTTATATTGTTACAAATTGTTTTCATGTACAAATGAGTCAAGAATGATGCTAGAAGTTCTTTCAAGTTGTTTCCATGTATAAACGAGTCAAGAATGAAGCTATAAGTTGTTTTCAAGTTCAAACGAGGCAAGAATGAAGCTGTAAGTGTCTTTCAAGTTCAATCGAGTTAAGAATGAAGTCTTATATTGTTAAAAATTGTTTTCATGTACAAATGAGTCAAGAATGATGCTAGAAGTTCTTTCAAGTTGTTTCCAAGTATAAACGAGTCAAGAATGATCCTATAAGTTGTTTTCAAGTTCAAACGAGTCAAGAATGAAGCTATAATTTGTTTAAAAGTTAAAACGTGTCAAGAACGAAGCCTCAAATTATTACGAATTGTTTTCATGTTTAAATGAGTAAAGATTGATCCTACGAGTTTTTACAAGTTATTTCCATGTACAAACGGGTCAAGAATGAAGCTATAAGTGGCTTTCAAGTTCAAACGAGTTAAGAATGAAGCCTTAAATTGTTACAAATTGTTTTCATGTACAAATGAGTCAAGAATGATGCTAGAAGTTCTTTCAAGTTGTTTCCAAGTATAAACGAGTCAAGAATGATCCTATAAGTTGTTTTCAAGTTCAAACGAGTCAAGAATAAAGCTATAATTTGTTTTCAAGTTAAAACGAGTCAAGAACGAAGCTGCAAATTATTACGAATTGTTTTCATGTTCAAATGAGTAAAGATTGATCCTACGAGTTTTTACAAGTTATTTCCATGTACAAACCGGTCAAGAATGAAGCTATAAGTGGCTTTCAAGTTCAAACCAGTTAAAAATGAAGCCTTATATTGTTACAAATTGTTTTCATGTACAAATGAGTCAAGAATGATGCTTGAAGTTCTTTCAAGTTGTTTCCATGTATAAACGAGTTAAGAATGAAGCTATAAGTTGTTTTCAAGTTCAAACGAGTCAAGAATAAAGCTATAAGTGGCTTTCAAGTTCAAACCAGTTAAGAATGAAGCCTTATATTGTTACAAATTATTTTCATGTACAAATGAGTCAAGAATGATGCTAGAAGTTCTTTCAAGCTGTTTCCCAGTATAAACGAGTCAAGAATGATCCTATAAGTTGTTTTCAAGTTCAAACGAGTCAAGAATGAAGCTATAATTTGTTTTCAAGTTCAAACGAGTCAAGAACGAAGCCTCAAATTATTACGAATTGTTTTCATGTTCAAATGAGTGAAGATTGATCCTACGAGTTTTTACAAGTTATTTCCATGTACAAACGAGTCAAGAATGAAGCTATAAGTGGCTTTCATGTTCAAACGAGTTAAGAATGAAGCCTTAAATTGTTACAAATTGTTTTCATGTACAAATGAGTCAAGAATGATGCTAGAAGTTCTTTCAAGCTGTTTCCAAGAATAAACGAGTCAAGAATGATCCTATAAGTTGTTTTCAAGTTCAAACGAGTCAAAAATAAAGCTATAATTTATTTTCAAGTTAAAACGAGTCAAGAACGAAGCCGCAAATTATTACGAATTGTTTTCATGTTCAAATGAGTAAAGATTGATCCTACGAGTTTTTACAAGTTATTTCCATGTACAAACGGGTCAAGAATGAAGCTATAAGTGGCTTTCAAGTTCAAACCAGTTAAAAATGAAGCCTTATATTGTTACAAATTGTTTTCATGTACAAATGAGTCAAGAATGATGCTTGAAGTTCTTTCAAGTTGTTTCCATGTATAAACGAGTTAAGAATGAAGCTAAAAGTTGTTTTCAAGTTCAAACGAGTCAAGAATAAAGCTATAAGTGGCTTTCAAGTTCAAACCAGTTAAGAATGAAGCCTTATATCGTTACAAATTGTTTTCATGTACAAATGAGTCAAGAATGATGCTAGAAGTTCTTTCAAGCTGTTTCCAAGTATAAACGAGTCAAGAATGATCCTATAAGTTGTTTTCAAGTTCAAACGAGTCAAGAACGAAGCCTCAAATTATTAAGAATTGTTTTCATGTTCAAATGAGTGAAGATTGATCCTACGAGTTTTTACAAGTTATTTCCATGTACAAACGAGTCAAGAATGAAGCTATAAGTGGCTTTCATGTTCAAACGGGTTAAGAATGAAGTCTTATATTGTTACAAATTGTTTTCATGTACAAATGAGTCAAGAATGATGCTAGAAATTCTTTCAAGTTGTTTCCATGTATAAACGAGTTAAGAATGAAGCTATAAGTTGTTTTCAAGTTCAAACGAGTCAAGAATAAAGCTATAAGTGGCTTTCAAGTTCAAACCAGTTAAGAATGAAGCCTTATATTGTTACAAATTGTTTTCATGTACAAATGAGTCAAGAATGATGCTAGAAGTTCTTTCAAGTTGTTTCCAAGTATAAACGAGTCAAGAATGATCCTATAAGTTGTTTTCAAGTTCAAACGAGTCAAGAATGAAGCTATAATTTGTTTTCAAGTTCAAACGAGTCAAGAACGAAGCCTCAAATTATTACGAATTGTTTTCATGTTCAAATGAGTGAAGATTGATCCTACGAGTTTTTACAAGTTATTTCCATGTACAAACGAGTCAAGAATGAAGGTATAAGTGGCGTTCAAGTTCAAACAAGTTAAGAATGAAGCCTTATATTGTTACAAATTGTTTTCATGTACAAATGAGTCAAGAATGATGCTAGAAGTTCTTTCAAGTTGTTTCCATGTATAAACGAGTCAAGAATGAAGCTATAAGTTGTTTTCAAGTTCAAACGAGTCAAGAATGAAGCTATAAGTGGCTTTCAAGTTCAATCGAGTTAAGAATGAAGCCTTAAATTGTTACAAATTGTTTTCATGTACAAATGAGTCAAGACTGATTCTACAAGTTCTTTCAAGTTGTTTCCATTTATAAACGAGTCATGAATGAAGCTATAAGTTGTTTTCAAGTTCAAACGAGTCAAGAATAAAGCTATAAGTGGCTTTCAAGTTCAAACCAGTTAAGAATGAAGCCTTATATTGTTACAAATTGTTTTCATGTACAAATGAGTCAAGAATGATGCTAGAAGTTCTTTCAAGCTATTTCCCAGTATAAACGAGTCAAGAATGATCCTATAAGTTGTTTTCAAGTTCAAACGAGTCAAGAATGAAGCTATAATTTGTTTTCAAGTTCAAACGAGTCAAGAACGAAGCCTCAAATTATTACGAATTGTTTTCATGTTCAAATGAGTGAAGATTGATCCTACCAGTTTTTACAAGTTATTTCCATGTACAAACGAGTCAAGAATGAAGCTATAAGTGGCTTTCATGTTCAAACGGGTTAAGAATGAAGTCTTATATTGTTACAAATTGTTTTCATGTACAAATGAGTCAAGAATGATGCTAGAAATTCTTTCAAGTTGTTTCCATGTATAAACGAGTTAAGAATGAAGCTATAAGTTGTTTTCAAGTTCAAACGAGTCAAGAATAAAGCTATAAGTGGCTTTCAAGTTCAAACCAGTTAAGAATGAAGCCTTATATTGTTACAAATTGTTTTCATGTACAAATGAGTCAAGAATGATGCTAGAAGTTCTTTCAAGTTGTTTCCAAGTATAAACGAGTCAAGAATGATCCTATAAGTTGTTTTCAAGTTCAAACGAGTCAAGAATGAAGCTATAATTTGTTTAAAAGTTAAAACGAGTCAAGAACGAAGCCTCAAATTATTACGAATTGTTTTCATGTTTAAATGAGTAAAGATTGATCCTACGAGTTTTTACAAGTTATTTCCATGTACAAACGGGTCAAGAATGAAGCTATAAGTGGCTTTCAAGTTCAAACGAGTTAAGAATGAAGCCTTATATTGTTACAAATTGTTTTCATGTACAAATGAGTCAAGAATGATGCTAGAAGTTCTTTCAAGTTGTTTCCATGTATAAACGAGTCAAGAATGAAGCTATAAGTTGTTTTCAAGTTCAAACGAGGCAAGAATGAAGCTGTAAGTGTCTTTCAAGAATGAAGCTATAATTTGCTTAAAGTTAAAACGAGTCAAGAACGAAGCCTCAAATTATTACGAATTGTTTTCATGTTTAAATGAGTAAAGATTGATCCTACGAGTTTTTACAAGTTATTTCCATGTACAAACGGGTCAAGAATGAAGCTATAAGTGGCTTTCAAGTTCAAACGAGTTAAGAATGAAGCCTTAAATTGTTACAAATTGTTTTCATGTACAAATGAGTCAAGAATGATGCTAGAAGTTCTTTCAAGCTGTTTCCAAGTATAAACGAGTCAAGAATGATCCTATAAGTTGTTTTCAAGTTCAAACGAGTCAAGAATAAAGCTATAATTTGTTTTCAAGTTAAAACGAGTCAAGAACGAAGCTGCAAATTATTACGAATTGTTTTCATGTTCAAATGAGTAAAGATTGATCCTACGAGTTTTTACAAGTTATTTCCATGTACAAACCGGTCAAGAATGAAGCTATAAGTGGCTTTCAAGTTCAAACCAGTTAAAAATGAAGCCTTATATTGTTACAAATTGTTTTCATGTACAAATGAGTCAAGAATGATGCTTGAAGTTCTTTCAAGTTGTTTCCATGTATAAACGAGTTAAGAATGAAGCTATAAGTTGTTTTCAAGTTCAAACGAGTCAAGAATAAAGCTATAAGTGGCTTTCAAGTTCAAACCAGTTAAGAATGAAGCCTTATATTGTTACAAATTGTTTTCATGTACAAATGAGTCAAGAATGATGCTAGAAGTTCTTTCAAGCTGTTTCCCAGTATAAACGAGTCAAGAATGATCCTATAAGTTGTTTTCAAGTTCAAACGAGTCAAGAATGAAGCTATAATTTGTTTTCAAGTTCAAACGAGTCAAGAACGAAGCCTCAAATTATTACGAATTGTTTTCATGTTCAAATGAGTGAAGATTGATCCTACGAGTTTTTACAAGTTATTTCCATGTACAAACGAGTCAAGAATGAAGCTATAAGTGGCTTTCATGTTCAAACGAGTTAAGAATGAAGCCTTAAATTGTTACAAATTGTTTTCATGTACAAATGAGTCAAGAATGATGCTAGAAGTTCTTTCAAGCTGTTTCCAAGAATAAACGAGTCAAGAATGATCCTATAAGTTGTTTTCAAGTTCAAACGAGTCAAAAATAAAGCTATAATTTGTTTTCAAGTTAAAACGAGTCAAGAACGAAGCCGCAAATTATTACGAATTGTTTTCATGTTCAAATGAGTAAAGATTGATCCTACGAGTTTTTACAAGTTATTTCCATGTACAAACGGGTCAAGAATGAAGCTATAAGTGGCTTTCAAGTTCAAACCAGTTAAAAATGAAGCCTTATATTGTTACAAATTGTTTTCATGTACAAATGAGTCAAGAATGATGCTTGAAGTTCTTTCAAGTTGTTTCCATGTATAAACGAGTTAAGAATGAAGCTAAAAGTTGTTTTCAAGTTCAAACGAGTCAAGAATAAAGCTATAAGTGGCTTTCAAGTTCAAACCAGTTAAGAATGAAGCCTTATATCGTTACAAATTGTTTTCATGTACAAATGAGTCAAGAATGATGCTAGAAGTTCTTTCAAGCTGTTTCCAAGTATAAACGAGTCAAGAATGATCCTATAAGTTGTTTTCAAGTTCAAACGAGTCAAGAACGAAGCCTCAAATTATTACGAATTGTTTTCATGTTCAAATGAGTGAAGATTGATCCTACGAGTTTTTACAAGTTATTTCCATGTACAAACGAGTCAAGAATGAAGCTATAAGTGGCTTTCATGTTCAAACGGGTTAAGAATGAAGTCTTATATTGTTACAAATTGTTTTCATGTACAAATGAGTCAAGAATGATGCTAGAAATTCTTTCAAGTTGTTTCCATGTATAAACGAGTTAAGAATGAAGCTATAAGTTGTTTTCAAGTTCAAACGAGTCAAGAATAAAGCTATAAGTGGCTTTCAAGTTCAAACCAGTTAAGAATGAAGCCTTATATTGTTACAAATTGTTTTCATGTACAAATGAGTCAAGAATGATGCTAGAAGTTCTTTCAAGTTGTTTCCAAGTATAAACGAGTCAAGAATGATCCTATAAGTTGTTTTCAAGTTCAAACGAGTCAAGAATGAAGCTATAATTTGTTTAAAAGTTAAAACGAGTCAAGAACGAAGCCTCAAATTATTACGAATTGTTTTCATGTTTAAATGAGTAAAGATTGATCCTACGAGTTTTTACAAGTTATTTCCATGTACAAACGGGTCAAGAATGAAGCTATAAGTGGCTTTCAAGTTCAAACGAGTTAAGAATGAAGCCTTATATTGTTACAAATTGTTTTCATGTACAAATGAGTCAAGAATGATGCTAGAAGTTCTTTCAAGTTGTTTCCATGTATAAACGAGTCAAGAATGAAGCTATAAGTTGTTTTCAAGTTCAAACGAGGCAAGAATGAAGCTATAAGTGTCTTTCAAGTTCAATCGAGTTAAGAATGAAGTCTTATATTGTTAAAAATTGTTTTCATGTACAAATGAGTCAAGAATGATGCTAGAAGTTCTTTCAAGTTGTTTCCAAGTATAAACGAGTCAAGAATGATCCTATAAGTTGTTTTCAAGTTCAAACGAGTCAAGAATGAAGCTATAATTTGTTTAAAAGTTAAAACGAGTCAAGAACGAAGCCTCAAATTATTACGAATTGTTTTCATGTTTAAATGAGTAAAGATTGATCCTACGAGTTTTTACAAGTTATTTCCATGTACAAACGGGTCAAGAATGAAGCTATAAGTGGCTTTCAAGTTCAAACGAGTTAAGAATGAAGCCTTAAATTGTTACAAATTGTTTTCATGTACAAATGAGTCAAGAATGATGCTAGAAGTTCTTTCAAGCTGTTTCCAAGTATAAACGAGTCAAGAATGATCCTATAAGTTGTTTTCAAGTTCAAACGAGTCAAGAATAAAGCTATAATTTGTTTTCAAGTTAAAACGAGTCAAGAACGAAGCTGCAAATTATTACGAATTGTTTTCATGTTCAAATGAGTAAAGATTGATCCTACGAGTTTTTACAAGTTATTTCCATGTACAAACCGGTCAAGAATGAAGCTATAAGTGGCTTTCAAGTTCAAACCAGTTAAAAATGAAGCCTTATATTGTTACAAATTGTTTTCATGTACAAATGAGTCAAGAATGATGCTTGAAGTTCTTTCAAGTTGTTTCCATGTATAAACGAGTTAAGAATGAAGCTATAAGTTGTTTTCAAGTTCAAACGAGTCAAGAATAAAGCTATAAGTGGCTTTCAAGTTCAAACCAGTTAAGAATGAAGCCTTATATTGTTACAAATTGTTTTCATGTACAAATGAGTCAAGAATGATGCTAGAAGTTCTTTCAAGCTGTTTCCCAGTATAAACGAGTCAAGAATGATCCTATAAGTTGTTTTCAAGTTCAAACGAGTCAAGAATGAAGCTATAATTTGTTTTAAAGTTCAAACGAGTCAAGAACGAAGCCTCAAATTATTACGAATTGTTTTCATGTTCAAATGAGTGAAGATTGATCCTACGAGTTTTTACAAGTTATTTCCATGTACAAACGAGTCAAGAATGAAGCTATAAGTGGCTTTCATGTTCAAACGGGTTAAGAATGAAGTCTTATATTGTTACAAATTGTTTTCATGTACAAATGAGTCAAGAATGATGCTAGAAGTTCTTTCAAGTTGTTTCCATGTATAAACGAGTTAAGAATGAAGCTATAAGTTGTTTTCAAGTTCAAACGAGTCAAGAATAAAGCTATAAGTGGCTTTCAAGTTCAAACTAGTTAAGAATGAAGCCTTATATTGTTACAAATTGTTTTCATGTACAAATGAGTCAAGAATGATGCTAGAAGTTCTTTCAAGCTGTTTCCAAGTATAAACGAGTCAAGAATGATCCTATAAGTTGTTTTCAAGTTCAAACGAGTCAAGAATGAAGCTATAATTTGTTTTCAAGTTCAAACGAGTCAAGAACGAAGCCTCAAATTATTACGAATTGTTTTCATGTTCAAATGAGTGAAGATTGATCCTACGAGTTTTTACAAGTTATTTCCATGTACAAACGAGTCAAGAATGAAGCTATAAGTGGCGTTCAAGTTCAAACAAGTTAAGAATGAAGCCTTATATTGTTACAAATTGTTTTCATGTACAAATGAGTCAAGAATGATGCTAGAAGTTCTTTCAAGTTGTTTCCATGTATAAACGAGTCAAGAATGAAGCTATAAGTTGTTTTCAAGTTCAAACGAGTCAAGAATGAAGCTATAAGTGGCTTTCAAGTTCAATCGAGTTAAGAATGAAGCCTTAAATTGTTACAAATTGTTTTCATGTACAAATGAGTCAAGACTGATGCTACAAGTTCTTTCAAGTTGTTTCCATTTATAAACGAGTCATGAATGAAGCTATAAGTTGTTTTCAAGTTCAAACGAGTCAAGAATAAAGCTATAAGTGGCTTTCATTTTCAAACGAGTTAAGAATGAAGCCTTATATTGTTACAAATTGTTTTCATGTACAAATGAGTCAAGAATGATGCTAGAAGTTCTTTCAAGCTGTTTCCCAGTATAAACGAGTCAAGAATGATCCTATAAGTTGTTTTCAAGTTCAAACGAGTCAAGAATGAAGCTATAATTTGTTTTCAAGTTCAAACGAGTCAAGAACGAAGCCTCAAATTATTACGAATTGTTTTCATGTTCAAATGAGTGAAGATTGATCCTACGAGTTTTTACAAGTTATTTCCATGTACAAACGAGTCAAGAATGAAGCTATAAGTGGCTTTCATGTTCAAACGAGTTAAGAATGAAGCCTTAAATTGTTACAAATTGTTTTCATGTACAAATGAGTCAAGAATGATGCTAGAAGTTCTTTCAAGCTGTTTCCAAGAATAAACGAGTCAAGAATGATCCTATAAGTTGTTTTCAAGTTCAAACGAGTCAAAAATAAAGCTATAATTTGTTTTCAAGTTAAAACGAGTCAAGAACGAAGCCGCAAATTATTACGAATTATTTTCATGTTCAAATGAGTAAAGATTGATCCTACGAGTTTTTACAAGTTATTTCCATGTACAAACGGGTCAAGAATGAAGCTATAAGTGGCTTTCAAGTTCAAACCAGTTAAAAATGAAGCCTTATATTGTTACAAATTGTTTTCATGTACAAATGAGTCAAGAATGATGCTTGAAGTTCTTTCAAGTTGTTTCCATGTATAAACGAGTTAAGAATGAAGCTAAAAGTTGTTTTCAAGTTCAAACGAGTCAAGAATAAAGCTATAAGTGGCTTTCAAGTTCAAACCAGTTAAGAATGAAGCCTTATATTGTTACAAATTGTTTTCATGTACAAATGAGTCAAGAATGATGCTAGAAGTTCTTTCAAGCTGTTTCCAAGTATAAACGAGTCAAGAATGATCCTATAAGTTGTTTTCAAGTTCAAACGAGTCAAGAACGAAGCCTCAAATTATTACGAATTGTTTTCATGTTCAAATGAGTGAAGATTGATCCTACGAGTTTTTACAAGTTATTTCCATGTACAAACGAGTCAAGAATGAAGCTATAAGTGGCTTTCATGTTCAAACGGGTTAAGAATGAAGTCTTATATTGTTACAAATTGTTTTCATGTACAAATGAGTCAAGAATGATGCTAGAAGTTCTTTCAAGTTGTTTCCAAGTATAAACGAGTCAAGAATGATCCTATAAGTTGTTTTCAAGTTCAAACGAGTCAAGAATGAAGCTATAATTTGTTTTCAAGTTCAAACGAGTCAAGAACGAAGCCTCAAATTATTACGAATTGTTTTCATGTTCAAATGAGTGAAGATTGATCCTACGAGTTTTTACAAGTTATTTCCATGTACAAACGAGTCAAGAATGAAGCTATAAGTGGCGTTCAAGTTCAAACAAGTTAAGAATGAAGCCTTATATTGTTACAAATTGTTTTCATGTACAAATGAGTCAAGAATGATGCTAGAAGTTCTTTCAAGTTGTTTCCATGTATAAACGAGTCAAGAATGAAGCTATAAGTTGTTTTCCAGTTCAAACGAGTTTAGAATGAAGCTATAAGTGGCTTTCAAGTTCAATCGAGTTAAGAATGAAGCCTTAAATTGTTACAAATTGTTTTCATGTACAAATGAGTCAAGAATGATGCTAGAAGTTCTTTCAAGCTGTTTCCAAGTATAAACGAGTCAAGAATGATCCTATAAGTTGTTTTCAAGTTCAAACGAGTCAAGAATGAAGCTATAATTTGTTTTCAAGTTCAAACGAGTCAAGAACGAAGCCTCAAATTATTACGAATTGTTTTCATGTTCAAATGAGTGAAGATTGATCCTACGAGTTTTTACAAGTTATTTCCATGTACAAACGAGTCAAGAATGAAGCTATAAGTGGCTTTCAAGTTCAAACAAGTTAAAAATGAAGCCTTATATTGTTACAAATTGTTTTCATGTACAAATGAGTCAAGAATGATGCTACAAGTTCTTTCAAGTTGTTTCCATGTATAAACGAGTCAAGAATGAAGCTATAAGTTGTTTTCAAGTTCAAACGAGTCAAGAATGAAGCTATAAGTGGCTTTCAAGTTCAATCGAGTTAAGAATGAAGCCTTAAATTGTTACAAATTGTTTTCATGTACAAATGAGTCAAGACTGATGCTACAAGTTCTTTCAAGTTGTTTCCATTTATAAACGAGTCATGAATGAAGCTATAAGTTGTTTTCAAGTTCAAACGAGTCAAGAATAAAGCTATAAGTGGCTTTCATGTTCAAACGAGTTAAGAATGAAGCCTTATATTGTTACAAATTGTTTTCATGTACAAATGAGTCAAGAATGATGCTAGAAGTTCTTTCAAGTTGTTTCCAAGTATAAACGAGTCAAGAATGATCCTATAAGTTGTTTTCAAGTTCAAACGAGTCAAGAATGAAGCTATAATTTGTTTTCAAGTTCAAACGAGTCAAGAACGAAGCCTCAAATTATTACGAATTATTTTCATGTTCAAATGAGTGAAGATTGATCCTACGAGTTTTTACAAGTTATTTACATGTACAAACGAGTCAAGAATGAAGCTATAAGTGGCTTTCAAGTTCAAACAAGTTAAGAATGAAGCCTTATATTGTTACAAATTGTTTTCATGTACAAATGAGTCAAGAATGATGCTAGAAGTTCTTTCAAGTTGTTTCCATGTATAAACGAGTCAAGAATGAAGCTATAAGTTGTTTTCAAGTTCAAACGAGTCAAGAATGAAGCTATAAGTGTCTTTCAAGTTCAATCGAGTTAAGAATGAAGTCTTATATTGTTACAAATTGTTTTCATGTACAAATGAGTCAAGAATGATGCTAGAAGTTCTTTCAAGTTGTTTCCAAGTATAAACGAGTCAAGAATGATCCTATAAGTTGTTTTCAAGTTCAAACGAGTCAAGAATGAAGCTATAATTTGTTTAAAAGTTAAAACGAGTCAAGAACGAAGCCTCAAATTATTACGAATTGTTTTCATGTTTAAATGAGTAAAGATTGATCCTACGAGTTTTTACAAGTTATTTCCATGTACAAACGGGTCAAGAATGAAGCTATAAGTGGCCTTCAAGTTCAAACGAGTTAAGAATGAAGCCTTAAATTGTTACAAATTGTTTTCATGTACAAATGAGTCAAGAATGATGCTAGAAGTTCTTTCAAGCTGTTTCCAAGTATAAACGAGTCAAGAATGATCCTATAAGTTGTTTTCAAGTTCAAACGAGTCAAGAATAAAGCTATAATTTGTTTTCAAGTTAAAACGAGTCAAGAACGAAGCCGCAAATTATTACGACTTGTTTTCATGTTCAAATGAGTAAAGATTGATCCTACGAGTTTTTACAAGTTATTTCCATGTACAAACGGGTCAAGAATGAAGCTATAAGTGGCTTTCAAGTTCAAACCAGTTAAAAAAGAAGGCTTATATTGTTACAAATTGTTTTCATGTACAAATGAGTCAAGAATGATGCTTGAAGTTCTTTCAAGTTGTTTCCATGTATAAACGAGTTAAGAATGAAGCTATAAGTTGTTTTCAAGTTCAAACGAGTCAAGAATAAAGCTATAAGTGGCTTTCAAGTTCAAACCAGTTAAGAATGAAGCCTTATATTGTTACAAATTGTTTTCATGTACAAATGAGTCAAGAATGATGCTAGAAGTTCTTTCAAGCTGTTTCCCAGTATAAACGAGTCAAGAATGATCCTATAAGTTGTTTTCAAGTTCAAACGAGTCAAGAATGAAGCTATAATTTGTTTTCAAGTTCAAACGAGTCAAGAACGAAGCCTCAAATTATTACGAATTGTTTTCATGTTCAAATGAGTGAAGATTGATCCTACGAGTTTTTACAAGTTATTTCCATGTACAAACGAGTCAAGAATGAAGCTATAAGTGGCTTTCATGTTCAAACGGGTTAAGAATGAAGTCTTATATTGTTACAAATTGTTTTCATGTACAAATGAGTCAAGAATGATGCTAGAAGTTCTTTCAAGTTGTTTCCATGTATAAACGAGTTAAGAATGAAGCTATAAGTTGTTTTCAAGTTCAAACGAGTCAAGAATAAAGCTATAAGTGGCTTTCAAGTTCAAACCAGTTAAGAATGAAGCCTTATATTGTTACAAATTGTTTTCAAGTACAAATGAGTCAAGAATGATGCTAGAAGTTCTTTCAAGCTATTTCCAAGTATAAACGAGTCAAGAATGATCCTATAAGTTGTTTTCAAGTTCAAACGAGTCAAGAATGAAGCTATAATTTGTTTTCAAGTTTAAACGAGTCAAGAACGAAGCCTCGAATTATTACGAATTGTTTTCATGTTCAAATGAGTGAAGATTGATCCTACGAGTTTTTACAAGTTATTTCCATGTACAAACGAGTCAAGAATGAAGCTATAAGTGGCGTTCAAGTTCAAACAAGTTAAGAATGAAGCCTTATATTGTTACAAATTGTTTTCATGTACAAATGAGTCAAGAATGATGCTACAAGTTCTTTCAAGTTGTTTCCATGTATAAACGAGTCAAGAATGAAGCTATAAGTTGTTTTCAAGTTCAAACGAGTCAAGAATGAAGCTATAAGTGGCTTTCAAGTTCAATCGAGTTAAGAATGAAGCCTTAAATTGTTACAAATTGTTTTCATGTACAAATGAGTCAAGACTGATGCTACAAGTTCTTTCAAGTTGTTTCCATTTATAAACGAGTCATGAATGAAGCTATAAGTTGTTTTCAAGTTCAAACGAGTCAAGAATAAAGCTATAAGTGGCTTTCATGTTCAAACGAGTTAAGAATGAAGCCTTATATTGTTACAAATTGTTTTCATGTACAAATGAGTCAAGAATGATGCTAGAAGTTCTTTCAAGTTGTTTCCAAGTATAAACGAGTCAAGAATGATCCTATAAGTTGTTTTCAAGTTCAAACGAGTCAAGAATGAAGCTATAATTTGTTTTCAAGTTCAAACGAGTCAAGAACGAAGCCTCAAATTATTACGAATTATTTTCATGTTCAAATGAGTGAAGATTGATCCTACGAGTTTTTACAAGTTATTTACATGTACAAACGAGTCAAGAATGAAGCTATAAGTGGCTATCAAGGTCAAACAAGTTAAGAATGAAGCCTTATATTGTTACAAATTGTTTTCATGTACAAATGAGTCAAGAATGATGCTAGAAGTTCTTTCAAGTTGTTTCCATGTATAAATGAGTCAAGAATGAAGCTATAAGTTGTTTTCAAGTTCAAACGAGTCAAGAATGAAGCTATAAGTGTCTTTCAAGTTCAATCGAGTTAAGAATGAAGTCTTATATTGTTACAAATTGTTTTCATGTACAAATGAGTCAAGAATGATGCTAGAAGTTCTTTCAAGTTGTTTCCAAGTATAAACGAGTCAAGAATGATCCTATAAGTTGTTTTCAAGTTCAAACAAGTCAAGAATGAAGCTATAATTTGTTTAAAAGTTAAAACGAGTCAAGAACGAAGCCACAAATTATTACGAATTGTTTTCATGTTTAAATGAGTAAAGATTGATCCTACGAGTTTTTACAAGTTATTTCCATGTACAAACGGGTCAAGAATGAAGCTATAAGTGGCTTTCAAGTTCAAACGAGTTAAGAATGAAGCCTTAAATTGTTACAAATTGTTTTCATGTACAAATGAGTCAAGAATGATGCTAGAAGTTGTTTTCAAGTTCAAACGAGTCAAGAATAAAGCTATAATTTGTTTTCAAGTTAAAACGAGTCAAGAACGAAGCCGCAAATTATTACGAATTGTTTTCATGTTCAAATGAGTAAAGATTGATCCTACGAGTTTTTACAAGTTATTTCCATGTACAAACGGGTCAAGAATGAAGCTATAAGTGGCTTTCAAGTTCAAACCAGTTAAAAATGAAGCCTTATATTGTTACAAATTGTTTTAATGTACAAATGAGTCAAGAATGATGCTAGAAGTTCTTTCAAGTTGTTTCCATGTATAAACGAGTCAAGAATGATCCTATAAGTTGTTTTCAAGTTCAAACGAGTCAAGAATGAAGCTATAATTTGTTTTCAAGTTCGAACGAGTCAAGAACGAAGCCTCAAATTATTACCAATTATTTTCATGTTCAAATGAGTGAAGATTGATCCTACGAGTTTTAACAAGTTATTTCCATGTACAAACGGGTCAAGAATGAAGCTATAAGTGGCTTTCAAGTTCAAACCAGTTAAAAATGAAGCCTTATATTGTTACAAATTGTTTTCATGTACAAATGAGTCAAGAATGATGCTTGAAGTTCTTTCAAGTTGTTTCCATGTATAAACGAGTTAAGAATGAAGCTATAAGTTGTTTTCAAGTTCAAACGAGTCAAGAATAAAGCTATAAGTGGCTTTCAAGTTCAAACCAGTTAAGAATGAAGCCTTATATTGTTACAAATTGTTTTCATGTACAAATGAGTCAAGAATGATGCTAGAAGTTCTTTCAAGCTGTTTCCCAGTATAAACGAGTCAAGAATGATCCTATAAGTTGTTTTCAAGTTCAAACGAGTCAAGAATGAAGCTATAATTTGTTTTCAAGTTCAAACGAGTCAAGAACGAAGCCTCAAATTATTACGAATTGTTTTCATGTTCAAATGAGTGAAGATTGATCCTACGAGTTTTTACAAGTTATTTCCATGTACAAACGAGTCAAGAATGAAGCTATAAGTGGCTTTCATGTTCAAACGGGTTAAGAATGAAGTCTTATATTGTTACAAATTGTTTTCATGTACAAATGAGTCAAGAATGATGCTAGAAGTTCTTTCAAGTTGTTTCCATGTATAAACGAGTTAAGAATGAAGCTATAAGTTGTTTTCAAGTTCAAACGAGTCAAGAATAAAGCTATAAGTGGCTTTCAAGTTCAAACCAGTTAAGAATGAAGCCTTATATTGTTACAAATTGTTTTCAAGTACATATGAGTCAAGAATGATGCTAGAAGTTCTTTCAAGCTATTTCCAAGTATAAACGAGTCAAGAATGATCCTATAAGTTGTTTTCAAGTTCAAACGAGTCAAGAATGAAGCTATAATTTGTTTTCAAGTTTAAACGAGTCAAGAACGAAGCCTCGAATTATTACGAATTGTTTTCATGTTCAAATGAGTGAAGATTGATCCTACGAGTTTTTACAAGTTATTTCCATGTACAAACGAGTCAAGAATGAAGCTATAAGTGGCGTTCAAATTCAAACAAGTTAAGAATGAAGCCTTATATTGTTACAAATTGTTTTCATGTACAAATGAGTCAAGAATGATGCTAGAAGTTCTTTCAAGTTGTTTCCATGTATAAACGAGTCAAGAATGAAGCTATAAGTTGTTTTCAAGTTCAAACGAGTCAAGAATGAAGCTATAAGTGGCTTTCAAGTTCAATCGAGTTAAGAATGAAGCCTTAAATTGTTACAAATTGTTTTCATGTACAAATGAGTCAAGACTGATGCTACAAGTTCTTTCAAGTTGTTTCCATTTATAAACGAGTCATGAATGAAGCTATAAGTTGTTTTCAAGTTCAAACGAGTCAAGAATAAAGCTATAAGTGGCTTTCATGTTCAAACGAGTTAAGAATGAAGCCTTATATTGTTACAAATTGTTTTCATGTACAAATGAGTCAAGAATGATGCTAGAAGTTCTTTCAAGTTGTTTCCAAGTATAAACGAGTCAAGAATGATCCTATAAGTTGTTTTCAAGTTCAAACGAGTCAAGAATGAAGCTATAATTTGTTTTCAAGTTCAAACGAGTCAAGAACGAAGCCTCAAATTATTACGAATTATTTTCATGTTCAAATGAGTGAAGATTGATCCTACGAGTTTTTACAAGTTATTTACATGTACAAACGAGTCAAGAATGAAGCTATAAGTGGCTTTCAAGTTCAAACAAGTTAAGAATGAAGCCTTATATTGTTACAAATTGTTTTCATGTACAAATGAGTCAAGAATGATGCTAGAAGTTCTTTCAAGTTGTTTCCATGTATAAACGAGTCAAGAATGAAGCTATAAGTTGTTTTCAAGTTCAAACGAGTCAAGAATGAAGCTATAAGTGTCTTTCAAGTTCAATCGAGTTAAGAATGAAGTCTTATATTGTTACAAATTGTTTTCATGTACAAATGAGTCAAGAATGATGCTAGAAGTTCTTTCAAGTTGTTTCCAAGTATAAACGAGTCAAGAATGATCCTATAAGTTGTTTTCAAGTTCAAACAAGTCAAGAATGAAGCTATAATTTGTTTAAAAGTTAAAACGAGTCAAGAACGAAGCCACAAATTATTACGAATTGTTTTCATGTTTAAATGAGTAAAGATTGATCCTACGAGTTTTTACAAGTTATTTCCATGTACAAACGGGTCAAGAATGAAGCTATAAGTGGCTTTCAAGTTCAAACGAGTTAAGAATGAAGCCTTAAATTGTTACAAATTGTTTTCATGTACAAATGAGTCAAGAATGATGCTAGAACTTGTTTTCAAGTTCAAACGAGTCAAGAATAAAGCTATAATTTGTTTTCAAGTTAAAATGAGTCAAGAACGAAGCCGCAAATTATTACGAATTGTTTTCATGTTCAAATGAGTAAAGATTGATCCTACGAGTTTTTACAAGTTATTTCCATGTACAAACGGGTCAAGAATGAAGCTATAAGTGGCTTTCAAGTTCAGACCAGTTAAAAATGAAGCCTTATATTGTTACAAATTGTTTTAATGTACAAATGAGTCAAGAATGATGCTAGAAGTTCTTTCAAGTTGTTTCCATGTATAAACGAGTCAAGAATGATCCTATAAGTTGTTTTCAAGTTCAAACGAGTCAAGAATGAAGCTATAATTTGTTTTCAAGTTCAAACGAGTCAAGAACGAAGCCTCAAATTATTACGAATTATTTTCATGTTCAAATGAGTGAAGATTGATCCTACGAGTTTTAACAAGTTATTTCCATGTACAAACGGGTCAAGAATGAAGCTATAAGTGGCTTTCAAGTTCAAACCAGTTAAAAATGAAGCCTTATATTGTTACAAATTGTTTTCATGTACAAATGAGTCAAGAATGATGCTTGAAGTTCTTTCAAGTTGTTTCCATGTATAAACGAGTTAAGAATGAAGCTATAAGTTGTTTTCAAGTTCAAACGAGTCAAGAATAAAGCTATAAGTGGCTTTCAAGTTCAAACCAGTTAAGAATGAAGCCTTATATTGTTACAAATTGTTTTCATGTACAAATGAGTCAAGAATGAT
The DNA here is from genome assembly GCA_028671895.1 of Oenanthe sinensis. Classification (NCBI taxonomy): domain Eukaryota; kingdom Viridiplantae; phylum Streptophyta; class Magnoliopsida; order Apiales; family Apiaceae; genus Oenanthe; species Oenanthe sinensis. Next base: position 11,952,715 of record JAPMAC010000212.1, read on the forward strand.
GCTAGAAGTTCTTTTAAGCTGTTTCCAAGTATAAACGAGTCAAGAATGATCCTATAAGTTGTTTTCAAGTTCAAACGAGTCAAGAATGAAGCTATAATTTGTTTTCAAGTTCAAACGACTCAAGAACGAAGCCTCAAATTATTACGAATTGTTTTCATGTTCAAATGAGTGAAGATTGATCCTACGAGTTTTTACAAGTTATTTCCATGTACAAACGAGTCAAGAATGATGCTATAAGTGGCTTTCATGTTCAAACGGGTTAAGAATGAAGTCTTATATTGTTACAAATTGTTTTCATGTACAAATGAGTCAAGAATGATGCTAGAAGTTCTTTCAAGTTGTTTCCAAGTATAAACGAGTCAAGAATGATCCTATAAGTTGTTTTCAAGTTCAAACGAGTCAAGAATGAAGCTATAATTTGTTTTCAAGTTCAAACGAGTCAAGAACGAAGCCTCAAATTATTACGAATTGTTTTCATGTTCAAATGAGTGAAGATTGATCCTACGAGTTTTTACAAGTTATTTCCATGTACAAACGAGTCAAGAATGAAGCTATAAGTGGCTTTCATGTTCAAACGGGTTAAGAATGAAGTCTTATATTGTTACAAATTGTTTTCATGTACAAATGAGTCAAGAATGATGCTAGAAGTTCTTTCAAGTTGTTTCCATGTATAAACGAGTTAAGAATGAAGCTATAAGTTGTTTTCAAGTTCAAACGAGTCAAGAATAAAGCTATAAGTGGCTTTCAAGTTCAAACCAGTTAAGAATGAAGCCTTATATTGTTACAAATTGTTTTCAAGTACAAATGAGTCAAGAATGATGCTAGAAGTTCTTTCAAGCTATTTCCAAGTATAAACGAGTCAAGAATGATCCTATAAGTTGTTTTCAAGTTCAAACGAGTCAAGAATGAAGCTATAATTTGTTTTCAAGTTTAAACGAGTCAAGAACGAAGCCTCGAATTATTACGAATTGTTTTCATGTTCAAATGAGTGAAGATTGATCCTACGAGTTTTTACAAGTTATTTCCATGTACAAACGAGTCAAGAATGAAGCTATAAGTGGCGTTCAAGTTCAAACAAGTTAAGAATGAAGCCTTATATTGTTACAAATTGTTTTCATGTACAAATGAGTCAAGAATGATGCTAGAAGTTCTTTCAAGTTGTTTCCATGTATAAACGAGTCAAGAATGAAGCTATAAGTTGTTTTCAAGTTCAAACGAGTCAAGAATGAAGCTATAAGTGGCTTTCAAGTTCAATCGAGTTAAGAATGAAGCCTTAAATTGTTACAAATTGTTTTCATGTACAAATGAGTCAAGACTGATGCTACAAGTTCTTTCAAGTTGTTTCCATTTATAAACGAGTCATGAATGAAGCTATAAGTTGTTTTCAAGTTCAAACGAGTCAAGAATAAAGCTATAAGTGGCTTTCATGTTCAAACGAGTTAAGAATGAAGCCTTATATTGTTACAAATTGTTTTCATGTACAAATGAGTCAAGAATGATGCTAGAAGTTCTTTCAAGTTGTTTCCAAGTATAAACGAGTCAAGAATGATCCTATAAGTTGTTTTCAAGTTCAAACGAGTCAAGAATGAAGCTATAATTTGTTTTCAAGTTCAAACGAGTCAAGAACGAAGCCTCAAATTATTACGAATTATTTTCATGTTCAAATGAGTGAAGATTGATCCTACGAGTTTTTACAAGTTATTTACATGTACGAACGAGTCAAGAATGAAGCTATAAGTGGCTTTCAAGTTCAAAGAAGTTAAGAATGAAGCCTTATATTTTACAAATTGTTTTCATGTACAAATGAGTCAAGAATGATGCTAGAAGTTCTTTCAAGTTGTTTCCATGTATAAACGAGTCAAGAATGAAGCTATAAGTTGTTTTCAAGTTCAAACGAGTCAAGAATGAAGCTATAAGTGTCTTTCAAGTTCAATCGAGTTAAGAATGAAGTCTTATATTGTTACAAATTATTTTCATGTACAAATGAGTCAAGAATGATGCTAGAAGTTCTTTCAAGTTGTTTCCAAGTATAAACGAGTCAAGAATGATCCTATAAGTTGTTTTCAAGTTCAAACGAGTCAAGAATGAAGCTATAATTTGTTTAAAAGTTAAAACGAGTCAAGAACGAAGCCACAAATTATTACGAATTGTTTTCATGTTTAAATGAGTAAAGATTGATCCTACGAGTTTTTACAAGTTATTTCCATGTACAAACGGGTCAAGAATGAAACTATAAGTGGCTTTCAAGTTCAAACGAGTTAAGAATGAAGCCTTAAATTGTTACAAATTGTTTTCATGTACAAATGAGTCAACAATGATGCTAGAAGTTGTTTTCAAGTTCAAACGAGTCAAGAATGAAGCTATAATTTGTTTTCAAGTTCAAACGAGTCAAGAACGAAGCCTCAAATTATTACGAATTATTTTCATGTTCAAATGAGTGAAGATTGATCCTACGAGTTTTTACAAGTTATTTCCATGTACAAACGAGTCAAGAATGATGCTATAAGTGGCTTTCATGTTCAAACGGGTTAAGAATGAAGTCTTATATTGTTACAAATTGTTTTCATGTACAAATGAGTCAAGAATGATGCTAGAAGTTCTTTCAAGTTGTTTCCAAGTATAAACGAGTCAAGAATGATCCTATAAGTTGTTTTCAAGTTCAAACGAGTCAAGAATGAAGCTATAATTTGTTTTCAAGTTCAAACGAGTCAAGAACGAAGCCTCAAATTATTACGAATTGTTTTCATGTTCAAATGAGTGAAGATTGATCCTACGAGTTTTTACAAGTTATTTCCATGTACAAACGAGTCAAGAATGAAGCTATAAGTGGCGTTCAAGTTCAAACATGTTAAGAGTGAAGCCTTATATTGTTACAAATTGTTTTCATGTACAAATGAGTCAAGAATGATGCTAGAAGTTCTTTCAAGTTGTTTCCATGTATAAACGAGTCAAGAATGAAGCTATAAGTTGTTTTCAAGTTCAAACGAGTCAAGAATGAAGCTATAAGTGGCTTTCAAGTTCAATCGAGTTAAGAATGAAGCCTTAAATTGTTACAAATTGTTTTCATGTACAAATGAGTCAAGACTGATGCTACAAGTTCTTTCAAGTTGTTTCCATTTATAAACGAGTCATGAATGAAGCTATAAGTTGTTTTCAAGTTCAAACGAGTCAAGAATAAAGCTATAAGTGGCTTTCATGTTCAAACGAGTTAAGAATGAAGTATTATATTGTTACAAATTGTTTTCATGTACAAATGAGTCAAGAATGATGCTAGAAGTTCTTTCAAGTTGTTTCCAAGTATAAACGAGTCAAGAATAATCCTATAAGTTGTTTTCAAGTTCAAACGAGTCAAGAATAAAGCTATAATTTGTTTTCAAGTTCAAACGAGTCAAGAACAAAGCCTCAAATTATTACGAATTGTTTTCATGTTCAAATGAGTGAAGATTGATCCTACGAGTTTTTACAAGTTATTTCCATGTACAAACGAGTCAAGAATGAAGCTATAAGTGGCGTTCAAGTTCAAACAAGTTAAGAATGAAGCCTTATATTGTTACAAATTGTTTTCATGTACAAATGAGTCAAGAATGATGCTAGAAGTTCTTTCAAGTTGTTTCCATGTATAAACGAGTCAAGAATGAAGCTATAAGTTGTTTTCCAGTTCAAACGAGTCTAGAATGAAGCTATAAGTGGCTTTCAAGTTCAATCGAGTTAAGAATGAAGCCTTAAATTGTTACAAATTGTTTTCATGTACAAATGAGTAAAGAATGATGCTACAAGTTCTTTCAAGTTGTTTCCATTTATAAACGAGTCAAGAATGAAGCTATAAGTTGTTTTCAAGTTCAAACGAGTCAAGAATAAAGCTATAAGTGGCTTTCATGTTCAAACGGGTTAAGAATGAAGTCTTATATTGTTACAAATTGTTTTCATGTACAAATGAGTCAAGAATGATGCTAGAAGTTCTTTCAAGTTGGTTCCAAGTATAAACGAGTCAAGAATGATCCTATAAGTTATTTTCAAGTTCAAACGAGTCAAGAATGAAGCTATAATTTATTTTCAAGTTAAAACGAGTCAAGAACGAAGCCTCAAATTATTACGAATTGTTTTCATGTTTAAATGAGTAAAGATTGATCCTACGAGTTTTTACAAGTTATTTCCATGTACAAACGAGTCAAGAATGAAGCTATAAGTGGCTTTCAAGTTCAAACAAGTTAAGAATGAAGCCTTATATTGTTACAAATTCTTTTCATGTACAAATGAGTCAAGAATGATGCTAGAAGTTCTTTCAAGTTGTTTCCAAGTATAAACGAGTCAAGAATGATCCTATAAGTTGTTTTCAAGTTCAAACGAGTCAAGAATGAAGCTATAATTTGTTTTCAAGTTCAAACGAGTCAAGAACGAAGCCTCAAATTATTACGAATTATTTTCATGTTCAAATGAGTGAAGATTGATCCTACGAGTTTTAACAAGTTATTTCCATGTACAAACGGGTCAAGAATGAAGCTATAAGTGGCTTTCAAGTTCAAACCAGTTAAAAATGAAGCCTTATATTGTTACAAATTGTTTTCATGTACAAATGAGTCAAGAATGATGCTTGAAGTTCTTTCAAGTTGTTTCCATGTATAAACGAGTTAAGAATGAAGCTATAAGTTGTTTTCAAGTTCAAACGAGTCAAGAATAAAGCTATAAGTGGCTTTCAAGTTCAAACCAGTTAAGAATGAAGCCTTATATTGTTACAAATTGTTTTCATGTACAAATGAGTCAAGAATGATGCTAGAAGTTCTTTCAAGCTGTTTCCAAGTATAAACGAGTCAAGAATGATCCTATAAGTTGTTTTCAAGTTCAAACGAGTCAAGAATGAAGCTATAATTTGTTTTCAAGTTCAAACGAGTCAAGAACGAAGCCTCAAATTATTACGAATTGTTTTCATGTTCAAATGAGTGAAGATTGATCCTACGAGTTTTTACAAGTTATTTCCATGTACAAACGAGTCAAGAATGATGCTATAAGTGGCTTTCATGTTCAAACGGGTTAAGAATGAAGTCTTATATTGTTACAAATTGTTTTCATGTACAAATGAGTCAAGAATGATGCTAGAAGTTCTTTCAAGTTGTTTCCAAGTATAAACGAGTCAAGAATGATCCTATAAGTTGTTTTCAAGTTCAAACGAGTCAAGAATGAAGCTATAATTTGTTTTCAAGTTCAAACGAGTCAAGAACGAAGCCTCAAATTATTACGAATTGTTTTCATGTTCAAATGAGTGAAGATTGATCCTACGAGTTTTTACAAGTTATTTCCATGTACAAACGAGTCAAGAATGAAGCTATAAGTGGCGTTCAAGTTCAAACAAGTTAAGAATGAAGCCTTATATTGTTCCAAATTGTTTTCATGTACAAATGAGTCAAGAATGATGCTAGAAGTTCTTTCAAGTTGTTTCCATGTATAAACGAGTCAAGAATGAAGCTATAAGTTGTTTTCAAGTTCAAACGAGTCAAGAATGAAGCTATAAGTTGCTTTCAAGTTCAATCGAGTTAAGAATGAAGCCTTAAATTGTTACAAATTGTTTTCATGTACAAATGAGTCAAGACTGATGCTACAAGTTCTTTCAAGTTGTTTCCATTTATAAACGAGTCATGAATGAAGCTATAAGTTGTTTTCAAGTTCAAACGAGTCAAGAATAAAGCTATAAGTGGCTTTCATGTTCAAACGAGTTAAGAATGAAGTATTATATTGTTACAAATTGTTTTCATGTACAAATGAGTCAAGAATGATGCTAGAAGTTCTTTCAAGTTGTTTCCAAGTATAAACGAGTCAAGAATAATCCTATAAGTTGTTTTCAAGTTCAAACGAGTCAAGAATAAAGCTATAATTTGTTTTCAAGTTCAAACGAGTCAAGAACGAAGCCTCAAATTATTACGAATTGTTTTCATGTTCAAATGAGTGAAGATTGATCCTACGAGTTTTTACAAGTTATTTCCATGTACAAACGAGTCAAGAATGAAGCTATAAGTGGCGTTCAAGTTCAAACAAGTTAAGAATGAAGCCTTATATTGTTACAAATTTTTTTCATGTACAAATTTGTCAAGAATGATGCTAGAAGTTCTTTCAAGTTATTTCCAAGTATAAACGAGTCAAGAATGATCCTATAAGTTGGTTTCAAGTTCAAACGAGTCAAGAATGAAGCTATAATTTATTTTCAAGTTAAAACGAGTCAAGAACGAAGCCTCAAATTATTACGAATTGTTTTCATGTTTAAATGAGTAAAGATTGATCCTACGAGTTTTTACAAGTTATTTCCATGTACAAACGAGTCAAGAATGAAGCTATAACTGGCTTTCAAGTTCAAACAAGTTAAGAATGAAGCCTTATATTGTTACAAATTCTTTTCATGTACAAATGAGTCAAGAATGATGCTAGAAGTTCTTTCAAGTTGTTTCCAAGTATAAACGAGTCAAGAATGATCCTATAAGTTGTTTTCAAGTTCAAACGAATCAAGAATGAAGCTATAATTTGTTTTCAAGTTCAAACGAGTCAAGAACGAAGCCTCAAATTATTACGAATTGTTTTCATGTTTAAATGAGTAAAGATTGATCCTACGAGTTTTTACAAGTTATTTCCATGTACAAACGAGTCAAGAATGAAGCTATAAGTGGTTTTCAAGTTCAAACAAGTTAAGAATGAAGCCTTATATTGTTACAAATTCTTTTCATGTACAAATGAGTCAAGAATGATGCTAGAAGTTCTTTCAAGTTGTTTCCAAGTATAAACGAGTCAAGAATAATCCTATAAGTTGTTTTCAAGTTCAAACGAGTCAAGAATAAAGCTATAATTTGTTTTCAAGTTCAAACGAGTCAAGAACGAAGCCTCAAATTATTACGAATTGTTTTCATGTTCAAATGAGTGAAGATTGATCCTACGAGTTTTTACAAGTTATTTCCATGTACAAACGAGTCAAGAATGAAGCTATAAGTGGCGTTCAAGTTCAAACAAGTTAAGAATGAAGCCTTATATTGTTACAAATTGTTTTCATGTACAAATGAGTCAAGAATGATGCTAGAAGTTCTTTCAAGTTATTTCCAAGTATAAACGAGTCAAGAATGATCCTATAAGTTGTTTTCAAGTTCAAACGAGTCAAGAATGAAGCTATAATTTGTTTTCAAGTTCAAACGAGTCAAGAACGAAGCCTCAAATTATTACGAATTGTTTTCATGTTCAAATGAGTGAAGATTGATCCTACGAGTTTTTACAAGTTATTTCCATGTACAAACGAGTCAAGAATGAAGCTATAAGTGGCGTTCAAGTTCAAACATGTTAAGAGTGAAGCCTTATATTGTTACAAATTCTTTTCATGTACAAATGAGTCAAGAATGATGCTAGAAGTTCTTTCAAGTTGTTTCCAAGTATAAACGAGTCAAGAATGATCCTATAAGTTGTTTTCAAGTTCAAACGAGTCAAGAATGAAGCTATAATTTGTTTTCAAGTTCAAACGAGTCAAGAACGAAGCCTCAAATTATTACGAATTGTTTTCATGTTTAAATGAGTAAAGATTGATCCTACGAGTTTTTACAAGTTATTTCCATGTACAAACGAGTCAAGAATGAAGCTATAACTGGCTTTCAAGTTCAAACAAGTTAAGAATAAAGCCTTATATTGTTACAAATTCTTTTCATGTACAAATGAGTCAAGAATGATGCTAGAAGTTCTTTCAAGTTGTTTCCAAGTATAAACGAGTCAAGAATGATCCTATAAGTTGTTTTCAAGTTCAAACGAGTCAAGAATGAAGCTATAATTTGTTTTCAAGTTCAAACGAGTCAAGAACGAAGCCTCAAATTATTACGAATTGTTTTCATGTTTAAATGAGTAAAGATTGATCCTACGAGTTTTTACAAGTTATTTCCATGTACAAACGAGTCAAGAATGAAGCTATAAGTGGCTTTCAAGTTCAAACAAGTTAAGAATGAAGCCTTATATTGTTACAAATTCTTTTCATGTACAAATGAGTCAAGAATGATGCTAGAAGTTCTTTCAAGTTGTTTCCAAGTATAAACGAGTCAAGAATGATCCTATAAGTTGTTTTCAAGTTCAAACGAGTCAAGAATGAAGCTATAATTTGTTTTCAAGTTCAAACGAGTCAAGAACGAAGCCTCAAATTATTACGAATTATTTTCATGTTCAAATGAGTGAAGATTGATCCTACGAGTTTTTTCAAGTTATTTACATGTACAAACGAGTCAAGAATGAAGCTATAAGTGGCTTTCAAGTTCAAACAAGTTAAGAATGAAGCCTTATATTGTTACAAATTGTTTTCATGTACAAATGAGTCAAGAATGATGCTAGAAGTTCTTTCAAGTTGTTTCCATGTATAAACGTGTCAAGAATGAAGCTATAAGTTGTTTTCAAGTTCAAACGAGTCAAGAATGAAGCTATAAGTGTCTTTCAAGTTCAATCGAGTTAAGAATGAAGTCTTATATTGTTACAAATTGTTTTCATGTACAAATGAGTCAAGAATGATGCTAGAAGTTCTTTCAAGTTGTTTCCAAGTATAAACGAGTCAAGAATGATCCTATAAGTTGTTTTCAAGTTCAAACGAGTCAAGAATGAAGCTATAATTTGTTTTCAAGTTAAAATGAGTCAAGAACGAAGCCTCAAATTATTACGAATTGTTTTCATGTTTAAATGAGTAAAGATTGATCCTATGAGTTTTTACAAGTTATTTCCATGTACAAACGGGTCAAGAGTGAAGGTATAAGTGGCTTTCAAGTTCAAACGAGTTAAGAATGAAGTCTTAAATTGTTACAAATTGTTTTCATGTACAAATGAGTCAAGAATGATGCTAGAAGTTCTTTCAAGCTGTTTCCAAGTATAAACGAGTCAAGAATGATCCTATAAGTTGTTTTCAAGTTCAAACGAGTCAAGAATAAAGCTATAATTTGTTTTCAAGTTAAAACGAGTCAAGAACGAATCCGCAAATTATTACGAATTGTTTTCATGTTCAAATGAGTAAAGATTGATCCTACGAGTTTTTACAAGTTATTTCCATGTACAAACGGGTCAAGAATGAAGCTATAAGTGGCTTTCAAGTTCAAACCAGTTAAAAATGAAGCCTTATATTGTTACAAATTGTTTTCATGTACAAATGAGTCAAGAATGATGCTTGAAGTTCTTTCAAGTTGTTTCCATGTATAAACGAGTTAAGAATGAAGCTATAAGTTGTTTTCAAGTTCAAACGAGTCAAGAATAAAGCTATAAGTGGATTTCAAGTTCAAACCAGTTAAGAATGAAGCCTTATATTGTTACAAATTGTTTTCATGTACAAATGAGTCAAGAATGATGCTAGAAGTTCTTTCAAGCTGTTTCCAAGTATAAACGAGTCAAGAATGATCCTATAAGTTGTTTTCAAGTTCAAACGAGTCAAGAATGAACCTATAATTTGTTTTCAAGTTCAAACGAGTCAAGAACGAAGCCTCAAATTATTACGAATTGTTTTCATGTTCAAATGAGTGAAGATTGATCCTACGAGTTTTTACAAGTTATTTCCATGTACAAACGAGTCAAGAATGATGCTATAAGTGGCTTTCATGTTCAAACGGGTTAAGAATGAAGTCTTATATTGTTACAAATTGTTTTCATGTACAAATGAGTCAAGAATGATGCTAGAAGTTCTTTCAAGTTGTTTCCAAGTATAAACGAGTCAAGAATGATCCTATAAGTTGTTTTCAAGTTCAAACGAGTCAAGAATGAAGCTATAATTTGTTTTCAAGTTCAAACGAGTCAAGAACGAAGCCTCAAATTATTACGAATTGTTTTCATGTTCAAATGAGTGAAGATTGATCCTACGAGTTTTTACAAGTTATTTCCATGTACAAACGAGTCAAGAATGAAGCTATAAGTGGCGTTCAAGTTCAAACAAGTTAAGAATGAAGCCTTATATTGTTCCAAATTGTTTTCATGTACAAATGAGTCAAGAATGATGCTAGAAGTTCTTTCAAGTTGTTTCCATGTATAAACGAGTCAAGAATGAAGCTATAAGTTGTTTTCAAGTTCAAACGAGTCAAGAATGAAGCTATAAGTTGCTTTCAAGTTCAATCGAGTTAAGAATGAAGCCTTAAATTGTTACAAATTGTTTTCATGTACAAATGAGTCAAGACTGATGCTACAAGTTCTTTCAAGTTGTTTCCATTTATAAACGAGTCATGAATGAAGCTATAAGTTGTTTTCAAGTTCAAACGAGTCAAGAATAAAGCTATAAGTGGCTTTCATGTTCAAACGAGTTAAGAATGAAGTATTATATTGTTACAAATTGTTTTCATGTACAAATGAGTCAAGAATGATGCTAGAAGTTCTTTCAAGTTGTTTCCAAGTATAAACGAGTCAAGAATAATCCTATAAGTTGTTTTCAAGTTCAAACGAGTCAAGAATAAAGCTATAATTTGTTTTCAAGTTCAAACGAGTCAAGAACGAAGCCTCAAATTATTACGAATTGTTTTCATGTTCAAATGAGTGAAGATTGATCCTACGAGTTTTTACAAGTTATTTCCATGTACAAACGAGTCAAGAATGAAGCTATAAGTGGCGTTCAAGTTCAAACAAGTTAAGAATGAAGCCTTATATTGTTACAAATTTTTTTCATGTACAAATTTGTCAAGAATGATGCTAGAAGTTCTTTCAAGTTATTTCCAAGTATAAACGAGTCAAGAATGATCCTATAAGTTGTTTTCAAGTTCAAACGAGTCAAGAATGAAGCTATAATTTATTTTCAAGTTAAAACGAGTCAAGAACGAAGCCTCAAATTATTACGAATTGTTTTCATGTTTAAATGAGTAAAGATTGATCCTACGAGTTTTTACAAGTTATTTCCATGTACAAACGAGTCAAGAATGAAGCTATAACTGGCTTTCAAGTTCAAACAAGTTAAGAATGAAGCCTTATATTGTTACAAATTCTTTTCATGTACAAATGAGTCAAGAATGATGCTAGAAGTTCTTTCAAGTTGTTTCCAAGTATAAACGAGTCAAGAATGATCCTATAAGTTGTTTTCAAGTTCAAACGAATCAAGAATGAAGCTATAATTTGTTTTCAAGTTCAAACGAGTCAAGAACGAAGCCTCAAATTATTACGAATTGTTTTCATGTTTAAATGAGTAAAGATTGATCCTACGAGTTTTTACAAGTTATTTCCATGTACAAACGAGTCAAGAATGAAGCTATAAGTGGTTTTCAAGTTCAAACAAGTTAAGAATGAAGCCTTATATTGTTACAAATTCTTTTCATGTACAAATGAGTCAAGAATGATGCTAGAAGTTCTTTCAAGTTGTTTCCAAGTATAAACGAGTCAAGAATAATCCTATAAGTTGTTTTCAAGTTCAAACGAGTCAAGAATAAAGCTATAATTTGTTTTCAAGTTCAAACGAGTCAAGAACGAAGCCTCAAATTATTACGAATTGTTTTCATGTTCAAATGAGTGAAGATTGATCCTACGAGTTTTTACAAGTTATTTCCATGTACAAACGAGTCAAGAATGAAGCTATAAGTGGCGTTCAAGTTCAAACAAGTTAAGAATGAAGCCTTATATTGTTACAAATTGTTTTCATGTACAAATGAGTCAAGAATGATGCTAGAAGTTCTTTCAAGTTATTTCCAAGTATAAACGAGTCAAGAATGATCCTATAAGTTGTTTTCAAGTTCAAACGAGTCAAGAATGAAGCTATAATTTGTTTTCAAGTTCAAACGAGTCAAGAACGAAGCCTCAAATTATTACGAATTGTTTTCATGTTCAAATGAGTGAAGATTGATCCTACGAGTTTTTACAAGTTATTTCCATGTACAAACGAGTCAAGAATGAAGCTATAAGTGGCGTTCAAGTTCAAACATGTTAAGAGTGAAGCCTTATATTGTTACAAATTCTTTTCATGTACAAATGAGTCAAGAATGATGCTAGAAGTTCTTTCAAGTTGTTTCCAAGTATAAACGAGTCAAGAATGATCCTATAAGTTGTTTTCAAGTTCAAACGAGTCAAGAATGAAGCTATAATTTGTTTTCAAGTTCAAACGAGTCAAGAACGAAGCCTCAAATTATTACGAATTGTTTTCATGTTTAAATGAGTAAAGATTGATCCTACGAGTTTTTACAAGTTATTTCCATGTACAAACGAGTCAAGAATGAAGCTATAACTGGCTTTCAAGTTCAAACAAGTTAAGAATAAAGCCTTATATTGTTACAAATTCTTTTCATGTACAAATGAGTCAAGAATGATGCTAGAAGTTCTTTCAAGTTGTTTCCAAGTATAAACGAGTCAAGAATGATCCTATAAGTTGTTTTCAAGTTCAAACGAGTCAAGAATGAAGCTATAATTTGTTTTCAAGTTCAAACGAGTCAAGAACGAAGCCTCAAATTATTACGAATTGTTTTCATGTTTAAATGAGTAAAGATTGATCCTACGAGTTTTTACAAGTTATTTCCATGTACAAACGAGTCAAGAATGAAGCTATAAGTGGCTTTCAAGTTCAAACAAGTTAAGAATGAAGCCTTATATTGTTACAAATTCTTTTCATGTACAAATGAGTCAAGAATGATGCTAGAAGTTCTTTCAAGTTGTTTCCAAGTATAAACGAGTCAAGAATGATCCTATAAGTTGTTTTCAAGTTCAAACGAGTCAAGAATGAAGCTATAATTTGTTTTCAAGTTCAAACGAGTCAAGAACGAAGCCTCAAATTATTACGAATTATTTTCATGTTCAAATGAGTGAAGATTGATCCTACGAGTTTTTTCAAGTTATTTACATGTACAAACGAGTCAAGAATGAAGCTATAAGTGGCTTTCAAGTTCAAACAAGTTAAGAATGAAGCCTTATATTGTTACAAATTGTTTTCATGTACAAATGAGTCAAGAATGATGCTAGAAGTTCTTTCAAGTTGTTTCCATGTATAAACGTGTCAAGAATGAAGCTATAAGTTGTTTTCAAGTTCAAACGAGTCAAGAATGAAGCTATAAGTGTCTTTCAAGTTCAATCGAGTTAAGAATGAAGTCTTATATTGTTACAAATTGTTTTCATGTACAAATGAGTCAAGAATGATGCTAGAAGTTCTTTCAAGTTGTTTCCAAGTATAAACGAGTCAAGAATGATCCTATAAGTTGTTTTCAAGTTCAAACGAGTCAAGAATGAAGCTATAATTTGTTTTCAAGTTAAAATGAGTCAAGAACGAAGCCTCAAATTATTACGAATTGTTTTCATGTTTAAATGAGTAAAGATTGATCCTATGAGTTTTTACAAGTTATTTCCATGTACAAACGGGTCAAGAGTGAAGGTATAAGTGGCTTTCAAGTTCAAACGAGTTAAGAATGAAGTCTTAAATTGTTACAAATTGTTTTCATGTACAAATGAGTCAAGAATGATGCTAGAAGTTCTTTCAAGCTGTTTCCAAGTATAAACGAGTCAAGAATGATCCTATAAGTTGTTTTCAAGTTCAAACGAGTCAAGAATAAAGCTATAATTTGTTTTCAAGTTAAAACGAGTCAAGAACGAATCCGCAAATTATTACGAATTGTTTTCATGTTCAAATGAGTAAAGATTGATCCTACGAGTTTTTACAAGTTATTTCCATGTACAAACGGGTCAAGAATGAAGCTATAAGTGGCTTTCAAGTTCAAACCAGTTAAAAATGAAGCCTTATATTGTTACAAATTGTTTTCATGTACAAATGAGTCAAGAATGATGCTTGAAGTTCTTTCAAGTTGTTTCCATGTATAAACGAGTTAAGAATGAAGCTATAAGTTGTTTTCAAGTTCAAACGAGTCAAGAATAAAGCTATAAGTGGATTTCAAGTTCAAACTAGTTAAGAATGAAGCCTTATATTGTTACAAATTGTTTTCATGTACAAATGAGTCAAGAATGATGCTAGAAGTTCTTTCAAGCTGTTTCCAAGTATAAACGAGTCAAGAATGATCCTATAAGTTGTTTTCAAGTTCAAACGAGTCAAGAATGAACCTATAATTTGTTTTCAAGTTCAAACGAGTCAAGAACGAAGCCTCAAATTATTACGAATTGTTTTCATGTTCAAATGAGTGAAGATTGATCCTACGAGTTTTTACAAGTTATTTCCATGTACAAACGAGTCAAGAATGAAGCTATAAGTGGCTTTCAAGTTCAAACAAGTTAAAAATGAAACCTTATATTGTTACAAATTGTTTTCATGTACAAATGAGTCAAGAATGATGCTAGAAGTTCTTTTAAGTTGTTTCCATGTATAAACGAGTCAAGAATGAAGCTATAAGTTGTTTTCCAGTTCAAACGAGTCTAGAATGAAGCTATAAGTGGCTTTCAAGTTCAATCGAGTTAAGAATGAAGCCTTAAATTGTTACAAATTGTTTTCATGTACAAATGAGTCAAGAATGATGCTACAAGTTCTTTCAAGTTGTTTCCATTTATAAACGAGTCAAGAATGAAGCTATAAGTTGTTTTCAAGTTCAAACGAGTCAAGAATAAAGCTATAAGTGGCTTTCATGTTCAAACGAGTTAAGAATGAAGTATTATATTGTTACAAATTGTTTTCATGTACAAATGAGTCAAGAATGATGCTAGAAGTTCTTTCAAGTTGTTTCCAAGTATAAACGAGTCAAGAATAATCCTATAAGTTGTTTTCAAGTTCAAACGAGTCAAGAATAAAGCTATAATTTGTTTTCAAGTTCAAACGAGTCAAGAACGAAGCCTCAAATTATTACGAATTGTTTTCATGTTCAAATGAGTGAAGATTGATCCTACGAGTTTTTACAAGTTATTTCCATGTACAAACGAGTCAAGAATGAAGCTATAAGTGGCGTTCAAGTTCAAACAAGTTAAGAATGAAGCCTTATATTGTTACAAATTTTTTTCATGTACAAATTTGTCAAGAATGATGCTAGAAGTTCTTTCAAGTTATTTCCAAGTATAAACGAGTCAAGAATGATCCTATAAGTTGTTTTCAAGTTCAAACGAGTCAAGAATGAAGCTATAATTTATTTTCAAGTTAAAACGAGTCAAGAACGAAGCCTCAAATTATTACGAATTGTTTTCATGTTTAAATGAGTAAAGATTGATCCTACGAGTTTTTACAAGTTATTTCCATGTACAAACGAGTCAAGAATGAAGCTATAACTGGCTTTCAAGTTCAAACAAGTTAAGAATGAAGCCTTATATTGTTACAAATTCTTTTCATGTACAAATGAGTCAAGAATGATGCTAGAAGTTCTTTCAAGTTGTTTCCAAGTATAAACGAGTCAAGAATGATCCTATAAGTTGTTTTCAAGTTCAAACGAATCAAGAATGAAGCTATAATTTGTTTTCAAGTTCAAACGAGTCAAGAACGAAGCCTCAAATTATTACGAATTGTTTTCATGTTTAAATGAGTAAAGATTGATCCTACGAGTTTTTACAAGTTATTTCCATGTACAAACGAGTCAAGAATGAAGCTATAAGTGGCTTTCAAGTTCAAACAAGTTAAGAATGAAGCCTTATATTGTTACAAATTCTTTTCATGTACAAATGAGTCAAGAATGATGCTAGAAGTTCTTTCAAGTTGTTTCCAAGTATAAACGAGTCAAGAATAATCCTATAAGTTGTTTTCAAGTTCAAACGAGTCAAGAATAAAGCTATAATTTGTTTTCAAGTTCAAACGAGTCAAGAACGAAGCCTCAAATTATTACGAATTGTTTTCATGTTTAAATGAGTAAAGATTGATCCTACGAGTTTTTACAAGTTATTTCCATGTACAAACGAGTCAAGAATGAAGCTATAAGTGGCTTTCAAGTTCAAACAAGTTAAGAATGAAGCCTTATATTGTTACAAATTGTTTTCATGTACAAATGAGTCAAGAATGATGCTAGAAGTTCTTTCAAGTTGTTTCCATGTATAAACGAGTCAAGAATGAAGCTATAAGTTGTTTTCAAGTTCAAACGAGTCAAGAATGAAGCTATAAGTGGCTTTCAAGTTCAATCGAGTTAAGAATGAAGCCTTAAATTGTTACAAATTGTTTTCATGTACAAATGAGTCAAGACTGATGCTACAAGTTCTTTCAAGTTGTTTCCATTTATAAACGAGTCATGAATGAAGCTATAAGTTGTTTTCAAGTTCAAACGAGTCAAGAATAAAGCTATAAGTGGCTTTCATGTTCAAACCAGTTAAGAATGAAGTTTTATATTGTTACAAATTGTTTTCTTGTACAAATGAGTCAAAATTGATGCTAGAAGTTCTTTCAAGTTGTTTCCAAGTATAAACGAGTCAAGAATGATCCTATAAGTTGTTTTCAAGTTCAAACGAGTCAAGAATGAAGCTATAATTTGTTTTCAAGTTAAAACGAGTCAAGAACGAAGCCTCAAATTATTACGAATTGTTTTCATGTTTAAATGAGTAAAGATTGATCCTACGAGTTTTTAAAAGTTATTTCCATGTACAAACGAGTCAAGAATGAAGCTATAAGTGGCTTTCAAGTTCAAACAAGTTAAGAATGAAGCCTTATATTGTTACAAATTGTTTTCATGTACAAATGAGTCAAGAATGATGCTAGAAGTTCTTTCAAGTTATTTCCAAGTATAAACGAGTCAAGAATGATCCTATAAGTTGTTTTCAAGTTCAAACGAGTCAAGAATGAAGCTATAATTTATTTTCAAGTTAAAACGAGTCAAGAACGAAGCCTCAAATTATTACGAATTGTTTTCATGTTTAAATGAGTAAAGATTGATCCTACGAGTTTTTACAAGTTATTTCCATGTACAAACGAGTCAAGAATGAAGCTATAACTGGCTTTCAAGTTCAAACAAGTTAAGAATAAAGCCTTATATTGTTACAAATTCTTTTCATGTACAAATGAGTCAAGAATGATGCTAGAAGTTCTTTCAAGTTGTTTCCAAGTATAAACGAGTCAAGAATGATCCTATAAGTTGTTTTCAAGTTCAAACGAGTCAAGAATGAAGCTATAATTTGTTTTCAAGTTCAAACGAGTCAAGAACGAAGCCTCAAATTATTACGAATTGTTTTCATGTTTAAATGAGTAAAGATTGATCCTACGAGTTTTTACAAGTTATTTCCATGTACAAACGAGTCAAGAATGAAGCTATAAGTGGCTTTCAAGTTCAAACAAGTTAAGAATGAAGCCTTATATTGTTACAAATTCCTTTCATGTACAAATGAGTCAAGAATGATGCTAGAAGTTCTTTCAAGTTGTTTCCAAGTATAAACGAGTCAAGAATGATCCTATAAGTTGTTTTCAAGTTCAAACGAGTCAAGAATGAAGCTATAATTTGTTTTCAAGTTCAAACGAGTCAAGAACGAAGCCTCAAATTATTACGAATTATTTTCATGTTCAAATGAGTGAAGATTGATCCTACGAGTTTTTTCAAGTTATTTACATGTACAAACGAGTCAAGAATGAAGCTATAAGTGGCTTTCAAGTTCAAACAAGTTAAGAATGAAGCCTTATATTGTTACAAATTGTTTTCATGTACAAATGAGTCAAGAATGATGCTAGAAGTTCTTTCAAGTTGTTTCCATGTATAAACGTGTCAAGAATGAAGCTATAAGTTGTTTTCAAGTTCAAACGAGTCAAGAATGAAGCTATAAGTGTCTTTCAAGTTCAATCGAGTTAAGAATGAAGTCTTATATTGTTACAAATTGTTTTCATGTACAAATGAGTCAAGAATGATGCTAGAAGTTCTTTCAAGTTGTTTCCAAGTATAAACGAGTCAAGAATGATCCTATAAGTTGTTTTCAAGTTCAAACGAGTCAAGAATGAAGCTATAATTTGTTTTCAAGTTAAAACGAGTCAAGAACGAAGCCTCAAATTATTACGAATTGTTTTCATGTTTAAATGAGTAAAGATTGATCCTATGAGTTTTTACAAGTTATTTCCATGTACAAACGGGTCAAGAGTGAAGCTATAAGTGGCTTTCAAGTTCAAACGAGTTAAGAATGAAGTCTTAAATTGTTACAAATTGTTTTCATGTACAAATGAGTCAAGAATGATGCTAGAAGTTCTTTCAAGCTGTTTCCAAGTATAAACGAGTCAAGAATGATCCTATAAGTTGTTTTCAAGTTCAAACGAGTCAAGAATAAAGCTATAATTTGTTTTCAAGTTAAAACGAGTCAAGAACGAATCCGCAAATTATTAAGAATTGTTTTCATGTTCAAATGAGTAAAGATTGATCCTACGAGTTTTTACAAGTTATTTCCATGTACAAACGGGTCAAGAATGAAGCTATAAGTGGCTTTCAAGTTCAAACCAGTTAAAAATGAAGCCTTATATTGTTACAAATTGTTTTCATGTACAAATGAGTCAAGAATGATGCTTGAAGTTCTTTCAAGTTGTTTCCATGTATAAACGAGTTAAGAATGAAGCTATAAGTTGTTTTCAAGTTCAAACGAGTCAAGAATAAAGCTATAAGTGGATTTCAAGTTCAAACCAGTTAAGAATGAAGCCTTATATTGTTACAAATTGTTTTCATGTACAAATGAGTCAAGAATGATGCTAGAAGTTCTTTCAAGCTGTTTCCAAGTATAAACGAGTCAAGAATGATCCTATAAGTTGTTTTCAAGTTCAAACGAGTCAAGAATGAAGCTATAATTTGTTTTCAAGTTCAAACGAGTCAAGAACGAAGCCTCAAATTATTACGAATTGTTTTCATGTTCAAATGAGTGAAGATTGATCCTACGAGTTTTTACAAGTTATTTCCATGTACAAACGAGTCAAGAATGAAGCTATAAGTGGCTTTCAAGTTCAAACAAGTTAAGAATGAAGCCTTATATTGTTACAAATTGTTTTCATGTACAAATGAGTCAAGAATGATGCTAGAAGTTCTTTCAAGTTGTTTCCATGTATAAACGAGTCAAGAATGAAGCTATAAGTTGTTTTCAAGTTCAAACGAGTCAAGAATGAAGCTATAAGTGGCTTTCAAGTTCAATCGAGTTAAGAATGAAGCCTTAAATTGTTACAAATTGTTTTCATGTACAAATGAGTCAAGACTGATGCTACAAGTTCTTTCAAGTTGTTTCCATTTATAAACGAGTCATGAATGAAGCTATAAGTTGTTTTCAAGTTCAAACGAGTCAAGAATAAAGCTATAAGTGGCTTTCATGTTCAAACCAGTTAAGAATGAAGTTTTATATTGTTACAAATTGTTTTCTTGTACAAATGAGTCAAAATTGATGCTAGAAGTTCTTTCAAGTTGTTTCCAAGTATAAACGAGTCAAGAATGATCCTATAAGTTGTTTTCAAGTTCAAACGAGTCAAGAATGAAGCTATAATTTGTTTTCAAGTTAAAACGAGTCAAGAACGAAGCCTCAAATTATTACGAATTGTTTTCATGTTTAAATGAGTAAAGATTGATCCTACGAGTTTTTACAAGTTATTTCCATGTACAAACGAGTCAAGAATGAAGCTATAAGTGGCTTTCAAGTTCAAACAAGTTAAGAATGAAGCCTTATATTGTTACAAATTGTTTTCATGTACAAATGAGTCAAGAATGATGCTAGAAGTTCTTTCAAGTTATTTCCAAGTATAAACGAGTCAAGAATGATCCTATAAGTTGTTTTCAAGTTCAAACGAGTCAAGAATGAAGCTATAATTTATTTTCAAGTTAAAACGAGTCAAGAACGAAGCCTCAAATTATTACGAATTGTTTTCATGTTTAAATGAGTAAAGATTGATCCTACGAGTTTTTACAAGTTATTTCCATGTACAAACGAGTCAAGAATGAAGCTATAACTGGCTTTCAAGTTCAAACAAGTTAAGAATAAAGCCTTATATTGTTAATAATTCTTTTCATGTACAAATGAGTCAAGAATGATGCTAGAAGTTCTTTCAAGTTGTTTCCAAGTATAAACGAGTCAAGAATGATCCTATAAGTTGTTTTCAAGTTCAAACGAGTCAAGAATGAAGCTATAATTTGTTTTCAAGTTCAAACGAGTCAAGAACGAAGCCTCAAATTATTACGAATTGTTTTCATGTTTAAATGAGTAAAGATTGATCCTACGAGTTTTTACAAGTTATTTCCATGTACAAACGAGTCAAGAATGAAGCTATAAGTGGCTTTCAAGTTCAAACAAGTTAAGAATGAAGCCTTATATTGTTACAAATTCCTTTCATGTACAAATGAGTCAAGAATGATGCTAGAAGTTCTTTCAAGTTGTTTCCAAGTATAAACGAGTCAAGAATGATCCTATAAGTTGTTTTCAAGTTCAAACGAGTCAAGAATGAAGCTATAATTTGTTTTCAAGTTCAAACGAGTCAAGAACGAAGCCTCAAATTATTACGAATTATTTTCATGTTCAAATGAGTGAAGATTGATCCTACGAGTTTTTTCAAGTTATTTACATGTACAAACGAGTCAAGAATGAAGCTATAAGTGGCTTTCAAGTTCAAACAAGTTAAGAATGAAGCCTTATATTGTTACAAATTGTTTTCATGTACAAATGAGTCAAGAATGATGCTAGAAGTTCTTTCAAGTTGTTTCCATGTATAAACGTGTCAAGAATGAAGCTATAAGTTGTTTTCAAGTTCAAACGAGTCAAGAATGAAGCTATAAGTGTCTTTCAAGTTCAATCGAGTTAAGAATGAAGTCTTATATTGTTACAAATTGTTTTCATGTACAAATGAGTCAAGAATGATGCTAGAAGTTCTTTCAAGTTGTTTCCAAGTATAAACGAGTCAAGAATGATCCTATAAGTTGTTTTCAAGTTCAAACGAGTCAAGAATGAAGCTATAATTTGTTTTCAAGTTAAAACGAGTCAAGAACGAAGCCTCAAATTATTACGAATTGTTTTCATGTTTAAATGAGTAAAGATTGATCCTATGAGTTTTTACAAGTTATTTCCATGTACAAACGGGTCAAGAGTGAAGCTATAAGTGGCTTTCAAGTTCAAACGAGTTAAGAATGAAGTCTTAAATTGTTACAAATTGTTTTCATGTACAAATGAGTCAAGAATGATGCTAGAAGTTCTTTCAAGCTGTTTCCAAGTATAAACGAGTCAAGAATGATCCTATAAGTTGTTTTCAAGTTCAAACGAGTCAAGAATAAAGCTATAATTTGTTTTCAAGTTAAAACGAGTCAAGAACGAATCCGCAAATTATTACGAATTGTTTTCATGTTCAAATGAGTAAAGATTGATCCTACGAGTTTTTACAAGTTATTTCCATGTACAAACGGGTCAAGAATGAAGCTATAAGTGGCTTTCAAGTTCAAACCAGTTAAAAATGAAGCCTTATATTGTTACAAATTGTTTTCATGTACAAATGAGTCAAGAATGATGCTTGAAGTTCTTTCAAGTTGTTTCCATGTATAAACGAGTCAAGAATGATCCTATAAGTTGTTTTCAAGTTCAAACGAGTCAAGAATGAAGCTATAATTTATTTTCAAGTTAAAACGAGTCAAGAACGAAGCCTCAAATTATTACGAATTGTTTTCATGTTTAAATGAGTAAAGATTGATCCTACGAGTTTTTACAAGTTATTTCCATGTACAAACGAGTCAAGAATGAAGCTATAACTGGCTTTCAAGTTCAAACAAGTTAAGAATAAAGCCTTATATTGTTACAAATTCTTTTCATGTACAAATGAGTCAAGAATGATGCTAGAAGTTCTTTCAAGTTGTTTCCAAGTATAAACGAGTCAAGAATGATCCTATAAGTTGTTTTCAAGTTCAAACGAGTCAAGAATGAAGCTATAATTTGTTTTCAAGTTCAAACGAGTCAAGAACGAAGCCTCAAATTATTACGAATTGTTTTCATGTTTAAATGAGTAAAGATTGATCCTACGAGTTTTTACAAGTTATTTCCATGTACAAACGAGTCAAGAATGAAGCTATAAGTGGCTTTCAAGTTCAAACAAGTTAAGAATGAAGCCTTATATTGTTACAAATTCCTTTCATGTACAAATGAGTCAAGAATGATGCTAGAAGTTCTTTCAAGTTGTTTCCAAGTATAAACGAGTCAAGAATGATCCTATAAGTTGTTTTCAAGTTCAAACGAGTCAAGAATGAAGCTATAATTTGTTTTCAAGTTCAAACGAGTCAAGAACGAAGCCTCAAATTATTACGAATTATTTTCATGTTCAAATGAGTGAAGATTGATCCTACGAGTTTTTTCAAGTTATTTACATGTACAAACGAGTCAAGAATGAAGCTATAAGTGGCTTTCAAGTTCAAACAAGTTAAGAATGAAGCCTTATATTGTTACAAATTGTTTTCATGTACAAATGAGTCAAGAATGATGCTAGAAGTTCTTTCAAGTTGTTTCCATGTATAAACGTGTCAAGAATGAAGCTATAAGTTGTTTTCAAGTTCAAACGAGTCAAGAATGAAGCTATAAGTGTCTTTCAAGTTCAATCGAGTTAAGAATGAAGTCTTATATTGTTACAAATTGTTTTCATGTACAAATGAGTCAAGAATGATGCTAGAAGTTCTTTCAAGTTGTTTCCAAGTATAAACGAGTCAAGAATGATCCTATAAGTTGTTTTCAAGTTCAAACGAGTCAAGAATGAAGCTATAATTTGTTTTCAAGTTAAAACGAGTCAAGAACGAAGCCTCAAATTATTACGAATTGTTTTCATGTTTAAATGAGTAAAGATTGATCCTATGAGTTTTTACAAGTTATTTCCATGTACAAACGGGTCAAGAGTGAAGCTATAAGTGGCTTTCAAGTTCAAACGAGTTAAGAATGAAGTCTTAAATTGTTACAAATTGTTTTCATGTACAAATGAGTCAAGAATGATGCTAGAAGTTCTTTCAAGCTGTTTCCAAGTATAAACGAGTCAAGAATGATCCTATAAGTTGTTTTCAAGTTCAAACGAGTCAAGAATAAAGCTATAATTTGTTTTCAAGTTAAAACGAGTCAAGAACGAATCCGCAAATTATTACGAATTGTTTTCATGTTCAAATGAGTAAAGATTGATCCTACGAGTTTTTACAAGTTATTTCCATGTACAAACGGGTCAAGAATGAAGCTATAAGTGGCTTTCAAGTTCAAACCAGTTAAAAATGAAGCCTTATATTGTTACAAATTGTTTTCATGTACAAATGAGTCAAGAATGATGCTTGAAGTTCTTTCAAGTTGTTTCCATGTATAAACGAGTTAAGAATGAAGCTATAAGTTGTTTTCAAGTTCAAACGAGTCAAGAATAAAGCTATAAGTGGATTTCAAGTTCAAACCAGTTAAGAATGAAGCCTTATATTGTTACAAATTGTTTTCATGTACAAATGAGTCAAGAATGATGCTAGAAGTTCTTTCAAGCTGTTTCCAAGTATAAACGAGTCAAGAATGATCCTATAAGTTGTTTTCAAGTTCAAACGAGTCAAGAATGAAGCTATAATTTGTTTTCAAGTTCAAACGAGTCAAGAACGAAGCCTCAAATTATTACGAATTGTTTTCATGTTCAAATGAGTGAAGATTGATCCTACGAGTTTTTACAAGTTATTTCCATGTACAAACGAGTCAAGAATGAAGCTATAAGTGGCTTTCAAGTTCAAACAAGTTAAAAATGAAACCTTATATTGTTACAAATTGTTTTCATGTACAAATGAGTCAAGAATGATGCTAGAAGTTCTTTTAAGTTGTTTCCATGTATAAACGAGTCAAGAATGAAGCTATAAGTTGTTTTCCAGTTCAAACGAGTCTAGAATGAAGCTATAAGTGGCTTTCAAGTTCAATCGAGTTAAGAATGAAGCCTTAAATTGTTACAAATTGTTTTCACGTACAAATGAGTCAAGAATGATGCTACAAGTTCTTTCAAGTTGTTTCCATTTATAAACGAGTCAAGAATGAAGCTATAAGTTGTTTTCAAGTTCAAACGAGTCAAGAATAAAGCTATAAGTGGCTTTCATGTTCAAACGGGTTAAGAATGAAGTCTTATATTGTTACAAATTGTTTTCATGTACAAATGAGTCAAGAATGATGCTAGAAGTTCTTTCAAGTTGTTTCCAAGTATAAACGTGTCAAGAATGATCCTATAAGTTGTTTTCAAGTTCAAACGAGTCAAGAATGAAGCTATAATTTGTTTTCAAGTTAAAACGAGTCAAGAACGAAGCCTCAAATTATTACGAATTGTTTTCATGTTTAAATGAGTAAAGATTGATCCTATGAGTTTTTACAAGTTATTTCCATGTACAAACGGGTCAAGAATGAAGCTATAAGTGGCTTTCAAGTTCAAACGAGTTAAGATTGAAGTCTTAAATTGTTACAAATTGTTTTCATGTACAAATGAGTCAAGAATGATGCTAGAAGTTCTTTCAAGCTGTTTCCAAGTATAAACGAGTCAAGAATGATCCTATAAGTTGTTTTCAAGTTCAAACGAGTCAAGAATAAAGCTATAATTTGTTTTCAAGTTAAAACGAGTCAAGAACGAATCCGCAAATTATTAAGAATTGTTTTCATGTTCAAATGAGTAAAGATTGATCCTACGAGTTTTTACAAGTTATTTCCATGTACAAACGGGTCAAGAATGAAGCTATAAGTGGCTTTCAAGTTCAAACCAGTTAAAAATGAAGCCTTATATTGTTACAAATTGTTTTCATGTACAAATGAGTCAAGAATGATGCTTGAAGTTCTTTCAAGTTGTTTCCATGTATAAACGAGTTAAGAATGAAGCTATAAGTTGTTTTCAAGTTCAAACGAGTCAAGAATAAAGCTATAAGTGGATTTCAAGTTCAAACCAGTTAAGAATGAAGCCTTATATTGTTACAAATTGTTTTCATGTACAAATGAGTCAAGAATGATGCTAGAAGTTCTTTCAAGCTGTTTCCAAGTATAAACGAGTCAAGAATGATCCTATAAGTTGTTTTCAAGTTCAAACGAGTCAAGAATGAAGCTATAATTTGTTTTCAAGTTCAAACGAGTCAAGAACGAAGCCTCAAATTATTACGAATTGTTTTCATGTTCAAATGAGTGAAGATTGATCCTACGAGTTTTTACAAGTTATTTCCATGTACAAACGAGTCAAGAATGAAGCTATAAGTGGCTTTCAAGTTCAAACAAGTTAAGAATGAAGCCTTATATTGTTACAAATTGTTTTCATGTACAAATGAGTCAAGAATGATGCTAGAAGTTCTTTCAAGTTGTTTCCATGTATAAACGAGTCAAGAATGAAGCTATAAGTTGTTTTCAAGTTCAAACGAGTCAAGAATGAAGCTATAAGTGGCTTTCAAGTTCAATCGAGTTAAGAATGAAGCCTTAAATTGTTACAAATTGTTTTCATGTACAAATGAGTCAAGACTGATGCTACAAGTTCTTTCAAGTTGTTTCCATTTATAAACGAGTCATGAATGAAGCTATAAGTTGTTTTCAAGTTCAAACGAGTCAAGAATAAAGCTATAAGTGGCTTTCATGTTCAAACCAGTTAAGAATGAAGTTTTATATTGTTACAAATTGTTTTCTTGTACAAATGAGTCAAAATTGATGCTAGAAGTTCTTTCAAGTTGTTTCCAAGTATAAACGAGTCAAGAATGATCCTATAAGTTGTTTTCAAGTTCAAACGAGTCAAGAATGAAGCTATAATTTGTTTTCAAGTTAAAACGAGTCAAGAACGAAGCCTCAAATTATTACGAATTGTTTTCATGTTTAAATGAGTAAAGATTGATCCTACGAGTTTTTACAAGTTATTTCCATGTACAAACGAGTCAAGATTGAAGCTATAAGTGGCTTTCAAGTT
This sequence comes from Oenanthe sinensis, assembly GCA_028671895.1. Lineage (NCBI taxonomy): Eukaryota > Viridiplantae > Streptophyta > Magnoliopsida > Apiales > Apiaceae > Oenanthe > Oenanthe sinensis. The sequence goes on from JAPMAC010000212.1 coordinate 11,978,375, forward strand.
CAAACAAGTTAAGAATGAAGCCTTATATTGTTACAAATTGTTTTCATGTACAAATGAGTCAAGAATGATGCTAGAAGTTCTTTCAAGTTATTTCCAAGTATAAACGAGTCAAGAATGATCCTATAAGTTGTTTTCAAGTTCAAACGAGTCAAGAATGAAGCTATAATTTATTTTCAAGTTAAAACGAGTCAAGAACGAAGCCTCAAATTATTACGAATTGTTTTCATGTTTAAATGAGTAAAGATTGATCCTACGAGTTTTTACAAGTTATTTCCATGTACAAACGAGTCAAGAATGAAGCTATAACTGGCTTTCAAGTTCAAACAAGTTAAGAATAAAGCCTTATATTGTTACAAATTCTTTTCATGTACAAATGAGTCAAGAATGATGCTAGAAGTTCTTTCAAGTTGTTTCCAAGTATAAACGAGTCAAGAATGATCCTATAAGTTGTTTTCAAGTTCAAACGAGTCAAGAATGAAGCTATAATTTGTTTTCAAGTTCAAACGAGTCAAGAACGAAGCCTCAAATTATTACGAATTGTTTTCATGTTTAAATGAGTAAAGATTGATCCTACGAGTTTTTACAAGTTATTTCCATGTACAAACGAGTCAAGAATGAAGCTATAAGTGGCTTTCAAGTTCAAACAAGTTAAGAATGAAGCCTTATATTGTTACAAATTCCTTTCATGTACAAATGAGTCAAGAATGATGCTAGAAGTTCTTTCAAGTTGTTTCCAAGTATAAACGAGTCAAGAATGATCCTATAAGTTGTTTTCAAGTTCAAACGAGTCAAGAATGAAGCTATAATTTGTTTTCAAGTTCAAACGAGTCAAGAACGAAGCCTCAAATTATTACGAATTATTTTCATGTTCAAATGAGTGAAGATTGATCCTACGAGTTTTTTCAAGTTATTTACATGTACAAACGAGTCAAGAATGAAGCTATAAGTGGCTTTCAAGTTCAAACAAGTTAAGAATGAAGCCTTATATTGTTACAAATTGTTTTCATGTACAAATGAGTCAAGAATGATGCTAGAAGTTCTTTCAAGTTGTTTCCATGTATAAACGTGTCAAGAATGAAGCTATAAGTTGTTTTCAAGTTCAAACGAGTCAAGAATGAAGCTATAAGTGTCTTTCAAGTTCAATCGAGTTAAGAATGAAGTCTTATATTGTTACAAATTGTTTTCATGTACAAATGAGTCAAGAATGATGCTAGAAGTTCTTTCAAGTTGTTTCCAAGTATAAACGAGTCAAGAATGATCCTATAAGTTGTTTTCAAGTTCAAACGAGTCAAGAATGAAGCTATAATTTGTTTTCAAGTTAAAACGAGTCAAGAACGAAGCCTCAAATTATTACGAATTGTTTTCATGTTTAAATGAGTAAAGATTGATCCTATGAGTTTTTACAAGTTATTTCCATGTACAAACGGGTCAAGAGTGAAGCTATAAGTGGCTTTCAAGTTCAAACGAGTTAAGAATGAAGTCTTAAATTGTTACAAATTGTTTTCATGTACAAATGAGTCAAGAATGATGCTAGAAGTTCTTTCAAGCTGTTTCCAAGTATAAACGAGTCAAGAATGATCCTATAAGTTGTTTTCAAGTTCAAACGAGTCAAGAATAAAGCTATAATTTGTTTTCAAGTTAAAACGAGTCAAGAACGAATCCGCAAATTATTACGAATTGTTTTCATGTTCAAATGAGTAAAGATTGATCCTACGAGTTTTTACAAGTTATTTCCATGTACAAACGGGTCAAGAATGAAGCTATAAGTGGCTTTCAAGTTCAAACCAGTTAAAAATGAAGCCTTATATTGTTACAAATTGTTTTCATGTACAAATGAGTCAAGAATGATGCTTGAAGTTCTTTCAAGTTGTTTCCATGTATAAACGAGTCAAGAATGATCCTATAAGTTGTTTTCAAGTTCAAACGAGTCAAGAATGAAGCTATAATTTATTTTCAAGTTAAAACGAGTCAAGAACGAAGCCTCAAATTATTACGAATTGTTTTCATGTTTAAATGAGTAAAGATTGATCCTACGAGTTTTTACAAGTTATTTCCATGTACAAACGAGTCAAGAATGAAGCTATAACTGGCTTTCAAGTTCAAACAAGTTAAGAATAAAGCCTTATATTGTTACAAATTCTTTTCATGTACAAATGAGTCAAGAATGATGCTAGAAGTTCTTTCAAGTTGTTTCCAAGTATAAACGAGTCAAGAATGATCCTATAAGTTGTTTTCAAGTTCAAACGAGTCAAGAATGAAGCTATAATTTGTTTTCAAGTTCAAACGAGTCAAGAACGAAGCCTCAAATTATTACGAATTGTTTTCATGTTTAAATGAGTAAAGATTGATCCTACGAGTTTTTACAAGTTATTTCCATGTACAAACGAGTCAAGAATGAAGCTATAAGTGGCTTTCAAGTTCAAACAAGTTAAGAATGAAGCCTTATATTGTTACAAATTCCTTTCATGTACAAATGAGTCAAGAATGATGCTAGAAGTTCTTTCAAGTTGTTTCCAAGTATAAACGAGTCAAGAATGATCCAATAAGTTGTTTTCAAGTTCAAACGAGTCAAGAATGAAGCTATAATTTGTTTTCAAGTTCAAACGAGTCAAGAACGAAGCCTCAAATTATTACGAATTATTTTCATGTTCAAATGAGTGAAGATTGATCCTACGAGTTTTTTCAAGTTATTTACATGTACAAACGAGTCAAGAATGAAGCTATAAGTGGCTTTCAAGTTCAAACAAGTTAAGAATGAAGCCTTATATTGTTACAAATTGTTTTCATGTACAAATGAGTCAAGAATGATGCTAGAAGTTCTTTCAAGTTGTTTCCATGTATAAACGTGTCAAGAATGAAGCTATAAGTTGTTTTCAAGTTCAAACGAGTCAAGAATGAAGCTATAAGTGTCTTTCAAGTTCAATCGAGTTAAGAATGAAGTCTTATATTGTTACAAATTGTTTTCATGTACAAATGAGTCAAGAATGATGCTAGAAGTTCTTTCAAGTTGTTTCCAAGTATAAACGAGTCAAGAATGATCCTATAAGTTGTTTTCAAGTTCAAACGAGTCAAGAATGAAGCTATAATTTGTTTTCAAGTTCAAACGAGTCAAGAACGAAGCCTCAAATTATTACGAATTGTTTTCATGTTTAAATGAGTAAAGATTGATCCTACGAGTTTTTACAAGTTATTTCCATGTACAAACGAGTCAAGAATGAAGCTATAAGTGGCTTTCAAGTTCAAACAAGTTAAGAATGAAGCCTTATATTGTTACAAATTCCTTTCATGTACAAATGAGTCAAGAATGATGCTAGAAGTTCTTTCAAGTTGTTTCCAAGTATAAACGAGTCAAGAATGATCCTATAAGTTGTTTTCAAGTTCAAACGAGTCAAGAATGAAGCTATAATTTGTTTTCAAGTTCAAACGAGTCAAGAACGAAGCCTCAAATTATTACGAATTATTTTCATGTTCAAATGAGTGAAGATTGATCCTACGAGTTTTTTCAAGTTATTTACATGTACAAACGAGTCAAGAATGAAGCTATAAGTGGCTTTCAAGTTCAAACAAGTTAAGAATGAAGCCTTATATTGTTACAAATTGTTTTCATGTACAAATGAGTCAAGAATGATGCTAGAAGTTCTTTCAAGTTGTTTCCATGTATAAACGTGTCAAGAATGAAGCTATAAGTTGTTTTCAAGTTCAAACGAGTCAAGAATGAAGCTATAAGTGTCTTTCAAGTTCAATCGAGTTAAGAATGAAGTCTTATATTGTTACAAATTGTTTTCATGTACAAATGAGTCAAGAATGATGCTAGAAGTTCTTTCAAGTTGTTTCCAAGTATAAACGAGTCAAGAATGATCCTATAAGTTGTTTTCAAGTTCAAACGAGTCAAGAATGAAGCTATAATTTGTTTTCAAGTTAAAACGAGTCAAGAACGAAGCCTCAAATTATTACGAATTGTTTTCATGTTTAAATGAGTAAAGATTGATCCTATGAGTTTTTACAAGTTATTTCCATGTACAAACGGGTCAAGAGTGAAGCTATAAGTGGCTTTCAAGTTCAAACGAGTTAAGAATGAAGTCTTAAATTGTTACAAATTGTTTTCATGTACAAATGAGTCAAGAATGATGCTAGAAGTTCTTTCAAGCTGTTTCCAAGTATAAACGAGTCAAGAATGATCCTATAAGTTGTTTTCAAGTTCAAACGAGTCAAGAATAAAGCTATAATTTGTTTTCAAGTTAAAACGAGTCAAGAACGAATCCGCAAATTATTACGAATTGTTTTCATGTTCAAATGAGTAAAGATTGATCCTACGAGTTTTTACAAGTTATTTCCATGTACAAACGGGTCAAGAATGAAGCTATAAGTGGCTTTCAAGTTCAAACCAGTTAAAAATGAAGCCTTATATTGTTACAAATTGTTTTCATGTACAAATGAGTCAAGAATGATGCTTGAAGTTCTTTCAAGTTGTTTCCATGTATAAACGAGTCAAGAATGATCCTATAAGTTGTTTTCAAGTTCAAACGAGTCAAGAATGAAGCTATAATTTATTTTCAAGTTAAAACGAGTCAAGAACGAAGCCTCAAATTATTACGAATTGTTTTCATGTTTAAATGAGTAAAGATTGATCCTACGAGTTTTTACAAGTTATTTCCATGTACAAACGAGTCAAGAATGAAGCTATAACTGGCTTTCAAGTTCAAACAAGTTAAGAATAAAGCCTTATATTGTTACAAATTCTTTTCATGTACAAATGAGTCAAGAATGATGCTAGAAGTTCTTTCAAGTTGTTTCCAAGTATAAACGAGTCAAGAATGATCCTATAAGTTGTTTTCAAGTTCAAACGAGTCAAGAATGAAGCTATAATTTGTTTTCAAGTTCAAACGAGTCAAGAACGAAGCCTCAAATTATTACGAATTGTTTTCATGTTTAAATGAGTAAAGATTGATCCTACGAGTTTTTACAAGTTATTTCCATGTACAAACGAGTCAAGAATGAAGCTATAAGTGGCTTTCAAGTTCAAACAAGTTAAGAATGAAGCCTTATATTGTTACAAATTCCTTTCATGTACAAATGAGTCAAGAATGATGCTAGAAGTTCTTTCAAGTTGTTTCCAAGTATAAACGAGTCAAGAATGATCCTATAAGTTGTTTTCAAGTTCAAACGAGTCAAGAATGAAGCTATAATTTGTTTTCAAGTTCAAACGAGTCAAGAACGAAGCCTCAAATTATTACGAATTATTTTCATGTTCAAATGAGTGAAGATTGATCCTACGAGTTTTTTCAAGTTATTTACATGTACAAACGAGTCAAGAATGAAGCTATAAGTGGCTTTCAAGTTCAAACAAGTTAAGAATGAAGCCTTATATTGTTACAAATTGTTTTCATGTACAAATGAGTCAAGAATGATGCTAGAAGTTCTTTCAAGTTGTTTCCATGTATAAACGTGTCAAGAATGAAGCTATAAGTTGTTTTCAAGTTCAAACGAGTCAAGAATGAAGCTATAAGTGTCTTTCAAGTTCAATCGAGTTAAGAATGAAGTCTTATATTGTTACAAATTGTTTTCATGTACAAATGAGTCAAGAATGATGCTAGAAGTTCTTTCAAGTTGTTTCCAAGTATAAACGAGTCAAGAATGATCCTATAAGTTGTTTTCAAGTTCAAACGAGTCAAGAATGAAGCTATAATTTGTTTTCAAGTTAAAACGAGTCAAGAACGAAGCCTCAAATTATTACGAATTGTTTTCATGTTTAAATGAGTAAAGATTGATCCTATGAGTTTTTACAAGTTATTTCCATGTACAAACGGGTCAAGAGTGAAGCTATAAGTGGCTTTCAAGTTCAAACGAGTTAAGAATGAAGTCTTAAATTGTTACAAATTGTTTTCATGTACAAATGAGTCAAGAATGATGCTAGAAGTTCTTTCAAGCTGTTTCCAAGTATAAACGAGTCAAGAATGATCCTATAAGTTGTTTTCAAGTTCAAACGAGTCAAGAATAAAGCTATAATTTGTTTTCAAGTTAAAACGAGTCAAGAACGAATCCGCAAATTATTACGAATTGTTTTCATGTTCAAATGAGTAAAGATTGATCCTACGAGTTTTTACAAGTTATTTCCATGTACAAACGGGTCAAGAATGAAGCTATAAGTGGCTTTCAAGTTCAAACCAGTTAAAAATGAAGCCTTATATTGTTACAAATTGTTTTCATGTACAAATGAGTCAAGAATGATGCTTGAAGTTCTTTCAAGTTGTTTCCATGTATAAACGAGTTAAGAATGAAGCTATAAGTTGTTTTCAAGTTCAAACGAGTCAAGAATAAAGCTATAAGTGGATTTCAAGTTCAAACCAGTTAAGAATGAAGCCTTATATTGTTACAAATTGTTTTCATGTACAAATGAGTCAAGAATGATGCTAGAAGTTCTTTCAAGCTGTTTCCAAGTATAAACGAGTCAAGAATGATCCTATAAGTTGTTTTCAAGTTCAAACGAGTCAAGAATGAAGCTATAATTTGTTTTCAAGTTCAAACGAGTCAAGAACGAAGCCTCAAATTATTACGAATTGTTTTCATGTTCAAATGAGTGAAGATTGATCCTACGAGTTTTTACAAGTTATTTCCATGTACAAACGAGTCAAGAATGAAGCTATAAGTGGCTTTCAAGTTCAAACAAGTTAAAAATGAAACCTTATATTGTTACAAATTGTTTTCATGTACAAATGAGTCAAGAATGATGCTAGAAGTTCTTTTAAGTTGTTTCCATGTATAAACGAGTCAAGAATGAAGCTATAAGTTGTTTTCCAGTTCAAACGAGTCTAGAATGAAGCTATAAGTGGCTTTCAAGTTCAATCGAGTTAAGAATGAAGCCTTAAATTGTTACAAATTGTTTTCATGTACAAATGAGTCAAGAATGATGCTAGAAGTTCTTTCAAGTTGTTTCCATTTATAAACGAGTCAAGAATGAAGCTATAAGTTGTTTTCAAGTTCAAACGAGTCAAGAATAAAGCTATAAGTGGCTTTCATGTTCAAACGGGTTAAGAATGAAGTCTTATATTGTTACAAATTGTTTTCATGTACAAATGAGTCAAGAATGATGCTAGAAGTTCTTTCAAGTTGTTTCCAAGTATAAACGTGTCAAGAATGATCCTATAAGTTGTTTTCAAGTTCAAACGAGTCAAGAATGAAGCTATAATTTGTTTTCAAGTTAAAACGAGTCAAGAACGAAGCCTCAAATTATTACGAATTGTTTTCATGTTTAAATGAGTAAAGATTGATCCTATGAGTTTTTACAAGTTATTTCCATGTACAAACGGGTCAAGAATGAAGCTATAAGTGGCTTTCAAGTTCAAACGAGTTAAGATTGAAGTCTTAAATTGTTACAAATTGTTTTCATGTACAAATGAGTCAAGAATGATGCTAGAAGTTCTTTCAAGCTGTTTCCAAGTATAAACGAGTCAAGAATAATCCTATAAGTTGTTTTCAAGTTCAAACGAGTCAAGAATAAAGCTATAATTTGTTTTCAAGTTAAAACGAGTCAAGAACGAATCCGCAAATTATTACGAATTGTTTTCATGTTCAAATGAGTAAAGATTGATCCTACGAGTTTTTACAAGTTATTTCCATGTACAAACGGGTCAAGAATGAAGCTATAAGTGGCTTTCAAGTTCAAACCAGTTAAAAATGAAGCCTTATATTGTTACAAATTGTTTTCATGTACAAATGAGTCAAGAATGATGCTTGAAGTTCTTTCAAGTTGTTTCCATGTATAAACGAGTTAAGAATGAAGCTATAAGTTGTTTTCAAGTTCAAACGAGTCAAGAATAAAGCTATAAGTGGCTTTCAAGTTCAAACCAGTTAAGAATGAAGCCTTATATTGTTACAAATTGTTTTCATGTACAAATGAGTCAAGAATGATGCTAGAAGTTCTTTCAAGCTGTTTCCAAGTATAAACGAGTCAAGAATGATCCTATAAGTTGTTTTCAAGTTCAAACGAGTCAAGAATGAAGCTATAATTTGTTTTCAAGTTCAAACGAGTCAAGAACGAAGCCTCAAATTATTACGAATTGTTTTCATGTTCAAATGAGTGAAGATTGATCCTACGAGTTTTTACAAGTTATTTCCATGTACAAACGAGTCAAGAATGAAGCTATAAGTGGCTTTCAAGTTCAAACAAGTTAAAAATGAAGCCTTATATTGTTACAAATTGTTTTCATGTACAAATGAGTCAAGAATGATGCTAGAAGTTCTTTCAAGTTGTTTCCATGTATAAACGAGTCTAGAATGAAGCTATAAGTTGTTTTCCAGTTCAAACGAGTCTAGAATGAAGCTATAAGTGGCTTTCAAGTTCAATCGAGTTAAGAATGAAGCCTTAAATTGTTACAAATTGTTTTCATGTACAAATGAGTCAAGAATGATGCTACAAGTTCTTTCAAGTTGTTTCCATTTATAAACGAGTCAAGAATGAAGCTATAAGTTGTTTTCAAGTTCAAACGAGTCAAGAATAAAGCTATAAGTGGCTTTCATGTTCAAACGGGTTAAGAATGAAGTCTTATATTGTTACAAATTGTTTTCATGTACAAATGAGTCAAGAATGATGCTAGAAGTTCTTTCAAGTTGTTTCCAAGTATAAACGTGTCAAGAATGATCCTATAAGTTGTTTTCAAGTTCAAACGAGTCAAGAATGAAGCTATAATTTGTTTTCAAGTTCAAACGATTCAAGAACGAAGCCTCAAATTATTACGAATTGTTTTCTTGTTTAAATGAGTAAAGATTGATCCTACGAGTTTTTACAAGTTATTTCCATGTACAAACAAGTCAAGAATGAAGCTATAAGTGGCTTTCAAGTTCAAACAAGTTAAGAATGAAGCCTTATATTGTTACAAATTGTTTTCATGTACAAATGAGTCAAGAATGATGCTAGAAGTTCTTTCAAGTTGTTTCCAAGTATAAAAGAGTCAAGAATGATCCTATAAGTTGTTTTCAAGTTCAAATGAGTCAAGAATGAAGCTATAATTTGTTTTCAAGTTCAAACGAGTCAAGAACGAAGCCTCAAATTATTACGAATTATTTTCATGTTCAAATGAGTGAAGATTGATCCTACGAGTTTTTACAAGTTGTTTACATGTACAAACGAGTCAAGAATGAAGCTATAAGTGGCTTTCAAGTTCAAAAAAGTTAAGAATGAAGCCTTATATTGTTACAAATTGTTTTCATGTACAAATGAGTCAAGAATGATGCTAGAAGTTCTTTCAAGTTGTTTCCATGTATAAACGAGTCAAGAATGAAGCTATAACTTGTTTTCAAGTTCAAACGAGTCAAGAATGAAGCTATAAGTGTCTTTCAAGTTCAATCGAGTTAAGAATGAAGTCTTATATTGTTACAAATTGTTTTCATGTACAAATGAGTCAAGAATGATGCTAGAAGTTCTTTCAAGCTGTTTCCAAGTATAAACGAGTCAAGAATGATCCTATAAGTTGTTTTCAAGTTCAAACGAGTCAAGAATAAAGCTATAATTTGTTTTCAAGTTAAAACGAGTCAAGAACGAATCCGCAAATTATTACGAATTGTTTTCATGTTCAAATGAGTAAAGATTGATCCTACGAGTTTTTACAAGTTATTTCCATGTACAAACGGGTCAAGAATGAAGCTATAAGTGGCTTTCAAGTTCAAACCAGTTAAAAATGAAGCCTTATATTGTTACAAATTGTTTTCATGTACAAATGAGTCAAAAATGATGCTTGAAGTTCTTTCAAGTTGTTTCCATGTATAAACGAGTTAAGAATGAAGCTATAAGTTGTTTTCAAGTTCAAACGAGTCAAGAATAAAGCTATAAGTGGCTTTCAAGTTCAAACCAGTTAAGAATGAAGCCTTATATTGTTACAAATTGTTTTCATGTACAAATGAGTCAAGAATGATGCTAGAAGTTCTTTCAAGCTGTTTCCAAGTATAAACGAGTCAAGAATGATCCTATAAGTTGTTTTCAAGTTCAAACGAGTCAAGAATGAAGCTATAATTTGTTTTCAAGTTCAAACGAGTCAAGAACGAAGCCTCAAATTATTACGAATTGTTTTCATGTTCAAATGAGTGAAGATTGATCCTACGAGTTTTTACAAGTTATTTCCATGTACAAACGAGTCAAGAATGAAGCTATAAGTGGCTTTCAAGTTCAAACAAGTTAAAAATGAAGCCTTATATTGTTACAAATTGTTTTCATGTACAAATGAGTCAAGAATGATGCTAGAAGTTCTTTCAAGTTGTTTCCATGTATAAACGAGTCAAGAATGAAGCTATAAGTTGTTTTCCAGTTCAAACGAGTCTAGAATGAAGCTATAAGTGGCTTTCAAGTTCAATCGAGTTAAGAATGAAGCCTTAAATTGTTACAAATTGTTTTCATGTACAAATGAGTCAAGAATGATGCTACAAGTTCTTTCAAGTTGTTTCCATTTATAAACAAGTCAAGAATGAAGCTATAAGTTGTTTTCAAGTTCAAACGAGTCAAGAATAAAGCTATAAGTGGCTTTCATGTTCAAACGGGTTAAGAATGAAGTCTTATATTGTTACAAATTGTTTTCATGTACAAATGAGTCAAGAATGATGCTAGAAGTTCTTTCAGGTTGTTTCCAAGTATAAATGTGTCAAGAATGATCCTATAAGTTGTTTTCAAGTTCAAACGAGTCAAGAATGAAGCTATAATTTGTTTTCAAGTTCAAACGATTCAAGAACGAAGCCTCAAATTATTACGAATTGTTTTCATGTTTAAATGAGTAAAGATTGATCCTACGAGTTTTTACAAGTTATTTCCATGTACAAACGAGTCAAGAATGAAGCTATAAGTGGCTTTCAAGTTCAAACAAGTTAAGAATGAAGCCTTATATTGTTACAAATTGTTTTCATGTACAAATGAGTCAAGAATGATGCTAGAAGTTCTTTCAAGTTGTTTCCAAGTATAAAAGAGTCAAGAATGATCCTATAAGTTGTTTTCAAGTTCAAATGAGTCAAGAATGAAGCTATAATTTGTTTTCAAGTTCAAACGAGTCAAGAACGAAGCCTCAAATTATTACGAATTATTTTCATGTTCAAATGAGTGAAGATTGATCCTACGAGTTTTTACAAGTTGTTTACATGTACAAACGAGTCAAGAATGAAGCTATAAGTGGCTTTCAAGTTCAAAAAAGTTAAGAATGAAGCCTTATATTGTTACAAATTGTTTTCATGTACAAATGAGTCAAGAATGATGCTAGAAGTTCTTTCAAGTTGTTTCCATGTATAAACGAGTCAAGAATGAAGCTATAACTTGTTTTCAAGTTCAAACGAGTCAAGAATGAAGCTATAAGTGTCTTTCAAGTTCAATCGAGTTAAGAATGAAGCCTTAAATTGTTACAAATTGTTTTCATGTACAAATGAGTCAAGAATGATGCTACAAGTTCTTTCAAGTTGTTTCCATTTATAAACGAGTCAAGAATGAAGCTATAAGTTGTTTTCAAGTTCAAACGAGTCAAGAATAAAGCTATAAGTGGCTTTCATGTTCAAACGGGTTAAGAATGAAGTCTTATATTGTTACAAATTGTTTTCATGTACAAATGAGTCAAGAATGATGCTAGAAGTTCTTTCAAGTTGTTTCCAAGTATAAACGTGTCAAGAATGATCCTATAAGTTGTTTTCAAGTTCAAACGAGTCAAGAATGAAGCTATAATTTGTTTTCAAGTTCAAACGATTCAAGAACGAAGCCTCAAATTATTACGAATTGTTTTCTTGTTTAAATGAGTAAAGATTGATCCTACGAGTTTTTACAAGTTATTTCCATGTACAAACAAGTCAAGAATGAAGCTATAAGTGGCTTTCAAGTTCAAACAAGTTAAGAATGAAGCCTTATATTGTTACAAATTGTTTTCATGTACAAATGAGTCAAGAATGATGCTAGAAGTTCTTTCAAGTTGTTTCCAAGTATAAAAGAGTCAAGAATGATCCTATAAGTTGTTTTCAAGTTCAAATGAGTCAAGAATGAAGCTATAATTTGTTTTCAAGTTCAAACGAGTCAAGAACGAAGCCTCAAATTATTACGAATTATTTTCATGTTCAAATGAGTGAAGATTGATCCTACGAGTTTTTACAAGTTGTTTACATGTACAAACGAGTCAAGAATGAAGCTATAAGTGGCTTTCAAGTTCAAAAAAGTTAAGAATGAAGCCTTATATTGTTACAAATTGTTTTCATGTACAAATGAGTCAAGAATGATGCTAGAAGTTCTTTCAAGTTGTTTCCATGTATAAACGAGTCAAGAATGAAGCTATAACTTGTTTTCAAGTTCAAACGAGTCAAGAATGAAGCTATAAGTGTCTTTCAAGTTCAATCGAGTTAAGAATGAAGTCTTATATTGTTACAAATTGTTTTCATGTACAAATGAGTCAAGAATGATGCTAGAAGTTCTTTCAAGCTGTTTCCAAGTATAAACGAGTCAAGAATGATCCTATAAGTTGTTTTCAAGTTCAAACGAGTCAAGAATAAAGCTATAATTTGTTTTCAAGTTAAAACGAGTCAAGAACGAATCCGCAAATTATTACGAATTGTTTTCATGTTCAAATGAGTAAAGATTGATCCTACGAGTTTTTACAAGTTATTTCCATGTACAAACGGGTCAAGAATGAAGCTATAAGTGGCTTTCAAGTTCAAACCAGTTAAAAATGAAGCCTTATATTGTTACAAATTGTTTTCATGTACAAATGAGTCAAAAATGATGCTTGAAGTTCTTTCAAGTTGTTTCCATGTATAAACGAGTTAAGAATGAAGCTATAAGTTGTTTTCAAGTTCAAACGAGTCAAGAATAAAGCTATAAGTGGCTTTCAAGTTCAAACCAGTTAAGAATGAAGCCTTATATTGTTACAAATTGTTTTCATGTACAAATGAGTCAAGAATGATGCTAGAAGTTCTTTCAAGCTGTTTCCAAGTATAAACGAGTCAAGAATGATCCTATAAGTTGTTTTCAAGTTCAAACGAGTCAAGAATGAAGCTATAATTTGTTTTCAAGTTCAAACGAGTCAAGAACGAAGCCTCAAATTATTACGAATTGTTTTCATGTTCAAATGAGTGAAGATTGATCCTACGAGTTTTTACAAGTTATTTCCATGTACAAACGAGTCAAGAATGAAGCTATAAGTGGCTTTCAAGTTCAAACAAGTTAAAAATGAAGCCTTATATTGTTACAAATTGTTTTCATGTACAAATGAGTCAAGAATGATGCTAGAAGTTCTTTCAAGTTGTTTCCATGTATAAACGAGTCAAGAATGAAGCTATAAGTTGTTTTCCAGTTCAAACGAGTCTAGAATGAAGCTATAAGTGGCTTTCAAGTTCAATCGAGTTAAGAATGAAGCCTTAAATTGTTACAAATTGTTTTCATGTACAAATGAGTCAAGAATGATGCTACAAGTTCTTTCAAGTTGTTTCCATTTATAAACAAGTCAAGAATGAAGCTATAAGTTGTTTTCAAGTTCAAACGAGTCAAGAATAAAGCTATAAGTGGCTTTCATGTTCAAACGGGTTAAGAATGAAGTCTTATATTGTTACAAATTGTTTTCATGTACAAATGAGTCAAGAATGATGCTAGAAGTTCTTTCAAGTTGTTTCCAAGTATAAATGTGTCAAGAATGATCCTATAAGTTGTTTTCAAGTTCAAACGAGTCAAGAATGAAGCTATAATTTGTTTTCAAGTTCAAACGATTCAAGAACGAAGCCTCAAATTATTACGAATTGTTTTCATGTTTAAATGAGTAAAGATTGATCCTACGAGTTTTTACAAGTTATTTCCATGTACAAACGAGTCAAGAATGAAGCTATAAGTGGCTTTCAAGTTCAAACAAGTTAAGAATGAAGCCTTATATTGTTACAAATTGTTTTCATGTACAAATGAGTCAAGAATGATGCTAGAAGTTCTTTCAAGTTGTTTCCAAGTATAAAAGAGTCAAGAATGATCCTATAAGTTGTTTTCAAGTTCAAATGAGTCAAGAATGAAGCTATAATTTGTTTTCAAGTTCAAACGAGTCAAGAACGAAGCCTCAAATTATTACGAATTATTTTCATGTTCAAATGAGTGAAGATTGATCCTACGAGTTTTTACAAGTTGTTTACATGTACAAACGAGTCAAGAATGAAGCTATAAGTGGCTTTCAAGTTCAAAAAAGTTAGGAATGAAGCCTTATATTGTTACAAATTGTTTTCATGTACAAATGAGTCAAGAATGATGCTAGAAGTTCTTTCAAGTTGTTTCCATGTATAAACGAGTCAAGAATGAAGCTATAACTTGTTTTCAAGTTCAAACGAGTCAAGAATGAAGCTATAAGTGTCTTTCAAGTTCAATCGAGTTAAGAATGAAGTCTTATATTGTTACAAATTGTTTTCATGTACAAATGAGTCAAGAATGATGCTAGAAGTTCTTTCAAGCTGTTTCCAAGTATAAACGAGTCAAGAATGATCCTATAAGTTGTTTTCAAGTTCAAACGAGTCAAGAATAAAGCTATAATTTGTTTTCAAGTTAAAACGAGTCAAGAACGAATCCGCAAATTATTACGAATTGTTTTCATGTTCAAATGAGTAAAGATTGATCCTACGAGTTTTTACAAGTTATTTCCATGTACAAACGGGTCAAGAATGAAGCTATAAGTGGCTTTCAAGTTCAAACCAGTTAAAAATGAAGCCTTATATTGTTACAAATTGTTTTCATGTACAAATGAGTCAAAAATGATGCTTGAAGTTCTTTCAAGTTGTTTCCATGTATAAACGAGTTAAGAATGAAGCTATAAGTTGTTTTCAAGTTCAAACGAGTCAAGAATAAAGCTATAAGTGGCTTTCAAGTTCAAACCAGTTAAGAATGAAGCCTTATATTGTTACAAATTGTTTTCATGTACAAATGAGTCAAGAATGATGCTAGAAGTTCTTTCAAGCTGTTTCCAAGTATAAACGAGTCAAGAATGATCCTATAAGTTGTTTTCAAGTTCAAACGAGTCAAGAATGAAGCTATAATTTGTTTTCAAGTTCAAACGAGTCAAGAACGAAGCCTCAAATTATTACGAATTGTTTTCATGTTCAAATGAGTGAAGATTGATCCTACGAGTTTTTACAAGTTATTTCCATGTACAAACGAGTCAAGAATGAAGCTATAAGTGGCTTTCAAGTTCAAACAAGTTAAAAATGAAGCCTTATATTGTTACAAATTGTTTTCATGTACAAATGAGTCAAGAATGATGCTAGAAGTTCTTTCAAGTTGTTTCCATGTATAAACGAGTCAAGAATGAAGCTATAAGTTGTTTTCCAGTTCAAACGAGTCTAGAATGAAGCTATAAGTGGCTTTCAAGTTCAATCGAGTTAAGAATGAAGCCTTAAATTGTTACAAATTGTTTTCATGTACAAATGAGTCAAGAATGATGCTACAAGTTCTTTCAAGTTGTTTCCATTTATAAACAAGTCAAGAATGAAGCTATAAGTTGTTTTCAAGTTCAAACGAGTCAAGAATAAAGCTATAAGTGGCTTTCATGTTCAAACGGGTTAAGAATGAAGTCTTATATTGTTACAAATTGTTTTCATGTACAAATGAGTCAAGAATGATGCTAGAAGTTCTTTCAAGTTGTTTCCAAGTATAAATGTGTCAAGAATGATCCTATAAGTTGTTTTCAAGTTCAAACGAGTCAAGAATGAAGCTATAATTTGTTTTCAAGTTCAAACGATTCAAGAACGAAGCCTCAAATTATTACGAATTGTTTTCATGTTTAAATGAGTAAAGATTGATCCTACGAGTTTTTACAAGTTATTTCCATGTACAAACGAGTCAAGAATGAAGCTATAAGTGGCTTTCAAGTTCAAACAAGTTAAGAATGAAGCCTTATATTGTTACAAATTGTTTTCATGTACAAATGAGTCAAGAATGATGCTAGAAGTTCTTTCAAGTTGTTTCCAAGTATAAAAGAGTCAAGAATGATCCTATAAGTTGTTTTCAAGTTCAAATGAGTCAAGAATGAAGCTATAATTTGTTTTCAAGTTCAAACGAGTCAAGAACGAAGCCTCAAATTATTACGAATTATTTTCATGTTCAAATGAGTGAAGATTGATCCTACGAGTTTTTACAAGTTGTTTACATGTACAAACGAGTCAAGAATGAAGCTATAAGTGGCTTTCAAGTTCAAAAAAGTTAGGAATGAAGCCTTATATTGTTACAAATTGTTTTCATGTACAAATGAGTCAAGAATGATGCTAGAAGTTCTTTCAAGTTGTTTCCATGTATAAACGAGTCAAGAATGAAGCTATAACTTGTTTTCAAGTTCAAACGAGTCAAGAATGAAGCTATAAGTGTCTTTCAAGTTCAATCGAGTTAAGAATGAAGTCTTATATTGTTACAAATTGTTTTCATGTACAAATGAGTCAAGAATGATGCTAGAAGTTCTTTCAAGCTGTTTCCAAGTATAAACGAGTCAAGAATGATCCTATAAGTTGTTTTCAAGTTCAAACGAGTCAAGAATAAAGCTATAATTTGTTTTCAAGTTAAAACGAGTCAAGAACGAATCCGCAAATTATTACGAATTGTTTTCATGTTCAAATGAGTAAAGATTGATCCTACGAGTTTTTACAAGTTATTTCCATGTACAAACGGGTCAAGAATGAAGCTATAAGTGGCTTTCAAGTTCAAACCAGTTAAAAATGAAGCCTTATATTGTTACAAATTGTTTTCATGTACAAATGAGTCAAAAATGATGCTTGAAGTTCTTTCAAGTTGTTTCCATGTATAAACGAGTTAAGAATGAAGCTATAAGTTGTTTTCAAGTTCAAACGAGTCAAGAATAAAGCTATAAGTGGCTTTCAAGTTCAAACCAGTTAAGAATGAAGCCTTATATTGTTACAAATTGTTTTCATGTACAAATGAGTCAAGAATGATGCTAGAAGTTCTTTCAAGCTGTTTCCAAGTATAAACGAGTCAAGAATGATCCTATAAGTTGTTTTCAAGTTCAAACGAGTCAAGAATGAAGCTATAATTTGTTTTCAAGTTCAAACGAGTCAAGAACGAAGCCTCAAATTATTACGAATTGTTTTCATGTTCAAATGAGTGAAGATTGATCCTACGAGTTTTTACAAGTTATTTCCATGTACAAACGAGTCAAGAATGAAGCTATAAGTGGCTTTCAAGTTCAAACAAGTTAAAAATGAAGCCTTATATTGTTACAAATTGTTTTCATGTACAAATGAGTCAAGAATGATGCTAGAAGTTCTATCAAGTTGTTTCCATGTATAAACGAGTCAAGAATGAAGCTATAAGTTGTTTTCCAGTTCAAACGAGTCTAGAATGAAGCTATAAGTGGCTTTCAAGTTCAATCGAGTTAAGAATGAAGCCTTAAATTGTTACAAATTGTTTTCATGTACAAATGAGTCAAGAATGATGCTACAAGTTCTTTCAAGTTGTTTCCATTTATAAACAAGTCAAGAATGAAGCTATAAGTTGTTTTCAAGTTCAAACGAGTCAAGAATAAAGCTATAAGTGGCTTTCATGTTCAAACGGGTTAAGAATGAAGTCTTATATTGTTACAAATTGTTTTCATGTACAAATGAGTCAAGAATGATGCTAGAAGTTCTTTCAAGTTGTTTCCAAGTATAAATGTGTCAAGAATGATCCTATAAGTTGTTTTCAAGTTCAAACGAGTCAAGAATGAAGCTATAATTTGTTTTCAAGTTCAAACGATTCAAGAACGAAGCCTCAAATTATTACGAATTGTTTTCATGTTTAAATGAGTAAAGATTGATCCTACGAGTTTTTACAAGTTATTTCCATGTACAAACGAGTCAAGAATGAAGCTATAAGTGGCTTTCAAGTTCAAACAAGTTAAGAATGAAGCCTTATATTGTTACAAATTGTTTTCATGTACAAATGAGTCAAGAATGATGCTAGAAGTTCTTTCAAGTTGTTTCCAAGTATAAAAGAGTCAAGAATGATCCTATAAGTTGTTTTCAAGTTCAAATGAGTCAAGAATGAAGCTATAATTTGTTTTCAAGTTCAAACGAGTCAAGAACGAAGCCTCAAATTATTACGAATTATTTTCATGTTCAAATGAGTGAAGATTGATCCTACGAGTTTTTACAAGTTGTTTACATGTACAAACGAGTCAAGAATGAAGCTATAAGTGGCTTTCAAGTTCAAAAAAGTTAAGAATGAAGCCTTATATTGTTACAAATTGTTTTCATGTACAAATGAGTCAAGAATGATGCTAGAAGTTCTTTCAAGTTGTTTCCATGTATAAACGAGTCAAGAATGAAGCTATAACTTGTTTTCAAGTTCAAACGAGTCAAGAATGAAGCTATAAGTGTCTTTCAAGTTCAATCGAGTTAAGAATGAAGTCTTATATTGTTACAAATTGTTTTCATGTACAAATGAGTCAAGAATGATGCTAGAAGTTCTTTCAAGCTGTTTCCAAGTATAAACGAGTCAAGAATGATCCTATAAGTTGTTTTCAAGTTCAAACGAGTCAAGAATAAAGCTATAATTTGTTTTCAAGTTAAAACGAGTCAAGAACGAATCCGCAAATTATTACGAATTGTTTTCATGTTCAAATGAGTAAAGATTGATCCTACGAGTTTTTACAAGTTATTTCCATGTACAAACGGGTCAAGAATGAAGCTATAAGTGGCTTTCAAGTTCAAACCAGTTAAAAATGAAGCCTTATATTGTTACAAATTGTTTTCATGTACAAATGAGTCAAGAATGATGCTTGAAGTTCTTTCAAGTTGTTTCCATGTATAAACGAGTTAAGAATGAAGCTATAAGTTGTTTTCAAGTTCAAACGAGTCAAGAATAAAGCTATAAGTGGCTTTCAAGTTCAAACCAGTTAAGAACGAAGCCTTATATTGTTACAAATTGTTTTCATGTACAAATGAGTCAAGAATGATGCTAGAAGTTCTTTCAAGCTGTTTCCAAGTATAAACGAGTCAAGAATGATCCTATAAGTTGTTTTCAAGTTCAAACGAGTCAAGAATGAAGCTATAATTTGTTTTCAAGTTCAAACGAGTCAAGAACGAAGCCTCAAATTATTACGAATTGTTTTCATGTTCAAATGAGTGAAGATTGATCCTACGAGTTTTTACAAGTTATTTCCATGTACAAACGAGTCAAGAATGAAGCTATAAGTGGCTTTCAAATTCAAACAAGTTAAAAATGAAGCCTTATATTGTTACAAATTGTTTTCATGTACAAATGAGTCAAGAATGATGCTAGAAGTTCTTTCAAGTTGTTTCCATGTATAAACGAGTCAAGAATGAAGCTATAAGTTGTTTTCCAGTTCAAACGAGTCTAGAATGAAGCTATAAGTGGCTTTCAAGTTCAATCGAGTTAAGAATGAAGCCTTAAATTGTTACAAATTGTTTTCATGTACAAATGAGTCAAGAATGATGCTACAAGTTCTTTCAAGTTGTTTCCATTTATAAACAAGTCAAGAATGAAGCTATAAGTTGTTTTCAAGTTCAAACGAGTCAAGAATAAAGCTATAAGTGGCTTTCATGTTCAAACGGGTTAAGAATGAAGTCTTATATTGTTACAAATTGTTTTCATGTACAAATGAGTCAAGAATGATGCTAGAAGTTCTTTCAAGTTGTTTCCAAGTATAAATGTGTCAAGAATGATCCTATAAGTTGTTTTCAAGTTCAAACGAGTCAAGAATGAAGCTATAATTTGTTTTCAAGTTCAAACGATTCAAGAACGAAGCCTCAAATTATTACGAATTGTTTTCATGTTTAAATGAGTAAAGATTGATCCTACGAGTTTTTACAAGTTATTTCCATGTACAAACGAGTCAAGAATGAAGCTATAAGTGGCTTTCAAGTTCAAACAAGTTAAGAATGAAGCCTTATATTGTTACAAATTGTTTTCATGTACAAATGAGTCAAGAATGATGCTAGAAGTTCTTTCAAGTTGTTTCCAAGTATAAAAGAGTCAAGAATGATCCTATAAGTTGTTTTCAAGTTCAAATGAGTCAAGAATGAAGCTATAATTTGTTTTCAAGTTCAAACGAGTCAAGAACGAAGCCTCAAATTATTACGAATTATTTTCATGTTCAAATGAGTGAAGATTGATCCTACGAGTTTTTACAAGTTGTTTACATGTACAAACGAGTCAAGAATGAAGCTATAAGTGGCTTTCAAGTTCAAAAAAGTTAAGAATGAAGCCTTATATTGTTACAAATTGTTTTCATGTACAAATGAGTCAAGAATGATGCTAGAAGTTCTTTCAAGTTGTTTCCATGTATAAACGAGTCAAGAATGAAGCTATAACTTGTTTTCAAGTTCAAACGAGTCAAGAATGAAGCTATAAGTGTCTTTCAAGTTCAATCGAGTTAAGAATGAAGTCTTATATTGTTACAAATTGTTTTCATGTACAAATGAGTCAAGAATGATGCTAGAAGTTCTTTCAAGTTGTTTCCATGTATAAACGAGTCAAGAATGAAGCTATAACTTGTTTTCAAGTTCAAACGAGTCAAGAATGAAGCTATAAGTGTCTTTCAAGTTCAATCGAGTTAAGAATGAAGTCTTATATTGTTACAAATTGTTTTCATGTACAAATGAGTCAAGAATGATGCTAGAAGTTCTTTCAAGCTGTTTCCAAGTATAAACGAGTCAAGAATGATCCTATAAGTTGTTTTCAAGTTCAAACGAGTCAAGAATAAAGCTATAATTTGTTTTCAAGTTAAAACGAGTCAAGAACGAATCCGCAAATTATTACGAATTGTTTTCATGTTCAAATGAGTAAAGATTGATCCTACGAGTTTTTACAAGTTATTTCCATGTACAAACGGGTCAAGAATGAAGCTATAAGTGGCTTTCAAGTTCAAACCAGTTAAAAATGAAGCCTTATATTGTTACAAATTGTTTTCATGTACAAATGAGTCAAGAATGATGCTTGAAGTTCTTTCAAGTTGTTTCCATGTATAGACGAGTTAAGAATGAAGCTATAAGTTGTTTTCAAGTTCAAACGTGTCAAGAATAAAGCTATAAGTGGCTTTCAAGTTCAAACCAGTTAAGAATGAAGCCTTATATTGTTACAAATTGTTTTCATGTACAAATGAGTCAAGAATGATGCTAGAAGTTCTTTCAAGCTGTTTCCAAGTATAAACGAGTCAAGAATGATCCTATAAGTTGTTTTCAAGTTCAAACGAGTCAAGAATGAAGCTATAATTTGTTTTCAAGTTCAAACGAGTCAAGAACGAAGCCTCAAATTATTACGAATTGTTTTCATGTTCAAATGAGTGAAGATTGATCCTACGAGTTTTTACAAGTTATTTCCATGTACAAACGAGTCAAGAATGAAGCTATAAGTGGCTTTCAAATTCAAACAAGTTAAAAATGAAGCCTTATATTGTTACAAATTGTTTTCATGTACAAATGAGTCAAGAATGATGCTAGAAGTTCTTTCAAGTTGTTTCCATGTATAAACGAGTCAAGAATGAAGCTATAAGTTGTTTTCCAGTTCAAACGAGTCTAGAATGAAGCTATAAGTGGCTTTCAAGTTCAATCGAGTTAAGAATGAAGCCTTAAATTGTTACAAATTGTTTTCATGTACAAATGAGTCAAGAATGATGCTACAAGTTCTTTCAAGTTGTTTCCATTTATAAACAAGTCAAGAATGAAGCTATAAGTTGTTTTCAAGTTCAAACGAGTCAAGAATAAAGCTATAAGTGGCTTTCATGTTCAAACGGGTTAAGAATGAAGTCTTATATTGTTACAAATTGTTTTCATGTACAAATGAGTCAAGAATGATGCTAGAAGTTCTTTCAAGTTGTTTCCAAGTATAAATGTGTCAAGAATGATCCTATAAGTTGTTTTCAAGTTCAAACGAGTCAAGAATGAAGCTATAATTTGTTTTCAAGTTCAAACGATTCAAGAACGAAGCCTCAAATTATTACGAATTGTTTTCATGTTTAAATGAGTAAAGATTGATCCTACGAGTTTTTACAAGTTATTTCCATGTACAAACGAGTCAAGAATGAAGCTATAAGTGGCTTTCAAGTTCAAACAAGTTAAGAATGAAGCCTTATATTGTTACAAATTGTTTTCATGTACAAATGAGTCAAGAATGATGCTAGAAGTTCTTTCAAGTTGTTTCCAAGTATAAAAGAGTCAAGAATGATCCTATAAGTTGTTTTCAAGTTCAAATGAGTCAAGAATGAAGCTATAATTTGTTTTCAAGTTCAAACGAGTCAAGAACGAAGCCTCAAATTATTACGAATTATTTTCATGTTCAAATGAGTGAAGATTGATCCTACGAGTTTTTACAAGTTGTTTACATGTACAAACGAGTCAAGAATGAAGCTATAAGTGGCTTTCAAGTTCAAAAAAGTTAAGAATGAAGCCTTATATTGTTACAAATTGTTTTCATGTACAAATGAGTCAAGAATGATGCTAGAAGTTCTTTCAAGTTGTTTCCATGTATAAACGAGTCAAGAATGAAGCTATAACTTGTTTTCAAGTTCAAACGAGTCAAGAATGAAGCTATAAGTGTCTTTCAAGTTCAATCGAGTTAAGAATGAAGTCTTATATTGTTACAAATTGTTTTCATGTACAAATGAGTCAAGAATGATGCTAGAAGTTCTTTCAAGTTGTTTCCATGTATAAACGAGTCAAGAATGAAGCTATAACTTGTTTTCAAGTTCAAACGAGTCAAGAATGAAGCTATAAGTGTCTTTCAAGTTCAATCGAGTTAAGAATGAAGTCTTATATTGTTACAAATTGTTTTCATGTACAAATGAGTCAAGAATGATGCTAGAAGTTCTTTCAAGCTGTTTCCAAGTATAAACGAGTCAAGAATGATCCTATAAGTTGTTTTCAAGTTCAAACGAGTCAAGAATAAAGCTATAATTTGTTTTCAAGTTAAAACGAGTCAAGAACGAATCCGCAAATTATTACGAATTGTTTTCATGTTCAAATGAGTAAAGATTGATCCTACGAGTTTTTACAAGTTATTTCCATGTACAAACGGGTCAAGAATGAAGCTATAAGTGGCTTTCAAGTTCAAACCAGTTAAAAATGAAGCCTTATATTGTTACAAATTGTTTTCATGTACAAATGAGTCAAGAATGATGCTTGAAGTTCTTTCAAGTTGTTTCCATGTATAGACGAGTTAAGAATGAAGCTATAAGTTGTTTTCAAGTTCAAACGTGTCAAGAATAAAGCTATAAGTGGCTTTCAAGTTCAAACCAGTTAAGAATGAAGCCTTATATTGTTACAAATTGTTTTCATGTACAAATGACTCAAGAATGATGCTAGAAGTTCTTTCAAGCTGTTTCCAAGTATAAACGAGTCAAGAATGATCCTATAAGTTGTTTTCAAGTTCAAACGAGTCAAGAATGAAGCTATAATTTGTTTTCAAGTTCAAACGAGTCAAGAACGAAGCCTCAAATTATTACGAATTGTTTTCATGTTCAAATGAGTGAAGATTGATCCTACGAGTTTTTACAAGTTATTTCCATGTACAAACGAGTCAAGAATGAAGCTATAAGTGGCTTTCAAGTTCAAACAAGTTAAAAATGAAGCCTTATATTGTTACAAATTGTTTTCATGTACAAATGAGTCAAGAATGATGCTAGAAGTTCTTTCAAGTTGTTTCCATGTATAAACGAGTCAAGAATGAAGCTATAAGTTGTTTTCCAGTTCAAACGAGTCTAGAATGAAGCTATAAGTGGCTTTCAAGTTCAATCGAGTTAAGAATGAAGCCTTAAATTGTTACAAATTGTTTTCAAGTACAAATGAGTCAAGAATGATGCTACAAGTTCTTTCAAGTTGTTTCCATTTATAAACAAGTCAAGAATGAAGCTATAAGTTGTTTTCAAGTTCAAACGAGTCAAGAATAAAGCTATAAGTGGCTTTCATGTTCAAACGGGTTAAGAATGAAGTCTTATATTGTTACAAATTGTTTTCATGTACAAATGAGTCAAGAATGATGCTAGAAGTTCTTTCAAGTTGTTTCCAAGTATAAATGTGTCAAGAATGATCCTATAAGTTGTTTTCAAGTTCAAACGAGTCAAGAATGAAGCTATAATTTGTTTTCAAGTTCAAACGATTCAAGAACGAAGCCTCAAATTATTACGAATTGTTTTCATGTTTAAATGAGTAAAGATTGATCCTACGAGTTTTTACAAGTTATTTCCATGTACAAACGAGTCAAGAATGAAGCTATAAGTGGCTTTCAAGTTCAAACAAGTTAAGAATGAAGCCTTATATTGTTACAAATTGTTTTCATGTACAAATGAGTCAAGAATGATGCTAGAAGTTCTTTCAAGTTGTTTCCAAGTATAAAAGAGTCAAGAATGATCCTATAAGTTGTTTTCAAGTTCAAATGAGTCAAGAATGAAGCTATAATTTGTTTTCAAGTTCAAACGAGTCAAGAACGAAGCCTCAAATTATTACGAATTATTTTCATGTTCAAATGAGTGAAGATTGATCCTACGAGTTTTTACAAGTTGTTTACATGTACAAACGAGTCAAGAATGAAGCTATAAGTGGCTTTCAAGTTCAAAAAAGTTAAGAATGAAGCCTTATATTGTTACAAATTGTTTTCATGTACAAATGAGTCAAGAATGATGCTAGAAGTTCTTTCAAGTTGTTTCCATGTATAAACGAGTCAAGAATGAAGCTATAACTTGTTTTCAAGTTCAAACGAGTCAAGAATGAAGCTATAAGTGTCTTTCAAGTTCAATCGAGTTAAGAATGAAGTCTTATATTGTTACAAATTGTTTTCATGTACAAATGAGTCAAGAATGATGCTAGAAGTTCTTTCAAGTTGTTTCCATGTATAAACGAGTCAAGAATGAAGCTATAACTTGTTTTCAAGTTCAAACGAGTCAAGAATGAAGCTATAAGTGTCTTTCAAGTTCAATCGAGTTAAGAATGAAGTCTTATATTGTTACAAATTGTTTTCATGTACAAATGAGTCAAGAATGATGCTAGAAGTTCTTTCAAGCTGTTTCCAAGTATAAACGAGTCAAGAATGATCCTATAAGTTGTTTTCAAGTTCAAACGAGTCAAGAATAAAGCTATAATTTGTTTTCAAGTTAAAACGAGTCAAGAACGAATCCGCAAATTATTACGAATTGTTTTCATGTTCAAATGAGTAAAGATTGATCCTACGAGTTTTTACAAGTTATTTCCATGTACAAACGGGTCAAGAATGAAGCTATAAGTGGCTTTCAAGTTCAAACCAGTTAAAAATGAAGCCTTATATTGTTACAAATTGTTTTCATGTACAAATGAGTCAAGAATGATGCTTGAAGTTCTTTCAAGTTGTTTCCATGTATAGACGAGTTAAGAATGAAGCTATAAGTTGTTTTCAAGTTCAAACGTGTCAAGAATAAAGCTATAAGTGGCTTTCAAGTTCAAACCAGTTAAGAATGAAGCCTTATATTGTTACAAATTGTTTTCATGTACAAATGACTCAAGAATGATGCTAGAAGTTCTTTCAAGCTGTTTCCAAGTATAAACGAGTCAAGAATGATCCTATAAGTTGTTTTCAAGTTCAAACGAGTCAAGAATGAAGCTATAATTTGTTTTCAAGTTCAAACGAGTCAAGAACGAAGCCTCAAATTATTACGAATTGTTTTCATGTTCAAATGAGTGAAGATTGATCCTACGAGTTTTTACAAGTTATTTCCATGTACAAACGAGTCAAGAATGAAGCTATAAGTGGCTTTCAAGTTCAAACAAGTTAAAAATGAAGCCTTATATTGTTACAAATTGTTTTCATGTACAAATGAGTCAAGAATGATGCTAGAAGTTCTTTCAAGTTGTTTCCATGTATAAACGAGTCAAGAATGAAGCTATAAGTTGTTTTCCAGTTCAAACGAGTCTAGAATGAAGCTATAAGTGGCTTTCAAGTTCAATCGAGTTAAGAATGAAGCCTTAAATTGTTACAAATTGTTTTCAAGTACAAATGAGTCAAGAATGATGCTACAAGTTCTTTCAAGTTGTTTCCATTTATAAACAAGTCAAGAATGAAGCTATAAGTTGTTTTCAAGTTCAAACGAGTCAAGAATAAAGCTATAAGTGGCTTTCATGTTCAAACGGGTTAAGAATGAAGTCTTATATTGTTACAAATTGTTTTCATGTACAAATGAGTCAAGAATGATGCTAGAAGTTCTTTCAAGTTGTTTCCAAGTATAAATGTGTCAAGAATGATCCTATAAGTTGTTTTCAAGTTCAAACGAGTCAAGAATGAAGCTATAATTTGTTTTCAAGTTCAAACGATTCAAGAACGAAGCCTCAAATTATTACGAATTGTTTTCATGTTTAAATGAGTAAAGATTGATCCTACGAGTTTTTACAAGTTATTTCCATGTACAAACGAGTCAAGAATGAAGCTATAAGTGGCTTTCAAGTTCAAACAAGTTAAGAATGAAGCCTTATATTGTTACAAATTGTTTTCATGTACAAATGAGTCAAGAATGATGCTAGAAGTTCTTTCAAGTTGTTTCCAAGTATAAAAGAGTCAAGAATGATCCTATAAGTTGTTTTCAAGTTCAAATGAGTCAAGAATGAAGCTATAATTTGTTTTCAAGTTCAAACGAGTCAAGAACGAAGCCTCAAATTATTACGAATTATTTTCATGTTCAAATGAGTGAAGATTGATCCTACGAGTTTTTACAAGTTGTTTACATGTACAAACGAGTCAAGAATGAAGCTATAAGTGGCTTTCAAGTTCAAAAAAGTTAAGAATGAAGCCTTATATTGTTACAAATTGTTTTCATGTACAAATGAGTCAAGAATGATGCTAGAAGTTCTTTCAAGTTGTTTCCATGTATAAACGAGTCAAGAATGAAGCTATAACTTGTTTTCAAGTTCAAACGAGTCAAGAATGAAGCTATAAGTGTCTTTCAAGTTCAATCGAGTTAAGAATGAAGTCTTATATTGTTACAAATTGTTTTCATGTACAAATGAGTCAAGAATGATGCTAGAAGTTCTTTCAAGCTGTTTCCAAGTATAAACGAGTCAAGAATGATCCTATAAGTTGTTTTCAAGTTCAAACGAGTCAAGAATAAAGCTATAATTTGTTTTCAAGTTAAAACGAGTCAAGAACGAATCCGCAAATTATTACGAATTGTTTTCATGTTCAAATGAGTAAAGATTGATCCTACGAGTTTTTACAAGTTATTTCCATGTACAAACGGGTCAAGAATTAAGCTATAAGTGGCTTTCAAGTTCAAACCAGTTAAAAATGAAGCCTTATATTGTTACAAATTGTTTTCATGTACAAATGAGTCAAGAATGATGCTTGAAGTTCTTTCAAGTTGTTTCCATGTATAGACGAGTTAAGAATGAAGCTATAAGTTGTTTTCAAGTTCAAACGTGTCAAGAATAAAGCTATAAGTGGCTTTCAAGTTCAAACCAGTTAAGAATGAAGCCTTATATTGTTACAAATTGTTTTCATGTACAAATGACTCAAGAATGATGCTACAAGTTCTTTCAAGCTGTTTCCAAGTATAAACGAGTCAAGAATGATCCTATAAGTTGTTTTCAAGTTCAAACGAGTCAAGAATGAAGCTATAATTTGTTTTCAAGTTCAAACGAGTCAAGAACGAAGTCTCAAATTATTACGAATTGTTTTCATGTTCAAATGAGTGAAGATTGATCCTACGAGTTTTTACAAGTTATTTCCATGTACAAACGAGTCAAGAATGAAGCTATAAGTGGCTTTCAAGTTCAAACAAGTTAAAAATGAAGCCTTATATTGTTACAAATTGTTTTCATGTACAAATGAGTCAAGAATGATGCTAGAAGTTCTTTCAAGTTGTTTCCATGTATAAACGAGTCAAGAATGAAGCTATAAGTTGTTTTCCAATTCAAACGAGTCTAGAATGAAGCTATAAGTGGCTTTCAAGTTCAATCGAGTTAAGAATGAAGCCTTAAATTGTTACAAATTGTTTTCATGTACAAATGAGTCAAGAATGATGCTACAAGTTCTTTCAAGTTGTTTCCATTTATAAACGAGTCAAGAATGAAGCTATAAGTTGTTTTCAAGTTCAAACGAGTCAAGAATAAAGCTAAAGTGGCTTTTATGTTCAAACAAGTTAAAAATGAAGCCTTATATTGTTACAAATTGTTTTCATGTACAAATGAGTCAAGAATGATGCTAGAAGTTCTTTCAAGTTGTTTCCATGTATAAACGAGTCAAGAATGAAGCTATAAGTTGTTTTCCAATTCAAACGAGTCTAGAATGAAGCTATAAGTGGCTTTCAAGTTCAATCGAGTTAAGAATGAAGCCTTAAATTGTTACAAATTGTTTTCATGTACAAATGAGTCAAGAATGATGCTACAAGTTATTTCAAGTTGTTTCCATTTATAAACGAGTCAAGAATGATCCTATAAGTTGTTTTCAAGTTCAAACGAGTCAAGAATGAAGCTATAAGTGGCTTTCAAGTTCAAACGAGTCAAGAACGAAGCCTCAAATTATTACGAATTATTTTCATGTTCAAATGAGTGAAGATTGATCCTACGAGTTTTTACAAGTTATTTACATGTACAAACGAGTCAAGAATGAAGCTATAAGTTGTTTTCAAGTTCAAACGAGTCAAGAATGAAGCCTTAAATTGTTACAAATTGTTTTCATGTACAAATGAGTCAAGAATGATGCTACAAGTTCTTTCAAGTTGTTTCCATTTATAAACGAGTCAAGAATGAAGCTATAAGTTGTTTTCAAGTTCAAACGAGTCAAGAATAAAGCTAAAGTGGCTTTTATGTTCAAACGGGTTAAGAATGAAGTCTTATATTGTTACAAATTGTTTTCATGTACAAATGAGTCAAGAATGATGCTAGAAGTTCTTTCAAGTTGTTTCCAAGTATAAACGAGTCAAGAATGATCCTATAAGTTGTTTTCAAGTTCAAACGAGTCAAGAATGAAGCTATAATTTGTTTTCAAGTTCAAACGAGTCAAGAACGAAGCCTCAAATTATTACGAATTGTTTTCATGTTTAAATGAGTAAAGATTGATCCTACGAGTTTTTACAAGTTATTTCCATGTACAAACGAGTCAAGAATGAAGCTATAAGTGGCGTTCAAGTTCAAACAAGTTAAGAATGAAGCCTTATATTGTTACAAATTCTTTTCATGTACAAATGAGTCAAAAATGATGCTAGAAGTTCTTTCAAGTTGTTTCCAAGTATAAACGAGTCAAGAATGATCCTATAAGTTGTTTTCAAGTTCAAACGAGTCAAGAATGAAGCTATAATTTGTTTTCAAGTTCAAACGAGTCAAGAACGAAGCCTCAAATTATTACGAATTATTTTCATGTTCAAATGAGTGAAGATTGATCCTACGAGTTTTTACAAGTTATTTACATGTACAAACGAGTCAAGAATGAAGCTATAAGTTGTTTTCAAGTTCAAACGAGTCAAGAATGAAGCCTTAAATTGTTACAAATTGTTTTCATGTACAAATGAGTCAAGAATGATGCTACAAGTTCTTTCAAGTTGTTTCCATTTATAAACGAGTCAAGAATGAAGCTATAAGTTGTTTTCAAGTTCAAACGAGTCAAGAATAAAGCTAAAGTGGCTTTTATGTTCAAACGGGTTAAGAATGAAGTCTTATATTGTTACAAATTGTTTTCATGTACAAATGAGTCAAGAATGATGCTAGAAGTTCTTTCAAGTTGTTTCCAAGTATAAACGAGTCAAGAATGATCCTATAAGTTGTTTTCAAGTTCAAACGAGTCAAGAATGAAGCTATAATTTGTTTTCAAGTTCAAACGAGTCAAGAACGAAGCCTCAAATTATTACGAATTGTTTTCATGTTTAAATGAGTAAAGATTGATCCTACGAGTTTTTACAAGTTATTTCCATGTACAAACGAGTCAAGAATGAAGCTATAAGTGGCGTTCAAGTTCAAACAAGTTAAGAATGAAGCCTTATATTGTTACAAATTCTTTTCATGTACAAATGAGTCAAGAATGATGCTAGAAGTTCTTTCAAGTTGTTTCCAAGTATAAACGAGTCAAGAATGATCCTATAAGTTGTTTTCAAGTTCAAACGAGTCAAGAATGAAGCTATAATTTGTTTTCAAGTTCAAACGAGTCAAGAACGAAGCCTCAAATTATTACGAATTATTTTCATGTTCAAATGAGTGAAGATTGATCCTACGAGTTTTTACAAGTTATTTACATGTACAAACGAGTCAAGAATGAAGCTATAAGTGGCTTTCAAGTTCAAACAAGTTAAGAATGAAGCCTTATATTGTTACCAATTGTTTTCATGTACAAATGAGTCAAGAATGATGCTAGAAGTTCTTTCAAGTTGTTTCCATGTATAAACGAGTCAAGAATGAAGCTATAAGTTGTTTTCAAGTTCAAACGAGTCAAGAATGAAGCTATAAGTGTCTTTCAAGTTCAATCGAGTTAAGAATGAAGTCTTATATTGTTACAAATTGTTTTCATGTACAAATGAGTCAAGAATGATGCTAGAAGTTCTTTCAAGTTGTTTCCAAGTATAAACGAGTCAAGAATGATCCTATAAGTTGTTTTCAAATTCAAACGAGTCAAGAATGAAGCTATAATTTGTTTTCAAGTTAAAACGAGTCAAGAACGAAGCCTCAAATTATTACGAATTGTTTTCATGTTTAAATGAGTAAAGATTGATCCTACGAGTTTTTACAAGTTATTTCCATGTACAAACGGGTCAAGAATGAAGCTATAAGTGGCTTTCAAATTCAAACGAGTTAAAAATGAAGTCTTAAATTGTTACAAATTGTTTTCATGTACAAATGAGTCAAGAATGATGCTAGAAGTTCTTTCAAGCTGTTTCCAAGTATAAACGAGTCAAGAATGATCCTATAAGTTGTTTTCAAGTTCAAACGAGTCAAGAATAAAGCTATAATTTGTTTTCAAGTTAAAACGAGTCAAGAACGAATCCGCAAATTATTACGAATTGTTTTCATGTTCAAATGAGTAAAGATTGATCCTACGAGTTTTTACAAGTTATTTCCATGTACAAACGGGTCAAGAATGAAGCTATAAGTGGCTTTCAAGTTCAAACCAGTTAAAAATGAAGCCTTATATTGTTACAAATTGTTTTCATGTACAAATGAGTCAAGAATGATGCTTGAAGTTCTTTCAAGTTGTTTCCATGTATAAACGAGTTAAGAATGAAGCTATAAGTTGTTTTCAAGTTCAAACGAGTCAAGAATAAAGTTATAAGTGGCTTTCAAGTTCAAACCAGTTAAGAATGAAGCCTTATATGGTTACAAATTGTTTTCATGTACAAATGAGTCAAGAATGATGCTAGAAGTTCTTTCAAGCTGTTTCCAAGTATAAACGAGTCAAGAATGATCCTATAAGTTGTTTTCAAGTTCAAACGAGTCAAGAATGAAGCTATAATTTGTTTTCAAGTTCAAACGAGTCAAGAACGAAGCCTCAAATTATTACGAATTGTTTTCATGTTCAAATGAGTGAAGATTGATCCTACGAGTTTTTACAAGTTATTTCCATGTACAAACGAGTCAAGAATGAAGCTATAAGTGGCTTTCAAGTTCAAACAAGTTAAAAATGAAGCCTTATATTGTTACAAATTGTTTTCATGTACAAATGAGTCAAGAATGATGCTAGAAGTTCTTTCAAGTTGTTTCCATGTATAAACGAGTCAAGAATGAAGCTATAAGTTGTTTTCCAGTTCAAACGAGTCTAGAATGAAGCTATAAGTGGCTTTCAAGTTCAATCGAGTTAAGAATGAAGCCTTAAATTGTTACAAATTGTTTTCATGTACAAATGAGTCAAGAATGATGCTACAAGTTCTTTCAAGTTGTTTCCATTTATAAACGAGTCAAGAATGAAGCTATAAGTTGTTTTCAAGTTCAAACGAGTCAAGAATAAAGCTATAAGTGGCTTTCATGTTCAAACGGGTTAAGAATGAAGTCTTATATTGTTACAAATTGTTTTCATGTACAAATGAGTCAAGAATGATGCTAGAAGTTCTTTCAAGTTGTTTCCAAGTATAAACGAGTCAAGAATGATCCTATAAATTGTTTTCAAGTTCAAACGGGTCAAGAATGAAGCTATAATTTGTTTTCAAGTTCAAACGAGTCAAGAACGAAGCCTCAAATTATTACGAATTGGTTTCATGTTCAAATGAGTGAAGATTGATCCTACGAGTTTTTACAAGTTATTTCCATGTACAAACGAGTCAAGAATGAAGCTATAAGTGGCTTTCAAGTTCAAACAAGTTAAGAATGAAGCCTTATATTGTTACAAATTGTTTTCATGTACAAATGAGTCAAGAATGATGCTAGAAGTTCTTTCAAGTTGTTTCCAAGTATAAACGAGTCAAGAATGATCCTATAAGTTGTTTTCAAGTTCAAACGAGTCAAGAATGAAGCTATAAGTGGCTTTCAAGTTCAAACGAGTCAAGAACGAAGCCTCAAATTATTACGAATTATTTTCATGTTCAAATGAGTGAAGATTGATCCTACGAGTTTTTACAAGTTATTTACATGTACAAACGAGTCAAGAATGAAGCTATAAGTTGTTTTCAAATTCAAACGAGTCAAGAACGAAGCCTCAAATTATTACGAATTGTTTTCATGTTTAAATGAGTAAAGATTGATCCTACGAGTTTTTACAAGTTATTTCCATGTACAAACGGGTCAAGAATGAAGCTATAAGTGGCTTTCAAATTCAAACGAGTTAAAAATGAAGTCTTAAATTGTTACAAATTGTTTTCATGTACAAATGAGTCAAGAATGATGCTAGAAGTTCTTTCAAGCTGTTTCCAAGTATAAACGAGTCAAGAATGATCCTATAAGTTGTTTTCAAGTTCAAACGAGTCAAGAATAAAGCTATAATTTGTTTTCAAGTTAAAACGAGTCAAGAACGAATCCGCAAATTATTACGAATTGTTTTCATGTTCAAATGAGTAAAGATTGATCCTACGAGTTTTTACAAGTTATTTCCATGTACAAACGGGTCAAGAATGAAGCTATAAGTGGCTTTCAAGTTCAAACCAGTTAAAAATGAAGCCTTATATTGTTACAAATTGTTTTCATGTACAAATGAGTCAAGAATGATGCTTGAAGTTCTTTCAAGTTGTTTCCCTGTATAAACGAGTTAAGAATGAAGCTATAAGTTGTTTTCAAGTTCAAACGAGTCAAGAATAAAGTTATAAGTGGCTTTCAAGTTCAAACCAGTTATGAATGAAGCCTTATATTGTTACAAATTGTTTTCTTGTACAAATGAGTCAAGAATGATGCTAGAAGTTCTTTCAAGTTGTTTCCAAGTATAAACGAGTCAAGAATGATCCTATAAGTTGTTTTCAAGTTCGAACGAGTCAAGAATGACGCTATAATTTGTTTTCAAGTTCAAACGAGTCAAGAACGAAGCCTCAAATTATTACGAATTGTTTTCATGTTCAAATGAGTGAATATTGATCCTACGAGTTTTTACAAGTTATTTCCATGTACAAACGAGTCAAGAATGAAGCTATAAGTGGCTTTCAAGTTCAAACAAATTAAGAATGAAGCCTTATATTGTTACAAATTGTTTTCATGTACAAATGAGTCAAGAATGATGCTAGAAGTTCTTTCAAGTTGTTTCCATGTATAAACGAGTCAAGAATGAATCTATAAGTTGTTTTCAAGTTCAAACGAGTCAAGAATGTAGCTATAAGTGGCTTTCAAGTTCAAACGAGTTAAGAATGAAGCCTTAAATTGTTACAAATTGTTTTCATGTACAAATGAGTCAAGAATGATGCTACAAGTTCTTTCAAGTTGTTTCCATGTATAAACGAGTCAAGAATGAAGCTATAAGTTGTTTTCAAGTTCAAACGAGTCAAGAATGAAGCTATAAGTGGCTTTCAAGTTCAAACGAGTTAAGAATGAAGCCTTAAATTGTTACAAATTGTTTTCATGTACAAATGAGTCAAGAATGATGCTACAAGTTCTTTCAAGTTGTTTCCATGTATAAACGAGTCAAGAATGAAGCTATAAGTTGTTTTCAAGTTCAAACGAGTCAAGAATGAAGTTATAAGTGGCTTTCAAGTTCAATCGAGTTAAGAATGAAGCCTTAAATTGTTACAAATTGTTTTCATGTACAAATGAGTCAAGAATGATGCTAGAAGTTCTTTCAAGTTGTTTCCATGTATAAACGAGTCAAGAATGATCCTATAAGTTGTTTTCAAGTTCAAACGAGTCAAGAATGAAGCTATAATTTGTTTTCAAGTTCAAACGAGTCAAGAACGAAGCCTCAAATTATTACGAATTGTTTTCATGTTCAAATGAGTGAATATTGATCCTACGAGTTTTTACAAGTTATTTCCATGTACAAACGAGTCAAGAATGAAGCTATAAGTGGCTTTCAAGTTCAAACAAATTAAGAATGAAGCCTTATATTGTTACAAATTGTTTTCATGTACAAATGAGTCAAGAATGATGCTAGAAGTTCTTTCAAGTTGTTTCCATGTATAAACGAGTCAAGAATGAATCTATAAGTTGTTTTCAAGTTCAAACGAGTCAAGAATGTAGCTATAAGTGGCTTTCAAGTTCAAACGAGTTAAGAATGAAGCCTTAAATTGTTACAAATTGTTTTCATGTACAAATGAGTCAAGAATGATGCTACAAGTTCTTTCAAGTTGTTTCCATGTATAAACGAGTCAAGAATGAAGCTATAAGTTGTTTTCAAGTTCAAACGAGTCAAGAATGAAGCTATAAGTGGCTTTCAAGTTCAAACGAGTTAAGAATGAAGCCTTAAATTGTTACAAATTGTTTTCATGTACAAATGAGTCAAGAATGATGCTACAAGTTCTTTCAAGTTGTTTCCATGTATAAACGAGTCAAGAATGAAGCTATAAGTTGTTTTCAAGTTCAAACGAGTCAAGAATGAAGTTATAAGTGGCTTTCAAGTTCAATCGAGTTAAGAATGAAGCCTTAAATTGTTACAAATTGTTTTCATGTACAAATGAGTCAAGAATGATGCTAGAAGTTCTTTCAAGTTGTTTCCATGTATAAACGAGTCAAGAATGATCCTATAAGTTGTTTTCAAGTTCAAACGAGTCAAGAATGAAGCTATAATTTGTTTTCAAGTTAAAACGAGTCAAGAACGAAGCCTCAAATTATTACGAATTGTTTTCATGTTTAAATGAGTAAAGATTGATCCTACGAGTTTTTACAAGTTATTTCCATGTACAAACGGGTCAAGAATGAAGCTATAAGTGGCTTTCAAATTCAAACGAGTTAAAAATGAAGTCTTAAATTGTTACAAATTGTTTTCATGTACAAATGAGTCAAGAATGATGCTAGAAGTTCTTTCAAGCTGTTTCCAAGTATAAACGAGTCAAGAATGATCCTATAAGTTGTTTTCAAGTTCAAACGAGTCAAGAATAAAGCTATAATTTGTTTTCAAGTTAAAACGAGTCAAGAACGAATCCGCAAATTATTACGAATTGTTTTCATGTTCAAATGAGTAAAGATTGATCCTACGAGTTTTTACAAGTTATTTCCATGTACAAACGGGTCAAGAATGAAGCTATAAGTGGCTTTCAAGTTCAAACCAGTTAAAAATGAAGCCTTATATTGTTACAAATTGTTTTCATGTACAAATGAGTCAAGAATGATGCTTGAAGTTCTTTCAAGTTGTTTCCATGTATAAACGAGTTAAGAATGAAGCTATAAGTTGTTTTCAAGTTCAAACGAGTCAAGAATAAAGCTATAAGTAGCTTTCATGTTCAAACGGGTTAAGAATGAAGTCTTATATTGTTACAAATTGTTTTCTTGTACAAATGAGTCAAGAATGATGCTAGAAGTTCTTTCAAGTTGTTTCCAAGTATAAACGAGTAAAGAATGATCCTATAAATTGTTTTCAAGTTCAAACGAGTCAAGAATGAAGCTATAATTTGTTTTCAAGTTCAAACGAGTAAAGAATGAAGCCTCATATTATTACGAATTGTTTTCATGTTCAAATGAGTGAAGATTGATCCTACGAGTTTTTACAAGTTATTTCCATGTACAAACGAGTCAAGATTGAAGCTATAAGTGGCTTTCAAGTTCAAACAAATTAAGAATGAAGCCTTATATTGTTACAAATTGTTTTCATGTACAAATGAGTCAAGAATGATGCTAGAAGTTCTTTCAAGTTGTTTCCATGTATAAACGAGTCAAGAATGAATCTATAAGTTGTTTTCAAGTTCAAACGAGTCAAGAATGAAGCTATAAGTGGCTTTCAAGTTCAAACGAGTTAAGAATGAAGCCTTAAATTGTTTCAAATTATTTTCATGTACAAATGAGTCAAGAATGATGCTACAAGTTCTTTCAAGTTGTTTCCATGTATAAACGAGTCAAGAATGAAGCTATAAGTTGTTTTCAAGTTCAAACGAGTCAAGAATGAAGCTATAAGTGGCTTTCAAGTTCAAACGAGTTAAGAATGAAGCCTTAAATTGTTACAAATTGTTTTCATGTATAAATGAGTCAAGAATGATGCTACAAGTTCTTTCAAGTTGTTTCCATGTATAAACGAGTCAAGAATGAAGCTATAAGTTGTTTTCAAGTTCAAACGAGTCAAGAATGAAGTTATAAGTGGCTTTCAAGTTCAATCGAGTTAAGAATGAAGCCTTAAATTGTTACAAATTGTTTTCATGTACAAATGAGTCAAGAATGAAGCTAGAAGTTCTTTCAAGTTGTTTCCATGTATAAACGAGTCAAGAATGATCCTATAAGTTGTTTTCAAGTTCAAACGAGTCAAGAATGAAGCTATAATTTGTTTTCAAGTTAAAACGAGTAAAGAACGAAGCCTCAAATTATTACGAATTGTTTTCATGTTTAAATGAGTAAAGATTGATCCTACGAGTTTTTACAAGTTATTTCCATGTACAAACGGGTCAAGAATGAAGCTATAAGTGGCTTTCAAGTTCAAACGAGTTAAGAATGAAGCCTTAAATTGTTACAAATTGTTTTCATGTACAAATGAGTCAAGAATGATGCTAGAAGTTCTTTCAAGCTGTTTCCAAGTATAAACGAGTCAAGAATGATCCTATAAGTTGTTTTCAAGTTCAAACGAGTCAAGAATAAAGCTATAATTTGTTTTCAAGTTAAAACGAGTCAAGAACGAAGCCGCAAATTATTACGAATTGTTTTCATGTTCAAATGAGTAAAGATTGATCCTACGAGTTTTTACAAGTTATTTCCATGTACAAACGGGTCAAGAATGAAGCTATAAGTGGCTTTCAAGTTCAAACCAGTTAAAAATGAAGCCTTATATTGTTACAAATTGTTTTCATGTACAAATGAGTCAAGAATGATGCTTGAAGTTCTTTCAAGTTGTTTCCATGTATAAACGAGTAAAGAATGAAGCTATAAGTTGTTTTCAAGTTCAAACGAGTCAAGAATAAAGCTATAAGTGGCTTTCATGTTCAAACGGGTTAAGAATGAAGTCTTATATTGTTACAAATTGTTTTCTTGTACAAATGAGTCAAGAATGATGCTAGAAGTTCTTTCAAGTTGTTTCCAAGTATAAACGAGTAAAGAATGATCCTATAAATTGTTTTCAAGTTCAAACGAGTCAAGAATGAAGCTATAATTTGTTTTCAAGTTCAAACGAGTCAAGAACGAAGCCTCATATTATTACGAATTGTTTTCATGTTCAAATGAGTGAAGATTGATCCTACGAGTTTTTACAAGTTATTTCCATGTACAAACGAGTCAAGAATGAAGCTATAAGTGGCTTTCAAGTTCAAACAAGTTAAGAATGAAGCCTTATATTGTTACAAATTGTTTTCATGTACAAATGAGTCAAGAATGATGCTAGAAGTTCTTTCAAGTTGTTTCCAAGTATAAACGAGTCAAGAATGATCCTATAAGTTGTTTTCAAGTTCAAACGAGTCAAGAATGAAGCTATAAGTGGCTTTCAAGTTCAAACGAGTCAAGAACGAAGCCTCAAATTATTACGAATTATTTTCATGTTCAAATGAGTGAAGATTGATCCTACGAGTTTTTACAAGTTATTTACATGTACAAACGAGTCAAGAATGAAGCTATAAGTTGTTTTCAAGTTCAAACGAGTCAAGAATGAAGCCTTATATTGTTACAAATTGTTTTCATGTACAAATGAGTCAAGAATGATGCTAGAAGTTCTTTCAAGTTGTTTCCATGTATAAACGAGTCAAGAATGAAGCTATAAGTTGTTTTCAAGTTCAAACGAGTCAAGAATGAAGCTATAAGTGTCTTTCAAGTTCAATCGAGTTAAGAATGAAGTCTTATATTGTTACAAATTGTTTTCATGTACAAATGAGTCAAGAATGATGCTAGAAGTTCTTTCAAGTTGTTTCCAAGTATAAACGAGTCAAGAATGATCCTATAAGTTGTTTTCAAATTCAAACGAGTCAAGAATGAAGCTATAATTTGTTTTCAAGTTAAAACGAGTCAAGAACGAAGCCTCAAATTATTACGAATTGTTTTCATGTTTAAATGAGTAAAGATTGATCCTACGAGTTTTTACAAGTTATTTCCATGTACAAACGGGTCAAGAATGAAGCTATAAGTGGCTTTCAAATTCAAACGAGTTAAAAATGAAGTCTTAAATTGTTACAAATTGTTTTCATGTACAAATGAGTCAAGAATGATGCTAGAAGTTCTTTCAAGCTGTTTCCAAGTATAAACGAGTCAAGAATGATCCTATAAGTTGTTTTCAAGTTCAAACGAGTCAAGAATAAAGCTATAATTTGTTTTCAAGTTCAAACGAGTAAAGAACGAAGCCTCATATTATTACGAATTGTTTTCATGTTCAAATGAGTGAAGATTGATCCTACGAGTTTTTACAAGTTATTTCCATGTACAAACGAGTCAAGATTGAAGCTATAAGTGGCTTTCAAGTTCAAACAAATTAAGAATGAAGCCTTATATTGTTACAAATTGTTTTCATGTACAAATTAGTCAAGAATGATGCTAGAAGTTCTTTCAAGTTGTTTCCATGTATAAACGAGTCAAGAATGAATCTATAAGTTGTTTTCAAGTTCAAACGAGTCAAGAATGAAGCTATAAGTGGCTTTCAAGTTCAAACGAGTTAAGAATGAAGCCTTAAATTGTTTCAAATTGTTTTCATGTACAAATGAGTCAAGAATGATGCTACAAGTTCTTTCAAGTTGTTTCCATGTATAAACGAGTCAAGAATGAAGCTATAAGTTGTTTTCAAGTTCAAACGAGTCAAGAATGAAGCTATAAGTGGCTTTCAAGTTCAAACGAGTTAAGAATGAAGCCTTAAATTGTTACAAATTGTTTTCATGTATAAATGAGTCAAGAATGATGCTACAAGTTCTTTCAAGTTGTTTCCATGTATAAACGAGTCAAGAATGAAGCTATAAGTTGTTTTCAAGTTCAAACGAGTCAAGAATGAAGTTATAAGTGGCTTTCAAGTTCAATCGAGTTAAGAATGAAGCCTTAAATTGTTACAAATTGTTTTCATGTACAAATGAGTCAAGAATGATGCTAGAAGTTCTTTCAAGTTGTTTCCATGTATAAACGAGTCAAGAATGATCCTATAAGTTGTTTTCAAGTTCAAACGAGTCAAGAATGAAGCTATAATTTGTTTTCAAGTTAAAACGAGTAAAGAACGAAGCCTCAAATTATTACGAATTGTTTTCATGTTTAAATGAGTAAAGATTGATCCTACGAGTTTTTACAAGTTATTTCCATGTACAAACGGGTCAAGAATGAAGCTATAAGTGGCTTTCAAGTTCAAACGAGTTAAGAATGAAGCCTTAAATTGTTACAAATTGTTTTCATGTACAAATGAGTCAAGAATGATGCTAGAAGTTCTTTCAAGCTGTTTCCAAGTATAAACGAGTCAAGAATGATCCTATAAGTTGTTTTCAAGTTCAAACGAGTCAAGAATAAAGCTATAATTTGTTTTCAAGTTAAAACGAGTCAAGAACGAAGCCGCAAATTATTACGAATTGTTTTCATGTTCAAATGAGTAAAGATTGATCCTACGAGTTTTTACAAGTTATTTCCATGTACAAACGGGTCAAGAATGAAGCTATAAGTGGCTTTCAAGTTCAAACCAGTTAAAAATGAAGCCTTATATTGTTACAAATTGTTTTCATGTACAAATGAGTCAAGAATGATGCTTGAAGTTCTTTCAAGTTGTTTCCATGTATAAACGAGTAAAGAATGAAGCTATAAGTTGTTTTCAAGTTCAAACGAGTCAAGAATAAAGCTATAAGTGGCTTTCATGTTCAAACGGGTTAAGAATGAAGTCTTATATTGTTACAAATTGTTTTCTTTTACAAATGAGTCAAGAATGATGCTAGAAGTTCTTTCATGTTGTTTCCAAGTATAAACGAGTCAAGAATGATCCTATAAATTGTTTTCAAGTTCAAACGAGTCAAGAATGAAGCTATAATTTGTTTTCAAGTTCAAACGAGTCAAGAACGAAGCCTCATATTATTACGAATTGTTTTCATGTTCAAATGAGTGAAGATTGATCCTACGAGTTTTTACAAGTTATTTCCATGTACAAACGAGTCAAGAATGAAGCTATAAGTGGCTTTCAAGTTCAAACAAGTTAAGAATGAAGCCTTATATTGTTAGAAATTGTTTTCATGTACAAATGAGTCAAGAATGATGCTATAAGTGGCTTTCAAGTTCAAACGAGTCAAGAACGAAGCCTCAAATTATTACGAATTATTTTCATGTTCAAATGAGTGAAGATTGATCCTACGAGTTTTTACAAGTTATTTACATGTACAAACGAGTCAAGAATGAAGCTATAAGTTGTTTTCAAGTTCAAACGAGTCAAGAATGAAGCCTTATATTGTTACAAATTGTTTTCATGTACAAATGAGTCAAGAATGATGCTAGAAGTTCTTTCAAGTTGTTTCCATGTATAAACGAGTCAAGAATGAAGCTATAAGTTGTTTTCAAGTTCAAACGAGTCAAGAATGAAGCTATAAGTGTCTTTCAAGTTCAATCGAGTTAAGAATGAAGTCTTATATTGTTACAAATTGTTTTCATGTACAAATGAGTCAAGAATGATGCTAGAAGTTCTTTCAAGTTGTTTCCAAGTATAAACGAGTCAAGAATGATCCTATAAGTTGTTTTCAAATTCAAACGAGTCAAGAATGAAGCTATAATTTGTTTTCAAGTTAAAACGAGTCAAGAACGAAGCCTCAAATTATTACGAATTGTTTTCATGTTTAAATGAGTAAAGATTGATCCTACGTGTTTTTACAAGTTATTTCCATGTACAAACGGGTCAAGAATGAAGCTATAAGTGGCTTTCAAATTCAAACGAGTTAAAAATGAAGTCTTAAATTGTTACAAATTGTTTTCATGTATAAATGAGTCAAGAATGATGCTAGAAGTTCTTTCAAGCTGTTTCCAAGTATAAACGAGTGAAGAATGATCCTATAAGTTGTTTTCAAGTTCAAACGAGTCAAGAATAAAGCTATAATTTGTTTTCAAGTTAAAACGAGTCAAGAACGAATCCGCAAATTATTACGAATTGTTTTCATGTTCAAATGAGTAAAGATTGATCCTACGAGTTTTTACAAGTTATTTCCATGTACAAACGGGTCAAGAATGAAGCTATAAGTGGCTTTCAAGTTCAAACCAGTTAAAAATGAAGCCTTATATTGTTACAAATTGTTTTCATGTACAATTGAGTCAAGAATGATGCTTGAAGTTCTTTCAAGTTGTTTCCATGTATAAACGAGTTAAGAATGAAGCTATAAGTTGTTTTCAAGTTCAAACGAGTCAAGAATAAAGTTATAAGTGGCTTTCAAGTTCAAACCAGTTAAGAATGAAGCCTTATATTGTTACAAATTGTTTTCTTGTACAAATGAGTCAAGAATGATGCTAGAAGTTCTTTCAAGTTGTTTCCAAGTATAAACGAGTCAAGAATGATCCTATAAGTTGTTTTCAAGTTCAAACGAGTCAAGAATGAAGCTATAATTTGTTTTCAAGTTCAAACGAGTCAAGAACGAAGCCTCAAATTATTACGAATTGTTTTCATGTTCAAATGAGTAAAGATTGATCCTACGAGTTTTTACAAGTTATTTCCATGTACAAACGGGTCAAGAATGAAGCTATAAGTGGCTTTCAAGTTCAAACCAGTTAAAAATGAAGCCTTATATTGTTACAAATTGTTTTCATGTACAAATGAGTCAAGAATGATGCTTGAAGTTCTTTCAAGTTGTTTCCATGTATAAACGAGTTAAGAATGAAGCTATAAGTTGTTTTCAAGTTCAAACGTGTCAAGAATAAAGCTATAAGTGGCTTTCAAGTTCAAACCAGTTAAGAATGAAGCCTTATATTGTTACAAATTGTTTTCATGTACAAATGAGTCAAGAATGATGCTAGAAGTTCTTTCAAGCTGTTTCCAAGTATAAACGAGTCAAGAATGATCCTATAAGTTGTTTTCAAGTTCAAACGAGTCAAGAATGAAGCTATAATTTGTTTTCAAGTTCAAACGAGTCAAGAACGAAGTCTCAAATTATTACGAATTGTTTTCATGTTCAAATGAGTGAAGATTGATCCTACGAGTTTTTACAAGTTATTTCCATGTACAAACGAGTCAAGAATGAAGCTATAAGTGGCTTTCAAGTTCAAACAAGTTAAAAATGAAGCCTTATATTGTTACAAATTGTTTTCATGTACAAATGAGTCAAGAATGATGCTAGAAGTTCTTTCAAGTTGTTTCCATGTATAAACGAGTCAAGAATGAAGCTATAAGTTGTTTTCCAGTTCAAACGAGTCTAGAATGAAGCTATAAGTGGCTTTCAAGTTCAATCGAGTTAAGAATGAAGCCTTAAATTGTTACAAATTGTTTTCATGTACAAATGAGTCAAGAATGATGCTACAAGTTCTTTCAAGTTGTTTCCATTTATAAACGAGTCAAGAATGAAGCTATAAGTTGTTTTCAAGTTCAAACGAGTCAAGAATAAAGCTATAAGTGGCTTTTATGTTCAAACGGGTTAAGAATGAAGTCTTATATTGTTACAAATTGTTTTCATGTACAAATGAGTCAAGAATGATGCTAGAAGTTCTTTCAAGTTGTTTCCAAGTATAAACGAGTCAAGAATGATCCTATAAGTTGTTTTCAAGTTCAAACGAGTCAAGAATGAAGCTATAATTTGTTTTCAAGTTCAAACGAGTCAAGAACGAAGCCTCAAATTATTACGAATTGTTTTCATGTTTAAATGAGTAAAGATTGATCCTACGAGTTTTTACAAGTTATTTCCATGTACAAACGAGTCAAGAATGAAGCTATAAGTGGCGTTCAAGTTCAAACAAGTTAAGAATGAAGCCTTATATTGTTACAAATTCTTTTCATGTACAAATGAGTCAAGAATGATGCTAGAAGTTCTTTCAAGTTGTTTCCAAGTATAAACGAGTCAAGAATGATCCTATAAGTTGTTTTCAAGTTCAAACGAGTCAAGAATGAAGCTATAATTTGTTTTCAAGTTCAAACGAGTCAAGAACGAAGCCTCAAATTATTACGAATTATTTTCATGTTCAAATGAGTGAAGATTGATCCTACGAGTTTTTACAAGTTATTTACATGTACAAACGAGTCAAGAATGAAGCTATAAGTGGCTTTCAAGTTCAAACAAGTTAAGAATGAAGCCTTATATTGTTACAAATTGTTTTCATGTACAAATGAGTCAAGAATGATGCTAGAAGTTCTTTCAAGTTGTTTCCATGTATAAACGAGTCAAGAATGAAGCTATAAGTTGTTTTCAAGTTCAAACGAGTCAAGAATGAAGCTATAAGTGTCTTTCAAGTTCAATCGAGTTAAGAATGAAGTCTTATATTGTTATAAATTGTTTTCATGTACAAATGAGTCAAGAATGATGCTAGAAGTTCTTTCAAGTTGTTTCCAAGTATAAACGAGTCAAGAATGATCCTATAAGTTGTTTTCAAGTTCAAACGAGTCAAGAATAAAGCTATAATTTGTTTTCAAGTTAAAACGAGTCAAGAACGAATCCGCAAATTATTACGAATTGTTTTCATGTTTAAATGAGTAAAGATTGATCCTACGAGTATTTACAAGTTATTTCCATGTACAAACGGGTCAAGAATGAAGCTATAAGTGGCTTTCAAATTCAAACGAGTTAAAAATGAAGTCTT
The DNA here is from genome assembly GCA_028671895.1 of Oenanthe sinensis. Classification (NCBI taxonomy): domain Eukaryota; kingdom Viridiplantae; phylum Streptophyta; class Magnoliopsida; order Apiales; family Apiaceae; genus Oenanthe; species Oenanthe sinensis. Next base: position 12,022,466 of record JAPMAC010000212.1, read on the forward strand.
AAATTGTTACAAATTGTTTTCATGTACAAATGAGTCAAGAATGATGCTAGAAGTTCTTTCAAGCTGTTTCCAAGTATAAACGAGTCAAGAATGATCCTATAAGTTGTTTTCAAGTTCAAACGAGTCAAGAATAAAGCTATAATTTGTTTTCAAGTTAAAACGAGTCAAGAACGAATCCGCAAATTATTACGAATTGTTTTCATGTTCAAATGAGTAAAGATTGATCCTACGAGTTTTTACAAGTTATTTCCATGTACAAACGGGTCAAGAATGAAGCTATAAGTGGCTTTCAAGTTCAAACCAGTTAAAAATGAAGCCTTATATTGTTACAAATTATTTTCATGTACAAATGAGTCAAGAATGATGCTTGAAGTTCTTTCAAGTTGTTTCCATGTATAAACGAGTTAAGAATGAAGCTATAAGTTGTTTTCAAGTTCAAACGAGTCAAGAATAAAGTTATAAGTGGCTTTCAAGTTCAAACCAGTTAAGAATGAAGCCTTATATGGTTACAAATTGTTTTCATGTACAAATGAGTCAAGAATGATGCTAGAAGTTCTTTCAAGCTGTTTCCAAGTATAAACGAGTCAAGAATGATCCTATAAGTTGTTTTCAAGTTCAAACGAGTCAAGAATGAAGCTATAATTTGTTTTCAAGTTCAAACGAGTCAAGAACGAAGCCTCAAATTATTACGAATTGTTTTCATGTTCAAATGAGTGAAGATTGATCCTACGAGTTTTTACAAGTTATTTCCATGTACAAACGGGTCAAGAATGAAGCTATAAGTGGCTTTCAAGTTCAAACAAGTTAAAAATGAAGCCTTATATTGTTACAAATTGTTTTCATGTACAAATGAGTCAAGAATGATGCTAGAAGTTCTTTCAAGTTGTTTCCATGTATAAACGAGTCAAGAATGAAGCTATAAGTTGTTTTCCAGTTCAAACGAGTCTAGAATGAAGCTATAAGTGGCTTTCAAGTTCAATCGAGTTAAGAATGAAGCCTTAAATTGTTACAAATTGTTTTCATGTACAAATGAGTCAAGAATGATGCTACAAGTTCTTTCAAGTTGTTTCCATTTATAAACGAGTCAAGAATGAAGCTATAAGTTGTTTTCAAGTTCGAACGAGTCAAGAATAAAGCTATAAGTGGCTTTTATGTTCAAACGGGTTAAGAATGAAGTCTTATATTGTTACAAATTGTTTTCATGTACAAATGAGTCAAGAATGATGCTAGAAGTTCTTTCAAGTTGTTTCCAAGTATAAACGAGTCAAGAATGATCCTATAAGTTGTTTTCAAGTTCAAACGAGTCAAGAATGAAGCTATAATTTGTTTTCAAGTTCAAACGAGTCAAGAACGAAGCCTCAAATTATTACGAATTGTTTTCATGTTTAAATGAGTAAAGATTGATCCTACGAGTTTTTACAAGTTATTTCCATGTACAAACGAGTCAAGAATGAAGCTATAAGTGGCGTTCAAGTTCAAACAAGTTAAGAATGAAGCCTTATATTGTTACAAATTCTTTTCATGTACAAATGAGTCAAGAATGATGCTAGAAGTTCTTTCAAGTTGTTTCCAAGTATAAACGAGTCAAGAATGATCCTATAAGTTGTTTTCAAGTTCAAACGAGTCAAGAATGAAGCTATAATTTGTTTTCAAGTTCAAACGAGTCAAGAACGAAGCCTCAAATTATTACGAATTATTTTCATGTTCAAATGAGTGAAGATTGATCCTACGAGTTTTTACAAGTTATTTACATGTACAAACGAGTCAAGAATGAAGCTATAAGTGGCTTTCAAGTTCAAACAAGTTAAGAATGAAGCCTTATATTGTTACAAATTGTTTTCATGTACAAATGAGTCAAGAATGATGCTAGAAGTTCTTTCAAGTTGTTTCCATGTATAAACGAGTCAAGAATGAAGCTATAAGTTGTTTTCAAGTTCAAACGAGTCAAGAATGAAGCTATAAGTGTCTTTCAAGTTCAATCGAGTTAAGAATGAAGTCTTATATTGTTACAAATTGTTTTCATGTACAAATGAGTCAAGAATGATGCTAGAAGTTCTTTCAAGTTGTTTCCAAGTATAAACGAGTCAAGAATGATCCTATAAGTTGTTTTCAAGTTCAAACGAGTCAAGAATAAAGCTATAATTTGTTTTCAAGTTAAAACGAGTCAAGAACGAATCCGCAAATTATTACGAATTGTTTTCATATTTAAATGAGTAAAGATTGATCCTACGAGTTTTTACAAGTTATTTCCATGTACAAACGGGTCAAGAATGAAGCTATAAGTGGCTTTCAAATTCAAACGAGTTAAAAATGAAGTCTTAAATTGTTACAAATTGTTTTCATGTACCAATGAGTCAAGAATGATGCTAGAAGTTCTTTCAAGCTGTTTCCAAGTATAAACGAGTCAAGAATGATCCTATAAGTTGTTTTCAAGTTCAAACGAGTCAAGAATAAAGCTATAATTTGTTTTCAAGTTAAAACGAGTCAAGAACGAATCCGCAAATTATTACGAATTGTTTTCATGTTCAAATGAGTAAAGATTGATCCTACGAGTTTTTACAAGTTATTTCCATGTACAAACGGGTCAAGAATGAAGCTATAAGTGGCTTTCAAGTTCAAACCAGTTAAAAATGAAGCCTTATATTGTTACAAATTGTTTTCATGTACAAATGAGTCAAGAATGATGCTTGAAGTTCTTTCAAGTTGTTTCCATGTATAAACGAGTTAAGAATGAAGCTATAAGTTGTTTTCAAGTTCAAACGAGTCAAGAATAAAGTTATAAGTGGCTTTCAAGTTCAAACCAGTTAAGAATGAAGCCTTATATGGTTACAAATTGTTTTCATGTACAAATGAGTCAAGAATGATGCTAGAAGTTCTTTCAAGCTGTTTCCAAGTATAAACGAGTCAAGAATGATCCTATAAGTTGTTTTCAAGTTCAAACGAGTCAAGAATGAAGCTATAATTTGTTTTCAAGTTCAAACGAGTCAAGAACGAAGCCTCAAATTATTACGAATTGTTTTCATGTTCAAATGAGTGAAGATTGATCCTACGAGTTTTTACAAGTTATTTCCATGTACAAACGAGTCAAGAATGAAGCTATAAGTGGCTTTCAAGTTCAAACAAGTTAAAAATGAAGCCTTATATTGTTACAAATTGTTTTCATGTACAAATGAGTCAAGAATGATGCTAGAAGTTCTTTCAAGTTGTTTCCATGTATAAACGAGTCAAGAATGAAGCTATAAGTTGTTTTCCAGTTCAAACGAGTCTAGAATGAAGCTATAAGTGGCTTTCAAGTTCAATCGAGTTAAGAATGAAGCCTTAAATTGTTACAAATTGTTTTCATGTACAAATGAGTCAAGAATGATGCTACAAGTTCTTTCAAGTTGTTTCCATTTATAAACGAGTCAAGAATGAAGCTATAAGTTGTTTTCAAGTTCAAACGAGTCTAGAATGAAGCTATAAGTGGCTTTCAAGTTCAATCGAGTTAAGAATGAAGCCTTAAATTGTTACAAATTGTTTTCATGTACAAATGAGTCAAGAATGATGCTACAAGTTCTTTCAAGTTGTTTCCATTTATAAACGAGTCAAGAATGAAGCTATAAGTTGTTTTCAAGTTCAAACGAGTCAAGAATAAAGCTATAAGTGGCTTTTATGTTCAAACGGGTTAAGAATGAAGTCTTATATTGTTACAAATTGTTTTCATGTACAAATGAGTCAAGAATGATGCTAGAAGTTCTTTCAAGTTGTTTCCAAGTATAAACGAGTCAAGAATGATCCTATAAGTTGTTTTCAAGTTCAAACGAGTCAAGAATGAAGCTATAATTTGTTTTCAAGTTCAAACGAGTCAAGAACGAAGCCTCAAATTATTACGAATTGTTTTCATGTTTAAATGAGTAAAGATTGATCCTACGAGTTTTTACAAGTTATTTCCATGTACAAACGAGTCAAGAATGAAGCTATAGTGGCTTTCAAGTTCAAACGAGTTAAGAATGAAGTCTTATATTGTTACAAATTGTTTTCATGTACAAATGAGTCAAGAATGATGCTAGAAGTTCTTTCAAGCTGTTTCCAAGTATAAACGAGTCAAGAATGATCCTATAAGTTGTTTTCAAGTTCAAACGAGTCAAGAATGATGCTAGAAGTTCTTTCAAGTTGTTTCCATGTATAAACGAGTCAAGAATGAATCTATAAGTTGTTTTCAAGTTCAAACGAGTCAAGAATGAAGCTATAAGTGGCTTTCAAGTTCAAACGAGTTAAGAATGATGCCTTAAATTGTTACAAATTGTTTTCATGTACAAATGAGTCAAGAATGATGCTACAAGTTCTTTCAAGTTGTTTCCATGTATAAACGAGTCAAGAATGAAGCTATAAGTTGTTTTCAAGTTCAAACGAGTCAAGAATGAAGCTATAAGTGACTTTCAAGTTCAAACGAGTTAAGAATGAAGCCTTAAATTGTTACAAATTATTTTCATGTACAAATGAGTCAAGAATGATGCTACAAGTTCTTTCAAGTTGTTTCCATGTATAAACGAGTCAAGAATGAAGCTATAAGTTGTTTTCAAGTTCAAACGAGTCAAGAATGAAGTTATAAGTGGCTTTCAAGTTCAATCGAGTTAAGAATGAAGCCTTAAATTGTTACAAATTGTTTTCATGTACAAATGAGTCAAGAATGATGCTAGAAGTTCTTTCAAGTTGTTTCCATGTATAAACGAGTCAAGAATGATCCTATAAGTTGTTTTCAAGTTCAAACGAGTCAAGAATGAAGCTATAATTTGTTTTCAAGTTAAAACGAGTAAAGAACGAAGCCTCAAATTATTACGAATTGTTTTCATGTTTAAATGAGTAAAGATTGATCCTACGAGTTTTTACAAGTTATTTCCATGTACAAACGGGTCAAGAATGAAGCTATAAGTGGCTTTCAAGTTCAAACGAGTTAAGAATGAAGCCTTAAATTGTTACAAATTGTTTTCATGTACAAATGAGTCAAGAATGATGCTAGAAGTTCTTTCAAGCTGTTTCCAAGTATAAACGAGTCAAGAATGATCCTATAAGTTGTTTTCAAGTTCAAACGAGTCAAGAATAAAGCTACAATTTGTTTTCAAGTTAAAACGAGTCAAGAACGAAGCCGCAAATTATTACGAATTGTTTTCATGTTCAAATGAGTAAAGATTGATCCTACGAGTTTTTACAAGTTATTTCCATGTACAAACGGGTCAAGAATGAAGCTATAAGTGGCTTTCAAGTTCAAACCAGTTAAAAATGAAGCCTTATATTGTTACAAATTGTTTTCATGTACAAATGAGTCAAGAATGATGCTTGAAGTTCTTTCAAGTTGTTTCCATGTATAAACGAGTAAAGAATGAAGCTATAAGTTGTTTTCAAGTTCAAACGAGTCAAGAATAAAGCTATAAGTGGCTTTCATGTTCAAACGGGTTAAGAATGAAGTCTTATATTGTTACAAATTGTTTTCTTGTACAAATGAGTCAAGAATGATGCTAGAAGTTCTTTCAAGTTGTTTCCAAGTATAAACGAGTCAAGAATGATCCTATAAATTGTTTTCAAGTTCAAACGAGTCAAGAATGAAGCTATAATTTGTTTTCAAGTTCAAACGAGTCAAGAACGAAGCCTCATATTATTACGAATTGTTTTCATATTCAAATGAGTGAAGATTGATACTACGAGTTTTTACAAGTTATTTCCATGTACAAACGAGTCAAGAATGAAGCTATAAGTGGCTTTCAAGTTCAAACAAGTTAAGAATGAAGCCTTATATTGTTACAAATTGTTTTCATGTACAAATGAGTCAAGAATGATGCTAGAAGTTCTTTCAAGTTGTTTCCAAGTATAAACGAGTCAAGAATGATCCTATAAGTTGTTTTCAAGTTCAAACGAGTCAAGAATGAAGCTATAAGTGGCTTTCAAGTTCAAACGAGTCAAGAACGAAGCCTCAAATTATTACGAATTATTTTCATGTTCAAATGAGTGAAGATTGATCCTACGAGTTTTTACAAGTTATTTACATGTACAAACGAGTCAAGAATGAAGCTATAAGTGGCTTTCAAGTTCAAACAACTTAAAAATGAAGCCTTATATTGTTACAAATTGTTTTCATGTACAAATGAGTCAAGAATGATGCTAGAAGTTCTTTCAAGTTGTTTCCATGTATAAACGAGTCAAGAATGAAGCTATAAGTTGTTTTCAAGTTCAAACGAGTCAAGAATGAAGCTATAAGTGTCTTTCAAGTTCAATCGAGTTAAGAATGAAGTCTTATATTGTTACAAATTGTTTTCATGTACAAATGAGTCAAGAATGATGCTAGAAGTTCTTTCAAGTTGTTTCCAAGTATAAACGAGTCAAGAATGATCCTATAAGTTGTTTTCAAATTCAAACGAGTCAAGAATGAAGCTATAATTTGTTTTCAAGTTAAAACGAGTCAAGAACGAAGCCTCAAATTATTACGAATTGTTTTCATGTTTAAATGAGTAAAGATTGATCCTACGAGTTTTTACAAGTTATTTCCATGTACAAACGGGTCAAGAATGAAGCTATAAGTGGCTTTCAAATTCAAACGAGTTAAAAATGAAGTCTTAAATTGTTACAAATTGTTTTCATGTACAAATGAGTCAAGAATGATGCTAGAAGTTCTTTCAAGCTGTTTCCAAGTATAAACGAGTGAAGAATGATCCTATAAGTTGTTTTCAAGTTCAAACGAGTCAAGAATAAAGCTATAATTTGTTTTCAAGTTAAAACGAGTCAAGAACGAATCCGCAAATTATTACGAATTGTTTTCATGTTCAAATGAGTAAAGATTGATCCTACGAGTTTTTACAAGTTATTTCCATGTACAAACGGGTCAAGAATGAAGCTATAAGTGGCTTTCAAGTTCAAACCAGTTAAAAATGAAGCCTTATATTGTTACAAATTGTTTTCATGTACAATTGAGTCAAGAATGATGCTTGAAGTTCTTTCAAGTTGTTTCCATGTATAAACGAGTTAAGAATGAAGCTATAAGTTGTTTTCAAGTTCAAACGAGTCAAGAATAAAGTTATAAGTGGCTTTCAAGTTCAAACCAGTTAAGAATGAAGCCTTATATTGTTACAAATTGTTTTCTTGTACAAATGAGTCAAGAATGATGCTAGAAGTTCTTTCAAGTTGTTTCCAAGTATAAACGAGTCAAGAATGATCCTATAAGTTGTTTTCAAGTTCAAACGAGTCAAGAATGAAGCTATAAGTGGCTTTCAAGTTCAAACGAGTTAAGAATGAAGCCTTAAATTGTTAGAAATTGTTTTCATGTACAAATGAGTCAAGAATGATGCTACAAGTTCTTTCAAGTTGTTTCCATGTATAAACGAGTCAAGAATGAAGCTATAAGTTGTTTTCAAGTTCAAACGAGTCAAGAATGAAGTTATAAGTGGCTTTCAAGTTCAATCGAGTTAAGAATGAAGCCTTAAATTGTTACAAATTGTTTTCATGTACAAATGAGTCAAGAATGATGCTAGAAGTTCTTTCAAGTTGTTTCCATGTATAAACGAGTCAAGAATGATCCTATAAGTTGTTTTCAAGTTCAAACGAGTCAAGAATGAAGCTATAATTTGTTTTCAAGTTAAAACGAGTCAAGAACGAAGCCTCAAATTATTACGAATTATTTTCATGTTTAAATGAGTAAAGATTGATCCTACGAGTTTTTACAAGTTATTTCCATGTACAAACGGGTCAAGAATGAAGCTATAAGTGGCTTTCAAATTCAAACGAGTTAAAAATGAAGTCTTAAATTGTTACAAATTGTTTTCATGTACAAATGAGTCAAGAATGATGCTAGAAGTTCTTTCAAGCTGTTTCCAAGTATAAACGAGTCAAGAATGATCCTATAAATTGTTTTCAAGTTCAGACGAGTCAAGAATGAAGCTATAAGTGGCTTTCAAGTTCAAACGAGTTAAGAATGAAGCCTTAAATTGTTACAAATTGTTTTCATGTACAAATGAGTCAAGAATGATGCTAGAAGTTCTTTCAAGTTGTTTCCATGTATAAACGAGTCAAGAATGAATCTATAAGTTGTTTTCAAGTTCAAACGAGTTAAGAATGAAGCTATAAGTGGCTTTCAAGTTCAAACGAGTTAAGAATGAAGCCTTAAATTGTTACAAATTGTTTTCATGTACAAATGAGTCAAGAATGATGCTACAAGTTCTTTCAAGTTGTTTCCATGTATAAACGAGTCAAGAATGAAGCTATAAGTTGTTTTCAAGTTCAAACGAGTCAAGAATGAAGCTATAAGTGGCTTTCAAGTTCAAACGAGTTAAGAATGAAGCCTTAAATTGTTACAAATTGTTTTCATGTACAAATGAGTCAAGAATGATGCTACAAGTTCTTTCAAGTTGTTTCCATGTATAAACGAGTCAAGAATGAAGCTATAAGTTGTTTTCAAGTTCAAACGAGTCAAGAATGAAGTTATAAGTGGCTTTCAAGTTCAATCGAGTTAAGAATGAAGCCTTAAATTGTTACAAATTGTTTTCATGTACAAATGAGTCAAGAATGATGCTAGAAGTTCTTTCAAGTTGTTTCCATGTATAAACGAGTCAAGAATGATCCTATAAGTTGTTTTCAAGTTCAAACGAGTCAAGAATGAAGCTATAATTTGTTTTCAAGTTAAAACGAGTAAAGAACGAAGCCTCAAATTATTACGAATTGTTTTCATGTTTAAATGAGTAAAGATTGATCCTACGAGTTTTTACAAGTTATTTCCATGTACAAACGGGTCAAGAATGAAGCTATAAGTGGCTTTCAAGTTCAAACGAGTTAAGAATGAAGCCTTAAATTGTTACAAATTGTTTTCATGTACAAATGAGTCAAGAATGATGCTAGAAGTTCTTTCAAGCTGTTTCCAAGTATAAACGAGTCAAGAATGATCCTATAAGTTGTTTTCAAGTTCAAACGAGTCAAGAATAAAGCTATAATTTGTTTTCAAGTTAAAACGAGTCAAGAACGAAGCCGCAAATTATTACGAATTGTTTTCATGTTCAAATGAGTAAAGATTGATCCTACGAGTTTTTACAAGTTATTTCCATGTACAAACGGGTCAAGAATGAAGCTATAAGTGGCTTTCAAGTTCAAACCAGTTAAAAATGAAGCCTTATATTGTTACAAATTGTTTTCATGTACAAATGAGTCAAGAATGATGCTTGAAGTTCTTTCAAGTTATTTCCATGTATAAACGAGTTAAGAATGAAGCTATAAGTTGTTTTCAAGTTCAAACGAGTCAAGAATAAGGCTATAAGTGGCTTTCATGTTCAAACGGGTTAAGAATGAAGTTTTATATTGTTACAAATTGTTTTCTTATACAAATGAGTCAAGAATGATGCTAGAAGTTCTTTCAAGTTGTTTCCAAGTATAAACGAGTCAAGAATGATCCTATAAGTTGTTTTCAAGTTCAAACGAGTCAAGAATGAAGCTATAATTTATTTTCAAGTTCAAACGAGTCAAGAACGAAACCTCATATTATTACGAATTGTTTTCATGTTCAAATGAGTGAAGATTGATCCTACGAGTTTTTACAAGTTATTTCCATGTACAAACGAGTCAAGAATGAAGCTATAAGTGGCTTTCAAGTTCAAACAAATTAAGAATGAAGCCTTATATTGTTACAAATTGTTTTCATGTACAAATGAGTCAAGAATGATGCTAGAAGTTCTTTCAAGTTCTTTCCATGTATAAACGAGTCAAGAATGAATCTATAAGTTGTTTTCAAGTTCAAACGAGTCAAGAATGAAGCTATAAGTGGCTTTCAAGTTCAAACGAGTTAAGAATGAAGCCTTAAATTGTTACAAATTGTTTTCATGTACAAATGAGTCAAGAATGATGCTACAAGTTCTTTCAAGTTGTTTCCATGTATAAACGAGTCAAGAATGAAGCTATAAGTTGTTTTCAAGTTCAAACGAGTCAAGAATGAAGCTATAAGTGGCTTTCAAGTTCAAACGAGTTAAGAATGAGGCCTTAAATTGTTACAAATTGTTTTCATGTACAAATGAGTCAAGAATGATGCTACAAGTTCTTTCAAGTTGTTTCCATGTATAAACGAGTCAAGAATGAAGCTATAAGTTGTTTTCAAGTTCAAACGAGTCAAGAATGAAGTTATAAGTGGCTTTCAAGTTCAATCGAGTTAAGAATGAAGCCTTAAATTGTTACAAATTGTTTTCATGTACAAATGAGTCAAGAATGATGCTAGAAGTTCTTTCAAGTTGTTTCCATGTATAAACGAGTCAAGAATGATCCTATAAGTTGTTTTCAAGTTCAAACGAGTCAAGAATGAAGCTATAATTTGTTTTCAAGTTAAAACGAGTAAAGAACGAAGCCTCAAATTATTACGAATTATTTTCATGTTTAAATGAGTAAAGATTGATCCTACGAGTTTTTACAAGTTATTTCCATGTACAAACGGGTCAAGAATGAAGCTATAAGTGGCTTTCAAGTTCAAACGAGTTAAGAATGAAGCCTTAAATTGTAACAAATTGTTTTCATGTACAAATGAGTCAAGAATGATGCTAGAAGTTCTTTCAAGCTGTTTCCAAGTATAAACGAGTCAAGAATGATCCTATAAGTTGTTTTCAAGTTCAAACGAGTTAAGAATAAAGCTATATTTTGTTTTCAAGTTAAAACGAGTCAAGAACGAAGCCGCAAATTATTACGAATTGTTTTCATGTTCAAATGAGTAAAGATTGATCCTACGAGTTTTTACAAGTTATTTCCATGTACAAACGGGTCAAGAATGAAGCTATAAGTGGCTTTCAAGTTCAAACCAGTTAAAAATGAAGCCTTATATTGTTACAAATTGTTTTCATGTACAAATGAGTCAAGAATGATGCTTGAAGTTCTTTCAAGTTGTTTCCATGTATAAACGAGTTAAGAATGAAGCTATAAGTTGTTTTCAAGTTCAAACGAGTCAAGAATAAAGCTATAAGTGGCTTTCATGTTCAAACGGGTTAAGAATGAAGTTTTATATTGTTACAAATTGTTTTCTTATACAAATGAGTCAAGAATGATGCTAGAAGTTCTTTCAAGTTGTTTCCAAGTATAAACGAGTCAAGAATGATCCTATAAATTGTTTTCAAGTTCAAACGAGTCAAGAATGAAGCTATAATTTATTTTCAAGTTCAAACGAGTCAAGAACGAAGCCTCATATTATTACGAATTGTTTTCATGTTCAAATGAGTGAAGATTGATCCTACGAGTTTTTACAAGTTATTTCCATGTACAAACGAGTCAAGAATGAAGCTATAAGTGGCTTTCAAGTTCAAACAAATTAAGAATGAAGCCTTATATTGTTACAAATTGTTTTCATGTACAAATGAGTCAAGAATGATGCTAGAAGTTCTTTCAAGTTGTTTCCATGTATAAACGAGTCAAGAATGAATCTATAAGTTGTTTTCAAGTTCAAACGAGTCAAGAATGAAGCTATAAGTGGCTTTCAAGTTCAAACGAGTTAAGAATGAAGCCTTAAATTGTTACAAATTGTTTTCATGTACAAATGAGTCAAGAATGATGCTACAAGTTCTTTCAAGTTGTTTCCATGTATAAACGAGTCAAGAATGAAGCTATAAGTTGTTTTCAAGTTCAAACGAGTCAAGAATGAAGCTATAAGTGGCTTTCAAGTTCAAACGAGTTAAGAATGAGGCCTTAAATTGTTACAAATTGTTTTCATGTACAAATGAGTAAAGAATGATGCTACAAGCTCTTTCAAGTTGTTTCCATGTATAAACGAGTCAAGAATGAAGCTATAAGTTGTTTTCAAGTTCAAACGAGTCAAGAATGAAGTTATAAGTGGCTTTCAAGTTCAATCGAGTTAAGAATGAAGCCTTAAATTGTTACAAATTGTTTTCATGTACAAATGAGTCAAGAATGATGCTAGAAGTTCTTTCAAGTTGTTTCCATGTATAAACGAGTCAAGAATGATCCTATAAGTTGTTTTCAAGTTCAAACGAGTCAAGAATGAAGCTATAATTTGTTTTCAAGTTAAAACGAGTAAAGAACGAAGCCTCAAATTATTACGAATTGTTTTCATGTTTAAATGAGTAAAGATTGATCCTACGAGTTTTTACAAGTTATTTCCATGTACAAACGGGTCAAGAATGAAGCTATAAGTGGCTTTCAAGTTCAAACGAGTTAAGAATGAAGCCTTAAATTGTAACAAATTGTTTTCATGTACAAATGAGTCAAGAATGATGCTAGAAGTTCTTTCAAGCTGTTTCCAAGTATAAACGAGTCAAGAATGATCCTATAAGTTGTTTTCAAGTTCAAACGAGTCAAGAATAAAGCTATAATTTGTTTTCAAGTTAAAACGAGTCAAGAACGAAGCCGCAAATTATTACGAATTGTTTTCATGTTCAAATGAGTAAAGATTGATCCTACGAGTTTTTACAAGTTATTTCCATGTAGAAACGGGTCAAGAATGAAGTTATAAGTGGCTTTCAAGTTCAAACCAGTTAAAAATGAAGCCTTATATTGTTACAAATTGTTTTCATGTACAAATGAGTCAAGAATGATGCTTGAAGTTCTTTCAAGTTGTTTCCATGTATATACGAGTTAAGAATGAAGCTATAAGTTGTTTTCAAGTTCAAACGAGTCAAGAATAAAGCTATAAGTGGCTTTCATGTTCAAACGGGTTAAGAATGAAGTCTTATATTGTTACAAATTGTTTTCTTGTACAAATGAGTCAAGAATGATGCTAGAAGTTCTTTCAAGTTGTTTCCAAGTATAAACGAGTCAAGAATGATCCTATAAATTGTTTTCAAGTTCAAACGAGTCAAGAATGAAGCTATAATTTGTTTTCAAGTTCAAACGAGTCAAGAACGAAGCCTCATATTATTACGAATTGTTTTCATGTTCAAATGAGTGAAGATTGATCCTACGAGTTTTTACAAGTTATTTCCATGTACAAACGAGTCAAGAATGAAGCTATAAGTGGCTTTCAAGTTCAAACAAATTAAGAATGAAGCCTTATATTGTTACAAATTGTTTTCATGTACAAATGAGTCAAGAATGATGCTAGAAGTTCTTTCAAGTTGTTTCCATGTATAAACGAGTCAAGAATGAATCTATAAGTTGTTTTCAAGTTCAAACGAGTCTAGAATGAAGCTATAAGTGGCTTTCAAGTTCAATCGAGTTCAGAATGAAGCCTTAAATTGTTACAAATTGTTTTCATATACAAATGAGTCAAGAATGATGCTACAAGTTCTTTCAAGTTGTTTCCATTTATAAACGAGTCAAGAATGAAGCTATAAGTTGTTTTCAAGTTCAAACGAGTCAAGAATAAAGCTATAAGTGGCTTTCATGTTCAAACGGGTTAAGAATGAAGTCTTATATTGTTACAAATTGTTTTCATGTACAAATGAGTCAAGAATGATGCTAGAAGTTCTTTCAAGTTGTTTCCAAGTATAAACGAGTCAAGAATGATCCTATAAGTTGTTTTCAAGTTCAAACGAGTCAAGAATGAAGCTATAATTTGTTTTCAAGTTCAAACGAGTGAAGAACGAAGCCTCATATTATTACGAATTGTTTTCATGTTCAAATGAGTGAAGATTGATCCTACGAGTTTTTACAAGTTATTTCCATGTACAAACGAGTCAAGAATGAAGCTATAAGTGGCTTTCAAGTTCAAACAAGTTAAGAATGAAGCCTTATATTGTTACAAATTGTTTTCATGTACAAATGAGTCAAGAATGATGCTAGAAGTTCTTTCAAGTTGTTTCCATGTATAAACAAGTCAAGAATGAATCTATAAGTTGTTTTCAAGTTCAAACGAGTCAAGAATGAAGTTATAAGTGGCTTTCAAGTTCAAACGAGTTAAGAATGAAGCCTTAAATTGTTACAAATTGTTTTCATGTACAAATGAGTCAAGAATGATGCTACAAGTTCTTTCAAGTTGTTTCCATGTATAAACGAGTCAAGAATGAAGCTATAAGTTGTTTTCAAGTTCAAACGAGTCAAGAATGAAGCTATAAGTGGCTTTCAAGTTCAAACGAGTTAAGAATGAAGCCTTAAATTGTTACAAATTGTTTTCATGTACAAATGAGTCAAGAATGATGCTACAAGTTCTTTCAAGTTGTTTCCATGTATAAACGAGTCAAGAATGAAGCTATAAGTTGTTTTCAACTTCAAACGAGTCAAGAATGAAGCTATAAGTGGCTTTCAAGTTCAATCGAGTTAAGAATGAAGCCTTAAATTGTTACAAATTGTTTTCATGTACAAATGAGTCAAGAATGATGCTACAAGTTCTTTCAAGTTGTTTCCATGTATAAACGAGTCAAGAATGAAGCTATAAGTTGTTTTCAAGTTCAAACGAGTCAAGAATAAAGCTATAAGTGGCTTTCATGTTCAAACGAGTTAAGAATGAAGTCTTATATTGTTACAAATTGTTTTCATGTACAAATGAGTCAAGAATTATGCTAGAAGTTCTTTCAAGTTGTTTCCAAGTATAAACGAGTCAAGAATGATCCTATAAGTTGTTTTCAAGTTCAAACGAGTCAAGAATGAAGCTATAATTTGTTTTCAAGTTAAAACGAGTCAAGAACGAAGCCTCAAATTATTACGAATTGTTTTCATGTTTAAATGAGTGAAGATTGATCCTACGAATTTTTACAAGTTATTTCCATGTACAAACGGGTCAAGAATGAAGCTATAAGAGGATTTCAAGTTCAAACGAGTTAAGAATGAAGCCTTAAATTGTTACAAATTGTTTTCATGTACAAATGAGTCAAGAATGATGCTAGAAGTTCTTTCAAGCTGTTCTCAAGTATAAACGAGTCAAGAATGATCCTATAAGTTGTTTTCAAGTTCAAACGAGTCAAGAACGAAGCCTCAAATTATTACGAATTGTTTTCATGTTTAAATGAGTAAAGATTGATCCTGCGAGTTTTTACAAGTTATTTTCATGTACAAACGGGTCAAGAATGAAGCTATAAGTGGCTTTCAAGTTCAAACCAGTTAAAAATGAAGCCTTATATTGTTACAAATTGTTTTCATGTACAAATGAGTCAAGAATGATGCTTGAAGTTCTTTCAAGTTGTTTCCATGTATAAACGAGTCAAGAATGAAGCTATATGTTGTTTTCAAGTTCAAACGAGTCAAGAATATAGCAATAAGTGGCTTTCAAGTTCAAACCAGTTAAGAATGAAGCCTTATATTGTTACAAATTGTTTTCATGTACAAATGAGTCAAGAATGATACTAGAAGTTCTTTCAAGTTGTTTCCAAGTATAAACGAGTCAAAAATGAGCCTATAAGTTGTTTTCAAGTTCAAACGAGTCAAGAATGAAGCTATAATTTGTTTTCAAGTTCAAACGAGTCAGGAACGAAGCCTCAAATTATTACGAATTGTTTTCATGTTCAAATGAGTGAAGATTGATCCTACGAGTTTTTACAAGTTATTTCCATGTACAAACGAGTCAAGAATGAAGCTATAAGTGGCTTTCAAGTTCAAACAAGTTAAAAATGAAGCCTTATATTGTTACAAATTGTTTTCATGTACAAATGAGTCAAGAATGATGCTAGAAGTTCTTTCAAGTTGTTTCCATGTATGAACGAGTCAAGAATGAAGCTATAAGTTGTTTTCAAGTTCAAACGAGTCTAGAATGAAGCTATAAGTGGCTTTCAAGTTCAATCGAGTTAAGAATGAAGCCTTATATTGTTACAAATTGTTTTCATGTACAAATGAGTCAAGAATGATGCTAGAAGTTCTTTCAAGTTGTTTCCATGTATAAACGAGTCAAGAATGAAGCTATAAGTTGTTTTCAAGTTCAAACGAGTCTAGAATGAAGCTATAAGTGGCTTTCAAGTTCAATCGAGTTAAGAATGAAGCCTTAAATTGTTACAAATTGTTTTCATGTCCAAATGAGTCAAGAATGATGCTACAAGTTCTTTCAAGTTGTTTCCATTTATAAACGAGTCAAGAATGAAGCTATAAGTTGTTTTCAAGTTCAAACGAGTCAAGAATAAAGCTATAAGTGGCTTTCATGTTCAAACGGGTTAAGAATGAAGTCGTATATTGTTACAAATTGTTTTCATGTACAAATGAGTCAAGAATGAAGCTAGAAGTTCTTTCAAGTTGTTTCCAAGTATAAACGAGTCAAGAATGATCCTATAAGTTGTTTTCAAGTTCAAACGAGTCAAGAATGAAGCTATAATTTGTTTTCAAGTTAAAACGAGTCAAGAACGAAGCCTCAAATTATTACGAATTGTTTTCATGTTTAAATGAGTGAAGATTGATCCTACGAGTTTTTACAAGTTATTTCCATGTACAAACGGGTCAAGAATGAAGCTATAAGTGGATTTCAAGTTCAAACGAGTTAAGAATGAAGCCTTAAATTGTTACAAATTGTTTTCATGTACAAATGAGTCAAGAATGATGCTAGAAGTTCTTTCAAGCTGTTCGCAAGTATAAACGAGTCAAGAATGATCCTATAAGTTGTTTTCAAGTTCCAACGAGTCAAGAACGAAGCCTCAAATTATTACGAATTGTTTTCATGTTTAAATGAGTAAAGATTGATCCTGCGAGTTTTTACAAGTTATTTTCATGTACAAACGGGTCATGAATGAAGCTATATGTGGCTTTCAAGTTCAAACCAGTTAAAAATGAAGCCTTATATTGTTACAAATTGTTTTCATGTACAAATGAGTCAAGAATGATGCTTGAAGTTCTTTCAAGTTGTTTCCATGTATAAACGAGTCAAGAATGAAGCTATATATTGTTTTCAAGTTCAAACGAGTCAAGAATAAAGTTATAAGTGGCTTTCATGTTCAAACGGGTTAAGAATGAAGTCGTATATTGTTACAAATTGTTTTCATGTACAAATGAGTCAAGAATGAAGCTAGAAGTTCTTTCAAGTTGTTTCCAAGTATAAACGAGTCAAGAATGATCCTATAAGTTGTTTTCAAGTTCAAACGAGTCAAGAATGAAGCTATAATTTGTTTTCAAGTTAAAACGAGTCAAGAACGAAGCCTCAAATTATTACGAATTGTTTTCATGTTTAAATGAGTGAAGATTGATCCTACGAGTTTTTACAAGTTATTTCCATGTACAAACGGGTCAAGAATGAAGCTATAAGTGGCTTTCAAGTTCAAACAAGTTAAAAATGAAGCCTTATATTGTTACAAATTGTTTTCATGTACAAATGAGTCAAGAATGATGCTAGAAGTTCTTTCAAGTTGTTTCCATGTATAAACGAGTCAAGAATGAAGCTATAAGTTGTTTTCAAGTTCAAACGAATCTAGAATGAAGCTATAAGTGGCTTTCAAGTTCAATCGAGTTAAGAATGAAGCCTTAAATTGTTACAAATTGTTTTCATGTCCAAATGAGTCAAGAATGATGCTACAAGTTCTTTCAAGTTGTTTCCATTTATAAACGAGTCAAGAATGAAGCTATAAGTTGTTTTCAAGTTCAAACGAGTCAAGAATAAAGCTATAAGTGGCTTTCATGTTCAAACGGGTTAAGAATGAAGTCGTATATTGTTACAAATTGTTTTCATGTACAAATGAGTCAAGAATGAAGCTAGAAGTTCTTTCAAGTTGTTTCCAAGTTTAAACGAGTCAAGAATGAAGCTATAATTTGTTTTCAAGTTCAAACGAGTCAGGAACGAAGCCTCAAATTATTACGAATTGTTTTCATGTTCAAATGAGTGAAGATTGATCCTACGAGTTTTTACAAGTTATTTCCATGTACAAACGAGTCAAGAATGAAGCTATAAGTGGCTTTCAAGTTCAAACAAGTTAAAAATGAAGCCTTATATTGTTACAAATTGTTTTCATGTACAAATGAGTCAAGAATGATGCTAGAACTTCTTTCAAGTTGTTTCCATGTATAAACGAGTCAAGAATGAAGCTATAAGTTGTTTTCAAGTTCAAACGAGTCTAGAATGAAGCTATAAGTGGCTTTCAAGTTCAATCGAGTTAAGAATGAAGCCTTATATTGTTACAAATTGTTTTCATGTACAAATGAGTCAAGAATGATGCTACAAGTTCTTTCAAGTTGTTTCCATTTATAAAC
Source organism: Oenanthe sinensis (assembly GCA_028671895.1). Classification (NCBI taxonomy): domain Eukaryota; kingdom Viridiplantae; phylum Streptophyta; class Magnoliopsida; order Apiales; family Apiaceae; genus Oenanthe; species Oenanthe sinensis. The sequence goes on from JAPMAC010000212.1 coordinate 12,040,496, forward strand.
GAGTCAAGAATGAAGCTATAAGTTGTTTTCAAGTTCAAACGAGTCTAGAATGAAGCTATAAGTGGCTTTCAAGTTCAATCGAGTTAAGAATGAAGCCTTATATTGTTACAAATTGTTTTCATGTACAAATGAGTCAAGAATGATGCTAGAAGTTCTTTCAAGTTGTTTCCATGTATAAACGAGTCAAGAATGAAGCTATAAGTTGTTTTCAAGTTCAAACGAGTCTAGAATGAAGCTATAAGTGGCTTTCAAGTTCAATCGAGTTAAGAATGAAGCCTTAAATTGTTACAAATTGTTTTCATGTCCAAATGAGTCAAGAATGATGCTACAAGTTCTTTCAAGTTGTTTACATTTATAAACGAGTCAAGAATGAAGCTATAAGTTGTTTTCAAGTTCAAACGAGTCAAGAATAAAGCTATAAGTGGCTTTCATGTTCAAACGGGTTAAGAATGAAGTCGTATATTGTTACAAATTGTTTTCATGTACAAATGAGTCAAGAATGAAGCTAGAAGTTCTTTCAAGTTGTTTCCAAGTATAAACGAGTCAAGAATGATCCTATAAGTTGTTTTCAAGTTTAAACGAGTCAAGAATGAAGCTATAATTTGTTTTCAAGTTCAAACGAGTCAGGAACGAAGCCTCAAATTATTACGAATTGTTTTCATGTTCAAATGAGTGAAGATTGATCCTACGAGTTTTTACAACTTATTTCCATGTTCAAACGAGTCAAGAATGAAGCTATAAGTGGCTTTCAAGTTCAAACAAGTTAAAAATGAAGCCTTATATTGTTACAAATTGTTTTCATGTACAAATGAGTCAAGAATGATGCTAGAAGTTCTTTCAAGTTGTTTCCATGTATAAACGAGTCAAGAATGAAGCTATAAGTTGTTTTCAAGTTCAAACGAGTCTAGAATGAAGCTATAAGTGGCTTTCAAGTTCAATCGAGTTAAGAATGAAGCCTTAAATTGTTACAAATTGTTTTCATGTCCAAATGAGTCAAGAATGATGCTACAAGTTCTTTCAAGTTGTTTCCATTTATAAACGAGTCAAGAATGAAGCTATAAGTTGTTTTCAAGTTCAAACGAGTCAAGAATAAAGCTATAAGTGGCTTTCATGTTCAAACGGGATAAGAATGAAGTCTTATATTGTTACAAATTGTTTTCATGTACAAATGAGTCAAGAATGATGCTAGAAGTTCTTTCAAGTTGTTTCCAAGTATAAACGAGTCAAGAATGATCCTATAAGTTGTTTTCAAGTTTAAACGAGTCAAGAATGAAGCTATAATTTGTTTTCAAGTTCAAACGAGTCAAGAACGAAGCCTCATATTATTACGAATTGTTTTCATGTTCAAATGAGTGAAGATTGATCCTACGAGTTTTTACAAGTTATTTCCATGTACAAACGAGTCAAGAATGAAGCTATAAGTGGCTTTGAAGTTCAAACAAGTTAAGAATGAAGCCTTATATTGTTACAAATTGTTTTCATGTACAAATGAGTCAAGAATGATGCTAGAAGTTCTTTCAAGTTGTTTCCATGTATAAACGATTCAAGAATGAAGCTATAAGTTGTTTTCAAGTTCAAACGAGTCAAGAATGAAGCTATAAGTGGCTTTCAAGTTCAAACGAGTTAAGAATGAAGCCTTAAATTGTTACAAATTATTTTCATGTACAAATGAGTCAAGAATGATGCTACAAGTTCTTTCAAGTTATTTCCATGTATAAACGAGTCAAGAATGAAGCTATAAGTTGTTTTCAAGTTCAAACGAGTCAAGAAGAAAGCTATAAGTGGCTTTCATGTTCAAACGAGTTAAGAATGAAGTCTTATATTGTTACAAATTGTTTTCATGTACAAATGAGTCAAGAATGATGCTAGAAGTTCTTTCCAAGTATAAACGAGTCAAGAATGATCCTATAAGTTGTTTTCAAGTTCAAACGAGTCAAGAATGAAGCTATAATTTGTTTTCAAGTTCAAACTAGTCAAGAATAAAGCTATAAGTGGCTTTCATGTTCAAACGAGTTAAGAATGAAGTCTTATATTGTTACAAATTGTTTTCATGTACAAATGAGTCAAGAATGATGCTACAAGTTCTTTCAAGTTGTTTCCATTTATAAACGAGTCAAGAATGAAGCTATAAGTTGTTTTCAAGTTCAAACGAGTCAAGAAGAAAGCTATAAGTAGCTTTCATGTTCAAACGAGTTAAGAATGAAGTCTTATATTGTTACAAATTGTTTTCATGTACAAATGAGTCAAGAATGATGCTAGAAGTTCTTTCCAAGTATAAACGAGTCAAGAATGATCCTATAAGTTGTTTTCAAGTTCAAACGAGTCAAGAATGAAGCTATAATTTGTTTTCAAGTTAAAACGAGTCAAGAACGAAGCCTCAAATTATTACGAATTGTTTTCATGTTTAAATGAGTAAAGATTGATCCTACGAGTTTTTACAAGTTATTTCCATGTACAAACGAGTCAAGAATGAAGCTATAAGTGGCTTTCAAGTTCAAACAAGTTAAGATTGAAGCCTTATATTGTTACAAATTGTTTTCATGTACAAATGAGTCAAGAATGATGATAGAAGTTCTTTCAAGTTGTTTCCATGTATAAACGAGTCAAGAATGAAGCTATAAGTTGTTTTCAAGTTCAAACGAGTTAAGAATGAAGCTATAAGTTTCTTTCAAGTTCAATCGAGTTAAGAATGAAGACTTAAATTGTTACGAATTGTTTTTTTGTACAAATGAGTCAAGAATGAAGCTATAAGTTGTTTTCAAGTTCAAACGAGTCAAGAATAAAGCTATAAGTGGCTTTCATGTTCAAACGAGTTAAGAATGAAGTCTTATATTGTTACAAATTGTTTTCATGTACAAATGAGTCAAGAATGATGCTAGAAGTTCTTTCAAGTTGTTTCCAAGTATAAACGAGTCAAGAATGATCCTATAAGTTGTTTTCAAGTTTAAACGAGTCAAGAATGAAGCTATAATTTGTTTTCAAGTTCAAACGAGTCAAGAACGAAGCCTCATATTATTACGAATTGTTTTCATGTTCAAATGAGTGAAGATTGATCCTACGAGTTTTTACAAGTTATTTCCATGTACAAACGAGTCAAGAATGAAGCTATAAGTGGCTTTGAAGTTCAAACAAGTTAAGAATGAAGCCTTATATTGTTACAAATTGTTTTCATGTACAAATGAGTCAAGAATGATGCTAGAAGTTCTTTCAAGTTGTTTCCATGTATAAACGATTCAAGAATGAAGCTATAAGTTGTTTTCAAGTTAAAACGAGTCAAGAATGAAGCTATAAGTGGCTTTCAAGTTCAAACGAGTTAAGAATGAAGCCTTAAATTGTTACAAATTATTTTCATGTACAAATGAGTCAAGAATGATGCTACAAGTTCTTTCAAGTTTTTTCCCTGTATAAACGAGTCAAGAATGAAGCTATAAGTTGTTTTCAAGTTCAAACGAGTCAAGAATGAAGCTATAATTTGTTTTCAAGTTCAAACGAGTCAAGAATAAAGCTATAAGTGGCTTTCATGTTCAAAGGAGTTAAGAATGAAGTCTTATATTGTTACAAATTGTTTTCATGTACAAATGAGTCAAGAATGATGCTACAAGTTCTTTCAAGTTGTTTCCATTTATAAACGAGTCAAGAATGAAGCTATAAGTTGTTTTCAAGTTCAAACGAGTCAAGAAGAAAGCTATAAGTGGCTTTCATGTTCAAACGAGTTAAGAATGAAGTCTTATATTGTTACAAATTGTTTTCATGTACAAATGAGTCAAGAATGATGCTAGAAGTTCTTTCCAAGTATAAACGAGTCAAGAATGATCCTATAAGTTGTTTTCAAGTTCAAACGAGTCAAGAATGAAGCTATAATTTGTTTTCAAGTTAAAACGAGTCAAGAACGAAGCCTCAAATTATTACGAATTGTTTTCATGTTGAAATGAGTAAAGATTGATCCTACGAGTTTTTACAAGTTATTTCCATGTACAAACGAGTCAAGAATGAAGCTATAAGTGGCTTTCAAGTTCAAACAAGTTAAGAATGAAGCCTTATATTGTTACAAATTGTTTTCATGTACAAATGAGTCAAGAATGATGATAGAAGTTCTTTCAAGTTGTTTCCATGTATAAACGAGTCAAGAATGAAGCTATAAGTTGTTTTCAAGTTCAAACGAGTTAAGAATGAAGCTATAAGTTTCTTTCAAGTTCAATCGAGTTAAGAATGAAGACTTAAATTGTTACAAATTGTTTTCTTGTACAAATGAGTCAAGAATGATGCTACAAGTTCTTTCAAGTTGTTTCCATGTATAAACGAGTCAAGAATGAAGCTATAAGTTGTTTTCAAGTTCAAACGAGTCAAGAATAAAGCTATAAGTGGCTTTCATGTTCAAACGAGTTAAGAATGAAGTCTTATATTGTTACAAATTGTTTTCATGTACAAATGAGTCAAGAATGATGCTAGAAGTTCTTTCAAGTTGTTTCCAAGTATAAACGAGTCAAGAATGATCCTATAAGTTGTTTTCAAGTTCAAACGAGTCAAGAATGAAGCTATAATTTGTTTTCAAGTTAAAACGAGTCAAGAATGAAGCCTCAAATTATTACGAATTGTTTTCATGTTTAAATGAGAAAAGATTGATCCTATAAGTTTTTACAAGTTATTTCCATGTACCAACGGGTCAAGAATGAAGCTATAAGTGGCTTTCAAGTTCAAACGAGTTAAGAATGAAGACTTAAATTGTTACAAATTGTTTTCATGTACAAATGAGTCAAGAATGATGCTAGAAGTTCTTTCAAGCTGTTTCCAAGTATAAACGAGTCAAGAATGATCCTATAAGTTGTTTTCAAGTTCAAACGAGTCAAGAATAAAGCTATAATTTGTTTTCAAGTTAAAACGAGTCAAGAACGAAGCCTCAAATTATTACGAATTGTTTTCATGTTTAAATGAGTAAAGATTGATCCTACGAGTTTTTACAAGTTATTTCCATGTACAAACGAGTCAAGAATGAAGCTATAAGTGGCTTTCAAGTTCAAACAAGTTAAGAATGAAGCCTTATATTGTTACAAATTGTTTTCATGTACAAATGAGTCAAGAATGATGCTAGAAGTTCTTTCCAAGTATAAACGAGTCAAGAATGATCCTATAAGTTGTTTTCAAGTTCAAACGAGTCAAGAATGAAGCTATAATTTGTTTTCAAGTTAAAACGAGTCAAGAACGAAGCCTCAAATTATTACGAATTGTTTTCATGTTGAAATGAGTAAAGATTGATCCTACGAGTTTTTACAAGTTATTTCCATGTACAAACGAGTCAAGAATGAAGCTATAAGTGGCTTTCAAGTTCAAACAAGTTAAGAATGAAGCCTTATATTGTTACAAATTGTTTTCATGTACAAATGAGTCAAGAATGATGATAGAAGTTCTTTCAAGTTGTTTCCATGTATAAACGAGTCAAGAATGAAGCTATAAGTTGTTTTCAAGTTCAAACGAGTTAAGAATGAAGCTATAAGTTTCTTTCAAGTTCAATCGAGTTAAGAATGAAGACTTAAATTGTTACAAATTGTTTTCTTGTACAAATGAGTCAAGAATGATGCTACAAGTTCTTTCAAGTTGTTTCTATGTATAAACGAGTCAAGAATGAAGCTATAAGTTGTTTTCAAGTTCAAACGAGTCAAGAATAAAGCTATAAGTGGCTTTCATGTTCAAACGAGTTAAGAATGAAGTCTTATATTGTTACAAATTGTTTTCATGTACAAATGAGTCAAGAATGATGCTAGAAGTTCTTTCAAGTTGTTTCCAAGTATAAACGAGTCAAGAATGATCCTATAAGTTGTTTCCAAGTTCAAACGAGTCAAGAATGAAGCTATAATTTGTTTTCAAGTTAAAACGAGTCAAGAACGAAGCCTCAAATTATTACGAATTGTTTTCATGTTTAAATGAGTAAAGATTGATCCTATAAGTTTTTACAAGTTATTTCCATGTACCAACGGGTCAAGAATGAAGCTATAAGTGGCTTTCAAGTTCAAACGAGTTAAGAATGAAGACTTAAATTGTTACAAATTGTTTTCATATACAAATGAGTCAAGAATGATGCTAGAAGTTCTTTCAAGTTGTTTCCAAGTATAAACGAGTCAAGAATGATCCTATAAGTTGTTTTCAAGTTTAAACGAGTCAAGAATGATGCTATAATTTGTTTTCAAGTTCAAACGAGTCAAGAACGAAGCCTCATATTATTACGAATTGTTTTCATGTTCAAATGAGTGAAGATTGATCCTACGAGTTTTTACAAGTTATTTCCATGTACAAACGAGTCAAGAATGAAGCTATAAGTGGCTTTGAAGTTCAAACAAGTTAAGAATGAAGCCTTATATTGTTACAAATTGTTTTCATGTACAAATGATGCTAGAAGTTCTTTCAAGTTGTTTCCATGTATAAACGATTCAAGAATGAAGCTATAAGTTGTTTTCAAGTTAAAACGAGTCAAGAATGAAGCTATAAGTGGCTTTCAAGTTCAAACGAGTTAAGAATGAAGCCTTAAATTGTTACAAATTATTTTCATGTACAAATGAGTCAAGAATGATGCTACAAGTTCTTTCAAGTTGTTTCCATGTATAAACGAGTCAAGAATGAAGCTATAAGTTGTTTTCAAGTTCAAACGAGTCAAGAATGAAGCTATAATTTGTTTTCAAGTTCAAACGAGTCAAGAATAAAGCTATAAGTGGCTTTCATGTTCAAACGAGTTAAGAATGAAGTCTTATATTGTTACAAATTGTTTTCATGTACAAATGAGTCAAGAATGATGCTACAAGTTCTTTCAAGTTGTTTCCATTTATAAACGAGTCAAGAATGAAGCTATAAGTTGTTTTCAAGTTCAAACGAGTCAAGAAGAAAGCTATAAGTGGCTTTCATGTTCAAACGAGTTAAGAATGAAGTCTTATATTGTTACAAATTGTTTTCATGTACAAATGAGTCAAGAATGATGCTAGAAGTTCTTTCCAAGTATAAACGAGTCAAGAATGATCCCATAAGTTGTTTTCAAGTTCAAACGAGTCAAGAATGAAGCTATAATTTGTTTTCAAGTTAAAACGAGTCAAGAACGAAGCCTCAAATTATTACGCATTGTTTTCATGTTGAAATGAGTAAAGATTGATCCTACGAGTTTTTACAAGTTATTTCCATGTACAAACGAGTCAAGAATGAAGCTATAAGTGGCTTTCAAGTTCAAACAAGTTAAGAATGAAGCCTTATATTGTTACAAATTGTTTTCATGTACAAATGAGTCAAGAATGATGATAGAAGTTCTTTCAAGTTGTTTCCATGTATAAACGAGTCAAGAATGAAGCTATAAGTTGTTTTCAAGTTCAAACGAGTTAAGAATGAAGCTATAAGTTTCTTTCAAGTTCAATCGAGTTAAGAATGAAGACTTAAATTGTTACAAATTGTTTTCTTGTACAAATGAGTCAAGAATGATGCTACAAGTTCTTTCAAGTTGTTTCCATGTATAAACGAGTCAAGAATGAAGCTATAAGTTGTTTTCAAGTTCAAACGAGTCAAGAATAAAGCTATAAGTGGCTTTCATGTTCAAACGAGTTAAGAATGAAGTCTTATATTGTTACAAATTGTTTTCATGTACAAATGAGTCAAGAATGATGCTAGAAGTTCTTTCAAGTTGTTTCCAAGTATAAACGAGTCAAGAATGATCCTATAAGTTGTTTTCAAGTTCAAACGAGTCAAGAATGAAGCTATAATTTGTTTTCAATTTAAAACGAGTCAAGAACGAAGCCTCCAATTATTACGAATTGTTTTCATGTTTAAATGAGTAAAGATTGATCCTATAAGTTTTTACAAGTTATTTCCATGTACCAACGGGTCAAGAATGAAGCTATAAGTGGCTTTCAAGTTCAAACGAGTTAAGAATGAAGACTTAAATTGTTACAAATTGTTTTCATGTACAAATGAGTCAAGAATGATGCTAGAAGTTCTTTCAAGCTGTTTCCAAGTATAAACGAGTCAAGAATGATCCTATAAGTTGTTTTCAAGTTCAAACGAGTCAAGAATAAAGCTATAATTTGTTTTCAAGTTAAAACGAGTCAAGAACGAAGCCTCAAATTATTACGAATTGTTTTCATGTTTAAATGAGTAAAGATTGATCCTACGAGTTTTTACAAGTTATTTCCATGTACAAACGAGTGAAGAATGAAGCTATAAGTTTCTTTCAAGTTCAATCGAGTTAAGAATGAAGACTTAAATTGTTACAAATTGTTTTCTTGTACAAATGAGTCAAGAATGATGCTACAAGTTCTTTCAAGTTGTTTCCATGTATAAACGAGTCAAGAATGAAGCTATAAGTTGTTTTCAAGTTCAAACGAGTCAAGAAGAAAGCTATAAGTGGCTTTCATGTTCAAACGAGTTAAGAATGAAGTCTTATATTGTTACAAATTGTTTTCATGTACAAATGAGTCAAGAATGATGCTAGAAGTTCTTTCCAAGTATAAACGAGTCAAGAATGATCCTATAAGTTGTTTTCAAGTTCAAACGAGTCAAGAATGAAGCTATAATTTGTTTTCAAGTTAAAACGAGTCAAGAACGAAGCCTCAAATTATTACGAATTGTTTTCATGTTGAAATGAGTAAAGATTGATCCTACGAGTTTTTACAAGTTATTTCTATGTACAAACGAGTCAAGAATGAAGCTATAAGTGGCTTTCAAGTTCAAACAAGTTAAGAATGAAGCCTTATATTGTTATAAATTGTTTTCATGTACAAATGAGTCAAGAATGATGATAGAAGTTCTTTCAAGTTGTTTCCATGTATAAACGAGTCAAGAATGAAGCTATAAGTTGTTTTCAAGTTCAAACGAGTTAAGAATGAAGCTATAAGTTTCTTTCAAGTTCAATCGAGTTTAGAATGAAGACTTAAATTGTTACAAATTGTTTTCTTGTACAAATGAGTCAAGAATGATGCTACAAGTTCTTTCAAGTTGTTTCCATGTATAAACGAGTCAAGAATGAAGCTATAAGTTGTTTTCAAGTTCAAACGAGTCAAGAATAAAGCTATAAGTGGCTTTCATGTTCAAACGAGTTAAGAATGAAGTCTTATATTGTTACAAATTGTTTTCATGTACAAATGAGTCAAGAATGATGCTAGAAGTTCTTTCAAGTTGTTTCCAAGTATAAACGAGTCAAGAATGATCCTATAAGTTGTTTTCAAGTTCAAACGAGTCAAGAATGAAGCTATAATTTGTTTTCAAGTTAAAACGAGTCAAGAACGAAGCCTCAAATTATTACGAATTGTTTTCATGTTTAAATGAGTAAAGATTGATCCTATAAGTTTTTACAAGTTATTTCCATGTACCAACGGGTCAAGAATGAAGCTATAAGTGGCTTTCAAGTTCAAACGAGTTAAGAATGACGACTTAAATTGTTACAAATTGTTTTCATGTACAAATGAGTCAAGAATGATGCTAGAAGTTCTTTCAAGCTGTTTCCAAGTATAAACGAGTCAAGAATGATCCTATAAGTTGTTTTCAAGTTCAAACGAGTCAAGAATAAAGCTATAATTTGGTTTCAAGTTAAAACGAGTCAAGAACGAAGCCTCAAATTATTACGAATTGTTTTCATGTTTAAATGAGTAAAGATTGATCCTACGAGTTTTTACAAGTTATTTCCATATACAAACGAGTCAAGAATGAAGCTATAAGTGGCTTTCAAGTTCAAACAAGTTAAGAATGAAGCCTTATATTGTTACAAATTGTTTTCATGTACAAATGAGTCAAGAATGATGCTAGAAGTTCTTTCCAAGTATAAACGAGTCAAGAATGATCCTATAAGTTGTTTTCAAGTTCAAACGAGTCAAGAATAAAGCTATAATTTGTTTTCAAGTTAAAACGAGTCAAGAACGAAGCCTCAAATTATTACGAATTGTTTTCATGTTGAAATGAGTAAAGATTGATCCTACGAGTTTTTACAAGTTATTTCCATGTACAAACGAGTCAAGAATGAAGCTATAAGTGGCTTTCAAGTTCAAACAAGTTAAGAATGAAGCCTTATATTGTTACAAATTGTTTTCATGTACAAATGAGTCAAGAATGATGATAGAAGTTCTTTCAAGTTGTTTCCATGTATAAACGAGTCAAGAATGAAGCTATTAGTTGTTTTCAAGTTCAAACGAGTTAAGAATGAAGCTATAAGTTTCTTTCAAGTTCAATCGAGTTAAGAATGAAGACTTAAATTGTTACAAATTGTTTTCTTGTACAAATGAGTCAAGAATGATGCTACAAGTTCTTTCAAGTTGTTTCCATGTATAAACGAGTCAAGAATGAAGCTATAAGTTGTTTTCAAGTTCAAACGAGTCAAGAATAAAGCTATAAGTGGCTTTCATGTTCAAACGAGTTAAGAATGAAGTCTTATATTGTTACAAATTGTTTTCATGTACAAATGAGTCAAGAATGATGCTACAAGTTCTTTCAAGTTGTTTCCATTTATAAACGAGTCAAGAATGAAGCTATAAGTTGTTTTCAAGTTCAAACGAGTCAAGAAGAAAGCTATAAGTGGCTTTCATGTTCAAACGAGTTAAGAATGAAGTCTTATATTGTTACAAATTGTTTTCATGTACAAATGAGTCAAGAATGATGCTAGAAGTTCTTTCCAAGTATAAACGAGTCAAGAATGATCCTATAAGTTGTTTTCAAGTTCAAACGAGTCAAGAATGAAGCTATAATTTGTTTTCAAGTTAAAACGAGTCAAGAACGAAGCCTCAAATTATTACGCATTGTTTTCATGTTGAAATGAGTAAAGATTGATCCTACGAGTTTTTACAAGTTATTTCCATGTACAAACGAGTCAAGAATGAAGCTATAAGTGGCTTTCAAGTTCAGACAAGTTAAGAATGAAGCCTTATATTGTTACAAATTGTTTTCATGTACAAATGAGTCAAGAATGATGATAGAAGTTCTTTCAAGTTGTTTCCATGTATAAACGAGTCAAGAATGAAGCTATAAGTTGTTTTCAAGTTCAAACGAGTTAAGAATGAAGCTATAAGTTTCTTTCAAGTTCAATCGAGTTAAGAATGAAGACTTAAATTGTTACAAATTGTTTTCTTGTACAAATGAGTCAAGAATGATGCTACAAGTTCTTTCAAGTTGTTTCCATGTATAAACGAGTCAAGAATGAAGCTATAAGTTGTTTTCAAGTTCAAACGAGTCAAGAATAAAGCTATAAGTGGCTTTCATGTTCAAACGAGTTAAGAATGAAGTCTTATATTGTTACAAATTGTTTTCATGTACAAATGAGTCAAGAATGATGCTAGAAGTTCTTTCAAGTTGTTTCCAAGTATAAACGAGTCAAGAATGATCCTATAAGTTGTTTTCAAGTTCAAACGAGTCAAGAATGAAGCTATAATTTGTTTTCAAGTTAAAACGAGTCAAGAACGAAGCCTCAAATTATTACGAATTGTTTTCATGTTTAAATGAGTAAAGATTGATCCTATAAGTTTTTACAAGTTATTTCCATGTACCAACGGGTCAAGAATGAAGCTATAAGTGGCTTTCAAGTTCAAACGAGTTAAGAATGACGACTTAAATTGTTACAAATTGTTTTCATGTACAAATGAGTCAAGAATGATGCTAGAAGTTCTTTCAAGCTGTTTCCAAGTATAAACGAGTCAAGAATGATCCTATAAGTTGTTTTCAAGTTCAAACGAGTCAAGAATAAAGCTATAATTTGGTTTCAAGTTAAAACGAGTCAAGAACGAAGCCTCAAATTATTACGAATTGTTTTCATGTTTAAATGAGTAAAGATTGATCCTACGAGTTTTTACAAGTTATTTCCATATACAAACGAGTCAAGAATGAAGCTATAAGTGGCTTTCAAGTTCAAACAAGTTAAGAATGAAGCCTTATATTGTTACAAATTGTTTTCATGTACAAATGAGTCAAGAATGATGCTAGAAGTTCTTTCCAAGTATAAACGAGTCAAGAATGATCCTATAAGTTGTTTTCAAGTTCAAACGAGTCAAGAATAAAGCTATAATTTGTTTTCAAGTTAAAACGAGTCAAGAACGAAGCCTCAAATTATTACGAATTGTTTTCATGTTGAAATGAGTAAAGATTGATCCTACGAGTTTTTACAAGTTATTTCCATGTACAAACGAGTCAAGAATGAAGCTATAAGTGGCTTTCAAGTTCAAACAAGTTAAGAATGAAGCCTTATATTGTTACAAATTGTTTTCATGTACAAATGAGTCAAGAATGATGATAGAAGTTCTTTCAAGTTGTTTCCATGTATAAACGAGTCAAGAATGAAGCTATAAGTTGTTTTCAAGTTCAAACGAGTTAAGAATGAAGCTATAAGTTTCTTTCAAGTTCAATCGAGTTAAGAATGAAGACTTAAATTGTTACAAATTGTTTTCTTGTACAAATGAGTCAAGAATGATGCTACAAGTTCTTTCAAGTTGTTTCCATGTATAAACGAGTCAAGAATGAAGCTATAAGTTGTTTTCAAGTTCAAACGAGTCAAGAATAAAGCTATAAGTGGCTTTCATGTTCAAACGAGTTAAGAATGAAGTCTTATATTGTTACAAATTGTTTTCATGTACAAATGAGTCAAGAATGATGCTAGAAGTTCTTTCAAGTTGTTTCCAAGTATAAACGAGTCAAGAATGATCCTATAAGTTGTTTTCAAGTTCAAACGAGTCAAGAATGAAGCTATAATTTGTTTTCAATTTAAAACGAGTCAAGAACGAAGCCTCCAATTATTACGAATTGTTTTCATGTTTAAATGAGTAAAGATTGATCCTATAAGTTTTTACAAGTTATTTCCATGTACCAACGGGTCAAGAATGAAGCTATAAGTGGCTTTCAAGTTCAAACGAGTTAAGAATGAAGACTTAAATTGTTACAAATTGTTTTCATGTACAAATGAGTCAAGAATGATGCTAGAAGTTCTTTCAAGCTGTTTCCAAGTATAAACGAGTCAAGAATGATCCTATAAGTTGTTTTCAAGTTCAAACGAGTCAAGAATAAAGCTATAATTTGTTTTCAAGTTAAAACGAGTCAAGAACGAAGCCTCAAATTATTACGAATTGTTTTCATGTTTAAATGAGTAAAGATTGATCCTACGAGTTTTTACAAGTTATTTCCATGTACAAACGAGTGAAGAATGAAGCTATAAGTTTCTTTCAAGTTCAATCGAGTTAAGAATGAAGACTTAAATTGTTACAAATTGTTTTCTTGTACAAATGAGTCAAGAATGATGCTACAAGTTCTTTCAAGTTGTTTCCATGTATAAACGAGTCAAGAATGAAGCTATAAGTTGTTTTCAAGTTCAAACGAGTCAAGAAGAAAGCTATAAGTGGCTTTCATGTTCAAACGAGTTAAGAATGAAGTCTTATATTGTTACAAATTGTTTTCATGTACAAATGAGTCAAGAATGATGCTAGAAGTTCTTTCCAAGTATAAACGAGTCAAGAATGATCCTATAAGTTGTTTTCAAGTTCAAACGAGTCAAGAATGAAGCTATAATTTGTTTTCAAGTTAAAACGAGTCAAGAACGAAGCCTCAAATTATTACGAATTGTTTTCATGTTGAAATGAGTAAAGATTGATCCTACGAGTTTTTACAAGTTATTTCTATGTACAAACGAGTCAAGAATGAAGCTATAAGTGGCTTTCAAGTTCAAACAAGTTAAGAATGAAGCCTTATATTGTTATAAATTGTTTTCATGTACAAATGAGTCAAGAATGATGATAGAAGTTCTTTCAAGTTGTTTCCATGTATAAACGAGTCAAGAATGAAGCTATAAGTTGTTTTCAAGTTCAAACGAGTTAAGAATGAAGCTATAAGTTTCTTTCAAGTTCAATCGAGTTTAGAATGAAGACTTAAATTGTTACAAATTGTTTTCTTGTACAAATGAGTCAAGAATGATGCTACAAGTTCTTTCAAGTTGTTTCCATGTATAAACGAGTCAAGAATGAAGCTATAAGTTGTTTTCAAGTTCAAACGAGTCAAGAATAAAGCTATAAGTGGCTTTCATGTTCAAACGAGTTAAGAATGAAGTCTTATATTGTTACAAATTGTTTTCATGTACAAATGAGTCAAGAATGATGCTAGAAGTTCTTTCAAGTTGTTTCCAAGTATAAACGAGTCAAGAATGATCCTATAAGTTGTTTTCAAGTTCAAACGAGTCAAGAATGAAGCTATAATTTGTTTTCAAGTTAAAACGAGTCAAGAACGAAGCCTCAAATTATTACGAATTGTTTTCATGTTTAAATGAGTAAAGATTGATCCTATAAGTTTTTACAAGTTATTTCCATGTACCAACGGGTCAAGAATGAAGCTATAAGTGGCTTTCAAGTTCAAACGAGTTAAGAATGAAGACTTAAATTGTTACAAATTGTTTTCATGTACAAATGAGTCAAGAATGATGCTAGAAGTTCTTTCAAGCTGTTTCCAAGTATAAACGAGTCAAGAATGATCCTATAAGTTGTTTTCAAGTTCAAACGAGTCAAGAATAAAGCTATAATTTGTTTTCAAGTTAAAACGAGTCAAGAACGAAGCCTCAAATTATTACGAATTGTTTTCATGTTTAAATAAGTAAAGATTGATCCTACGAGTTTTTACAAGTTATTTCCATGTACAAACGAGTCAAGAATGAAGCTATAAGTTTCTTTCAAGTTCAATCGAGTTAAGAATGAAGACTTAAATTGTTACAAATTGTTTTCTTGTACAAATGAGTCAAGAATGATGCTACAAGTTCTTTCAAGTTGTTTCCATGTATAAACGAGTCAAGAATGAAGCTATAAGTTGTTTTCAAGTTCAAACGAGTCAAGAATAAAGCTATAAGTGGCTTTCATGTTCAAACGAGTTAAGAATGAAGTCTTATATTGTTACAAATTGTTTTCATGTACAAATGAGTCAAGAATGATGCTAGAAGTTCTTTCAAGTTGTTTCCAAGTATAAACGAGTTAAGAATGATCCTATAAGTTGTTTTCAAGTTCAAACGAGTCAAGAATGAAGCTATAATTTGTTTTCAAGTTAAAACGAGTCAAGAACGAAGCCTCAAATTATTACGAATTGTTTTCATGTTTAAATGAGTAAAGATTGATCCTATAAGTTTTTACAAGTTATTTCCATGTACCAACGGGTCAAGAATGAAGCTATAAGTGGCTTTCAAGTTCAAACGAGTTAAGAATGAAGACTTAAATTGTTACAAATTGTTTTCATGTACAAATGAGTCAAGAATGATGCTAGAAGTTCTTTCAAGCTGTTTCCAAGTATAAACGAGTCAAGAATGATCCTATAAGTTGTTTTCAAGTTCAAACGAGTCAAGAATAAAGCTATAATTTGTTTTCAAGTTAAAACGAGTCAAGAACGAAGCCTCAAATTATTACGAATTGTTTTCATGTTTAAATGAGTAAAGATTGATCCTACGAGTTTTTACAAGTTATTTCCATATACAAACGAGTCAAGAATGAAGCTATAACGGCTTTCAAGTTCAAACGAGTTAAGAATGAAGCCTTAAATTGTTACAAATTGTTTTCATGTACAAATGAGTCAAGAATGATGCTAGAAGTTCTTTCAAGCTGTTTCCAAGTATAAACGAGTCAAGAATGATCCTATAAGTTGTTTTCAAGTTCAAACGAGTCAAGAATAAAGCTATAATTTGTTTTCAAGTTAAAACGAGTCAAGAACGAAGCCTCAAATTATTACGAATTGTTTTCATGTTCAAATGAGTAAAGATTGATCCTACGAGTTTTTACATGTTATTTCCATGTACAAACGGGTCAAGAATGAAGCTATAAGTGGCTTTCAAGTTCAAACCAGTTAAAAATGAAGCCTTATATTGTTACAAATTGTTTTCATGTACAAATGAGTCAAGAATGATGCTTGAAGTTCTTTCAAGTTGTTTCCATGTATAAACGAGTCAAGAATGAAGCTATAAGTTGTTTTCAAGTTCAAACGAGTCAAGAATAAAGCTATAAGTGGCTTTCAAGTTCAAACCAGTTAAGAATGAAGCCTTGTATTGTTACAAATTGTTTTCATGTACAAATGAGTCAAGAATGATGCTAGAAGTTCTTTCAAGTTATTTCCAAGTATAAACGAGTCAAGAATGATCCTATAAGTTGTTTTCAAGTTCAAACGAGTCAAGAATGAAGCTATAATTTGTTTTCAAGTTCAAACGAGTCAAGAACAAAGCCTCAAATT
Source organism: Oenanthe sinensis (assembly GCA_028671895.1). Lineage (NCBI taxonomy): Eukaryota > Viridiplantae > Streptophyta > Magnoliopsida > Apiales > Apiaceae > Oenanthe > Oenanthe sinensis. Next base: position 12,056,678 of record JAPMAC010000212.1, read on the forward strand.
ATTACGAATTGTTTTCATGTTCAAATGAGTGAAGATTGATCCTACGAGTTTTTACAAGTTATTTCCATGTACAAACGAGTCAAGAACGAAGCTATAAGTGGCTTTCAAGTTCAAACAAGTTAAGAATGAAGCCTTATATTGTTACAAATTGTTTTCATGTACAAATGAGTCAAGAATGATGCTAGAACTTCTTTCAAGTTGTTTCCATGTATAAACGAGTCAAGAATGAAGCTATAAGTTGTTTTCAAGTTCAAACGAGTCAAGAATGAAGCTGTAAGTGGCTTTCAAGTTCAATCGAGTTAAGAATGAAGCCTTATATTGTTACAAAAATATTTTCATGTACAAATGAGTCAAGACTGATGCTACAAGTTCTTTCAAGTTGTGTCCATTTATAAACGAGTCATGAATGAAGCTATAAGTTGTTTTCAAGTTCAAACGAGTCAAGAATAAAGCTATAAGTGGCTTTCATGTTCAAACGAGTTAAGAATGAAGTCTTATATTGTTACAAATTGTTTTCATGTACAAATGAGTCAAAATTGATGCTAGAAGTTCTTTCAAGTTGTTTCCAAGTATAAACGAGTCAAGAATGATCCTATAAGTTGTTTTCAAGTTCAAACGAGTCAAGAATGAAGCTATAATTTGTTTTCAAGTTAAAACGAGTCAAGAACGAAGCCTCAAATTATTACGAATTGTTTTCATGTTTAAATGAGTAAAGATTGATCCTACGAGTTTTTACAAGTTATTTCCATATACAAACGAGTCAAGAATGAAGCTATAAGTGGCTTTCAAGTTCAAACAAGTTAAGAATGAAGCCTTATATTGTTACAAATTGTTTTCATGTACAAATGAGTCAAGAATGATGCTAGAAGTTCTTTCAAGTTGTTTCCAAGTATAAACGAGTCAAGAATGATCCTATAAGTTGTTTTCAAGTTCAAACGAGTCAAGAATGAAGCTATAATTTGTTTTCAAGTTCAAACGAGTCAAGAACGAAGCCTCAAATTATTACGAATTGTTTTCATGTTCAAATGAGTGAAGATTGATCCTACGAGTTTTTACAAGTTATTTACATGTACAAACGAGTCAAGAATGAAGCTATAAGTGGCTTTCAAGTTCAAACAAGTTAAGAATGAAGCCTTATATTGTTACAAATTGTTTTCATGTACAAATGAGTCAAGAATGATGCTAGAAGTTCTTTCAAGTTGTTTCCATGTATAAACGAGTCAAGAATGAAGCTATAAGTTGTTTTCAAGTTCAAACGAGTCAAGAATGAAGCTATAAGTGTCTTTCAAGTTCAATCGAGTTAAGAATGAAGCCTTAAATTGTTACAAATTGTTTTCATGTACAAATGAGTCAAGAATGATGCTACAAGTTCCTTCAAGTTGTTTCCATGTATAAACGAGTCGAGAATGAAGCTATAAGTTGTTTTCAAGTTCAAACGAGTCAAGAATAAAGCTATAAGTGGCTTTCATGTTCAAACGAGTTAAGAATGAAGTCTTATATTGTTACAAATTGTTTTCATGTACAAATGAGTCAAGAATGATGCTAGAAGTTCTTTCAAGTTGTTTCCAAGTATAAACGAGTCAAGAATGATCCTATAAGTTGTTTTCAAGTTCAAACGAGTCAAGAATGAAGCTATAATTTGTTTTCAAGTTCAAACGAGTCAAGAACGAAGCCTCAAATTATTACGAATTGTTTTCATGTTCAAATGAGTGAAGATTGATCCTACGAGTTTTTACAAGTTATTTCCATGTACAAACGAGTCAAGAATGAAGCTATAAGTGGCTTTCAAGTTCAAACAAGTTAAGAATGAAGCCTTATATTGTTACAAATTGTTTTCATGTACAAATGAGTCAAGAATGATGCTACAAGTTCCTTCAAGTTGTTTCCATGTATAAACGAGTCGAGAATGAAGCTATAAGTTGTTTTCAATTTCAAACGAGTCAAGAATAAAGCTATAAGTGGCTTTCATGTTCAAACGAGTTAAGAATGAAGTCTTATATTGTTACAAATTGTTTTCATGTACAAATGAGTCAAGAATGATGCTAGAAGTTCTTTCAAGTTGTTTCCAAGTATAAACGAGTCAAGAATGATCCTATAAGTTGTTTTCAAGTTCAAACGAGTCAAGAATGAAGCTATAATTTGTTTTCAAGTTCAAACGAGTCAAGAACGAAGCCTCAAATTATTACGAATTGTTTTCATGTTCAAATGAGTGAAGATTGATCCTACGAGTTTTTACAAGTTATTTCCATGTACAAACGAGTCAAGAATGAAGCTATAAGTGGCTTTCAAGTTCAAACAAGTTAAGAATGAAGCCTTATATTGTTACAAATTGTTTTCATGTACAAACGAGTCAAGAATGATGCTAGAACTTCTTTCAAGTTGTTTCCATGTATAAACGAGTCAAGAATGAAGCTATAAGTTGTTTTCAAGTTCAAACGAGTCAAGAATGAAGCTGTAAGTGGCTTTCAAGTTCAATCGAGTTAAGAATGAAGCCTTAAATTGTTACAAATTGTTTTCATGTACAAATGAGTCAAGACTGATGCTACAAGTTCTTTCAAGTTGTTTCCATTTATAAACGTGTCATGAATGAAGCTATAGGTTGTTTTCAAGTTCAAACGAGTCAAGAATAAAGCTATAAGTGGCTTTCATATTCAAAGGAGTTAAGAATGAAGTCTTATATTGTTACAAATTGTTTTCATGTACAAATGAGTCAAAATTGATGCTAGAAGTTCTTTCAAGTTGTTTCCAAGTATAAACGAGTCAAGAATGATCCTATAAGTTGTTTTCAAGTTCAAACGAGTCAAGAATGAAGCTATAATTTGTTTTCAATTTAAAACGAGTCAAGAACGAAGCCTCAAATTATTACGAATTGTTTTCATGTTTAAATGAGTAAAGATTGATCCTACGAGTTTTTACAAGTTATTTCCATGTACAAACGAGTCAAGAATGAAGCTATAAGTGGCTTTCAAGTTCAAACAAGTTAAGAATGAAGCCTTATATTGTTACAAATTGTTTTCATGTACAAATGAGTCAAGAATGATGCTAGAAGTTCTTTCAAGTTGTTTCCAAGTATAAACGAGTCAAGAATGATCCTATAAGTTGTTTTCAAGTTCAAACGAGTCAAGAATGAAGCTATAATTTGTTTTCAAGTTCAAACGGGTCAAGAACGAAGCCTCAAATTATTACGAATTGTTTTCATGTTCAAAGGAGTGAAGATTGATCCTACGAGTTTTTACAAGTTATTTACATGTACAAACGAGTCAAGAATGAAGCTATAAGTGGCTTTCAAGTTCAATCGAGTTAAGAATGAAGCCTTAAATTGTTACAAATTGTTTTCATGTACAAATGAGTCAAGAATGATGCTACAAGTTCTTTCAAGTTGTTTCCATGTATAAACGAGTCAAGAATGAAGCTATAAGTTGTTTTCAAGTTCAAACGAGTCAAGAATAAAGCTATAAGTGGCTTTCATGTTCAAACGAGTTAGGAATGAAGTCTTATATTGTTACAAATTGTTTTCATGTACAAATGAGTCAAGAATGATGCTAGAAGTTCTTTCAAGTTGTTTCCAAGTATAAACGAGTCAAGAATGATCCTATAAGTTGTTTTCAAGTTCAAACGAGTCAAGAATGAAGCTATAAATTTGTTTTCAAGTTCAAACGAGTCAAGAACGAAGCCTCAAATTATTACGAATTGTTTTCATGTTCAAATGAGTGAAGATTGATCCTACGAGTTTTTACAAGTTATTTCCATGTACAAACGAGTCAAGAATGAAGCTATAAGTGGCTTTCAAGTTCAAACAAGTTAAGAATGAAGCCTTATATTGTTACAAATTGTTTTCATGTACAAATGAGTCAAGAATGATGCTAGAACTTCTTTCAAGTTGTTTCCATGTATAAACGACTCAAGAATGAAGCTATAAGTTGTTTTCAAGTTCAAACGAGTCAAGAATGAAGCTGTTAGTGGCTTTCAAGTTCAATCGAGTTAAGAATGAAGCCTTAAATTGTTACAAATTGTTTTCATGTACAAATGAGTCAAGACTGATGCTACAAGTTCTTTCAAGTTGTTTCCATTTATAAACGAGTCATGAATGAAGCTATAAGTTGTTTTCAAGTTCAAACGAGTCAAGAATAAAGCTATAAGTGGCTTTCATGTTCAAACGAGTTAAGAATGAAGTCTTATATTGTTACAAATTGTTTTCATGTACAAATGAGTCAAAATTGATGCTAGAAGTTCTTTCAAGTTGTTTCCAAGTATAAACGAGTCAAGAATGATCCTATAAGTTGTTTTCAAGTTCAAACTAGTCAAGAATGAAGCTATAATTTGTTTTCAAGTTAAAACGAGTCAAGAATGAAGCTATAAGTGGCTTTCAAGTTCAAACAAGTTAAGAATGAAGCCTTATATTGTTACAAATTGTTTTCATGTACAAATGTGTCAAGAATGATGCTAGAAGTTCTTTCAAGTTGTTTCCAAGTATAAACGAGTCAAGAATGATCCTATAAGTTGTTTTCAAGTTCAAACGAGTCAAGAATGAAGCTATAATTTGTTTTCAAGTTCAAACGAGTCAAGAACGAAGCCTCAAATTATTACGAATTGTTTTCATGTTCAAATGAGTGAAGATTGATCCTACGAGTTTTTACAAGTTATTTACATGTACAAACGAGTCAAGAATGAAGCTATAAGTGGCTTTCAAGTTCAAACAAGTTAAGAATGAAGCCTTATATTGTTACAAATTGTTTTCATATACAAATGAGTCAAGAATTATGCTAGAAGTTCTTTCAAGTTGTTTCCATGTATAAACGAGTCAAGAATGAAGCTATAAGTTGTTTTCATGTTCAAACGAGTCAAGAATGAAGCTATAAGTGTCTTTCAAGTTCAATCGAGTTAAGAATGAAGCCTTAAATTGTTACAAATTGTTTTCATGTACAAATGAGTCAAGAATGATGCTACAAGTTCCTTCAAGTTGTTTCCATGTATAAACGAGTCAAGAATGAAGCTATAAGTTGTTTTCAAGTTCAAACGAGTCAAGAATAAAGCTATAAGTGGCTTTCATGTTCAAACGAGTTAAGAATGAAGTCTTATATTGTTACAAATTGTTTTCATGTACAAATGAGTCAAGAATGATGCTAGAAGTTCTTTCAAGTTGTTTCCAAGTATAAACGAGTCAAGAATGATCCTATAAGTTGTTTTCAAGTTCAAACGAGTCAAGAATGAAGCTATAATTTGTTTTCAAGTTAAAACGAGTGAAGAACGAAGCCTCAAATTATTACGAATTGTTTTCATGTTTAAATGAGTAAAGATTGATCCTACGAGTTTTTACAAGTTATTTCCATGTACAAACGGGTCAAGAATGAAGCTATAAGTGTCTTTCAAGTTAAATCGAGTTAAGAATGAAGCCTTAAATTGTTACAAATTGTTTTCATGTACAAATGAGTCAAGAATGATGCTACAAGTTCCATCAAGCTGTTTCCAAGTATAAACGAGTCAAGAATGAAGCTATAAGTTGTTTTCAAGTTCAAACGAGTCAAGAATAAAGCTATAAGTGGCTTTCATGTTCAAACGAGTTAAGAATGAAGTCTTATATTGTTACAAATTGTTTTCATGTACAAATGAGTCAAGAATGATGCTAGAAGTTCTTTCAAGTTGTTTCCAAGTATAAACGAGTCAAGAATGATCCTATAAGTTGTTTTCAAGTTCAAACGAGTCAAGAATGAAGCTATAATTTGTTTTCAAGTTCAAACGAGTCAAGAACGAAGCCTCAAATTATTACGAATTGTTTTCATGTTCAAATGAGTGAAGATTGATCCTACGAGTTTTTACAAGTTATTTCCATGTACAAACGGGTCAAGAATGAAGCTATAAGTGGCTTTCAAGTTCAAACGAGTTAAGAATGAAGCCTTAAATTGTTACAAATTGTTTTCATGTACAAATGAGTCAAGAATGAAGCTAGAAGTTCTTTCAAGCTGTTTCCAAGTATAAACGAGTCAAGAATGATCCTATATGTTGTTTTCAAGTTCAAACGAGTCAAGAATAAAGCTATAATTTGTTTTCAAGTTAAAACGAGTCAAGAACGAAGCCGCAAATTATTACGAATTGTTATCATGTTCAAATGAGTAAAGATTGATCCTACGAGTTTTTACAAGTTATTTTCATGTACAAACGGGTCAAGAATGAAGCTATAAGTGGCTTTCAAGTTCAAACCAGTTAAAAATGAAGCCTTATATTCTGACAAATTGTTTTCATGTACAAATGAGTCTAGAATGATGCTTGAAGTTCTTTCAAGTTGTTTCCATGTATAAACGAGTTAATAATGAAGCTATAAGTTGTTTTAAAGTTCAAACGAGTCAAGAATAAAGCTATAAGTGGCTTTCAAGTTCAAACCAGTTAAGAATGAAGCCTTATATTGTTACAAATTGTTTTCATGTACAAATGAGTCAAGAATGATGCTAGAAGTTCTTTCAAGTTGTTTCCAAGTATAAACGAGTCAAGAATGATCCTATAAGTTGTTTTCAAGTTCAAACGAGTCAAGAATGAAGCTATAATTTGTTTTCAAGTTCAAACGAGTGAAGAACGAAGCCTCAAATTATTACGAATTGTTTTCATGTTCAAATGAGTGAAGATTGATCCTACGAGTTTTTACAAGTTATTTACATGTACAAACGAGTCAAGAATGAAGCTATAAGTGGCTTTCAAGTTCAAACAAGTTAAGAATGAAGCCTTATATTGTTACAAATTGTTTTCATATACAAATGAGTCAAGAATTATGCTAGAAGTTCTTTCAAGTTGTTTCCATGTATAAACGAGTCAAGAATGAAGCTATAAGTTGTTTTCAAGTTCAAACGAGTCAAGAATGAAGCTATAAGTGTCTTTCAAGTTCAATCGAGTTAAGAATGAAGCCTTAAATTGTTACAAATTGTTTTCATGTACAAATGAGTCAAGAATGATGCTACAAGTTCCTTCAAGTTGTTTCCATGTATAAACGAGTCAAGAATGAAGCTATAAGTTGTTTTCAAGTTCAAACGAGTCAAGAATAAAGCTATAAGTGGCTTTCATCTTCAAACGAGTTAAGAATGAAGTCTTATATTGTTACAAATTGTTTTCATGTACAAATGAGTCAAGAATGATGCTAGAAGTTCTTTCAAGTTGTTTCCAAGTATAAACGAGTCAAGAATGATCCTATAAGTTGTTTTCAATTTCAAACGAGTCAAGAATGAAGCTATAATTTGTTTTCAAGTTAAAACGAGTGAAGAACGAAGCCTCAAATTATTACGAATTGTTTTCATGTTTAAATGAGTAAAGATTGATCCTACGAGTTTTTACAAGTTATTTCCATGTACAAACGGGTCAAGAATGAAGCTATGAGTGGCTTTCAAGTTCAAACGAGTTAAGAATGAAGCCTTAAATTGTTACAAATTGTTTTCATGTACAAATGAGTCAAGAATGATGCTAGAAGTTCTTTCAAGCTGTTTCCAAGTATAAACGAGTCAAGAATGATCCTATATGTTGTTTTCAAGTTCAAACGAGTCAAGAATAAAGCTATAATTTGTTTTCAAGTTAAAACGAGTCAAGAACGAAGCCGCAAATTATTACGAATTGTTATCATGTTCAAATGAGTAAAGATTGATCCTACGAGTTTTTACAAGTTATTTTCATGTACAAACGGGTCAAGAATGAAGCTATAAGTGGCTTTCAAGTTCAAACCAGTTAAAAATGAAGCCTTATATTCTGACAAATTGTTTTCATGTACAAATGAGTCTAGAATGATGCTTGAAGTTCTCTCAAGTTGTTTCCATGTATAAATGAGTTAATAATGAAGCTATAAGTTGTTTTAAAGTTCAAACGAGTCAAGAATAAAGCTATAAGTGGCTTTCAAGTTCAAACTAGTTAAGAATGAAGCCTTATATTGTTACAAATTGTTTTCATGTACAAATGAGTCAAGAATGATGCTAGAAGTTCTTTCAAGTTGTTTCCAAGTATAAACGAGTCAAGAATGAGCCTATAAGTTGTTTTCAAGTTCAAACGAGTCAAGAATGAAGCTATAATTTGTTTTCAAGTTCAAACGAGTCAAGAACGAAGACTCAAATTATTACGAATTGTTTTCATGTTCAAATGAGTGAAGATTGATCCTACGAGTTTTTACAAGTTATTTCCATGTACAAACGAGTCAAGAATGAAGCTATAAGTGGCTTTCAAGTTCAAACAAGTTAAGAACGAAGCCTTATATTGTTACAAATTGTTTTCATGTACAAATGAGTCAAGAATGATGCTAGAAGTTCTTTCAAGCTGTTTCCAAGTATAAACGAGTCAAGAATGATCCTATAAGTTGTTTTCAAGTTCAAACGAGTCAAGAATGAAGCTATAAGTGGCTTTCAAGTTCAATCGAGTTAAGAATGAAGCCTTAAATTGTTACAAATTGTTTTCATGTACAAATGAATCAAGAATGATGCTACAAGTTCTTTCAAGTTGTTTCCATGTATAAACGAGTCAAGAATGAAGCTATAAGTTGTTTTCAAGTTCAAACGAGTCAAGAATAAAGCTATAAGTGGCTTTCATGTTCAAACGAGTTAAGAATGAAGTCTTATATTGTTACAAATTGTTTTCATGTACAAATGAGTCAAGAATGATGCTACAAGTTCCTTCAAGTTGTTTCCATGTATAAACGAGTCAAGAATGATCCTATAAGTTGTTTTCAAGTTCAAACGAGTGAAGAACGAAGCCTCAAATTATTACGAATTGTTTTCATGTTTAAATGAGTAAAGATTGATCCTACGAGTTTTTACAAGTTATTTCCATGTACAAACGGGTCAAGAATGAAGCTATAAGTGTCTTTCAAGTTCAATCGAGTTAAGAATGAAGCCTTAAATTGTTACAAATTGTTTTCATGTACAAATGAGTCAAGAATGATGCTACAAGTTCCATCAAGCTGTTTCCAAGTATAAACGAGTCAAGAATGAAGCTATAAGTTGTTTTCAAGTTCAAACGAGTCAAGAATAAAGCTATAAGTGGCTTTCATGTTCAAACGAGTTAAGAATGAAGTCTTATATTGTTACAAATTGTTTTCATGTACAAATGAGTCAAGAATGATGCTAGAAGTTCTTTCAAGTTGTTTCCAAGTATAAACGAGTCAAGAATGATCCTATAAGTTGTTTTCAAGTTCAAACGAGTCAAGAATGAAGCTATAATTTGTTTTCAAGTTCAAACGAGTCAAGAACGAAGCCTCAAATTATTACGAATTGTTTTCATGTTCAAATGAGTGAAGATTGATCCTACGAGTTTTTACAAGTTATTTCCATGTACAAACGGGTCAAGAATGAAGCTATAAGTGGCTTTCAAGTTCAAACGAGTTAAGAATGAAGCCTTAAATTGTTACAAATTGTTTTCATGTACAAATGAGTCAAGAATGAAGCTAGAAGTTCTTTCAAGCTATTTCCAAGTATAAACGAGTCAAGAATGATCCTATATGTTGTTTTCAAGTTCAAACGAGTCAAGAATAAAGCTATAATTTGTTTTCAAGTTAAAACGAGTCAAGAACGAAGCCGCAAATTATTACGAATTGTTATCATGTTCAAATGAGTAAAGATTGATCCTACGAGTTTTTACAAGTTATTTTCATGTACAAACGGGTCAAGAATGAAGCTATAAGTGGCTTTCAAGTTCAAACCAGTTAAAAATGAAGCCTTATATTCTGACAAATTGTTTTCATGTACAAATGAGTCTAGAATGATGCTTGAAGTTCTTTCAAGTTGTTTCCATGTATAAACGAGTTAATAATGAAGCTATAAGTTGTTTTAAAGTTCAAACGAGTCAAGAATAAAGCTATAAGTGGCTTTCAAGTTCAAACCAGTTAAGAATGAAGCCTTATATTGTTACAAATTGTTTTCATGTACAAATGAGTCAAGAATGATGCTAGAAGTTCTTTCAAGTTGTTTCCAAGTATAAACGAGTCAAGAATGATCCTATAAGTTGTTTTCAAGTTCAAACGAGTCAAGAATGAAGCTATAATTTGTTTTCAAGTTCAAACGAGTCAAGAACGAAGCCTCAAATTATTACGAATTGTTTTCATGTTCAAATGAGTGAAGATTGATCCTACGAGTTTTTACAAGTTATTTACATGTACAAACGAGTCAAGAATGAAGCTATAAGTGGCTTTCAAGTTCAAACAAGTTAAGAATGAAGCCTTATATTGTTACAAATTGTTTTCATGTACAAATGAGTCAAGAATGATGCTAGAAGTTCTTTCAAGTTGTTTCCATGTATAAACGAGTCAAGAATGAAGCTATAAGTTGTTTTCAAGTTCAAACGAGTCAAGAATGAAGCTATAAGTGTCTTTCAAGTTCAATCGAGTTAAGAATGAAGCCTTAAATTGTTACAAATTGTTTTCATGTACAAATGAGTCAAGAATGATGCTACAAGTTCCTTCAAGTTGTTTCCATGTATAAACGAGTCGAGAATGAAGCTATAAGTTGTTTTCAAGTTCAAACGAGTCAAGAATAAAGCTATAAGTGGCTTTCATGTTCAAACGAGTTAAGAATGAAGTCTTATATTGTTACAAATTGTTTTCATGTACAAATGAGTCAAGAATGATGCTAGAAGTTCTTTCAAGTTGTTTCCAAGTATAAACGAGTCAAGAATGATCCTATAAGTTGTTTTCAAGTTCAAACGAGTCAAGAATGAAGCTATAATTTGTTTTCAAGTTCAAACGAGTCAAGAACGAAGCCTCAAATTATTACGAATTGTTTTCATGTTCAAATGAGTGAAGATTGATCCTACGAGTTTTTACAAGTTATTTCCATGTACAAACGAGTCAAGAATGAAGCTATAAGTGGCTTTCAAGTTCAAACAAGTTAAGAATGAAGCCTTATATTGTTACAAATTGTTTTCATGTACAAATGAGTCAAGAATGATGCTACAAGTTCCTTCAAGTTGTTTCCATGTATAAACGAGTCGAGAATGAAGCTATAAGTTGTTTTCAATTTCAAACGAGTCAAGAATAAAGCTATAAGTGGCTTTCATGTTCAAACGAGTTAAGAATGAAGTCTTATATTGTTACAAATTGTTTTCATGTACAAATGAGTCAAGAATGATGCTAGAAGTTCTTTCAAGTTGTTTCCAAGTATAAACGAGTCAAGAATGATCCTATAAGTTGTTTTCAAGTTCAAACGAGTCAAGAATGAAGCTATAATTTGTTTTCAAGTTCAAACGAGTCAAGAACGAAGCCTCAAATTATTACGAATTGTTTTCATGTTCAAATGAGTGAAGATTGATCCTACGAGTTTTTACAAGTTATTTCCATGTACAAACGAGTCAAGAATGAAGCTATAAGTGGCTTTCAAGTTCAAACAAGTTAAGAATGAAGCCTTATATTGTTACAAATTGTTTTCATGTACAAACGAGTCAAGAATGATGCTAGAACTTCTTTCAAGTTGTTTCCATGTATAAACGAGTCAAGAATGAAGCTATAAGTTGTTTTCAAGTTCAAACGAGTCAAGAATGAAGCTGTAAGTGGCTTTCAAGTTCAATCGAGTTAAGAATGAAGCCTTAAATTGTTACAAATTGTTTTCATGTACAAATGAGTCAAGACTGATGCTACAAGTTCTTTCAAGTTGTTTCCATTTATAAACGTGTCATGAATGAAGCTATAGGTTGTTTTCAAGTTCAAACGAGTCAAGAATAAAGCTATAAGTGGCTTTCATATTCAAAGGAGTTAAGAATGAAGTCTTATATTGTTACAAATTGTTTTCATGTACAAATGAGTCAAAATTGATGCTAGAAGTTCTTTCAAGTTGTTTCCAAGTATAAACGAGTCAAGAATGATCCTATAAGTTGTTTTCAAGTTCAAACGAGTCAAGAATGAAGCTATAATTTGTTTTCAATTTAAAACGAGTCAAGAACGAAGCCTCAAATTATTACGAATTGTTTTCATGTTTAAATGAGTAAAGATTGATCCTACGAGTTTTTACAAGTTATTTCCATGTACAAACGAGTCAAGAATGAAGCTATAAGTGGCTTTCAAGTTCAAACAAGTTAAGAATGAAGCCTTATATTGTTACAAATTGTTTTCATGTACAAATGAGTCAAGAATGATGCTAGAAGTTCTTTCAAGTTGTTTCCAAGTATAAACGAGTCAAGAATGATCCTATAAGTTGTTTTCAAGTTCAAACGAGTCAAGAATGAAGCTATAATTTGTTTTCAAGTTCAAACGGGTCAAGAACGAAGCCTCAAATTATTACGAATTGTTTTCATGTTCAAAGGAGTGAAGATTGATCCTACGAGTTTTTACAAGTTATTTACATGTACAAACGAGTCAAGAATGAAGCTATAAGTGGCTTTCAAGTTCAATCGAGTTAAGAATGAAGCCTTAAATTGTTACAAATTGTTTTCATGTACAAATGAGTCAAGAATGATGCTACAAGTTCTTTCAAGTTGTTTCCATGTATAAACGAGTCAAGAATGAAGCTATAAGTTGTTTTCAAGTTCAAACGAGTCAAGAATAAAGCTATAAGTGGCTTTCATGTTCAAACGAGTTAGGAATGAAGTCTTATATTGTTACAAATTGTTTTCATGTACAAATGAGTCAAGAATGATGCTAGAAGTTCTTTCAAGTTGTTTCCAAGTATAAACGAGTCAAGAATGATCCTATAAGTTGTTTTCAAGTTCAAACGAGTCAAGAATGAAGCTATAAATTTGTTTTCAAGTTCAAACGAGTCAAGAACGAAGCCTCAAATTATTACGAATTGTTTTCATGTTCAAATGAGTGAAGATTGATCCTACGAGTTTTTACAAGTTATTTCCATGTACAAACGAGTCAAGAATGAAGCTATAAGTGGCTTTCAAGTTCAAACAAGTTAAGAATGAAGCCTTATATTGTTACAAATTGTTTTCATGTACAAATGAGTCAAGAATGATGCTAGAACTTCTTTCAAGTTGTTTCCATGTATAAACGACTCAAGAATGAAGCTATAAGTTGTTTTCAAGTTCAAACGAGTCAAGAATGAAGCTGTTAGTGGCTTTCAAGTTCAATCGAGTTAAGAATGAAGCCTTAAATTGTTACAAATTGTTTTCATGTACAAATGAGTCAAGACTGATGCTACAAGTTCTTTCAAGTTGTTTCCATTTATAAACGAGTCATGAATGAAGCTATAAGTTGTTTTCAAGTTCAAACGAGTCAAGAATAAAGCTATAAGTGGCTTTCATGTTCAAACGAGTTAAGAATGAAGTCTTATATTGTTACAAATTGTTTTCATGTACAAATGAGTCAAAATTGATGCTAGAAGTTCTTTCAAGTTGTTTCCAAGTATAAACGAGTCAAGAATGATCCTATAAGTTGTTTTCAAGTTCAAACTAGTCAAGAATGAAGCTATAATTTGTTTTCAAGTTAAAACGAGTCAAGAATGAAGCTATAAGTGGCTTTCAAGTTCAAACAAGTTAAGAATGAAGCCTTATATTGTTACAAATTGTTTTCATGTACAAATGTGTCAAGAATGATGCTAGAAGTTCTTTCAAGTTGTTTCCAAGTATAAACGAGTCAAGAATGATCCTATAAGTTGTTTTCAAGTTCAAACGAGTCAAGAATGAAGCTATAATTTGTTTTCAAGTTCAAACGAGTCAAGAACGAAGCCTCAAATTATTACGAATTGTTTTCATGTTCAAATGAGTGAAGATTGATCCTACGAGTTTTTACAAGTTATTTACATGTACAAACGAGTCAAGAATGAAGCTATAAGTGGCTTTCAAGTTCAAACAAGTTAAGAATGAAGCCTTATATTGTTACAAATTGTTTTCATATACAAATGAGTCAAGAATTATGCTAGAAGTTCTTTCAAGTTGTTTCCATGTATAAACGAGTCAAGAATGAAGCTATAAGTTGTTTTCATGTTCAAACGAGTCAAGAATGAAGCTATAAGTGTCTTTCAAGTTCAATCGAGTTAAGAATGAAGCCTTAAATTGTTACAAATTGTTTTCATGTACAAATGAGTCAAGAATGATGCTACAAGTTCCTTCAAGTTGTTTCCATGTATAAACGAGTCAAGAATGAAGCTATAAGTTGTTTTCAAGTTCAAACGAGTCAAGAATAAAGCTATAAGTGGCTTTCATGTTCAAACGAGTTAAGAATGAAGTCTTATATTGTTACAAATTGTTTTCATGTACAAATGAGTCAAGAATGATGCTAGAAGTTCTTTCAAGTTGTTTCCAAGTATAAACGAGTCAAGAATGATCCTATAAGTTGTTTTCAAGTTCAAACGAGTCAAGAATGAAGCTATAATTTGTTTTCAAGTTAAAACGAGTGAAGAACGAAGCCTCAAATTATTACGAATTGTTTTCATGTTTAAATGAGTAAAGATTGATCCTACGAGTTTTTACAAGTTATTTCCATGTACAAACGGGTCAAGAATGAAGCTATAAGTGTCTTTCAAGTTAAATCGAGTTAAGAATGAAGCCTTAAATTGTTACAAATTGTTTTCATGTACAAATGAGTCAAGAATGATGCTACAAGTTCCATCAAGCTGTTTCCAAGTATAAACGAGTCAAGAATGAAGCTATAAGTTGTTTTCAAGTTCAAACGAGTCAAGAATAAAGCTATAAGTGGCTTTCATGTTCAAACGAGTTAAGAATGAAGTCTTATATTGTTACAAATTGTTTTCATGTACAAATGAGTCAAGAATGATGCTAGAAGTTCTTTCAAGTTGTTTCCAAGTATAAACGAGTCAAGAATGATCCTATAAGTTGTTTTCAAGTTCAAACGAGTCAAGAATGAAGCTATAATTTGTTTTCAAGTTCAAACGAGTCAAGAACGAAGCCTCAAATTATTACGAATTGTTTTCATGTTCAAATGAGTGAAGATTGATCCTACGAGTTTTTACAAGTTATTTCCATGTACAAACGGGTCAAGAATGAAGCTATAAGTGGCTTTCAAGTTCAAACGAGTTAAGAATGAAGCCTTAAATTGTTACAAATTGTTTTCATGTACAAATGAGTCAAGAATGAAGCTAGAAGTTCTTTCAAGCTGTTTCCAAGTATAAACGAGTCAAGAATGATCCTATATGTTGTTTTCAAGTTCAAACGAGTCAAGAATAAAGCTATAATTTGTTTTCAAGTTAAAACGAGTCAAGAACGAAGCCGCAAATTATTACGAATTGTTATCATGTTCAAATGAGTAAAGATTGATCCTACGAGTTTTTACAAGTTATTTTCATGTACAAACGGGTCAAGAATGAAGCTATAAGTGGCTTTCAAGTTCAAACCAGTTAAAAATGAAGCCTTATATTCTGACAAATTGTTTTCATGTACAAATGAGTCTAGAATGATGCTTGAAGTTCTTTCAAGTTGTTTCCATGTATAAACGAGTTAATAATGAAGCTATAAGTTGTTTTAAAGTTCAAACGAGTCAAGAATAAAGCTATAAGTGGCTTTCAAGTTCAAACCAGTTAAGAATGAAGCCTTATATTGTTACAAATTGTTTTCATGTACAAATGAGTCAAGAATGATGCTAGAAGTTCTTTCAAGTTGTTTCCAAGTATAAACGAGTCAAGAATGATCCTATAAGTTGTTTTCAAGTTCAAACGAGTCAAGAATGAAGCTATAATTTGTTTTCAAGTTCAAACGAGTGAAGAACGAAGCCTCAAATTATTACGAATTGTTTTCATGTTCAAATGAGTGAAGATTGATCCTACGAGTTTTTACAAGTTATTTACATGTACAAACGAGTCAAGAATGAAGCTATAAGTGGCTTTCAAGTTCAAACAAGTTAAGAATGAAGCCTTATATTGTTACAAATTGTTTTCATATACAAATGAGTCAAGAATTATGCTAGAAGTTCTTTCAAGTTGTTTCCATGTATAAACGAGTCAAGAATGAAGCTATAAGTTGTTTTCAAGTTCAAACGAGTCAAGAATGAAGCTATAAGTGTCTTTCAAGTTCAATCGAGTTAAGAATGAAGCCTTAAATTGTTACAAATTGTTTTCATGTACAAATGAGTCAAGAATGATGCTACAAGTTCCTTCAAGTTGTTTCCATGTATAAACGAGTCAAGAATGAAGCTATAAGTTGTTTTCAAGTTCAAACGAGTCAAGAATAAAGCTATAAGTGGCTTTCATCTTCAAACGAGTTAAGAATGAAGTCTTATATTGTTACAAATTGTTTTCATGTACAAATGAGTCAAGAATGATGCTAGAAGTTCTTTCAAGTTGTTTCCAAGTATAAACGAGTCAAGAATGATCCTATAAGTTGTTTTCAATTTCAAACGAGTCAAGAATGAAGCTATAATTTGTTTTCAAGTTAAAACGAGTGAAGAACGAAGCCTCAAATTATTACGAATTGTTTTCATGTTTAAATGAGTAAAGATTGATCCTACGAGTTTTTACAAGTTATTTCCATGTACAAACGGGTCAAGAATGAAGCTATGAGTGGCTTTCAAGTTCAAACGAGTTAAGAATGAAGCCTTAAATTGTTACAAATTGTTTTCATGTACAAATGAGTCAAGAATGATGCTAGAAGTTCTTTCAAGCTGTTTCCAAGTATAAACGAGTCAAGAATGATCCTATATGTTGTTTTCAAGTTCAAACGAGTCAAGAATAAAGCTATAATTTGTTTTCAAGTTAAAACGAGTCAAGAACGAAGCCGCAAATTATTACGAATTGTTATCATGTTCAAATGAGTAAAGATTGATCCTACGAGTTTTTACAAGTTATTTTCATGTACAAACGGGTCAAGAATGAAGCTATAAGTGGCTTTCAAGTTCAAACCAGTTAAAAATGAAGCCTTATATTCTGACAAATTGTTTTCATGTACAAATGAGTCTAGAATGATGCTTGAAGTTCTCTCAAGTTGTTTCCATGTATAAATGAGTTAATAATGAAGCTATAAGTTGTTTTAAAGTTCAAACGAGTCAAGAATAAAGCTATAAGTGGCTTTCAAGTTCAAACTAGTTAAGAATGAAGCCTTATATTGTTACAAATTGTTTTCATGTACAAATGAGTCAAGAATGATGCTAGAAGTTCTTTCAAGTTGTTTCCAAGTATAAACGAGTCAAGAATGAGCCTATAAGTTGTTTTCAAGTTCAAACGAGTCAAGAATGAAGCTATAATTTGTTTTCAAGTTCAAACGAGTCAAGAACGAAGACTCAAATTATTACGAATTGTTTTCATGTTCAAATGAGTGAAGATTGATCCTACGAGTTTTTACAAGTTATTTCCATGTACAAACGAGTCAAGAATGAAGCTATAAGTGGCTTTCAAGTTCAAACAAGTTAAGAACGAAGCCTTATATTGTTACAAATTGTTTTCATGTACAAATGAGTCAAGAATGATGCTAGAAGTTCTTTCAAGCTGTTTCCAAGTATAAACGAGTCAAGAATGATCCTATAAGTTGTTTTCAAGTTCAAACGAGTCAAGAATGAAGCTATAAGTGGCTTTCAAGTTCAATCGAGTTAAGAATGAAGCCTTAAATTGTTACAAATTGTTTTCATGTACAAATGAATCAAGAATGATGCTACAAGTTCTTTCAAGTTGTTTCCATGTATAAACGAGTCAAGAATGAAGCTATAAGTTGTTTTCAAGTTCAAACGAGTCAAGAATAAAGCTATAAGTGGCTTTCATGTTCAAACGAGTTAAGAATGAAGTCTTATATTGTTACAAATTGTTTTCATGTACAAATGAGTCAAGAATGATGCTACAAGTTCCTTCAAGTTGTTTCCATGTATAAACGAGTCAAGAATGATCCTATAAGTTGTTTTCAAGTTCAAACGAGTGAAGAACGAAGCCTCAAATTATTACGAATTGTTTTCATGTTTAAATGAGTAAAGATTGATCCTACGAGTTTTTACAAGTTATTTCCATGTACAAACGGGTCAAGAATGAAGCTATAAGTGTCTTTCAAGTTCAATCGAGTTAAGAATGAAGCCTTAAATTGTTACAAATTGTTTTCATGTACAAATGAGTCAAGAATGATGCTACAAGTTCCATCAAGCTGTTTCCAAGTATAAACGAGTCAAGAATGAAGCTATAAGTTGTTTTCAAGTTCAAACGAGTCAAGAATAAAGCTATAAGTGGCTTTCATGTTCAAACGAGTTAAGAATGAAGTCTTATATTGTTACAAATTGTTTTCATGTACAAATGAGTCAAGAATGATGCTAGAAGTTCTTTCAAGTTGTTTCCAAGTATAAACGAGTCAAGAATGATCCTATAAGTTGTTTTCAAGTTCAAACGAGTCAAGAATGAAGCTATAATTTGTTTTCAAGTTCAAACGAGTCAAGAACGAAGCCTCAAATTATTACGAATTGTTTTCATGTTCAAATGAGTGAAGATTGATCCTACGAGTTTTTACAAGTTATTTCCATGTACAAACGGGTCAAGAATGAAGCTATAAGTGGCTTTCAAGTTCAAACGAGTTAAGAATGAAGCCTTAAATTGTTACAAATTGTTTTCATGTACAAATGAGTCAAGAATGAAGCTAGAAGTTCTTTCAAGCTATTTCCAAGTATAAACGAGTCAAGAATGATCCTATATGTTGTTTTCAAGTTCAAACGAGTCAAGAATAAAGCTATAATTTGTTTTCAAGTTAAAACGAGTCAAGAACGAAGCCGCAAATTATTACGAATTGTTATCATGTTCAAATGAGTAAAGATTGATCCTACGAGTTTTTACAAGTTATTTTCATGTACAAACGGGTCAAGAATGAAGCTATAAGTGGCTTTCAAGTTCAAACCAGTTAAAAATGAAGCCTTATATTCTGACAAATTGTTTTCATGTACAAATGAGTCTAGAATGATGCTTGAAGTTCTTTCAAGTTGTTTCCATGTATAAACGAGTTAATAATGAAGCTATAAGTTGTTTTAAAGTTCAAACGAGTCAAGAATAAAGCTATAAGTGGCTTTCAAGTTCAAACCAGTTAAGAATGAAGCCTTATATTGTTACAAATTGTTTTCATGTACAAATTAGTAAAGAATGATGCTAGAAGTTCTTTCAAGTTGTTTCCAAGTATAAACGAGTCAAGAATGATCCTATAAGTTGTTTTCAAGTTCAAACGAGTCAAGAATGAAGCTATAATTTGTTTTGAAGTTCAAACGAGTCAAGAACGAAGCCTCAAATTATTACGAATTGTTTTCATGTTCAAATGAGTGAAGATTGATCCTACGAGTTTTTACAAGTTATTTACATGTACAAACGAGTCAAGAATGAAGCTATAAGTGGCTTTCAAGTTCAAACAAGTTAAGAATGAAGCCTTATATTGTTACAAATTGTTTTCATATACAAATGAGTCAAGAATTATGCTAGAAGTTCTTTCAAGTTGTTTCCATGTATAAACGAGTCAAGAATGAAGCTATAAGTTGTTTTCAAGTTCAAACGAGTCAAGAATGAAGCTATAAGTGTCTTTCAAGTTCAATCGAGTTAAGAATGAAGCCTTAAATTGTTACAAATTGTTTTCATGTACAAATGAGTCAAGAATGATGCTACAAGTTCCTTCAAGTTGTTTCCATGTATAAACGAGTCAAGAATGAAGCTATAAGTTGTTTTCAAGTTCAAACGAGTCAAGAATAAAGCTATAAGTGGCTTTCATGTTCAAACGAGTTAAGAATGAAGTCTTATATTGTTACAAATTGTTTTCATGTACAAATGAGTCAAGAATGATGCTAGAAGTTCTTTCAAGTTGTTTCCAAGTATAAACGAGTCAAGAATGATCCTATAAGTTGTTTTCAATTTCAAACGAGTCAAGAATGAAGCTATAATTTGTTTTCAAGTTAAAACGAGTGAAGAACGAAGCCTCAAATTATTACGAATTGTTTTCATGTTTAAATGAGTAAAGATTGATCCTACGAGTTTTTACAAGTTATTTCCATGTACAAACGGGTCAAGAATGAAGCTATAAGTGGCTTTCAAGTTCAAACGAGTTAAGAATGAAGCCTTAAATTGTTACAAATTGTTTTCATGTACAAATGAGTCAAGAATGATGCTAGAAGTTCTTTCAAGCTGTTTCCAAGTATAAACGAGTCAAGAATGATCCTATATGTTGTTTTCAAGTTCAAACGAGTCAAGAATAAAGCTATAATTTGTTTTCAAGTTAAAACGAGTCAAGAACGAAGCCGCAAATTATTACGAATTGTTATCATGTTCAAATGAGTAAAGATTGATCCTACGAGTTTTTACAAGTTATTTTCATGTACAAACGGGTCAAGAATGAAGCTATAAGTGGCTTTCAAGTTCAAACCAGTTAAAAATGAAGCCTTATATTCTGACAAATTGTTTTCATGTACAAATGAGTCTAGAATGATGCTTGAAGTTCTTTCAAGTTGTTTCCATGTATAAATGAGTTAATAATGAAGCTATAAGTTGTTTTAAAGTTCAAACGAGTCAAGAATAAAGCTATAAGTGGCTTTCAAGTTCAAACTAGTTAAGAATGAAGCCTTATATTGTTACAAATTGTTTTCATGTACAAATGAGTCAAGAATGATGCTAGAAGTTCTTTCAAGTTGTTTCCAAGTATAAACGAGTCAAGAATGAGCCTATAAGTTGTTTTCAAGTTCAAACGAGTCAAGAATGAAGCTATAATTTGTTTTCAAGTTCAAACGAGTCAAGAACGAAGACTCAAATTATTACGAATTGTTTTCATGTTCAAATGAGTGAAGATTGATCCTACGAGTTTTTACAAGTTATTTCCATGTACAAACGAGTCAAGAATGAAGCTATAAGTGGCTTTCAAGTTCAAACAAGTTAAGAACGAAGCCTTATATTGTTACAAATTGTTTTCATGTACAAATGAGTCAAGAATGATGCTAGAAGTTCTTTCAAGCTGTTTCCAAGTATAAACGAGTCAAGAATGATCCTATAAGTTGTTTTCAAGTTCAAACGAGTCAAGAATGAAGCTATAAGTGGCTTTCAAGTTCAATCGAGTTAAGAATGAAGCCTTAAATTGTTACAAATTGTTTTCATGTACAAATGAATCAAGAATGATGCTACAAGTTCTTTCAAGTTGTTTCCATGTATAAACGAGTCAAGAATGAAGCTATAAGTTGTTTTCAAGTTCAAACGAGTCAAGAATAAAGCTATAAGTGGCTTTCATGTTCAAACGAGTTAAGAATGAAGTCTTATATTGTTACAAATTGTTTTCATGTACAAATGAGTCAAGAATGATGCTACAAGTTCCTTCAAGTTGTTTCCATGTATAAACGAGTCAAGAATGAAGCTATAAGTTGTTTTCAAGTTCAAACGAGTCAAGAATAAAGCTATAAGTGGCTTTCATGTTCAAACGAGTTAAGAATTAAGTCTTATATTGTTACAAATTGTTTTCATGTACAAATGAGTCAAGAATGATGCTAGAAGTTCTTTCAAGTTGTTTCCAAGTATAAACGAGTCAAGAATGATCCTATAAGTTGTTTTCAAGTTCAAACGAGTCAAGAATGAAGCTATAATTTGTTTTCAAGTTAAAACGAGTCAAGAACGAAGCCTCAAATTATTACGAATTGTTTTCATGTTTAAATGAGTAAAGATTGATCCTACGAGTTTTTACAAGTTATTTTCATGTACAAACGGGTCAAGAATGAAGCTATAAGTGGCTTTCAAGTTCAAACGAGTTAAGAATGAAGCCTTAAATTGTTACAAATTGTTTTCATGTACAAATGAGTCTAGAATGATGCTTGAAGTTCTTTCAAGTTGTTTCCATGTATAAACGAGTTAAGAATGAAGCTATAAGTTGTTTTAAAGTTCAAACGAGTCAAGAATAAAGCTATAAGTGGCTTTCATGTTCAAACGAGTTAAGAATGAAGCCTTATATTGTTACAAATTGTTTTCATGTACAAATGAGTCAAGAATGATGCTAGAAGTTCTTTCAAGTTGTTTCCAAGTATAAACGAGTCAAGAATGAGCCTATAAGTTGTTTTCAAGTTCAAACGAGTCAAGAATGAAGCTATAATTTGTTTTCAAGTTCAAACGAGTCAAGAACGAAGACTCAAATTATTACGAATTGTTTTCATGTTCAAATGAGTGAAGATTGATCCTACGAGTTTTTACAAGTTATTTCCATGTACAAACGGGTCAAGAATGAAGCTATAAGTGGCTTTCAAGTTCAAACAAGTTAAGAATGAAGCCTTATATTGTTACAAATTGTTTTCATGTACAAATGAGTCAAGAATGATGCTAGAAGTTCTTTCAAGTTGTTTCCAAGTATAAACGAGTCAAGAATGATCCTCTAAGTTGTTTTCAAGTTCAAACGAGTCAAGAACGAAGCCTCAAATTATTACGAATTGTTTTCATGTTCAAATGAGTGAAGATTGATCCTACGAGTTTTTACAAGTTATTTCCATGTACAAACGAGTCAAGAATGAAGCTATAAGTGGCTTTCAAGTTCAAACAAGTTAAGAATGAAGCCTTATATTGTTACAAATTGTTTTCATGTACAAATGAGTCAAGAATGATGCTAGAACTTCTTTCAAGTTGTTTCCATGTATAAACGAGTCAAGAATGAAGCTATAAGTTGTTTTCAAGTTCAAACGGGTCAAGAATGAAGCTGTAAGTGGCTTTCAAGTTCAATCGAGTTAAGAATGAAGCCTTAAATTGTTACAAATTGTTTTCATGTACAAATGAGTCAAGACTGATGCTACAAGTTCTTTCAAGTTGTTTCCATTTATAAACGAGTCATGAATGAAGCTATAAGTTGTTTTCAAGTTCAAACGAGTCAAGAATAAAGCTATAAGTGGCTTTCATGTTCAAACGAGTTAAGAATGAAGTCTTATATTGTTACAAATTGTTTTCATGTACAAATGAGTCAAGAATGATGCTAGAAGTTCTTTCAAGTTGTTTCCAAGTATAAACGAGTCAAGAATGATCCTATAAGTTGTTTTCAAGTTCAAACGAGTCAAGAATGAAGCTATAATTTGTTTTCAAGTTCAAACGAGTCAAGAACGAAGCCTCATATTATTACGAATTGTTTTCATGTTCAAATGAGTGAAGATTGATCCTACGAGTTTTTACAAGTTATTTCCATGTACAAACGAGTCAAGAATGAAGCTATAAGTGGCTTTCAAGTTCAAACAAGTTAAGAATGAAGCCTTAAATTGTTACAAATTGTTTTCATGTACAAATGAGTCAAGACTGATGCTACAAGTTCTTTCAAGTTGTTTCCATTTATAAACGAGTCATGAATGAAGCTATAAGTTGTTTTCAAGTTCAAACGAGTCAAGAATAAAGCTATAAGTGGCTTTCATGTTCAAACGAGTTAAGAATGAAGTCTTATATTGTTACAAATTGTTTTCATGTACAAATGAGTCAAGAATGATGCTAGAAGTTCTTTCAAGTTGTTTCCAAGTATAAACGAGTCAAGAATGATCCTATAAGTTATTTTCAAGTTCAAACGAGTCAAGAATGAAGCTATAAGTGGCTTTCAAGTTCAAACGAGTTAAGAATGAAGCCTTAAATTGTTACAAATTGTTTTCATGTACAAATGAGTCAAGAATGATGCTACAAGGTCTTTCAAGTTGTTTCCATGTATAAACGAGTCAAGAATGAAGCTATAAGTTGTTTTCAAGTTCAAACGAGTCAAGAATGAAGCTGTAAGTGGCTTTCAAGTTCAATCGAGTTAAGAATGAAGCCTTAAATTGTTACAAATTGTTTTCATGTACAAATGAGTCAAGACTGATGCTACAAGTTCTTTCAAGTTGTTTCCATTTATAAACGAGTCATGAATGAAGCTATAAGTTGTTTTCAAGTTCAAACGAGTCAAGAATGAAGCTATAAGTGGCTTTCAAGTTCAATCGAGTTAAGAATGAAGCCTTAAATTGTTACAAATTGTTTTCATGTACAAATGAGTCAAGAATGATGCTACAAGTTCTTTCAAGTTGTTTCCATTTATAAACGAGTCAAGAATGAAGCTATAAGTTGTTTTCAAGTTCAAACGAGTCAAGAATAAAGCTATAAGTGGCTTTCATGTTCAAACGGGTTAAGAATGAAGTCTTATATTGTTACAAATTGTTTTCATGTACAAATGAGTCAAGAATGATGCTAGAAGTTCTTTCAAGCTGTTTCCAAGTGTAAACGAGTCAAGAATGATCCTATAAGTTGTTTTCAAGTTCAAACGAGTCAAGAATGAAGCTATAATTTGTTTTCAAGTTCAAACGAGTCAAGAACGAAGCCTCAAATTATTACGAATTGTTTTCATGTTCAAATGAGTGAAGATTGATCCTACGAGTTTTTACAAGTTATTTCCATGTACAAACGGGTCAAGAATGAAGCTATAAGTGGCTTTCAAGTTCAAACGAGTTAAGAATGAAGCCTTAAATTGTTACAAATTGTTTTCATGTACAAATGAGTCAAGAATGATGCTAGAAGTTCTTTCAAGCTATTTCCAAGTATAAACGAGTCAAGAATGAAGCTATAAGTTATTTTCAAGTTCAAACGAGTCAAGAATGAAGCTATAAGTGGTTTTCAAGTTAAAACGAGTCAAGAACGAAGCCGCAAATTATTACGAATTGTTATCATGTTCAAATGAGTCAAGAATGATGCTACAATGTCTTTCAAGTTGTTTCCATGTATAAACGAGTCAAGAATGAAGCTATAAGTTGTTTTCAAGTTCAAACGAGTCAAGAACGAAGCCTCAAATTATTACGAATTGTTTTCATGTTCAAATGAGTAAAGATTGATCCTACGAGTTTTTACAAGTTATTTCCATGTACAAACGGGTCACGAATGAAGCTATAAGTGACTTTCAAGTTCAAACCAATTAAAAATGAAGCCTTATATTGTTACAAATTGTTTTCATGTACAAATGAGTCAAGAATGATGCTTGAAGTTCTTGCAAGTTGTTTCCATGTATAAACGAGTCAAGAATGAAGCTATAAGTTGTTTTCAAGTTCAAACGAGTCAAGAATGAAGCTATAAGTGGCTTTCAAGTTCAAACAAGTTAAGAATGAAGCCTTATATTGTTACAAATTGTTTTCATGTACAAATGAGTCAAGAATGATGCTAGAAGTTCTTTCAAGCTGTTTCCAAGTATAAACGAGTCAAGAATGATCCTATATGTTGTTTTCAAGTTCAAACGAGTCAAGAATAAAGCTATAATTTGTTTTCAAGTTAAAACGAGTCAAGAACGAAGCCTCAAATTGTTACGAATTGTTTTCATGTTCAAATGAGTAAAGATTGATCCTACGAGTTTTTACAAGTTATTTCCATGTACAAACGGGTCAAGAATGAAGCTATAAGTGGCTTTCAAGTTCAAACAAGTTAAGAATTAAGCCTTATATTGTTACAAATTGTTTTCATGTACAAATGAGTCTAGAATGATGCTTGAAGTTCTTTCAAGTTGTTTCCATGTATAAACGAGTTAAGAATGAAGCTATAAGTTGTTTTAAAGTTCAAACGAGTCAAGAATAAAGCTATAAGTGGCTTTCAAGTTCAAACCAGTTAAGAATGAAGCCTTATATTGTTACAAATTGTTTTCATGTACAAATGAGTCAAGAATGATGCTAGAAGTTCTTTCAAGTTGTTTCCAAGTATAAACGAGTCAAGAATGAGCCTATAAGTTGTTTTCAAGTTCAAACGAGTCAAGAATGAAGCTATAATTTGTTTTCAAGTTCAAACGAGTCAAGAACGAAGACTCAATTTATTACGAATTGTTTTCATGTTCAAATGAGTGAAGATTGATCCTACGAGTTTTTACAAGTTATTTCCATGTACAAACGGGTCAAGAATGAAGCTATAAGTGGCTTTCAAGTTCAAACAAGTTAAGAATGAAGCCTTATATTGTTACAAATTGTTTTCATGTACAAATGAGTCAAGAATGATGCTAGAAGTTCTTTCAAGTTGTTTCCAAGTATAAACGAGTCAAGAATGATCCTATAAGTTGTTTTCAAGTTCAAACGAGTCAAGAACGAAGCCTCAAATTATTACGAATTGTTTTCATGTTCAAATGAGTGAAGATTGATCCTACGAGTTTTTACAAGTTATTTCCATGTACAAACGAGTCAAGAATGAAGCTATAAGTGGCTTTCAAGTTCAAACAAGTTAAGAATGAAGCCTTATATTGTTACAAATTGTTTTCATGTACAAATGAGTCAAGAATGATGCTAGAACTTCTTTCAAGTTGTTTCCATGTATAAACGAGTCAAGAATGAAGCTATAAGTTGTTTTCAAGTTCAAACGGGTCAAGAATGAAGCTGTAAGTGGCTTTCAAGTTCAATCGAGTTAAGAATGAAGCCTTAAATTGT
Organism: Oenanthe sinensis; assembly: GCA_028671895.1. Taxonomy (NCBI): domain Eukaryota; kingdom Viridiplantae; phylum Streptophyta; class Magnoliopsida; order Apiales; family Apiaceae; genus Oenanthe; species Oenanthe sinensis. Next base: position 12,082,863 of record JAPMAC010000212.1, read on the forward strand.
TACAAATTGTTTTCATGTACAAATGAGTCAAGACTGATGCTACAAGTTCTTTCAAGTTGTTTCCATTTATAAACGAGTCCTGAATGAAGCTATAAGTTGTTTTCAAGTTCAAACGAGTCAAAAATAAAGCTATAAGTGGCTTTCATGTTCAAACGAGTTAAGAATGAAGTCTTATATTGTTACAAATTGTTTTCATGTACAAATGAGTCAAGAATGATGCTAGAAGTTCTTTCAAGTTGTTTCCAAGTATAAACGAGTCAAGAATGATCCTATAAGTTGTTTTCAAGTTCAAACGAGTCAAGAATGAAGCTATAATTTGTTTTCAAGTTCAAACGAGTCAAGAACGAAGCCTCATATTATTACGAATTGTTTTCATGTTCAAATGAGTGAAGATTGATCCTACGAGTTTTTACAAGTTATTTCCATGTACAAACGAGTCAAGAATGAAGCTATAAGTGGCTTTCAAGTTCAAACAAGTTAAGAATGAAGCCTTAAATTGTTACAAATTGTTTTCATGTACAAATGAGTCAAGACTGATGCTACAAGTTCTTTCAAGTTGTTTCCATTTATAAACGAGTCATGAATGAAGCTATAAGTTATTTTCAAGTTCAAACGAGTCAAGAATAAAGCTATAAGTGGCTTTCATGTTCAAACGAGTTAAGAATGAAGTCTTATATTGTTACAAATTGTTTTCATGTACAAATGAGTCAAGAATGATGCTAGAAGTTCTTTCAAGTTGTTTCCAAGTATAAACGAGTCAAGAATGATCCTATAAGTTGTTTTCAAGTTCAAACGAGTCAAGAATGAAGCTATAATTTGTTTTCAAGTTCAAACGAGTCAAGAACGAAGCCTCATATTATTACGAATTGTTTTCATGTTCAAATGAGTGAAGATTGATCCTACGAGTTTTTACAAGTTATTTCCATGTACAAACGAGTCAAGAATGAAGCTATAAGTGGCTTTCAAGTTCAAACAAGTTAAGAATGAAGCCTTATATTGTTACAAATTGTTTTCATGTACAAATGAGTCAAGAATGATGCTAGAAGTTCTTTCAAGTTGTTTCCATGTATAAACGAGTCAAGAATGAAGCTATAAGTTATTTTCAAGTTCAAACGAGTCAAGAATGAAGCTATAAGTGGCTTTCAAGTTCAAACGAGTTAAGAATGAAGCCTTAAATTGTTACAAATTGTTTTCATGTACAAATGAGTCAAGAATGATGCTACAAGGTCTTTCAAGTTGTTTCCATGTATAAACGAGTCAAGAATGAAGCTATAAGTTGTTTTCAAGTTCAAACGAGTCAAGAATGAAGCTGTAAGTGGCTTTCAAGTTCAATCGAGTTAAGAATGAAGCCTTAAATTGTTACAAATTGTTTTCATGTACAAATGAGTCAACACTGATGCTACAAGTTCTTTCAAGTTGTTTCCATTTATAAACGAGTCATGAATGAAGCTATAAGTTGTTTTCAAGTTCAAACGAGTCAAGAATGAAGCTATAAGTGGCTTTCAAGTTCAATCGAGTTAAGAATGAAGCCTTAAATTGTTACAAATTGTTTTCATGTACAAATGAGTCAAGAATGATGCTACAAGTTCTTTCAAGGTCTTTCCATTTATAAACGAGTCAAGAATGAAGCTATAAGTTGTTTTCAAGTTCAAACGAGTCAAGAATAAAGCTATAAGTGGCTTTCATGTTCAAACGGGTTAAGAATGAAGTCTTATATTGTTACAAATTGTTTTCATGTACAAATGAGTCAAGAATGATGCTAGAAGTTCTTTCAAGCTGTTTCCAAGTGTAAACGAGTCAAGAATGATCCTATAAGTTGTTTTCAAGATCAAACGAGTCAAGAATGAAGCTATAATTTGTTTTCAAGTTCAAAGGAGTCAAGAACGAAGCCTCATATTATTACGAATTGTTTTCATGTTCAAATGAGTGAAGATTGATCCTACGAGTTTTTACAAGTTATTTCCATGTACAAACGGGTCAAGAATGAAGCTATAAGTGGCTTTCAAGTTCAAACAAGTTAAGAATGAAGCCTTATATTGTTACAAATTGTTTTCATGTACAAATGAGTCAAGAATGATGCTAGAAGTTCTTTCAAGTTGTTTCTATGTATAAACGAGTCAAGAATGAAGCTATAAGTTATTTTCAAGTTCAAACGAGTCAAGAATGAAGCTATAAGTGGCTTTCAAGTTTAAACGAGTTAAGAATGAAGCCTTAAATTGTTACAAATTGTTTTCATGTACAAATGAGTCAAGAATGATGCTACAATATCTTTCAAGTTGTTTCCATGTATAAACGAGTCAAGAATGAAGCTATAAGTTGTTTTCAAGTTCAAACGAGTCAAGAACGAAGCCTCAAATTATTACGAATTGTTTTCATGTTCAAATGAGTAAAGATTGATCCTACGAGTTTTTACAAGTTATTTCCATGTACAAACGGGTCAAGAATGAAGCTATAAGTGACTTTCAAGTTCAAACCAATTAAAAATGAAGCCTTATATTGTTACAAATTGTTTTCATGTACAAATGAGTCAAGAATGATGCTAGAACTTCTTTCAAGTTGTTTCCATGTATAAACGAGTCAAGAATGAAGCTATAAGTTGTTTTCAAGTTCAAACGGGTCAAGAATGAAGCTGTAAGTGGCTTTCAAGTTCAATCGAGTTAAGAATGAAGCCTTAAATTGTTACAAATTGTTTTCATGTACAAATGAGTCAAGACTGATGCTACAAGTTCTTTCAAGTTGTTTCCATTTATAAACGAGTCATGAATGAAGCTATAAGTTGTTTTCAAGTTCAAACGAGTCAAAAATAAAGCTATAAGTGGCTTTCATGTTCAAACGAGTTAAGAATGAAGTCTTATATTGTTACAAATTGTTTTCATGTACAAATGAGTCAAGAATGATGCTAGAAGTTCTTTCAAGTTGTTTCCAAGTATAAACGAGTCAAGAATGATCCTATAAGTTGTTTTCAAGTTCAAACGAGTCAAGAATGAAGCTATAATTTGTTTTCAAGTTCAAACGAGTCAAGAACGAAGCCTCATATTATTACGAATTGTTTTCATGTTCAAATGAGTGAAGATTGATCCTACGAGTTTTTACAAGTTATTTCCATGTACAAACGAGTCAAGAATGAAGCTATAAGTGGCTTTCAAGTTCAAACAAGTTAAGAATGAAGCCTTAAATTGTTACAAATTGTTTTCATGTACAAATGAGTCAAGACTGATGCTACAAGTTCTTTCAAGTTGTTTCCATTTATAAACGAGTCATGAATGAAGCTATAAGTTATTTTCAAGTTCAAACGAGTCAAGAATAAAGCTATAAGTGGCTTTCATGTTCAAACGAGTTAAGAATGAAGTCTTATATTGTTACAAATTGTTTTCATGTACAAATGAGTCAAGAATGATGCTAGAAGTTCTTTCAAGTTGTTTCCAAGTATAAACGAGTCAAGAATGATCCTATAAGTTGTTTTCAAGTTCAAACGAGTCAAGAATGAAGCTATAATTTGTTTTCAAGTTCAAACGAGTCAAGAACGAAGCCTCATATTATTACGAATTGTTTTCATGTTCAAATGAGTGAAGATTGATCCTACGAGTTTTTACAAGTTATTTCCATGTACAAACGAGTCAAGAATGAAGCTATAAGTGGCTTTCAAGTTCAAACAAGTTAAGAATGAAGCCTTATATTGTTACAAATTGTTTTCATGTACAAATGAGTCAAGAATGATGCTAGAAGTTCTTTCAAGTTGTTTCCATGTATAAACGAGTCAAGAATGAAGCTATAATTTGTTTTCAAGTTCAAACGAGTCAAGAACGAAGCCTCATATTATTACGAATTGTTTTCATGTTCAAATGAGTGAAGATTGATCCTACGAGTTTTTACAAGTTATTTCCATGTACAAACGAGTCAAGAATGAAGCTATAAGTGGCTTTCAAGTTCAAACAAGTTAAGAATGAAGCCTTATATTGTTACAAATTGTTTTCATGTACAAATGAGTCAAGAATGATGCTAGAAGTTCTTTCAAGTTGTTTCCATGTATAAACGAGTCAAGAATGAAGCTATAAGTTATTTTCAAGTTCAAACGAGTCAAGAATGAAGCTATAAGTGGCTTTCAAGTTCAAACGAGTTAAGAATGAAGCCTTAAATTGTTACAAATTGTTTTCATGTACAAATGAGTCAAGAATGATGCTACAAGGTCTTTCAAGTTGTTTCCATGTATAAACGAGTCAAGAATGAAGCTATAAGTTGTTTTCAAGTTCAAACGAGTCAAGAATGAAGCTGTAAGTGGCTTTCAAGTTCAATCGAGTTAAGAATGAAGCCTTAAATTGTTACAAATTGTTTTCATGTACAAATGAGTCAACACTGATGCTACAAGTTCTTTCAAGTTGTTTCCATTTATAAACGAGTCATGAATGAAGCTATAAGTTGTTTTCAAGTTCAAACGAGTCAAGAATGAAGCTATAAGTGGCTTTCAAGTTCAATCGAGTTAAGAATGAAGCCTTAAATTGTTACAAATTGTTTTCATGTACAAATGAGTCAAGAATGATGCTACAAGTTCTTTCAAGTTGTTTCCATTTATAAACGAGTCAAGAATGAAGCTATAAGTTGTTTTCAAGTTCAAACGAGTCAAGAATAAAGCTATAAGTGGCTTTCATGTTCAAACGGGTTAAGAATGAAGTCTTATATTGTTACAAATTGTTTTCATGTACAAATGAGTCAAGAATGATGCTAGAAGTTCTTTCAAGCTGTTTCCAAGTGTAAACGAGTCAAGAATGATCCTATAAGTTGTTTTCAAGATCAAACGAGTCAAGAATGAAGCTATAATTTGTTTTCAAGTTCAAAGGAGTCAAGAACGAAGCCTCATATTATTACGAATTGTTTTCATGTTCAAATGAGTGAAGATTGATCCTACGAGTTTTTACAAGTTATTTCCATGTACAAACGGGTCAAGAATGAAGCTATAAGTGGCTTTCAAGTTCAAACAAGTTAAGAATGAAGCCTTATATTGTTACAAATTGTTTTCATGTACAAATGAGTCAAGAATGATGCTAGAAGTTCTTTCAAGTTGTTTCTATGTATAAACGAGTCAAGAATGAAGCTATAAGTTATTTTCAAGTTCAAACGAGTCAAGAATGAAGCTATAAGTGGCTTTCAAGTTTAAACGAGTTAAGAATGAAGCCTTAAATTGTTACAAATTGTTTTCATGTACAAATGAGTCAAGAATGATGCTACAATATCTTTCAAGTTGTTTCCATGTATAAACGAGTCAAGAATGAAGCTATAAGTTGTTTTCAAGTTCAAACGAGTCAAGAACGAAGCCTCAAATTATTACGAATTGTTTTCATGTTCAAATGAGTAAAGATTGATCCTACGAGTTTTTACAAGTTATTTCCATGTACAAACGGGTCAAGAATGAAGCTATAAGTGACTTTCAAGTTCAAACCAATTAAAAATGAAGCCTTATATTGTTACAAATTGTTTTCATGTACAAATGAGTCAAGAATGATGCTTGAAGTTCTTGCAAGTTGTTTCCATGTATAAACGAGTCAAGAATGAAGCTATAAGTTGTTTTCAAGTTCAAACGAGTCAAGAATGAAGCTATAAGTGGCTTTCAAGTTCAAACAAGTTAAGAATGAAGCCTTATATTGTTACAAATTGTTTTCATGTACAAATGAGTCAAGAATGATGCTAGAAGTTCTTTCAAGCTGTTTCCAAGTATAAACGAGTCAAGAATGATCCTATAAGTTGTTTTCAAGTTCAAACGAGTCAAGAATAAAGCTATAATTTGTTTTCAAGTTAAAACGAGTCAAGAACGAAGCCTCAAATTATTACGAATTGTTTTCATGTTCAAATGAGTAAAGATTGATCCTACGAGTTTTTACAAGTTATTTCCATGTACAAACGGGTCAAGAATGAAGCTATAAGTGACTTTCAAGTTCAAACCAATTAAAAATGAAGCCTTATATTGTTACAAATTGTTTTCATGTACAAATGAGTCAAGAATGATGCTTGAAGTTCTTTCAAGTTGTTCCCATGTATAAACGAGTCAAGAATGAAGCTATAAGTTGTTTTCAAGTTCAAACGAGTCAAGAATGAAGCTATAAGTGGCTTTCAAGTTCAAACAAGTTAAGAATGAAGCCTTATATTGTTACAAATTGTTTTCATGTACAAATGAGTCAAGAATGATGCTAGAAGTTCTTTCAAGCTGTTTCCAAGTATAAACGAGTCAAGAATGATCCTATAAGTTGTTTTCAAGTTCAAACGAGTCAAGAATAAAGCTATAATTTGTTTTCAAGTTAAAACGAGTCAAGAACGAAGCCTCAAATTATTACGAATTGTTTTCATGTTCAAATTAGTAAAGATTGATCCTACGAGTTTTTACAAGTTATTTCCATGTACAAACGGGTCAAGAATGAAGCTATAAGTGACTTTCAAGTTCAAACCAATTAAAAATGAAGCCTTATATTGTTACAAATTGTTTTCATGTACAAATGAGTCAAGAATGATGCTTGAAGTTCTTTCAAGTTGTTTCCATGTATAAACGAGTCAAGAATGAAGCTATAAGTTGTTTTCAAGTTCAAACGAGTCAAGAATGAAGCTATAAGTGGCTTTCAAGTTCAAACAAGTTAAGAATGAAGCCTTATATTGTTACAAATTGTTTTCATGTACAAATGAGTCAAGAATGATGCTAGAAGTTCTTTCAAGCTGTTTCCAAGTATAAACGAGTCACGAATGATCCTATAAGTTGTTTTCAAGTTCAAACGAGTCAAGAATGAAGCTATAATTTGTTTTCAAGTTCAAACGAGTCAAGAACGAAGACTCAAATTATTACGAATTGTTTTCATGTTCAAATGAGTGAAGATTGATCCTACGAGTTTTTACAAGTTATTTCCATGTACAAACGAGTCAAGAATGAAGCTATAAGTGGCTTTCAAGTTCAAACAAGTTAAGAATGAAGCCTTATATTGTTACAAATTGTTTTCATGTACAAATGAGTCAAGAATGATGCTAGAAGTTCTTTCAAGTTGTTTCCATGTATAAACGAGTCAAGAATGAAGCTATAAGTTATTTTCAAGTTCAAACGAGTCAAGAATGAAGCTATAAGTGGCTTTCAAGTTCAAACGAGTTAAGAATGAAGCCTTAAATTGTTACAAATTGTTTTCATGTACAAATGAGTCAAGAATGATGTTACAAGGTCTTTCAAGTTGTTTCCATGTATAAACGAGTCAAGAATGAAGCTATAAGTTGTTTTCAAGTTCAAACGAGTCAAGAATGAAGCTATAAGTGGCTTTCAAGTTCAAACGAGTTAAGAATGAAGCCTTAAATTGTTACAAATTGTTTTCATGTACAAATGAGTCAAGAATGATGCTACAAGTTCTTTCAAGTTGTTTCCATGTATAAACGAGTCAAGAATGAAGCTATAAGTTGTTTTCAAGTTCAAACGAGTCAAGAATGAAGCTATAAGTGGCTTTCAAGTTCAATCGAGTTAAGAATGAAGCCTTAAATTGTTACAAATTGTTTTCATGTACAAATGAGTCAAGAATGATGCTACAAGTTCTTTCAAGTTCTTTCCATTTATAAACGAGTCAAGAATGAAGCTATAAGTTGTTTTCAAGTTCAAACGAGTCAAGAATAAAGCTATAAGTGGCTTTCATGTTCAAACGGGTTAAAAATGAAGTCTTATATTGTTACAAATTGTTTTCATGTACAAATGAGTCAAGAATGATGCTAGAAGTTCTTTCAAGTTGTTTCCAAGTGTAAACGAGTCAAGAATGATCCTATAAGTTGTTTTCAAGTTCAAACGAGTGAAGAATGGAGCTATAATTTGTTTTCAAGTTCAAACGAGTCAAGAACGAAGCCTCATATTATTACGAATTGTTTTCATGTTCAAATGAGTGAAGATTGATCCTACGAGTTTTTACAAGTTATTTCCATGTACAAACGGGTCAAGAATGAAGCTATAAGTGGCTTTCAAGTTCAAACAAGTTAAGAATGAAGCCTTATATTGTTACAAATTGTTTTCATGTACAAATGAGTCAAGAATGATGCTAGAAGTTCTTTCAAGTTGTTTCTATGTATAAACGAGTCAAGAATGAAGCTATAAGTTATTTTCAAGTTCAAACGAGTCAAGAATGAAGCTATAAGTGGCTTTCAAGTTCAAACGAGTTAAAAATGATGCCTTAAATTGTTACAAATTGTTTTCATGTACAAATGAGTCAAGAATGATGCTACAATGTCTTTCAAGTTGTTTCCATGTATAAACGAGTCAAGAATGAAGCTATAAGTTGTTTTCAAGTTCAAACGAGTCAAGAATGAAGCTATAACTGGCTTTCAAGTTCAAACGAGTTAAGAATGAAGCCTTAAATTGTTACAAATTGTTTTCATGTACAAATGAGTCAAGAATGATGCTAGAAGTTCTTTCAAGTTGTTTCTATGTATAAACGAGTCAAGAATGAAGCTATAAGTTATTTTCAAGTTCAAACGAGTCAAGAATAAAGCTATAAGTGGCTTTCATGTTCAAACTGGTTAAAAATGAAGTCTTATATTGTTACAAATTGTTTTCATGTACAAATGAGTCAAGAATGATGCTAGAAGTTCTTTCAAGTTGTTTCCAAGTGTAAACGAGTCAAGAATGATCCTATAAGTTGTTTTCAAGTTCAAACGAGTGAAGAATGGAGCTATAATTTGTTTTCAAGTTCAAACGAGTCAAGAACGAAGCTTCATATTATTACGAATTGATTTCATGTTCAAATGAGTGAAGATTGATCCTACGAGTTTTTACAAGTTATTTCCATGTACAAACGAGTCAAGAATGAAGCTATAAGTGGCTTTCAAGTTCAAACAAGTTAAGAATGAAGCCTTAAATTGTTACAAATTGTTTTCATGTACAAATGAGTCAAGACTGATGCTACAAGTTCTTTCAAGTTGTTTCCATTTATAAACGAGTCATGAATGAAGCTATAAGTTGTTTTCAAGTTCAAACGAGTCAAGAATAAAGCTATAAGTGGCTTTCATGTTCAAACGAGTTAAGAATGAAGTCTTATATTGTTACAAATTGTTTTCATGTACAAATGAGTCAAGAATGATGCTAGAAGTTCTTTCAAGTTGTTTCCAAGTATAAACGAGTCAAGAATGATCCTATAAGTTGTTTTCAAGTTCAAACGAGTCAAGAATGAAGCTATAATTTGTTTTCAAGTTCAAACGAGTCAAGAACGAAGCCTCATATTATTACGAATTGTTTTCATGTTCAAATGAGTGAAGATTGATCCTACGAGTTTTTACAAGTTATTTCCATGTACAAACGAGTCAAGAATGAAGCTATAAGTGGCTTTCATGTTCAAACAAGTTAAGAATGAAGCCTTATATTGTTACAAATTGTTTTCATGTACAAATGAGTCAAGAATGATGCTAGAAGTTCTTTCAAGTTGTTTCCATGTATAAACGAGTCAAGAATGAAGCTATAAGTTATTTTCAAGTTCAAACGAGTCAAGAATGAAGCTATAAGTGGCTTTCAAGTTCAAACGAGTTAAGAATGAAGCCTTAAATTGTTACAAATTGTTTTCATGTACAAATGAGTCAAGAATGATGCTACAAGGTCTTTCAAGTTGTTTCCATGTATAAACGAGTCAAGAATGAAGCTATAAGTTGTTTTCAAGTTCAAACGAGTCAAGAATGAAGCTGTAAGTGGCTTTCAAGTTCAATCGAGTTAAGAATGAAGCCTTAAATTGTTACAAATTGTTTTCATGTACAAATGAGTCAAGACTGATGCTACAAGTTCTTTCAAGTTGTTTCCATTTATAAACGAGTCATGAATGAAGCTATAAGTTGTTTTCAAGTTCAAACGAGTCAAGAATGAAGCTATAAGTGGCTTTCAAGTTCAATCGAGTTAAGAATGAAGCCTTAAATTGTTACAAATTGTTTTCATGTACAAATGAGTCAAGAATGATGCTACAAGTTCTTTCAAGTTGTTTCCATTTATAAACGAGTCAAGAATGAAGCTATAAGTTGTTTTCAAGTTCAAACGAGTCAAGAATAAAGCTATAAGTGGCTTTCATGTTCAAACGGGTTAAGAATGAAGTCTTATATTGTTACAAATTGTTTTCATGTACAAATGAGTCAAGAATGATGCTAGAAGTTCTTTCAAGCTGTTTCCAAGTGTAAACGAGTCAAGAATGATCCTATAAGTTGTTTTCAAGTTCAAACGAGTCAAGAATGAAGCTATAATTTGTTTTCAAGTTCAAAGGAGTCAAGAACGAAGCCTCATATTATTACGAATTGTTTTCATGTTCAAATGAGTGAAGATTGATCCTACGAGTTTTTACAAGTTATTTCCATGTACAAACGGATCAAGAATGAAGCTATAAGTGGCTTTCAAGTTCAAACAAGTTAAGAATGAAGCCTTATATTGTTACAAATTGTTTTCATGTACAAATGAGTCAAGAATGATGCTAGAAGTTCTTTCAAGTTGTTTCTATGTATAAACGAGTCAAGAATGAAGCTATAAGTTATTTTCAAGTTCAAACGAGTCAAGAATGACGCTATAAGTGGCTTTCAAGTTTAAACGAGTTAAGAATGAAGCCTTAAATTGTTACAAATTGTTTTCATGTACAAATGAGTCAAGAATGATGCTACAATGTCTTTCAAGTTGTTTCCATGTATAAACGAGTCAAGAATGAAGCTATAAGTTGTTTTCAAGTTCAAACGAGTCAAGAACGAAGCCTCAAATTATTACGAATTGTTTTCATGTTCAAATGAGTAAAGATTGATCCTACGAGTTTTTACAAGTTATTTCCATGTACAAACGGGTCAAGAATGAAGCTATAAGTGACTTTCAAGTTCAAACCAATTAAAAATGAAGCCTTATATTGTTACAAATTGTTTTCATGTACAAATGAGTCAAGAATGATGCTTGAAGTTCTTGCAAGTTGTTTCCATGTATAAACGAGTCAAGAATGAAGCTATAAGTTGTTTTCAAGTTCAAACGAGTCAAGAATGAAGCTATAAGTGGCTTTCAAGTTCAAACAAGTTAATAATGAAGCCTTATATTGTTACAAATTGTTTTCATGTACAAATGAGTCAAGAATGATGCTAGAAGTTCTTTCAAGCTGTTTCCAAGTATAAACGAGTCAAGAATGATCCTATAAGTTGTTTTCAAGTTCAAACGAGTCAAGAATAAAGCTATAATTTGTTTTCAAGTTAAAACGAGTCAAGAACGAAGCCTCAAATTATTACGAATTGTTTTCATGTTCAAATGAGTAAAGATTGATCCTACGAGTTTTTACAAGTTATTTCCATGTACAAACGGGTCAAGAATGAAGCTATAAGTGACTTTCAAGTTCAAACCAATTAAAAATGAAGCCTTATATTGTTACAAATTGTTTTCATGTACAAATGAGTCAAGAATGATGCTTGAAGTTCTTTCAAGTTGTTTCCATGTATAAACGAGTCAAGAATGAAGCTATAAGTTGTTTTCAAGTTCAAACGAGTCAAGAATGAAGCTATAAGTGGCTTTCAAGTTCAAACAAGTTAAGAATGAAGCCTTATATTGTTACAAATTGTTTTCATGTACAAATGAGTCAAGAATGATGCTAGAAGTTCTTTCAAGCTGTTTCCAAGTATAAACGAGTCAAGAATGATCCTATAAGTTGTTTTCAAGTTCAAACGAGTCAAGAATAAAGCTATAATTTGTTTTCAAGTTAAAACGAGTCAAGAACGAAGCCTCAAATTATTACGAATTGTTTTCATGTTCAAATGAGTAAAGATTGATCCTACGAGTTTTTACAAGTTATTTCCATGTACAAACGGGTCAAGAATGAAGCTATAAGTGACTTTCAAGTTCAAACCAATTAAAAATGAAGCCTTATATTGTTACAAATTGTTTTCATGTACAAATGAGTCAAGAATGATGCTTGAAGTTCTTTCAAGTTGTTTCCATGTATAAACGAGTCAAGAATGAAGCTATAAGTTGTTTTCAAGTTCAAACGAGTCAAGAATGAAGCTATAAGTGGCTTTCAAGTTCAAACAAGTTAAGAATGAAGCCTTATATTGTTACAAATTGTTTTCATGTACAAATGTGTCAAGAATGATGCTAGAAGTTCTTTCAAGCTGTTTCCAAGTATAAACGAGTCACGAATGATCCTATAAGTTGTTTTCAAGTTCAAACGAGTCAAGAATGAAGCTATAATTTGTTTTCAAGTTCAAACGAGTCAAGAACGAAGACTCAAATTATTACGAATTGTTTTCATGTTCAAATGAGTGAAGATTGATCCTACGAGTTTTTACAAGTTATTTCCATGTACAAACGAGTCAAGAATGAAGCTATAAGTGGCTTTCAAGTTCAAACAAGTTAAGAATGAAACCTTATATTGTTACAAATTGTTTTCATGTACAAATGAGTCAAGAATGATGCTAGAAGTTCTTTCAAGTTGTTTCCATGTATAAACGAGTCAAGAATGAAGCTATAAGTTATTTTCAAGTTCAAACGAGTCAAGAATGAAGCTATAAGTGGCTTTCAAGTTCAAACGAGTTAAGAATGAAGCCTTAAATTGTTACAAATTGTTTTCATGTACAAATGAGTCAAGAATGATGTTACAAGGTCTTTCAAGTTGTTTCCATGTATAAACGAGTCAAGAATGAAGCTATAAGTTGTTTTCAAGTTCAAACGAGTCAAGAATGAAGCTATAAGTGGCTTTCAAGTTCAAACGAGTTAAGAATGAAGCCTTAAATTGTTACAAATTGGTTTCATGTACAAATGAGTCAAGAATGATGCTACAAGTTCTTTCAAGTTGTTTCCATGTATAAACGAGTCAAGAATGAAGCTATAAGTTGTTTTCAAGTTCAAACGAGTCAAGAATTAAGCTATAAGTGGCTTTCAAGTTCAATCGAGTTAAGAATGAAGCCTTAAATTGTTACAAATTGTTTTCATGTACAAATGAGTCAAGAATGATGCTACAAGTTCTTTCAAGTTGTTTCCATTTATAAACGAGTCAAGAATGAAGCTATAAGTTGTTTTCAAGTTCAAACGAGTCAAGAATAAAGCTATAAGTGGCTTTCATGTTCAAACGGGTTAAAAATGAAGTCTTATATTGTTACAAATTGTTTTCATGTACAAATGAGTCAAGAATGATGCTAGAAGATCTTTCAAGTTGTTTCCAAGTGTAAACGAGTCAAGAATGATCCTATAAGTTGTTTTCAAGTTCAAACGAGTGAAGAATGGAGCTATAATTTGTTTTCAAGTTCAAACGAGTCAAGAACGAAGCCTCATATTATTACGAATTGTTTTCATGTTCAAATGAGTGAAGATTGATCCTACGAGTTTTTACAAGTTATTTCCATGTACAAACGGGTCAAGAATGAAGCTATAAGTGGCTTTCAAGTTCAAACAAGTTAAGAATGAAGCCTTATATTGTTACAAATTGTTTTCATGTACAAATGAGTCAAGAATGATGCTAGAAGTTCTTTCAAGTTGTTTCTATGTATAAACGAGTCAAGAATGAAGCTATAAGTTATTTTCAAGTTCAAACGAGTCAAGAATGAAGCTATAAGTGGCTTTCAAGTTCAAACGAGTTAAGAATGAAGCCTTAAATTGTTACAAATTGTTTTCATGTACAAATGAGTCAAGAATGATGCTACAATGTCTTTCAAGTTGTTTCCATGTATAAACGAGTCAAGAATGAAGCTATAAGTTGTTTTCAAGTTCAAACGAGTCAAGAATGAAGCTATAACTGGCTTTCAAGCTCAAACGAGTTAAGAATGAAGCCTTAAATTGTTACAAATTGTTTTCATGTACAAATGAGTCAAGAATGATGCTAGAAGTTCTTTCAAGTTGTTTCTATGTATAAACGAGTCAAGAATGAAGCTATAAGTTATTTTCAAGTTCAAACGAGTCAAGAATGAAGCTATAAGTGGCTTTCAAGTTCAAACGAGTTAAGAATGAAGCCTTAAATTGTTACAAATTGTTTTCATGTACGAATGAGTCAAGAATGATGCTACAAGTTCTTTCAAGTTCTTTCCATGTATAAACGAGTCAAGAATGAAGCTATAAGTTGTTTTCAAGTTCAAACGAGTCAAGAATGAAGCTATAAGTGGCTTTCAAGTTCAATCGAGTTAAGAATGAAGCCTTAAATTGTTACAAATTGTTTTCATGTACAAATGAGTCAAGAATGATGCTACAAGTTCTTTCAAGTTGTTTCCATTTATAAACGAGTCAAGAATGAAGCTATAAGTTGTTTTCAAGTTCAAACGAGTCAAGAATAAAGCTATAAGTGGCTTTCATGTTCAAACGGGTTAAGAATGAAGTCTTATATTGTTACAAATTGTTTTCATGTACAAATGAGTCAAGAATGATGCTAGAAGTTCTTTCAAGTTGTTTCCAAGTGTAAACGAGTCAAGAATGATCCTATAAGTTGTTTTCAAGTTCAAACGAGTCAAGAATAAAGCTATAATTTGTTTTCAAGTTCAAACGAGTCAAGAACGAAGCCTCATATTATTACGAATTGTTTTCATGTTCAAATGAGTGAAGATTGATCCTACGAGTTTTTACAAGTTATTTCCATGTACAAACGGGTGAACAATGAAGCTATAAGTGGCTTTCAAGTTCAAACAAGTTAAGAATGAAGCCTTATATTGTTACAAATTGTTTTCATGTACAAATGAGTCAAGAATGATGCTAGAAGTTCTTTCAAGCTGTTTCCAAGTATAAACGAGTCAAGAATGATCCTATAAGTTGTTTTCAAGTTCAAACGAGTCAAGAATAAAGCTATAATTTGTTTTCAAGTTAAAACGAGTCAAGAACGAAGCCTCAAATTATTACGAATTGTTTTCATGTTCAAATGAGTAAAGATTGATCCTACGAGTTTTTACAAGTTATTTCCATGTACAAACGGGTCAAGAATGAAGCTATAAGTGGCTTTCAAGTTCAAACAAGTTAAGAATGAAGCCTTATATTGTTACAAATTGTTTTCATGTACAAATGAGTCAAGAATGATGCTAGAAGTTCTTTCAAGTTGTTTCTATGTATAAACGAGTCAAGAATGAAGCTATAAGTTATTTTCAAGTTCAAACGAGTCAAGAATGAAGCTATAAGTGGCTTTCAAGTTCAAACGAGTTAAGAATGAAGCCTTAAATTGTTACAAATTGTTTTCATGTACAAATGAGTCAAGAATGATGCTACAATGTCTTTCAAGTTGTTTCCATGTATAAACGAGTCAAGAATGAAGCTATAAGTTGTTTTCAAGTTCAAACGAGTCAAGAATGAAGCTATAACTGGCTTTCAAGCTCAAACGAGTTAAGAATGAAGCCTTAAATTGTTACAAATTGTTTTCATGTACAAATGAGTCAAGAATGATGCTACAATGTCTTTCAAGTTGTTTCTATGTATAAACGAGTCAAGAATGAAGCTATAAGTTATTTTCAAGTTCAAACGAGTCAAGAATGAAGCTATAAGTGGCTTTCAAGTTCAAACGAGTTAAGAATGAAGCCTTAAATTGTTACAAATTGTTTTCATGTACGAATGAGTCAAGAATGATGCTACAAGTTCTTTCAAGTTCTTTCCATGTATAAACGAGTCAAGAATGAAGCTATAAGTTGTTTTCAAGTTCAAACGAGTCAAGAATGAAGCTATAAGTGGCTTTCAAGTTCAATCGAGTTAAGAATGAAGCCTTAAATTGTTACAAATTGTTTTCATGTACAAATGAGTCAAGAATGATGCTACAAGTTCTTTCAAGTTGTTTCCATTTATAAACGAGTCAAGAATGAAGCTATAAGTTGTTTTCAAGTTCAAACGAGTCAAGAATAAAGCTATAAGTGGCTTTCATGTTCAAACGGGTTAAGAATGAAGTCTTATATTGTTACAAATTGTTTTCATGTACAAATGAGTCAAGAATGATGCTAGAAGTTCTTTCAAGTTGTTTCCAAGTGTAAACGAGTCAAGAATGATCCTATAAGTTGTTTTCAAGTTCAAACGAGTCAAGAATAAAGCTATAATTTGTTTTCAAGTTCAAACGAGTCAAGAACGAAGCCTCATATTATTACGAATTGTTTTCATGTTCAAATGAGTGAAGATTGATCCTACGAGTTTTTACAAGTTATTTCCATGTACAAACGGGTGAACAATGAAGCTATAAGTGGCTTTCAAGTTCAAACAAGTTAAGAATGAAGCCTTATATTGTTACAAATTGTTTTCATGTACAAATGAGTCAAGAATGATGCTAGAAGTTCTTTCAAGCTGTTTCCAAGTATAAACGAGTCAAGAATGATCCTATAAGTTGTTTTCAAGTTCAAACGAGTCAAGAATAAAGCTATAATTTGTTTTCAAGTTAAAACGAGTCAAGAACGAAGCCTCAAATTATTACGAATTGTTTTCATGTTCAAATGAGTAAAGATTGATCCTACGAGTTTTTACAAGTTATTTCCATGTACAAACGGGTCAAGAATGAAGCTATAAGTGGCTTTCAAGTTCAAACAAGTTAAGAATGAAGCCTTATATTGTTACAAATTGTTTTCATGTACAAATGAGTCAAGAATGATGCTAGAAGTTCTTTCAAGTTGTTTCTATGTATAAACGAGTCAAGAATGAAGCTATAAGTTATTTTCAAGTTCAAACGAGTCAAGAATGAAGCTAAAAGTGGCTTTCAAGTTCAAACGAGTTAAGAATGAAGCCTTAAATTGTTACAAATTGTTTTCATGTACAAATGAGTCAAGAATGATGCTACAATGTCTTTCAAGTTGTTTCCATGTATAAACGAGTCAAGAATGAAGCTATAAGTTGTTTTCAAGTTCAAACGAGTCAAGAATGAAGCTATAACTGGCTTTCAAGCTCAAACGAGTTAAGAATGAAGCCTTAAATTGTTACAAATTGTTTTCATGTACAAATGAGTCAAGAATGATGCTACAATGTCTTTCAAGTTGTTTCTATGTATAAACGAGTCAAGAATGAAGCTATAAGTTATTTTCAAGTTCAAACGAGTCAAGAATGAAGCTATAAGTGGCTTTCAAGTTCAAACGAGTTAAGAATGAAGCCTTAAATTGTTACAAATTGTTTTCATGTACGAATGAGTCAAGAATGATGCTACAAGTTCTTTCAAGTTCTTTCCATGTATAAACGAGTCAAGAATGAAGCTATAAGTTGTTTTCAAGTTCAAACGAGTCAAGAATGAAGCTATAAGTGGCTTTCAAGTTCAATCGAGTTAAGAATGAAGCCTTAAATTGTTACAAATTGTTTTCATGTACAAATGAGTCAAGAATGATGCTACAAGTTCTTTCAAGTTGTTTCCATTTATAAACGAGTCAAGAATGAAGCTATAAGTTGTTTTCAAGTTCAAACGAGTCAAGAATAAAGCTATAAGTGGCTTTCATGTTCAAACGGGTTAAGAATGAAGTCTTATATTGTTACAAATTGTTTTCATGTACAAATGAGTCAAGAATGATGCTAGAAGTTCTTTCAAGTTGTTTCCAAGTGTAAACGAGTCAAGAATGATCCTATAAGTTGTTTTCAAGTTCAAACGAGTCAAGAATAAAGCTATAATTTGTTTTCAAGTTCAAACGAGTCAAGAACGAAGCCTCATATTATTACGAATTGTTTTCATGTTCAAATGAGTGAAGATTGATCCTACGAGTTTTTACAAGTTATTTCCATGTACAAACGGGTGAACAATGAAGCTATAAGTGGCTTTCAAGTTCAAACAAGTTAAGAATGAAGCCTTATATTGTTACAAATTGTTTTCATGTACAAATGAGTCAAGAATGATGCTAGAAGTTCTTTCAAGCTGTTTCCAAGTATAAACGAGTCAAGAATGATCCTATAAGTTGTTTTCAAGTTCAAACGAGTCAAGAATAAAGCTATAATTTGTTTTCAAGTTAAAACGAGTCAAGAACGAAGCCTCAAATTATTACGAATTGTTTTCATGTTCAAATGAGTAAAGATTGATCCTACGAGTTTTTACAAGTTATTTCCATGTACAAACGGGTCAAGAATGAAGCTATAAGTGGCTTTCAAGTTCAAACAAGTTAAGAATGAAGCCTTATATTGTTACAAATTGTTTTCATGTACAAATGAGTCAAGAATGATGCTAGAAGTTCTTTCAAGTTGTTTCTATGTATAAACGAGTCAAGAATGAAGCTATAAGTTATTTTCAAGTTCAAACGAGTCAAGAATGAAGCTAAAAGTGGCTTTCAAGTTCAAACGAGTTAAGAATGAAGCCTTAAATTGTTACAAATTGTTTTCATGTACAAATGAGTCAAGAATGATGCTACAATGTCTTTCAAGTTGTTTCCATGTATAAACGAGTCAAGAATGAAGCTATAAGTTGTTTTCAAGTTCAAACGAGTCAAGAATGAAGCTATAACTGGCTTTCAAGCTCAAACGAGTTAAGAATGAAGCCTTAAATTGTTACAAATTGTTTTCATGTACAAATGAGTCAAGAATGATGCTACAATGTCTTTCAAGTTGTTTCTATGTATAAACGAGTCAAGAATGAAGCTATAAGTTATTTTCAAGTTCAAACGAGTCAAGAATGAAGCTATAAGTGGCTTTCAAGTTCAAACGAGTTAAGAATGAAGCCTTAAATTGTTACAAATTGTTTTCATGTACGAATGAGTCAAGAATGATGCTACAAGTTCTTTCAAGTTCTTTCCATGTATAAACGAGTCAAGAATGAAGCTATAAGTTGTTTTCAAGTTCAAACGAGTCAAGAATGAAGCTATAAGTGGCTTTCAAGTTCAATCGAGTTAAGAATGAAGCCTTAAATTGTTACAAATTGTTTTCATGTACAAATGAGTCAAGAATGATGCTACAAGTTCTTTCAAGTTGTTTCCATTTATAAACGAGTCAAGAATGAAGCTATAAGTTGTTTTCAAGTTCAAACGAGTCAAGAATAAAGCTATAAGTGGCTTTCATGTTCAAACGGGTTAAGAATGAAGTCTTATATTGTTACAAATTGTTTTCATGTACAAATGAGTCAAGAATGATGCTAGAAGTTCTTTCAAGTTGTTTCCAAGTGTAAACGAGTCAAGAATGATCCTATAAGTTGTTTTCAAGTTCAAACGAGTCAAGAATAAAGCTATAATTTGTTTTCAAGTTCAAACGAGTCAAGAACGAAGCCTCATATTATTACGAATTGTTTTCATGTTCAAATGAGTGAAGATTGATCCTACGAGTTTTTACAAGTTATTTCCATGTACAAACGGGTGAACAATGAAGCTATAAGTGGCTTTCAAGTTCAAACAAGTTAAGAATGAAGCCTTATATTGTTACAAATTGTTTTCATGTACAAATGAGTCAAGAATGATGCTAGAAGTTCTTTCAAGCTGTTTCCAAGTATAAACGAGTCAAGAATGATCCTATAAGTTGTTTTCAAGTTCAAACGAGTCAAGAATAAAGCTATAATTTGTTTTCAAGTTAAAACGAGTCAAGAACGAAGCCTCAAATTATTACGAATTGTTTTCATGTTCAAATGAGTAAAGATTGATCCTACGAGTTTTTACAAGTTATTTCCATGTACAAACGGGTCAAGAATGAAGCTATAAGTGGCTTTCAAGTTCAAACAAGTTAAGAATGAAGCCTTATATTGTTACAAATTGTTTTCATGTACAAATGAGTCAAGAATGATGCTAGAAGTTCTTTCAAGTTGTTTCTATGTATAAACGAGTCAAGAATGAAGCTATAAGTTATTTTCAAGTTCAAACGAGTCAAGAATGAAGCTATAAGTGGCTTTCAAGTTCAAACGAGTTAAGAATGAAGCCTTAAATTGTTACAAATTGTTTTCATGTACAAATGAGTCAAGAATGATGCTACAATGTCTTTCAAGTTGTTTCCATGTATAAACGAGTCAAGAATGAAGCTATAAGTTGTTTTCAAGTTCAAACGAGTCAAGAATGAAGCTATAACTGGCTTTCAAGCTCAAACGAGTTAAGAATGAAGCCTTAAATTGTTACAAATTGTTTTCATGTACAAATGAGTCAAGAATGATGCTAGAAGTTCTTTCAAGTTGTTTCTATGTATAAACGAGTCAAGAATGAAGCTATAAGTTATTTTCAAGTTCAAACGAGTCAAGAATGAAGCTATAAGTGGCTTTCAAGTTCAAACGAGTTAAGAATGAAGCCTTAAATTGTTACAAATTGTTTTCATGTACAAATGAGTCAAGAATGATGCTACAATGTCTTTCAAGTTGTTTCCATGTATAAACGAGTCAAGAATGAAGCTATAAGTTGTTTTCAAGTTCAAACGAGTCAAGAATGAAGCTATAAGTGGCTTTCAAGTTCAAACGAGTTAAGAATGAAGCCTTAAATTGTTACAAATTGTTTTCATGTACGAATGAGTCAAGAATGATGCTACAAGTTCTTTCAAGTTGTTTCCATGTATAAACGAGTCAAGAATGAAGCTATAAGTTGTTTTCAAGTTCAAACGAGTCAAGAATGAAGCTATAAGTGGCTTTCAAGTTCAATCGAGTTAAGAATGAAGCCTTAAATTGTTACAAATTGTTTTCATGTACAAATGAGTCAAGAATGATGCTACAAGTTCTTTCAAGTTGTTTCCATTTATAAACGAGTCAAGAATGAAGCTATAAGTTGTTTTCAAGTTCAAACGAGTCAAGAATAAAGCTATAAGTGGCTTTCATGTTCAAACGGGTTAAGAATGAAGTCTTATATTGTTACAAATTGTTTTCATGTACAAATGAGTCAAGAATGATGCTAGAAGTTCTTTCAAGTTGTTTCCAAGTGTAAACGAGTCAAGAATGATCCTATAAGTTGTTTTCAAGTTCAAACGAGTCAAGAATAAAGCTATAATTTGTTTTCAAGTTCAAACGAGTCAAGAACGAAGCCTCATATTATTACGAATTGTTTTCATGTTCAAATGAGTGAAGATTGATCCTACGAGTTTTTACAAGTTATTTCCATGTACAAACGGGTGAACAATGAAGCTATAAGTGGCTTTCAAGTTCAAACAAGTTAAGAATGAAGCCTTATATTGTTACAAATTGTTTTCATGTACAAATGAGTCAAGAATGATGCTAGAAGTTCTTTCAAGCTGTTTCCAAGTATAAACGAGTCAAGAATGATCCTATAAGTTGTTTTCAAGTTCAAACGAGTCAAGAATAAAGCTATAATTTGTTTTCAAGTTAAAACGAGTCAAGAACGAAGCCTCAAATTATTACGAATTGTTTTCATGTTCAAATGAGTAAAGATTGATCCTACGAGTTTTTACAAGTTATTTCCATGTACAAACGGGTCAAGAATGAAGCTATAAGTGACTTTCAAGTTCAAACCAGTTAAAAATGAAGCCTTATATTGTTACAAATTGTTTTCATGTACAAATGAGTCAAGAATGATGCTTGAAGTTCTTTCAAGTTGTTTCCAAGTATAAACGAGTCAAGAATGATCCTATAAGTTGTTTTCAAGTTCAAACGAGTCAAGAATAAAGCTATAATTTGTTTTCAAGTTAAAACGAGTCAAGAACGAAGCCTCAAATTATTACGAATTGTTTTCATGTTCAATTGAGTAAAGATTGATCCTACGAGTTTTTACAAGTTATTTCCATGTACAAACGGGTCAAGAATGAAGCTATAAGTGACTTTCAAGTTCAAACCAGTTAAAAATGAAGCCTTATATTGTTACAAATTGTTTTCATGTACAAATGAGTCAAGAATGATGCTAGAAGTTCTTTCAAGCTGTTTCCAAGTATAAACGAGTCAAGAATGATCCTATAAGTTGTTTTCAAGTTCAAACGAGTCAAGAATAAAGCTATAATTTGTTTTCAAGTTCAAACGAGTCAAGAACGAAGCCTCATATTATTACGAATTGTTTTCATGTTCAAATGAGTGAAGATTGATCCTACGAGTTTTTACAAGTTATTTCCATGTACAAACGGGTGAACAATGAAGCTATAAGTGGCTTTCAAGTTCAAACAAGTTAAGAATGAAGCCTTATATTGTTACAAATTGTTTTCATGTACAAATGAGTCAAGAATGATGCTAGAAGTTCTTTCAAGCTGTTTCCAAGTATAAACGAGTCAAGAATGATCCTATAAGTTGTTTTCAAGTTCAAACGAGTCAAGAATAAAGCTATAATTTGTTTTCAAGTTAAAACGAGTCAAGAACGAAGCCTCAAATTATTACGAATTGTTTTCATGTTCAAATGAGTAAAGATTGATCCTACGAGTTTTTACAAGTTATTTCCATGTACAAACGGGTCAAGAATGAAGCTATAAGTGACTTTCAAGTTCAAACCAGTTAAAAATGAAGCCTTATATTGTTACAAATTGTTTTCATGTACAAATGAGTCAAGAATGATGCTTGAAGTTCTTTCAAGTTGTTTCCAAGTATAAACGAGTCAAGAATGATCCTATAAGTTGTTTTCAAGTTCAAACGAGTCAAGAATAAAGCTATAATTTGTTTTCAAGTTAAAACGAGTCAAGAACGAAGCCTCAAATTATTACGAATTGTTTTCATGTTCAATTGAGTAAAGATTGATCCTACGAGTTTTTACAAGTTATTTCCATGTACAAACGGGTCAAGAATGAAGCTATAAGTGACTTTCAAGTTCAAACCAGTTAAAAATGAAGCCTTATATTGTTACAAATTGTTTTCATGTACAAATGAGTCAAGAATGATGCTAGAAGTTCTTTCAAGCTGTTTCCAAGTATAAACGAGTCAAGAATGATCCTATAAGTTGTTTTCAAGTTCAAACGAGTCAAGAATAAAGCTATAATTTGTTTTCAAGTTAAAACGAGTCAAGAACGAAGCCTCAAATTATTACGAATTGTTTTCATGTTCAAATGAGTAAAGATTGATCCTACAAGTTTTTACAAGTTATTTCCATGTACAAACGGGTCAAGAATGAAGCTATAAGTGACTTTCAAGTTCAAACCAGTTAAAAATGAAGCCTTATATTGTTACAAATTGTTTTCATGTACAAATGAGTCAAGAATGATGCTAGAAGTTCTTTCAAGTTGTTTCCAAGTATAAACGAGTCAAGAATGATCCTATAAGTTATTTTCAACTTCAAACGAGTCAAGAATGAAGCTATAATTTATTTTCAAGTTCAAACGAGTTAAGAACGAAGCCTCATATTATTACGAATTGTTTTCATGTTCAAATGAGTGAAGATTGATCCTACGAGTTTTTACAAGTTATTTCCATGTACAAACGAGTCAAGAATGAAGCTATAAGTGGCTTTCAAGTTCAAACAAGTTAAGAATGAAGCCTTATATTGTTACAAATTGTTTTCATGTACAAATGAGTCAAGAATGATGCTAGAAGTTCTTTCAAGTTGTTTCCATGTATAAACGAGTCAAGAATGAAGCTATAAGTTATTTTCAAGTTCAAACGAGTCAAGAATGAAGCTATAAGTGGCTTTCAAGTTCAAACCAGTTAAGAATGAAGCCTTAAATTGTTACAAATTGTTTTCATGTACAAATGAGTCAAGAATGATGTTACAAGGTCTTTCAAGTTGTTTCCATGTATAAACGAGTCAAGAATGAAGCTATAAGTTGTTTTCAAGTTCAAACGAGTCAAGAATGAAGCTATAAGTGGCTTTCAAGTTCAAACGAGTTAAGAATGAAGCCTTAAATTGTTACAAATTGTTTTCATGTACAAATGAGTCAAGAATGATGCTACAAGTTCTTTCAAGTTGTTTCCATGTATAAACGAGTCAAGAATGAAGCTATAAGTTGTTTTCAAGTTCAAACGAGTCAAGAATGAAGCTATAAGTGGCTTTCAAGTTCAAACGAGTTAAGAATGAAGCCTTAAATTGTTACAAATTGTTTTCATGTACAAATGAGTCAAGAATGATGCTACAATGTCTTTCAAGTTCTTTCCATGTATAAACGAGTCAAGAATGAAGCTATAAGTTGTTTTCAAGTTCAAACGAGTCAAGAATGAAGCTATAAGTGGCTTTCAAGTTCAAACGAGTTAAGAATGAAGCCTTAAATTGTTACAAATTGTTTTCATGTACGAATGAGTCAAGAATGATGCTACAAGTTCTTTCAAGTTGTTTCCATGTATAAACGAGTCAAGAATGAAGCTATAAGTTGTTTTCAAGTTCAAACGAGTCAAGAATGAAGCTATAAGTGGCTTTCAAGTTCAATCGAGTTAAGAATGAAGCCTTAAATTGTTACAAATTGTTTTCATGTACAAATGAGTCAAGAATGATGCTACAAGTTCTTTCAAGTTGTTTCCATTTATAAACGAGTCAAGAATGAAGCTATAAGTTGTTTTCAAGTTCAAACGAGTCAAGAATAAAGCTATAAGTGGCTTTCATGTTCAAACGGGTTAAGAATGAAGTCTTATATTGTTACAAATTGTTTTCATGTACAAATGAGTCAAGAATGATGCTAGAAGTTCTTTCAAGTTGTTTCCAAGTGTAAACGAGTCAAGAATGATCCTATAAGTTGTTTTCAAGTTCAAACGAGTCAAGAATAAAGCTATAATTTGTTTTCAAGTTCAAACGAGTCAAGAACGAAGCCTCATATTATTACGAATTGTTTTCATGTTCAAATGAGTGAAGATTGATCCTACGAGTTTTTACAAGTTATTTCCATGTACAAACGGGTGAACAATGAAGCTATAAGTGGCTTTCAAGTTCAAACAAGTTAAGAATGAAGCCTTATATTGTTACAAATTGTTTTCATGTACAAATGAGTCAAGAATGATGCTAGAAGTTCTTTCAAGCTGTTTCCAAGTATAAACGAGTCAAGAATGATCCTATAAGTTGTTTTCAAGTTCAAACGAGTCAAGAATAAAGCTATAATTTGTTTTCAAGTTAAAACGAGTCAAGAACGAAGCCTCAAATTATTACGAATTGTTTTCATGTTCAAATGAGTAAAGATTGATCCTACGAGTTTTTACAAGTTATTTCCATGTACAAACGGGTCAAGAATGAAGCTATAAGTGACTTTCAAGTTCAAACCAGTTAAAAATGAAGCCTTATATTGTTACAAATTGTTTTCATGTACAAATGAGTCAAGAATGATGCTTGAAGTTCTTTCAAGTTGTTTCCAAGTATAAACGAGTCAAGAATGATCCTATAAGTTGTTTTCAAGTTCAAACGAGTCAAGAATAAAGCTATAATTTGTTTTCAAGTTAAAACGAGTCAAGAACGAAGCCTCAAATTATTACGAATTGTTTTCATGTTCAAATGAGTAAAGATTGATCCTACGAGTTTTTACAAGTTATTTCCATGTACAAACGGGTCAAGAATGAAGCTATAAGTGACTTTCAAGTTCAAACCAGTTAAAAATGAAGCCTTATATTGTTACAAATTGTTTTCATGTACAAATGAGTCAAGAATGATGCTAGAAGTTCTTTCAAGCTGTTTCCAAGTATAAACGAGTCAAGAATGATCCTATAAGTTGTTTTCAAGTTCAAACGAGTCAAGAATAAAGCTATAATTTGTTTTCAAGTTAAAACGAGTCAAGAACGAAGCCTCAAATTATTACGAATTGTTTTCATGTTCAAATGAGTAAAGATTGATCCTACGAGTTTTTACAAGTTATTTCCATGTACAAACGGGTCAAGAATGAAGCTATAAGTGACTTTCAAGTTCAAACCAGTTAAAAATGAAGCCTTATATTGTTACAAATTGTTTTCATGTACAAATGAGTCAAGAATGATGCTAGAAGTTCTTTCAAGTTGTTTCCAAGTATAAACGAGTCAAGAATGATCCTATAAGTTATTTTCAACTTCAAACGAGTCAAGAATGAAGCTATAATTTGTTTTCAAGTTCAAACGAGTCAAGAACGAAGCCTCATATTATTACGAATTGTTTTCATGTTCAAATGAGTGAAGATTGATCCTACGAGTTTTTACAAGTTATTTCCATGTACAAACGAGTCAAGAATGAAGCTACAAGTGGCTTTCAAGTTCAAACAAGTTAAGAATGAAGCCTTATATTGTTACAAATTGTTTTCATGTACAAATGAGTCAAGAATGATGCTAGAAGTTCTTTCAAGTTGTTTCCATGTATAAACGAGTCAAGAATGAAGCTATAAGTTATTTTCAAGTTCAAACGAGTCAAGAATGAAGATATAAGTGGCTTTCAAGTTCAAACGAGTTAAGAATGAAGCCTTAAATTGTTACAAATTGTTTTCATGTACAAATGAGTCAAGAATGATGTTACAAGGTCTTTCAAGTTGTTTCCATGTATAAACGAGTCAAGAATGAAGCTATAAGTTGTTTTCAAGTTCAAACGAGTCAAGAATGAAGCTATAAGTGGCTTTCAAGTTCAAACGAGTTAAGAATGAAGCCTTAAATTGTTACAAATTGTTTTCATGTACAAATGAGTCAAGAATGATGCTACAAGTTCTTTCAAGTTGTTTCCATGTATAAACGAGTCAAGAATGAAGCTATAAGTTGTTTTCAAGTTCAAACGAGTCAAGAATGAAGCTATAAGTGGCTTTCAAGTTCAATCGAGTTAAGAATGAAGCCTTAAATTGTTACAAATTGTTTTCATGTACAAATGAGTCAAGAATGATGCTACAAGTTCTTTCAAGTTGTTTCCATTTATAAACGAGTCAAGAATGAAGCTATAAGTTGTTTTCAAGTTCAAACGAGTCAAGAATAAAGCTATAAGTGGCTTTCATGTTCAAACGGGTTAAGAATGAAGTCTTATATTGTTACAAATTGTTTTCATGTACAAATGAGTCAAGAATGATGCTAGAAGTTCTTTCAAGTTGTTTCCAAGTGTAAACGAGTCAAGAATGATCCTATAAGTTGTTTTCAAGTTCAAACGAGTCAAGAATGAAGCTATAATTTGTTTTCAAGTTCAAACGAGTCACGAACGAAGCCTCATATTATTACGAATTGTTTTCATGTTCAAATGAGTGAAGATTGATCCTACGAGTTTTTACAAGTTATTTCCATGTACAAACGGGTCAAGAATGAAGCTATAAGTGGCTTTCAAGTTCAAACAAGTTAAGAATGAAGCCTTATATTGTTACTGTGGCGCCCTCCCGACCCGGGGTCTTGATCGGGGCGTCACTGACACTCTATATGCATGCACCCTAAATAACAATAATAGAAAATACGCATAAATATGACCCCGACTACTAACCTGGATCTTTCAAGGTAATGGTATGAAACAAGCACACAACTACATTCATTTATATTTAAATTTACAGCAACGAAATAATATTACAACTCCTGAAACATCTCAAAATCTACTAACAAAAGCACAAGACTAAACAAAGTCTTTTCCTTCCAACTCTGCTTCGATCCTACCTGTTCCCTCTCAGCCAGCCTAGCAAAGTTCATGTAAGACATGTTCTTCCGAGCAGTCTGCTTAATACGGACCATGATTCTCAAAAGCTGTAGATGTTAGAAAATAAAAGAATGAGCTACAAACGCTCAGCAAGTAAACATACTGGTTAAAAACAGTTCTACAGGCTTATACATAATTTAAAAGACTTTTCTCAAAATCATGCTTTAAATCATTTCTGAACCTCATTGTCCCAAAATTGTAATTAACATACTAGTCAGGGTAATCATTACTCGCAAAACTTTCTTTTATAAAACTGCTGGCAGGGTTAAACAATTTCAATAACTGGTACAGAATAAACAAGAAGCTGGAAAGTATTAACCAGGTGGAAGTATAAGAGTAATCTGCAGGGTTAGCTGGATAACAGGAAAATAATGTATAACAATTGAAACAAGGTGAAATCAAGATAGGACTGACAGTTTAAGCTGAAAAAGGGCATGATATAACAGGGCATTTCAATTTTCATTATTAATCATTTCAAAGTCCATTTATATAAAACTATCCTTTCCTTAGGATTGATTCTTTCAAAACATTTTATAAAACTGTCCTCTCATTAGGACCTTGCTTTTAAAATCATCTATAGAATTGTCCTTTCATTAGGACCTTTACTTTTCAAAACATTTATAAAACTGTCCTCTCATTAGGACCTTTTCTGTTTAAAACAATCATTTTGGTTGAAGTTTTCTCACAACGCCAGACAATACGGGTGATCAGCCACGTAAAGTCTCCATAACGGACTAAAGTCCCTCTGGACATAAGGAGTACTCATAAAGGCACTTATTGCCATTGGCCTTAGGCTATCTCATTATAGCCATTGACTATCTCATTATAGTCTACACATAAAAAGTGCTGGACCGGCGTCACTCGGCCTCTTACGCCTCCAACCTATAGGAATCCGCAGAAACCATTTTGATCGGAATTCCTATAATAATCAAAACCTTTCTTTTTAAAGTTACCAAATCATTTGATGAAAAAGACTTCTTGAAAGTCGGATTCCATATTTAAATCCATTTTTAAGATCATTAGACAGAGGTAAAGTTTATTCCAGGGTAAATCTCAAAACAAGTCTCTGTTGTAATAGGGTAAGCTGAAATCATGAACTAGAAATTTAAAACAAGTTAAAGTTATGAAGTCAAGGTGCAGGGTCAATCCATAAGTATAACAGTTGTTTTTGAAAACAGTTGTAAAACATTTAATCAGTACAGTAGTTAGGCCTAAATAATAGGGTTCTTTTAAGGTTTAGGTTTAAGCAATTATTGTTAAGAAGTGGTGGTAGCATAAATCACAGCTCAAGATCACTGGTTTAAGATTTGTGAAACTAGTTTATAAGTTGCCAATAGTAGTTCAGGGATTGAAAGTTTAAAGTGCAATTAACACTGGTATAAGGTTGCAGTTTAAGTAAATCAATTAAAGTAAAGCAGGCTGTAATTTAAAATAGTTGAGATAAGATAATACAGTTGCAGGGTTATAAAGCAGTTTATAAAACAGTGCTTAATTTAAAAGAGATTAGGCAGTAGTTACTTGCCTCAAACAAGGAATGCTACAGCTGTGGAACAGGTAGATCGCCTACACCAGACACTAACTCTCTACTTTAGCTTTTCCCTTGCCCTTTACCTCAATATCCTTCGTAGCTACACATAGATAGTACTATTTCAGAATCTTATAAACTCTCGACGTTCTCTTTAACGTCTAACTATTCTACCCTTTCGATAATGCAACCCTTAAACACATATATCATCCACTATAGACATATTCTACTAAAATCAGTTCTACACTGGCAAACAAGTATCACATAGACAATTAGATCATCTACAATATTCCTGACTGATAGTCATTCCTATACAGAAGTGGTGTGCCAATAATGCTTTACAAAGTTGTTTTAGTTTTAGAAAATTTTGGCAGCACTTCCCCTGTAATTGGAGCTATCCGTCGGAATGCAACCGACACAACCAAACATTAATGTCAATCATATACCATTATACAACCATATTTGCACCAAATCCAAATCGAACAAGCAACAGCTATAACTAATATGCAATACTACTGTCATTCAAAATGACTGAAACAACTCAGGTATCAACTGCTTATTGATATAGTCAATCTAGTTCTTAATTCAATTCTATATCATGCTAATCCATGTTCAATTACTTAAACTCATATTGGCAATCAATGAATGACATTCGAATATAGAATACTAATATACACATATTTCGAAAAAGGGCTATCATGTTTAACATACTTCGACCAATCAATTTAGTGACTAGCATCAAGCTACACTCTAATGCACCATATAACATCTCAATTAACCATATACTAATCAATTTGCAACTAATTCTTCACTTTATATTTAAACAATTTCGAACATAATTACATATATATGAGCCTAACTAGCAAAAATAGCCATTCATAATTTTCCTCAACTCAATTGCTAACCAAGTACTAGGTACTAGCTTACACATATATACATATTCGATTTACACATACTTCACATCCAATAATTTCATTGATTTGTAACTTAACATCGACATGCAACGGTTGAGACTTCAATTAATCAATCCTATGTCATAGCATAACTCGGCCAATATTAATATAATGCAACCAAGAACAACCAAAGTTCTTCATGCAAATTCAAGTCGGCAATGCAGGGAAAATAGGAACATAACTGCAGTAAAGCTTCGAGTAAAACTAACAACATTACATACAAGAGATGAATCCAATCATGTGCACTTCAACTGCCGAAACAATTCAAGAACACTAGATCGGAAATTACAAACTACAGCCGGAAAAATTCAAATTTTAACATGCAATGCTACACGACCATACAATCAAGCTCTAAACATCATAATCAACTGCATACATAACATATTAACACAAGCCCACGCCGTTGGCTCTCCGAAGATCATTGCCGCCGGTGACAACTCCGGTGGAGACCGATTTCGGTTCTTCCTCACCGGAAATTGTACATTCTCTGCATATCTAGGTAGCCCAGTCCATTACAACTCAAGATTAGGCTGTTAAGTTCATTGCATGTCACTATTAACATACACACACACACGGCAGCCATACGTTTATACATACAATTCAAATCAATGACTTTGCTACACAATTATGACTCGATATTAGTACAACACAAAGCTACTAGCAATCTTTTTGACATGGAAATCCATAGAAAAATGAAAATCGCCAGGAGGGAGGAACAACTGACCTACAAGCGACAATACAGAGCAAATGAGGAAGAAAAGAGATGATACTGATGTTATAGAGCCAAGGGCATAAAGGTAATTTCACATATGCTATTTTCTGTTAAAGAAACAATTAATAATTCGAATTTTTATATAATTGGGGTACAAAAATAAGTTTTATATTTTTAAAATAAAGATCATGAATTTAGAAACTTCCCCATATTTTTGAAATATTTTTCTGACAAGTAAATATTTAATTAAAAATCTTTGAAGTTTTAGCAAAACAATAGAAAATAAGAGTAGAAAAATCTTTAAAAATACATTTGGGCTCGAATAAAATAAACTTTTATTTTTCAAAAGTCTCAAAATATTTAAGAAACATTTTGGAAAAGATTTCATGATTTTTGGACATTCCAATAATTAGATATGGAATTTAGAAGAGTAATATCTCTAGAATAACACAGGAATGAAAGATTTACATAAAATTACTGGGACTAGAATTAAATACATCATCATTTTTAGAAAGTCTCTAAAATCACATAGAAGCTACATATAAAATTTCATAATTATTGGACACACCAATAATTTTATAAAAATCAAACAGTTACTCAATTAAACATGAAAATCAATTAAACACTTAATTAAATTACTTAAGCATAATACAGTCAAACGGGCAGTCAACCAGACATATATAATCACCACATATCATATCTTAACACATTAAAACACATAAGTCATATACCTCATATTATTCAAATAGATTTAAATACCTCGATCGTTACATTCTCCCCCCCTTAAAAAGATTCTGTCCTCAGAATCAGCCTAAGTAAACAAATAGGGATACTTCTCGAGCATTTCACTCTCAAGTTCCCAGGTGGATTCCTCAACTCGAGGGTTTCTCCACAAAACCTTTACAAGCTTAACAGACTTATTCCTTAAAACTTTATCCTTACGATCCTGAATCTCTACAGGCTGTTCTACATAGGACAAGTCAGGTTGAATCTCCAAGGGTTCATATTCTATCACATGACTCATGTCAGGATTATACTTTCGAAGCATAGACACGTGAAAAACATTGTGAATGTGCTGCATCTGCGGTGGTAGAGCCAATTCATATGCAACTTTCCCAACTTGCTTCAAAACTTCAAAAGGTCCTATATATCTGGGATTAAGCTTTCCTCTCTTGCCAAATCTAGTCACACCTTTCCACGGAGAAATCTTTAACAACACTTGGTCACCTTCTTCAAAATTCATATCTTTCCTTGACTGGTCAGCATACTTCTTTTGTCTATCTTGAGCAGCTAACAATCTTTTCTGAATCAACTCAATCTTTTCTTTAGTTTGTTGCACAAGCTCTGGACCTAAAATCTTACTCTCACCAACTTCATCCCAACACACTGGTGATCTGCATTTTCTTCCATACAAAGCTTCATACGGGGGCATCCCAATACTAGCATGATAACTGTTATTATATGAAAACTCCTCCAACGGTAGATGCTCGTCCCAACTTCCTTCAAAATCTAAGGCACAAACTCTTAACATATCTTCAATGGTTTGGATTGTCCTTTCACTCTGGCCATCTGTCTGAGGATGATATGCAGTACTCATATTCAGCTTTGTTCCCAAACATTCTTGAAACTTCTTCCAAAATCTTGAATTGAATCTCGGGTCTCTGTCAGACACTATTGATACAGGAACACCATGTCGCATCACAATCTCTTTCAGATACAAATGAACCAACTTGTCCAGTGAAAATCTTTCGTTGATCGGTAGAAAGTGCGCTGACTTGGTCAATCTGTCTATTATTACCCAGATAGCATCATGATTAGCTTTAGTCCTTGGTAGACCTACTACAAAATCCATAGCAAGATTCTCCCATTTCCATTCTGGAATTTCTAATGGTTGCAACAATCCGCTGGGCCTCTGGTGTTCAGCTTTGACTCTCTGGCATGTATAACATTTACTGATCCACTCTGCTACATTTCTTTTCATGTTGGGCCACCAAAAAATTTCCTTCAAGTCTTTATACATCTTTGTGCTTCCTGGATGAATAGAGTATCTTGAACTATGTGCATCATGCAAGATTTCATTCTTGAGCTCTTGAACATTGGGGATCCAAATTCGTGAGGAAAACCTAAAGATTCCTTTACCGTCCTTCTGACTTTTTAACTCTTCTCCAGTCAACTTGGCTCTGTCTTGACTCATCATCTGTTCTTGACATCTCTTGATCTTTTCTAACAATTCTGGCTGAAAAGTCATTGTATACACCATTTCTTCCACTGAATCAGAATCACATACCTCTACTTCCAATTTCTCAAACTCTTTGATCAATTCTTCTGACGAAACCATTATATTCAATCTTTCTTTTCTACTTAAAGCATCTGCTACAACATTCGCCTTGCCTGGATGGTAGTTGATCGTGCAGTCATAGTCTTTGATTAATTCCAACCATCTTCTATGTCTCATATTCAATTCTTTCTGAGTAAAGATATACTTCAAACTCTTATGGTCAGTAAAAATCTCACACTTTTCTCCGTACAAATAGTGCCTCCAAATCTTCAATGCAAATACGATGGCAGCTAATTCCAGATCATGTGTAGGATACTTCAATTCATGAGGTCTTAACTGCCTGGAAGCATATGCAATAACTTTCCCATGTTGCATCAGAACACATCCCAAGCCTTTTTAGTGAAGCGTCACTGTAGATGACAAAATTTCCTTGATCGTCTGGTAACACCAATACTGGGGCAGACACTAGTCTTCGCTTTAACTCTTCAAAACTTTCTTCACACTTCTCATTCCATACAAACTTTTCATTCTTCCTTGTCAATTTGGTCATAGGGGTAGATATCTTTGAAAAATCTTGAACAAATCTACGATAGTACCCTGCTAAACCCAGAAAACTTCTGACTTCTGTTGGAGTCCGTGGCCTTTGCCATTTCATCACTGCTTCTATCTTTGCCGGATCAACTTTGATGCCTTCTCTGCTAACAACATGACCTAAGAATTGTACCTCCTTCAACCAAAATTCACATTTTGAAAACTTCGCATACAACTTTTCCTTTCTTAAGGTCTCTAAAGCAATTCTCAAATGATCTGCATGCTCTTCTTCTGACTTGGAATATATCAGGATGTCGTCGATGAAAACAATCACAAACTTGTCTAAATATTTCTTAAAGACTCTGTTCATCAGATCCATAAACGCTGCTGGGGCATTTGTCAATCCAAAAGCCATAACTAAAAATTCATAGTGTCCGTACCTTGTTCTGAATGCTGTTTTAGATACATCTTCAGGTTTGATCTTGAGTTGATGGTATCCGGACCTTAAATCAATTTTTGAGAACCATTCGGCTCCTTTCAGCTGGTCAAAAAGATCATCGATCCTCGGCAACGGGTACTTGTTCTTGATGGTTAGCTTATTTAATTCTCGGTAATCTATGCACAACCTCATGCTTCCATCCTTCTTCTTAACAAACAGAACTGGTGCTCCCCAGGGGGACACACTAGGCCTTATAATTCCTTTATCCAAGAGATCTTGTATTTGACTCGCCAATTCTTTCATCTCAACTGGCGCCATTCTATACGGAGCTTTGGAAACTGGCTCAGTGCCTGGAGCTAAATCAATGGAGAATTCTATTTCCCTATCGGAAGGTAAGCCTGGTAATTCTTCTGGAAATACGTCGGGAAATTCGTTGACGATAGGAACATCTTCTAACTGAACTAACTTCTTCTCAGTGTCTACAACATAGGCTAGGTAAGCCTCACATCCTTGACGCAGAAATCTCTTTGCCTGAGCAATATTCAAAAACTTCTTGACTTGTCGGGTACCTCGGAATTCAACTTCTTCTCCTTCTAGGGTTTTCAACTTTAAATTCTTATTCCTACAATCTATTTGAGCCTTGTATTCCGACAACCAATCCATCCCTAGAATTACATCAAATTCACCTAACTTAAAAGGTATCAAGTTAGCAAGAAAATGACAACTGCCTATTTCAATGTCACAACTAGGACAAACTTGGCTTACTGGAATCGTTGCCTGGTTAGCTACTTCTATAACTAAGGCTTGATCCAAAGGTCGGACTTCACATTGCAATTTACCAAGAAAATCTTGAGATACAAAAGACTTAGTAGCTCCTGAATCAATCAATACACTAGCTTGCACTGAGTTAACAGGAAGTGTACCTGATATCACATCCACGTCCTGAATAGCTTCTTTCTGAGTCATGTTGAAGGTTCTGGCTCTAGATTGAGGTGCTGAAGATTGAGACGGAGTTCCAGCTATTCGGAGAACATTGGTAGGCTGTGTAGGTTCCTTGCATTCCCTTGCCATGTGACCTAGCTTGCCACACTTATAGCATTTGATCCCTGACTTTTGATTTTGATTTTGACTCTGACTGTTGCATTCTGCTGCATAATGTCCTTTCCTGTTGCATTTGAAGCACGTGATATTGGGCTTATTACAAACTCCAGAGTGCTTCCTTCCACAAATTTTGCACTCAGGAACAAACTGTCTGATGGCCTTCGGCTGGTTAAAACCTTGAGCTTTATTGTTTTGTCTTCCTCTTCCATCATTATCATTCTTGATCTGCTGGGAATCACTTCTTTGACCTTCTGGCCTTCTATGAAACTTGTTTCTAAAATTACCATGTCCCTGACTGTCTTCCCTAGCACCAAACTTTCTCTTTCTGTTGTCCTTCTCCTTCTGGGACATGTCACTCTCACCTTCCACGATCATTGCTTTTTGAACTATTGCAGTGAAGCTTTGCAGCTCAAAAACTGCTACCCTACTTCTAATCCATGGCCTTAGGCCTTGCTGAAACCTCTTAGCTTTCTTAACATCAGTGTTGACAAATTCTGGCACAAACCTGGCCATCTCAGAAAACTTGGCCTCGTACTCTGCTACACTCATACCTCCTTGCTTCAGTTCTAGAAATTTAATCTCCATCTGGTCCTTCATGAAACTAGGAAAGTACTTTTCTAAAAACAATTCTGTAAACTGATCCCAAGAAATCACACCTTCACCCTGAAGCATCTTCGTAGACTCCCACCAGTAACCGGCTTCAGCTTTAAGAAAGTAACTAGCGTACTCAGTCTTTTTATCTTCATCTACCTCTACCAACTGAAAAGCTTTTTCCATCTCCTTAAGCCATGTCTGGGCTTCTACTGGGTTTGTGGATCCTTTAAATTCAGGTGGTTTCACTGCTTGAAAAGATTTAAAAGTAACTGCTGGGGGTGCAGAAGGTCTTTGCTGTTGTTGGGTTAAAAGAGCTGTTTGCTGTTGTAGCAACTGAATGAGTTGGGCAACTGTAGGGTCCATGGGATTTTGATCTTGAGTATTTTGGTTCTGAGACGAATTTGAGGTGTTTCTTTTTCTTGGCGGCATTTACTATAGAGGAAACAAGCAACTTATTAAGCAATACACTACATCATATTGTGAACAGTTCAAATGCTTTTAAAACCATTTGGGCATTAAAAACTTTATTTTAAAAAAAAATCAATCTTGTAGCATCATTACTACATAAGTTGCCTGTACAACAAGGATATAAAGGTTCTATCAAAAACAGGTTAGCACAACAGGTATAAATAAGGTACTGGTAAAGGAAAGGAACAGTTTATGGTCAAATGTGCGAAAAAGTAAATGACAGATATATCGGAAGATACTGAACTGAAAAGCAAACATACATAGATACGGAAAGTACCAAGGTGCAAGATAGTCAAAATACAAACACGAAAAAAAAAAAAAGTACTGGGAAGAAAACAGAAATAACATCTAGGCAAGTGTGCTAGAGGGCTCTAACAAATGTCCCTTCTAACACTCAAACATCCTGACATCTAATCACCCCTGTGATCCCTGTCTCTGGCTGCCCTGAGTCCAATCAGCAGTCTACTAAGCACACGGGTTAACTCTCCTGCCCGCTCCGCCACATCGTCTGGAAATGCTCTAGCCGCAATCTGCCTACGTCCCTCCTCCTCAACAGCTCTAATGCGATCCTCCCACCACTCGACAGGATGCTCGGGAACTCTCAGCTGGCCTCGGGTAATAGCTGGCCTATAAACTCTACGGCGAATAGGGGCACAAGCACTCCCTGAGGGTAGGTCAGGCTGAGCAAGGGGCTCAGGAATCAACTCCTCCTCGCTCTCAGAACTGGATATGACTATAACATCATCGTCAGAATCCGAAGAAGAAGAATCAGAGGAACTAGGAGAGGGTGGTGGTTGTGAAACAATACCACGAGCCTGCAATAATATAATATGTAAAGCAAAAGGGATAAGATCACCTTAAATCTACAGTTAAAATCCTAACATCTATACTACTTTTCGATATCTAATCCTATCTTACCACTACTCTCTCTTCTGTTATTAAATGATCTAC
Organism: Oenanthe sinensis; assembly: GCA_028671895.1. Classification (NCBI taxonomy): domain Eukaryota; kingdom Viridiplantae; phylum Streptophyta; class Magnoliopsida; order Apiales; family Apiaceae; genus Oenanthe; species Oenanthe sinensis. The sequence goes on from JAPMAC010000212.1 coordinate 12,119,658, forward strand.
TTGTTTAACTTAATCCTGGCTTGTTTCAGTGACCAAAACCTTAGCTCTGATACCAACCTGTGGCGCCCTCCCGACCCGGGGTCTAGATCGGGGCGTCACTGACACTCTATATGCATGCACCCTAAATAACAATAATAGAAAATACGCATAAATATGACCCCGACTACTAACCTGGATCTTTCAAGGTAATGGTATGAAACAAGCACACAACTACATTCATTTATATTTAAATTTACAGCAACGAAATAATATTACAACTCCTGAAACATCTCAAAATCTACTAACAAAAGCACAAGACTAAACAAAGTCTTTTCCTTCCAACTCTGCTTCGATCCTACCTGTTCCCTCTCAGCCAGCCTAGCAAAGTTCATGTAAGACATGTTCTTCCGAGCAGTCTGCTTAATACGGACCATGATTCTCAAAAGCTGTAGATGTTAGAAAATAAAAGAATGAGCTACAAACGCTCAGCAAGTAAACATACTGGTTAAAAACAGTTCTACAGGCTTATACATAATTTAAAAGACTTTTCTCAAAATCATGCTTTAAATCATTTCTGAACCTCATTGTCCCAAAATTGTAATTAACATACTAGTCAGGGTAATCATTACTCGCAAAACTTTCTTTTATAAAACTGCTGGCAGGGTTAAACAATTTCAATAACTGGTACAGAATAAACAAGAAGCTGGAAAGTATTAACCAGGTGGAAGTATAAGAGTAATCTGCAGGGTTAGCTGGATAACAGGAAAATAATGTATAACAATTGAAACAAGGTGAAGTCAAGATAGGACTGACAGTTTAAGCTGAAAAAGGGCATGATATAACAGGGCATTTCAATTTTCATTATTAATCATTTCAAAGTCCATTTATATAAAACTATCCTTTCCTTAGGATTGATTCTTTCAAAACATTTTATAAAACTGTCCTCTCATTAGGACCTTGCTTTTAAAATCATCTATAGAATTGTCCTTTCATTAAGACCTTTACTTTTCAAAACATTTATAAAACTGTCCTCTCATTAGGACCTTTTCTGTTTAAAACAATCATTTTGGTTGAAGTTTTCTCACAACGCCAGACAATACGGGTGATCAGCCACGTAAAGTCTCCATAACGGACTAAAGTCCCTCTGGACATAAGGAGTACTCATAAAGGCACTTATTGCCATTGGCCTTGGGCTATCTCATTATAGCCATTGACTATCTCATTATAGTCTACACATAAAAAGTGCTGGACCGGCGTCACTCGGCCTCTTACGCCTCCAACCTATAGGAATCCGCAGAAACCATTTTGATCGGAATTCCTATAATAATCAAAACCTTTCTTTTTAAAGTTACCAAATCATTTGATGAAAAAGACTTCTTGAAAGTCGGATTCCATATTTAAATCCATTTTTAAGATCATTAGACAGAGGTAAAGTTTATTCCAGGGTAAATCTCAAAACAAGTCTCTGTTGTAATAGGGTAAGCTGAAATCATGAACTGGAAATTTAAAACAAGTTAAAGTTATGAAGTCAAGGTGCAGGGTCAATCCATAAGTATAACAGTTGTTTTTGAAAACAGTTGTAAAACATTTAATCAGTACAGTAGTTAGGCCTAAATAATAGGGTTCTTTTAAGGTTTAGGTTTAAGCAATTATTGTTAAGAAGTGGTGGTAGCATAAATCACAGCTCAAGATCACTGGTTTAAGATTTGTGAAACTAGTTTATAAGTTGCCAATAGTAGTTCAGGGATTGAAAGTTTAAAGTGCAATTAACACTGGTATAAGGTTGCAGTTTAAGTAAATCAATTAAAGTAAAGCAGGCTGTAATTTAAAACAGTTGAGATAAGATAATACAGTTGCAGGGTTATAAAGCAGTTTCTAAAACAGTGCTTAATTTAAAAGAGATTAGGCAGTAGTTACTTGCCTCAAACAAGGAATGCTACAGCTGTGGAACAGGTAGATCGCCTACACCAGACACTAACTCTCTACTTTAGCTTTTCCCTTGCCCTTTACCTCAATATCCTTCGTAGCTACACATAGATAGTACTATTTCAGAATCTTATAAACTCTCGACGTTCTCTTTAACGTCTAACTATTCTACCCTTTCGATAATGCAACCCTTAAACACATATATCATCCACTATAGACATATTCTACTAAAATCAGTTCTACACTGGCAAACAAGTATCACATAGACAATTAGATCATCTACAATATTCCTGACTGATAGTCATTCCTATACAGAAGTGGTGTGCCAATAATGCTTTACAAAGTTGTTTTAGTTTTAGAAAATTTTGGCAGCACTTCCCCTGTAATTGGAGCTATCCGTCGGAATGCAACCGACACAACCAAACATTAATGTCAATCATATACCATTATACAACCATATTTGCACCAAATCCAAATCGAACAAGCAACAGCTATAACTAATATGCAATACTACTGTCATTCAAAATGACTGAAACAACTCAGGTATCAACTGCTTATTGATATAGTCAATCTAGTTCTTAATTCAATTCTATATCATGCTAATCCATGTTCAATTACTTAAACTCATATTGGCAATCAATGAATGACATTCGAATATAGAATACTAATATACACATATTTCGAAAAAGGGCTATCATGTTTAACATACTTCGACCAATCAATTTAGTGACTAGCATCAAGCTACACTCTAATGCACCATATAACATCTCAATTAACCATATACTAATCAATTTGCAACTAATTCTTCACTTTATATTTAAACAATTTCGAACATAATTACATATATATGAGCCTAACTAGCAAAAATAGCCATTCATAATTTTCCTCAACTCAATTGCTAACCAAGTACTAGGTACTAGCTTACACATATATACATATTCGATTTACACATACTTCACATCCAATAATTTCATTGATTTGTAACTTAACATCGACATGCAACGGTTGAGACTTCAATTAATCAATCCTATGTCATAGCATAACTCGGCCAATATTAATATAATGCAACCAAGAACAACCAAAGTTCTTCATGCAAATTCAAGTCGGCAATGCAGGGAAAATAGGAACATAACTGCAGTAAAGCTTCGAGTAAAACTAACAACATTACATACAAGAGATGAATCCAATCATGTGCACTTCAACTGCCGAAACAATTCAAGAACACTAGATCGGAAATTACAAACTACAGCCGGAAAAATCCAAATTTTAACATGCAATGCTACACGACCATACAATCAAGCTCTAAACATCATAATCAACTGCATACATAACATATTAACACAAGCCCACGCCGTTGGCTCTCCGAAGATCATTGCCGCCGGTGACAACTCCGGTGGAGACCGATTTCGGTTCTTCCTCACCGGAAATTGTACATTCTCTGCATATCTAGGTAGCCCAGTCCATTACAACTCAAGATTAGGCTGTTAAGTTCATTGCATGTCACTATTAACATACACACACACACGGCAGCCATACGTTTATACATACAATTCAAATCAATGACTTTGCTACACAATTATGACTCGATATTAGTACAACACAAAGCTACTAGCAATCTTTTTGACATGGAAATCCATAGAAAAATGAAAATCGCCAGGAGGGAGGAACAACTGACCTACAAGCGACAATACAGAGCAAATGAGGAAGAAAAGAGATGATACTGATGTTATAGAGCCAAGGGCATAAAGGTATTTTTAAAATAAATAATATGATTTTAGAAGCTCACACATATTTTTAAAATATTTTTCTGATGAGCAGATAATTTACTAAAAATCTTTGAAGTTAACTCACTTTAAATAGAAATAGGAGTAGGAAAATCTTTAAAAATACATTTGGGATCGAATAAAATAAACTTTTATTTTTAAAAACTTTATGAATTTCCAAAGAGCATTTTGGAAAAGATTTCATGATTTTTGGACATTCCAATAATTAAATATGGAATTTAGAAGAGTAATATCTCTAGAATAAAACAGGAATGAAAGATTTATATAAGATCACTGGGACTAGAATTAAATACAACACCATTTTTAGAAAGTCTATAAAATCACATAGAAGATACATATAAAATTTAATAATTATTGGACACACTAATAATTTTATAAAAATCAAAAAGTTACTCAATTTAGCATGAAAAGTCAATTAATCACTTAAATAAAATACTTAAGCATATTGCGGTCAAACAGGCAGTCAACTAGACATATAAAATGACAACATACCACATCTTATCACATGTGAGTACAAACATAATATAACTCATATTAATTAAATATATATAAATAGCTCAATCATTACATTCTCCCCCCCTTAAAAAGGATTCTGTCCCCAGAATCAGCCTAAATAAACAAATAGGGATACTTTTCGAGCATTTCACTCTCAAGTTCCCAGGTGGATTCCTCAACTCAAGGATTTCTCCACAAAACATTAACAAGCCTAACAGACTTATTCCTTAAAACCTTATCCTTATGATCCTGAATCTCTACAGGCTGTTCTACATAGGACAAGTCGGGTTGAATCTCTAGGGGTTCATATTCTATTACATGACTCATATCAGGATTATACTTTCTAAGCATAGATATGTGAAAAATATTGTGAATATGCTGCATCTACGGTGGTAGAGCCAATTCATACACGACTTTCCCAACTTGCTTCAAAACTTCAAAAGGTCCTATATATCTTGGATTAAGCTTTCCTTTCTTGCCAAATCTATTAACACCTTTCCATGGAGAAATCTTTAGCAACACTTGGTCACCTTCTTCAAAACTCATATCCTTCCTTGACTGGTCAGCATACTTCTTTTGCCTATCTTGAGCAGCTAGCAATCTCTTCTGAATCAACTCAATCTTTTCTTTAGTTTGTTGAACTAACTCTGGACCCAAAATCTTACGCTCACCAACTTCATTCCAACACACTGGTGATCTGCACTTTCTTCCATACAAAGCTTCATACGGGGGCATTCCAATACTAGCATGATAGCTGTTGTTATATGAAAATTCCACTAACGGTAGATGCTCGTCCCAACTTCCTTCAAAATCCAAGGCACAAACTCTCAACATGTCTTCAATGGTCTGAATTGTCCTTTCACTCTGGCCATCTGTCTGAGGATGATATGCAGTACTCATATTCAGCTTTATTCCCAAACACTCTTGAAACTTCTTCTAAAATCTAGAATTAAATCTCGGGTCTCTGTCAGATACTATTGATACAGGAACACCATGTCGCATAACAATCTCTTTCAGGTACAAATGAACCAACCTATCCAGTGAAAATCTTTCGTTGATCGGTAGAAAGTGCGCTGACTTGGTCAATCTGTCTATTATTACCCAGATAGCATCATGATTAGCCTTTGTCCTTGGCAGACCTACTACAAAATCCATAGCAAGATTCTCCCATTTCCATTCTTGAATCTCTAGTGGTTGCAACAATCCACTGGGTCTCTGATGTTCAGCTTTGACTCTCTGGCACGTATAACATTTACTGATCCAATCTGCCATATCTCTTTTCATGTTGGGCCACCAAAAATTTTCTTTCAAGTCTTTATACATCTTTGTGCTTCCCGGATGAATAGAGTATCTTGAACTATGTGCATCATGCAAAATTTCATTCTTGAGCTCTTGAACATTAGGGATCCAAATTCGTGAGGAATACCTAAAGATTCCTTTATCGTCCTTCTGATTTCTTAACTCTTCTCCACTCAACTTGGTTCTGCCTTGACTCGTCATCTGTTCTTGACATCTCTTGATCTTTTCTAACAACCCTGGCTGAAAAGTCATTGTATACACCATCTCTTCTACTGAATCAGAACCACATACTTCTATTTCCCATTTCTCAAACTCTTTGATCAATTCTTCAGATGAAACCATTATATTCAATCTTTCCTTTCTACTTAAAGCATCTGCTACAACATTTGCCTTGCCTGGATGATAGTTAATCGTGCAGTCGTAGTCTTTGATCAATTCCAACCATCTTCTCTGTCTCATGTTCAGCTCTTTCTGAGTAAAGATATACTTCAAACTTTTGTGGTCAGTATAAATCTCACACTTTTCTCCATATAAGTAGTGCCTCCATATCTTCAGTGCAAACACAATGGCAGCTAATTCCAGATCATGTGTAGGATATTTCAATTCATGAGGTCTTAACTGCCTGGAAGCATATGCAATTACTTTCCCATGTTGCATCAAAACACATCCCAAGCCTTTGTGAGAAGCGTCACTGTAGATAACGAAATTTCCTTGATCGTCAGGTAATACCAACACCGGTGCAAACACTAGTCTTCGCTTTAGCTCTTCAAAACTTTCTTCACACTTTCCATTCCATACAAACTTTTCATTCTTCCTGGTCAACTTGGTCATAGGGGTAGCTATCTTTGAAAAATCTTGAACAAATCTTCGATAGTATCCTGCTAAACCCAGAAAAGTTCTTACTTTTGTTGGAGTTCTTGGTCTTTCCCATTTCATCACTACTTCTATCTTTGCTGGATCAACTTTGATGCCTTCCTTGCTGACAACATGACCTAAGAATTGTACTTCCTTTAGCCAAAATTCACATTTAGAAAACTTCGCATACAGCTTTTCTTTTCTTAAAATCTCTAAAGCAATTCTTAAGTGATCAGCATGCTCTTCTTCTGACTTTGAATATATCAGGATTTCATCGATGAAAACAATCACAAATTTGTCCAAATACTTCTTAAAGACTCTGTTCATCAGATCCATAAACGCTGCTGGGGCATTTGTCAATCCAAAAGCCATAACAAAAAATTCATAGTGTCCGTACCTTGTTCTGAACGCTGTTTTAGATACATCCTCAGGTTTGATCTTGAGCTGGTGGTATCCGGACCTTAAATCAATTTTTGAAAAACATTCGGCTCCTTTCAGCTGGTCAAATAGATCGTCGATCCTCGGCAACGGGACTTATTCTTGATAGTTAACTTGTTTAACTCTCGGTAGTCTATACACAATCTCATGCTTCCATCCTTCTTCTTTACAAACAATTCTGGTGCTCCCCAGGGGGACGCACTAGGCCTTATAATTCCTTTATCCAAGAGATCTTGTATTTGACTCGCCAACTCTTTCATCTCAACTGGCGCCATCCTATATGGAGCTTTGGAAACTGGCTCAGTGCCTGGGGCCAAATCAATAGCAAATTCTATTTCCTTATCGGGAGGTAAACCTGACAATTCATCTGGAAACACGTCAAAAAATTCATTGACGATATGAACATCTTCTAATTGAGCTGGCTTCTTCTCAGTATCCACCACATAGGCTAGGTAGGCCTCACATCCTTGACGTAGAAATCTCTTCGCCTGAACGATATTTAAAAACTTCTTGACCTGCCGGGTGCCTCGAAATTCAACTTCTTTTCCTTCTAGGGTTTTAATCTTTAGCTTCTTATTTCTACAATCTATCTGAGCCTTGTATTCTGACAACCAATCCATCCCTAGAATTACATCAAATTCACCTAACTTAAAAGGTATCAAGTTAGCGAGAAAATGACAACTTCCTATTTCAATGTCACACCTAGGACAAACTTGGCTTACTGGGATCTTTGCCTGGTTAGCTACTTCTATAACTAAGGCTTGCTCCAAAGGTCGAACTTCACATTGCAATTTACCAAGAAAATCTTGAGATATAAAAGACTTAGTAGCTCTAGAATCAATCAATACACTAGCTTGCACTGAATTAACAGGAAGTGTACCTGATATCACATCCACATCTTGGATAGCCTCTTTCTGAGTCATGTTGAAGGTTCTTGCTCTAGATTGATGTGCAGAAGATTGTGACGGAGTTCCAGCTATCCTGAGAACATTGGTAGGCTGAGTAGGTTCCTCGCATTCCCTTGCCATGTGGCCTAGCTTGCCACACTTGTAGCATTTGATCCCAGACTTTTGATTTAGATTCTGACTCTGACTGTTGCATTCCACTGCATAATGTCCCTTCCTGTTGCATTTGAAGCAGGTAACATTGGGCTTATTACAAACTCCAGAGTGCTTCTTTCCACAAATCTTGCACTCAGGGACAAACTGTCTGATGGCCTTTGGCTGGTTGAAACCTTGAGCTTTACTGTTCTGTCTTCCTTTTCCTTCAGTACCACTCTTGATCTGCTGGAAATCACTTCTCTGACCTTCTGGCCTTCTGTGAAACTTGTTTCGGAAACTACCATGTCTCTGACTGTCTTCCCTAGCTCCAAACTTTCTCTTTTTGTTATCCTTCTCCTTCTGGGACATATCACTTTCACCTTCCACGATCATTGCTTTCTGAACTATCGCAGTAAAGTTTTGCAGCTCAAAAACTGCCACCCTACTTCTAATCCATGGCCTTAGGCCTTGCTGAAACCTCTTGGCCTTTTTAACATCAGTATTGACAAATTCTGGCACAAACCTGGCCATCTCAGAAAACTTGGCCTCGTACTCTGCCACACTCATACCTCCTTGCTTCAGTTCTAGAAATTTAATCTCCATCTGGTCCTTCATGAAACTAAGAAAGTATTTTTCTAAAAACAATTCTGTAAACTGATCCCAAGAAATCACACCTTCACCCTGAAGCATCTTCGTAGACTCCCACCAGTAACCAGCTTCAGCTTTAAGAAAATAACTAGCACACTCAGTCTTCTTATCTTCACTTACGTCTACCAACTGAAAAGCTTTTTCCATCTCCTTAAGCCATGTCTGGGCTTCTACTGGGTCTGTGGATCCTCTAAATTCAGGTGGTTTCACTGCTTGGAAAGATTTAAAGGTAAGTGCTGGGGGTGCAGAAGGTCTTTGCTGTTGCTGGGTTAAAAGAACTGTTTGCTGTTGTAGCAACTGAATGAGTTGGGCAACTGTAGGGTCCATGGGGTTTTGATCTTGTGTATTACGGTTCTGAGACGAATTTGAGGTGTTTCTTTTCTTTGGCGGCATTTACTATAGGGAAACAAGCAACCTATTAAGCAATACACTACACCATATTGTAAACAGTTCAAATACTTTTAAAACCATTTGGGAATTAAAAACACTATTTAAAAATCAATCTTGTAGCATCATTACTACATAAGTTGCCTGTACAACAAGGATATAAAGGTTTTATAGAAAATAGGTTAGCACAACAGGTATGAATAAAGAAGTCATAAAGGTTAGCAATAGGTATAAATAAGGTACTGGTAAGGGTAAGAAACAGTTTATAGACAAATGTGCGAAAAGGTAAATGACAGATATATCGGAAGGTACTGGAACTGAAAAACAATCATAAATAGATACGAAAAGTGCCAAAGTGCAGGATAAGTTAAAGTACAACCACAAAATAAAAGTACTGAGAAGAAAACAGAAATAAAATCTGGGCAAGTGTGCTAGAGGGCTCTAACAAATGTCCCTTCTTACACCCAAACATCCTAACATCTAATCACCCCAGTGATCCCGGTCTCGGGCAGCCCTGAGTCCAATCAGCAGTCTACTAAGCAACCGGGTCAACTCTCCTGCCTGCTCCACCACATCGTCCGTGAAGGCTCTAGCCGCTATCTGCCTACGTCCTTCTTCCTCCACAGCCCTAATCCGCTCCTCCCACCACTCGACAGGATGCTCAGGAACTCGCAGCTGGCCTCGGGTAATGGCTGGCCTATAGACTCTACGGCGAATAGGGGCACCAGCACTCCCTGAGGGTAGGTCAGGCTGAGCAGGGGGCTCAGGAATCAGCTCCTCCTCACTCTCGGAACTAGATATGACTATAGCATCATCGTCAGAATCCGTAGAAGAATCCGAAGAAGTACCAGGAGAGGGTGGTGGTAACTCGTAAATGCCACGAGCCTGCAATAATATAATATGCAGTGCAAAAGGAGATAAGATCACCTTAAATCTACAGTTATAATCTTAACGTCTATACCATTCTTCGTTATCTAATCTTATCTTACCATTACTCTCTCTTCTTTTATTAAATGATCTACTTGTTTAACTTAATCCTGGCTTGTTTCAGTGACCAAAACCTTAGCTCTGATACCAACCTGTGACGCCCTCCCGATCCGGGGTCTAAATCGGGGAGTCACTACCACTCTATATGCATGCACCCTAAATAACAATAACAGAAAATACGCATAAATATGACCCCGACTACCAGCCTGGACCTTTCAAGGTAATGGTATGAAACAAGCACATAACTACATTCATTTATATTTACATTTACAGTAACAAAATAATATTATTACAACTCCTGCAACATCTCAAAATCTACTAAAAAAATATAATACTAAACAAAGTCTTTTCCTTCCAACTCTGCCTCGATCCTACCTGTTCAATCTCAGCCAGCCTAGCATAGTTCATATGAGACATGTTCTTCCTGGTAGTCTGCTTAATACGTACCATGATTCTCAAAAGCTGTAGATGTTAAAAAATAAAAGAATGGGCCACAAAAGCTCAGCAAGTAACCATACTGGTTAAAAATAGTTCTACAGGCTTATATATGATTTAAAAAGTCTTTTCTCAAAACCATGCTTTAAAATCATTGCTGGACCTCATTGTCCCATAATTGTAATCAAAATTCTAGTCAGGGTATTCATTACTCGCAAAACTTTCTTTTATAAAACCACTGGCAGGGTTAAATAATTTCAATAACTGGTGCAAGGTATTTAAGAAACTGGAAAGTAATAATCATTTCCAAGTATAAGAGTAATCTGCAGGGTTAGATGGATAACAGGAAGTAATGTATAACAATTGAAACAAAGTCAAATCAAGATATATCTGACAGTTGAAGCTGTATATGGCAGGTTATAACAAGGCATTTCATTATTCATTACTAATCATTTCAAAGTCCGTTTGTATAAAACTGTCCTTTCATTAGGACTGATTCTTTCAAAACATTTTATAAAACTGTCCTCTCATTAGGACATTGCTTTTCAAATCATTTATAACAACTGTCCTTTCATTAGAACCTTTACTGTTTAGAAACAAATCATTTTGATTGGAGTTTTCTCACAACGCCAGACAATACGGGTGATCAGCCACGTAAAGTCCCCATAACGGACTAAAGTCCCTCTGGACATAAAGAGTACTCATAAAGGCACTTATTGCCATTGGCCTTGGGCTATCTCATTATAGCCATCGACTATCTCATTATAGTCTTTACATAAAAAGTGTTGGACCGGCGTCACTCGGCCTCTTACGCCTCCAACCTATAGGAATCCGCAGAAACCATTTTGATCGGAATTCCTATAATAACCAAAACCTTTCTTTTTAAAGTTACCAAATCATTTGATGAAAAAGACTTTTTGAAAGTCGGATTTCATATTTAAATCCATTTTAAAGATCATTAGACAGAGGTAAAGTTTATTCCAGGATAAGTTTCAAAACAAGTCTCTGTTGTAATAAAGTAAGCTAAAATCATAAACTATGGATCAAAACCAAGCTATAGTTGTGAAGTCCGGTTACAGGGTCAATTCACAGGTATAACAAGATGTTTTGAAAACAATTGTAAGACATTTAGTTGTAACAGTAGTTAGGCAATAGCAACAGGTAAGTTCAGAATTAAAGTTCAAGTAAACATTACTAAGGAAATGGTGAAAACATAAGTCACAATTCAAGGTTATTGGTTTAAGATTTTTAAAACTAGTTTATAAGCTGTCAGTAGCAGTTCAGGAATTGAAAAGTTTAAAGTGCAATTAAAACTGGTATAAGGTTGCAGTTTAAGTAAAGCAATTAAAGTAAGATATGTTATAGCTTAAAATAGTTGAAATAAGATAACATAGTTGCAGGGTCATAAAACATTTCATAAATAGTGCTTAAGTTAAAAGAGATCAGGCAGTAGTTACTTGCCTCAAAAAAGAATGCTACAGCTGCTGAACAGGTAGATCTCCTACACCAATACTAACTCTCTACTTTAGCTTTTCCTTTGTCCTTTACCTCAAAGTCCTTCGTAGCTGAACTAGAAAGATGCAGAGCAAAAATGAGAAAGTAAGAGGCGATGTTGATGTTATAAAGCCAAGGGCAAACAAGTAATTTCACGGCTGCTAGTTTTCTGAATAAAACCATTAAACAATTCGAATTTTTGATGGAAAGTGGGTGTAAAAATGAGTTTTATATTTTTAAAATAAAGAATCTGATTTTAGAAGCTCACACATATTTTTAAAATAGTTTTCTGATGAGCAGATAATTAACTAAAAATCTTTGAAGTTAACTCACTTTAAATAGAAATAGGAGTAGGAAAATCTTTAAAAATACATTTGGGCTCGAATAAAATAAAATTTTATTTTAAAAACTTTCTGAATATCCAAAGAGCATTTTGGAAAAGATTTCATGATTTTTGGACATTCCAATAATTAAATATGGAATTTAGAAGAGTAATATCTCTAGAATAAAATAGGAATGAAAGATTTATATAACATCACTGGGACTAGAATTAAATACACCGCCATTTTTAGAAAGTCTATAAAATCACATAGAAGATACATAGAAAATTTCATAATTATTGGACACACCAATAATTTTATAAAAATCAAAAGGTTACTCAATTTAGCATGAAAATACAATTAATCACTTAAATAAAACACTTAAGCATATTGCGATCAAACAGGCAGTCAACTAGACATATAAAATGACCACATACCACATCTTATCACATGGGAGTACAAACATAATATAACTCATATTAATTAAATATATATAAATAGCTCAATCGTTACATAGTAGACTCTGACTCATTCTGCAATCCTGTACACTTTTTATCATCAAATGCAACATGAATAGATTCTATAACAATTTTGGTTCTGAGATTAAATACTCGGAATGCTTTTGTGTTCGATGCATATCCAAGAAAAATTGATTCATCTGCCTTGGCTTCAAATTTGCTTAGATTTTAAGGATGTACTTTCAGTACATAACACCTGCATCCAAATATGTGAAAGTGTTTCACACTTGGCTTCTTGTCCTTTATCATTTCATAGGGAGTCTTTTCATGCATGTTTATTAGAGTGCAGTTTTTAGTGAAACATGCTATATTGACTGCCTCAGCCCAAAAATATACTGACAGCTTAGACTCTGCCAACATTGTTCTGGCAGCTTCTATGAGTGTCCTATTCTTTCTTTCCACAACTCCATTTTGTTGAGGAGTTCCTGGCGCAGAAAATTGTTGAGTAATTCCCTTTGATGCACAGTAGTCCTCCATGATTGAATTCTTGAATTCAGTACCATTGTCACTCCTGAGAACTCTAACTGTTTTCTTTGATTTTCTTTCCAGAAAAGTGATATGGTCTATTATGTGTTGTGGGGCTTCATCCTTTGAATGTAGAAAGAAAACCCATGTGAATCTTGTAAAATCATCTACAATAGCAAGAGTATATTTCTTTTTGTTAATTGACATAACATTTACTGGACCAAATAAATCAAGATGCAATAAATAAAAGGGTTCATAAATGGTGTTTATTGTCTTGCTCTTGAAGGATGATTTCCTTTGTTTTCCAAGTTGACATGCTTCACAAAGTCCATCTTGCACAAAATCAACCTGTGGTAATCCTCTTACAAGATTCTGTTTAACCAACTTGTTGAGTGTTTTGAAGTTGATGTGTGACAGTTTCTTGTGCCATTTCCAGCTTTCTTCAGTTGAGGCCTTGCTATATAGACATGTGACTTCACTGTGTATGCAATCCTCCAAGCTGGCTTAATAAATGTTACCATGTCTGTGTCCTTTGAAAACCAAAATGCCTGTTTCTATGTGAGTCACAAGACACTCTTTGTTGTCAAAGCCAGTATGGTAACCTTTATCTCCAAGTTGACTTATGCTTATCAAATTGTTCCTTAAGCCATCAACTAGAGCTATTTGATCAATGATGACATTCGCAAGTACAATTTTGCCATATCCCAGTTTTTGTCCTTTGTTGCCATCTCCAAAGGATACTTCTGGGCCATCCATTTCCACAAAGTCTGTAAGCAGGGATTTCTTTCCAGTCATGTATCCTGAGCATCCACTGTCCTGGATTAGGGTTACTTTCTTTACCCTGGTTCCCTGCATACATAGAGCAGCTAGTTAGATGTTTTGAGGACCCAAACAGTTTTGGATCCTTTTCTACTAACATTAGGAGAAACAGGCTTAACACTTTTCACCTTTGGTTTATCTGTCTCTTTTGTTGCTTTAGACTCTGGTGGAGTATTAACAGTATCATACCAACTTTTATCAATAGAAGATTTTAGCTCATAAAAATTGTAATACAAATCATGATAGTCTCTACACATATAAATAGAATGAAATATGCTACCACAGTGATAACAAGGTTTCTGTGATATGTAGTGACCTTTCAGAGTCTTAGAAGGGCTAGACTCTGATTTCATCTCAATTTTTGTTTTACAATCTATAGCTAAATGGTTGTGGTTGCCACATCTATAACACTTCTTTCTAGGAGCATTAGGATCTTTTTGATAATTATTAGCCTTATTAATGCCTTCCTTACCATTCCTATTTCTCCTAGTTTTGGTGGACTCTGATAAGTTTTCTAGCCTTTCTTTCAACTTAGACTTAGACAAGTACCCTATGTTAATATTTTTCTTAGAGTTATTTTCTCCTGTTTCATCTGTCTTCTTGTCAACAACAGGGGGACTATTGACAGATGAGTTTGTGGTTTCAGATTTTTCTTTAAGGATCACAAACTTAACAGGAACAAATGTACTTTTGTCTTTAGTCTTATTAAATTGTCTAGCTTCTTCATTGTTATCATTCTCAACAATAGGTCTTTTGTCTTGACTCTTGTCATAGCCTAGACCAGCAGTTTGACACACATTTTCATTATTGAGAATTTCTTGAACTTTTCTACCAGAGTCTGTCCAGACTCTAAACTTGAGTCTCTCTTCTTCTAGTCCTCTCTTAACATAATCATAGGCTTTCAAGATTTCAGTGTAGTTATGACTATGTTTCTCAGAATCCTTTTTGTATTGTTCCATTAATATTAACTAAGACTCTAAATGATTATTACTTTTAGTCAAGGTTGAATTTTCCTCTCTCAACCTTTCACTTTCACTAGTGAGAGACCTACATGTTGTCATTATTTTATTAACCTCACTTTGCACAATTTCTATACCATCAAAGTCTAAATTAATTAAGTATTCAGGAGTAAAGATTGATACCTGAGTTTTAGGAAATGAGGGTTCTTTGGGAGATTGTGATTTTCTTGAGGAGGATGCCATCAATGCTAGATTTTCATAATCAATTTCATCCTCTGAGCTTGAATCTGCCCAATCCTTTCCTGTTGATAGAAGTGTTTTTCCTTTTCCTTGACTTTTTGACTTTCTGCATTCACTGGCAAAGTGCCCCAATATTCCACAGTTGAAACATTTGACCTTTTCTTTGTCAAGTTTGATTATAGTACTCTTGTTCTTCTCAACCTTCTCATCTTCCTTCTTGAATGATGGCCTATTGCTAAATTTGCCAGTTCTTTTGTTGAATTTCATTCTTTTGAAATTTTTAGCAATCATAGCCATCATTTGACTTATATCAATCTCTTCATCAGAATCAGAGTCTGTGTCAGTAGACTCTGACTCCACAACAGCTTTACCCTTCTTTCTTGAATCCTTGATTCTAGCTTCTGTGGGTTGTTCCTGTTGTTCTTTCTCAGACTCCATCAAGAGTGCCACAGATTTTGTCTTTACAGACTTCTTATTCTTTCTCTGTTGCATCTCCAAATCATATGTCTTGAGTCTGCCATACAATTCTTCTAGAGTTAGCTCATCCAAATCTCTAGCTTCCCTTATAGCTGTAGTCTTATTGTCCCACTCTTCAGGAAGTGCTTTCAGAAACTTGGTGTTTGTATCTTCAGAATCATAAACCTTACCAAGCATAGCCATCTCATTCAAGAGTTTTGTAAACCTATCATACATCTCAGTGATAGATTCTCCAGATTTTGCTTCAAAATACTCATACTCTTGAATTAGCAAAGACCTAGCATTCTTCTTGACATCTTTAGTCCCTTGACAGTGCACTTCAAGTTTTGTCCACATCTCCTTAGCAGTTTGACATGATATAACACAGTTTGTAAGAACAGAATCCAAACTGTTGAAGAGTATGTTTTTGACCTTTGCCTCCTTAAGGACATTCTCCTTGTCCTCTTTTGTCCATTCAGCCTTTGGTTTCTCAATGAAGTGTTCTTCAGTTACTTTGCCTTCTTCATTGATTTGAGGCACAAGCTTTAAGGGCACATAGGGTCCTTCATGAATTCTTTCAAGATAGTCAGGGTCTGTTGCTTCCAGATGGTGCAGCATCTTAACCTTCCAGTGGGTGAACTCGTTTCTCTTAACATTAGGAATCTTAGAATTGCCATCTTTGTTTCCAGACATCTTTGATCGATTTTAAACATTAGGCTCTGATACCAATTGTTTTCCCAGTTGCACAAGTAGAAGGGGGGGTTAAATACTTGTATTACTTGTATGCCTGATTTAAAACTAACTCGATATGAATTAAGAACAAAGATCAAACACAAAGATATGAATAAGTACTGTTTGTATTATTGATGATTGAATACAAAACTCTCCTAGGGTGTACACAAACCCTAGCAGCTTCTCTGTGTTATTCACAGCAACTCTCTCTATCTCTATGCTTTCACAAAAATATCACTCAGACAAATTATACTTCGATTTTTTTTCACACCTTTACAATTAGGTTACATAGAGTTTATATAGAGATCTGCCTATCAACTAATAACAGAAAGATAAAAATTACAATAGGAATATAATTCCTAATTATTAGTTGATAGTTTCCTTCTAGAATTCTCTTTCTTTCCCATAGCATATCTGCAATATATTTATCTTGATCTTCGAGGACTTTCCATTCCTGTGATCTTCTTCCAAATTTAACTTTAACTGTATAGACTTTGAACACCTTTAGACTCTGATGATCTTCAGACTCTGATCGTATGCAGACTCTGATAGATCATAGACTCTGATAGTCTATAGACTCTGATCACCTTCCAGACTCTGATCTTCATGCAGACTCTGGTTTCACTTCTACAGAAATTCTTCTAAGTACAAGTAACATGAATGTTGACTATCTAGACTCTGATTATACATTTCAGAGACTAGAAAGTCTTATTACATATAAACTAATCTAGACCCTGTTCTAGTATTTTGTACATCATCAAATGAATATATTCCTAACAGTGATAGAAAGTGCGGATAACTGAAGATGACATCAATAGAGCACTTCATCTGCCGACTGAGAATTTTGAAGATGAGCTATCTCATATGGAGCTAGATAATTTCTTCATGTTCCTGCACTGCTCAAGGGAAAACATCTATCTCCCTAAGAAGATATACAAGAATCACCTACCAAAGGAGTGGAACATGTTCTTCAACATCTTGTCTCATGGCTTCACACCAAAGACAGCTGGATTCCACGAAATTACGCAATTCAACAAGGTGATTGGGTATGCAGTGGCATTTGAGTCAAGGATAAATTTTGAAAAGTTTAACATGGCTGAAATTCTCAAGAACCAGGCAAAAATGGAGAACTTCTGTCTGTATCCCAAATTTTTGCAGCTGGTGTTAAATCAAGTACTGAAAGCTAATCAACTCAAAATATTTCAGAACAGTCAGATGGAAGAGACACCCTCGCTACAGTTCAAAACAATTCTGTTGCTACAGAATGAGGCTGACTATCCTAACATGTATACTCCTGCGCCAATGACTGAGTCTATTAGAGATTACTTTACTCTTCTTAGACAGCTTAATGAAGAAGATGCAGAAGAAGAAAAAGAAGCTGCAACAGAAGAAGAAGAAGAAGAAGCAACCTCTAAAGAGGACAATGAAGTTGAAGCAACAAGTGACTCTGGAAGCACATCAGCAACTCAAGAAGAAGAACCAGGCACTGAACAAGAAGATGAAAGTATGGATGAAGCTGTTTCTGACAATGAGCAAGAACCAATTCCAGAAGAAGAACAAAGGAAAAGCCTTGAGACTATAACAGAGGAGGTAGTTGTAGAGGACATAGTGGAAGAGCCTCAGACAACAGAGCTGTACATTCCTGATCTCTTTGATGAGTAAATGGAAGAAGGTACACTTCTAGATTTTGACTTTTCTGCTTTCTTACAAGATGAATTTATCACAATATCTCCTACTGTGCCTCAAACGGCAAAGAACACACAAGTGCCCTCAGTGGCCATCGAAGCTGGCAATGAACTGGCCGACCAACCAGTTCTACCCACTTCCAGATAATAACAAACACTTCCTTCATCTCCCAAAACCAGAAAAAGAACTATTGATTTAGATGATAGAAGTGAGTCCCTACCGGATCAGGAAATTTTTGAAATATCCCCTACAGTTCTGCCTTCTAAAAAATAACGTAAAATGAATTTTAAACCTAAGGCAACTGTGAGCCAGGAACCTAATTCTCCAATCTCTGAGACCTTTATTTTCCTTCATGATCTTAATTCTGAAATAGATAACATCCTAAAAGGTACGGGAACAGAACCAGAGATTGTAATAATATTCGCTACTTCAGTAGCTAGTACTGTATTGGTTGATCCAATTCAGAACCTGTCTTCACAGACAGTTGGGGGCATCACTGACTCTAATGAGCCATTTATTACATTATCAAATATGGTGACCCCATGGAGTTAACATCTCCAGATCCTATTCAAGATGTTTTCGCTCCCCAAGTGGGTGAAATAGAAAGGAAACTCTCCCATAAAAGGGAATGGGTCTCCATTTAAGGAGTAGCTGCGTCAGTAGCATTACCACTTGTTATTCCTAAGAACAATGTCAATATTTGGAGAAGGGGGGGTTGAATACAAATATTAAAACTTTTGCTTCTTTTAATATTTGTTCTTGATATTTGAGAGTTTGAGAGAATGTGTTTGAACAGATAATAATTGAAAATTAAAGTGAACAAAGAGATTTAAAAATTACTGATGGATTGGTTTTTCCATTAGTTTATATTTTTGCTCAATGTTCCTAGGTTAAAAGAAAACCTAGCTTCGTTTTTACAAGATTAGAAAAATCAACTGATCTTGCAATTTTCTCTGAAGCCTGAACAGTTGATTTAAGAAATATTGTCTAACTTCTATATCTTTCTAACAATGCTACTACACTTGTTTATATACTACAACTGTATTTTTATAATTCCTATTCTAGGGTTGTTTATATCTGTCTCTCTTTTTCCTTTTTCCTTTTTAGGAAAACAGACTTGAAAGACAACTACGGATTGAGTCTTCACAGCCACCCTAGGCTGTCTTCCATAGGTGTGCTTTTGTTCTTTGGATCTACAACTGATACTCTTTCTGTGTTGTCACAATCAATTGATAACTTGTTGTTAAGCATATCAATTGATTCATCCTTTAATCCATCAACTGATGTTCTTCTTCGATTGATCTTTACATCCATCGATTGATATGGAATGACTTATCGATTGATAAATGTTATCAATCGATATATCAATCGATGGGTCTTCACATCAGTTGATAGTCTTCAATTCCTGACTTGGCTTCTAAGATTGATCTCTCATCCATTGAGGCTTCAATATCAATCCATCATCCTTCACTTGTGCAATTTCCTATCTTCAAATAATTATAATTTGACAGTTTAATTTACATATCAATTGATGATCTATATCAATCGACTCTAAGATCAATTGATAAGAATAATATCAATTGATTTACATCTTATCGATTGAAATAGACTAAGTACACCTATGCTACAGTCCAAATTATCAGTTGACTCGTATAACATTTCAACTGATAGATTATTTCTTGATCAATTGATATTTATAAATTTTCATATCAATTGATCAGTTACATCAAACAAAATTTCTATGATTCTAAGATTAATGTTATCATCAAATTACATGTAGATTCCTAACACCACTTCAAGTGGAAATGCCTTCACAGGCTTCGCGGGGCACCACAGACTCTCATTTGTCATTCACTACATTGCCTGAGGTAGTGACCCCCTGGAAATTCCAAGTCCAGCTCCTACAACGGAGGTCATCCCCACATTTACAGGTCAGGCGGAAGGACAACACACCCATAGTGGGGATGTGGACTCTATTAATAGAGTATTTGCTGCTTCGGTAGTAGAACCTGTTCAGGGTGTCTCTGATCAGGTAATGCCTTCAATGGCTTCAGCTGGCATCACGGATTCTACTTATTTGCCAATCATTACAGAATCCACAGTGTTGACCACATTGGATCTCAACCCCCCAGTTCCTGAAAAAGGAGTTCTCCCCAGCCACGGTGGTCAGTCAGAGAGGCAACCTACCGATAGAAGGAATACGGATTTTAATGCAGGTACTGAAGATCAAGATGCGCTAATGAATGAAATGAGTGAAACACTTAACCTTAGTGATCTTCAATTCCCTGACCCTGATCAGCCGAGTATGAGTTTGAGGGTCATGCTCAAATAGTAACAGTGAGGAGTGAGACACCCACTAACCAAACAAACACCCCACACAATGCACACATAGCACAAGCCAAATAATTCTAAATCTGGAGGCCCAAGTAACAGAAATTCACTATTCTATCAGGAAAATCTTGGAGGTCCAAGAGCAGTAGCGAACTGAAATGAAAGAAATTAAAGACTTAGTCAAACAACTGCTAGCTCAGAAATTTTCAATTTCTACTCAACTAACTCCAATAGCTCAGATTACCTCGGTTAGAAGGGAGGATAACCCAACTGAGGGGGAGAGATTGGAACAAGAAAAAGTTGGAGCTGAAATGATCATAGAATATACAGCTCAGGGGGAGTCAGATATCTTCTATAGACCAGGAGCGAGGCAACTGAAGGAAGTAGAAATATTTGATCCTTATGTGCCAATGGATGTTCCGACTGAGATGGAAATTGAGGAAATGGCAAAGGTTGTAGGAATAGATGTTGAGGATGAGTTTGCAGAAGAATATGCTTTTGATAATGACTGTCTTCTAGTTAGTGTAGATGAAGTTGTTACTCAAGACATAGTTCAGGCTCAAGAATTAATTAAAAGAAAATGGAAGAGAGTTCAGCACGCAATTGAAAGGAGAAATAGAGTCAAGGACATAAAAGCTAAAGTTGGTCCTGATTGGGATGAAGCAAGGAGTCTACTGAAGAAGAAGGAGTTAACCCTTACTCAAAAGAAAGACAGAGAAGTCCTTGATCTCTTCAGAACCATGAGGGGGAAATTCGAAGATGTTCATGAACTCTATGCAATGCTATCAGAAGAAATCACAAGCGTGTCAGTAAGTGCATTCAAATACAGATGGAAAATATTCATAAATTCAACAACATTGGGATCAAAAAATTTATCGACAAATAGCTTTGAAAAGATAAATATCGTGGAGTTGTATGTGCTGAAGAGGAAAGTCGTCTTTGGGGGACATAAAACAAATGAGATACTGAGAGATCTGATAGAGAAGAAAAATATAGAGATCAGTGTCGAAGCATTTGAAAAGCCTCTGGTGGTCAAGTACTACAAAGCAAAAACACTTCATAACCTGACTTTGTCAGATGAATGTCTGGATTCAAGCCATGTAATGTTCATGTAGTAAGTAGAAGGGAAGCTCAAAAGCAAGAAGAATAGAACTGAAAAAGATCTAAAGGCTTCTGAGTTGATCTATGCATTCAGGCTTAACAGAGTGATTAAAACATCAAGTAGATATATAATGGAGACAACCAGATATTACCAAGATCCAGTATATGTGAGAAGAGAGGATGGCACAGAAGAACTTGAAACCATAAAAGATTCTGAACCTTGCATTCAGACAAAGCCAAATGGAACAAAATACTTCCTATTCAAGAATAATTGAGTGGATAAGAAAAAGGAGCTATCAAAACTGAAGAGAAACAATTCTGAAATTATCTGGAAAGTCTTTTCAAGGGTAAAGATATCCACTGTCAAATCAGACAAAAAGGCCTTGAGGATGATTGAAGATGCTCTGGTGGAAAAAATAGTCGAAGATTCGATGCATGACACTGATAGAGTAAAAGGCTTTCCAAAGAGAATAACAGTGTTCTTGTTTTTAAAGAGACAGTCTCTGGCCTTTGAGTCAATCTCCAAGACAAATTGAACGGCATTTCTCACTGAAGTTTTAAAGAAATTAGAAGAACCACCTTCTGTCAATACTCTTGAAGTGGAAGCTAGAGATCTTGTGAAGGCAAGGTTGGAGTAGAAGGAAGAAGAGCTGAGAAAGCACTACTCCGAAACAAGATTAGAGAACAAGAAGGACTCGGTACAAAGAAGCAGAAGATCATAGAATTATTTGTTCAGGCTAGAGGAACAAACTTCTATTGTACTCAAAGAAATCTGGAAATGTAAAATCTAATCCACAGTGTAAATAATATTATTTACTATCTTTCTGCACTTTACTTTTTCTTGTAAGTATCAGTTGAGTTATCCTCTCACAGGATTTGCTTGTCGAACTCTAACAACCAAATATGAGGATATTGTAAAGCATAATGTAACGTAGTATATAATAGTGATAACGATAACTCAACTAAGAAACAAAGACAGATAAATAATACTAATATGCAGCACAAGAATCTAAAAGGACATGTAAACAGGAATCATACATACATCATTGCAGAGCATTCAAGATGAAAGGCTTAGTGAACATCAGCGAGAGAAGTTTATTAAAATGTTCAGGCCTTAGAAACAAATAAGAGTTCAGAAGATTTCAGACTAAAGACAATGTAATGACTTATGTATAGATGTCAAAGGGTTTCAGTGATCAGAAGCAATGCAACAGTCCAAAGTTAATCAGCTGAAATAGAACAGAAGTCAAGGGAATTCAATTCAGTATTAGTCGTTTGTGAACCAGAGCATGCACTAAGAATAATAAAAAAAGAATTGTCTTGACTAATCAGAAGAAAACCAGTTAATCAAGCCAGAAGAGTGAAAACCAAGTAGTAATTACTTCAAACATATCAAGAAATTAGTTAAGGCAAGTAATACTACATTTGGTGGCTCATGTACTCTTCAGGTACTCTAGTGGCGCAACATATCTTCCAAGGTGCAAGGAAATAGCTAGTCAAAGAATCTAAGTCATTTGTGGCGCCTACACAAGGTAACCCCTAGTGCAGGCACAATAAAACAATCTCAAAAAGCATTTTCTAAGTACTTGGGAGCAAGGAAAGTTTTGGCGGTGCCTTGACAAAGCAACTAACATTGATACAGGCGTAACAAAGTTACAAGGGGCGCAACAAAAGGATTCGAGGCGCAACAAACATTTATGTGGCGCCTACACACCACTCACCCTGTACAAGGCGCAACAAAGGACTTCACATTATTGGAAATCAATTTCCAAAAAGCCTACAAAATATATATGGGTGAAATCAATTTAGATAGTGGTGATTCATTCATCTTCAACAAAAGACATACGGACGGGAGCTCCATTGAAGACACACATTAAACTCACCCAACTGTATATCTGTTGTAATATTGATCAAACCCATTGAAGCTAATCATTTTGATTAGAAGTGTAGTACTGAGGGATTTAATAATATATCTTTATTTTCCCGAATCTTTGTGTTTCAATAACTGCCATTTTTATATCTCAAGAACATAAACACTTAATGCGCAATTAAATGAAAAATCTACCATATCATATTCAAGCCCCCCTTCTATGATGATTTTAGACTTAACAGTGTGTACTTGTCTTGTTTAAGTACATTTAGAATTCTTGTACAAGGTTGGTGACTTAGTTACCTTAATGTGTACTTGCAGATAAAATCATGTTTTTATTATAAATTCAATTGTATTATTGTAAGTCAAAAATAAAGATTGATAGAAGTTTCAAATCCTGGATCATGCATCAAGCCTAAGAAGACTTCATCAGAATAAGAATTACAATATGGAAATCCTTCTAAGTCAAGTGATCAATCGAGAAGTCATATGTGAAACTGGGAGATAACTTATAAAGCATATTGTAATGTAACTTAATATGTAATTGAGGACACTAACTCAACTACAGAGGACAATTACCTAATATTATATGAAGTACATAAATTAACATCAAATCAGTTCTAATTAAAGAGACAATA
Source organism: Oenanthe sinensis (assembly GCA_028671895.1). Taxonomy (NCBI): domain Eukaryota; kingdom Viridiplantae; phylum Streptophyta; class Magnoliopsida; order Apiales; family Apiaceae; genus Oenanthe; species Oenanthe sinensis. The sequence goes on from JAPMAC010000212.1 coordinate 12,143,560, forward strand.
TCCTAAGTATCAGTGGAAGCTTTGAAGACCTTGAAGACTGCTGAAAAAAGTTCATTTAAAATGTTCAAGCCTCAGTACTAAATAAAGATGAAGTGATTCAGAGATTCTATTTCTACTAAAGGGTATACAGCATTGAAGATAAAAGATTTCAGTGGATTGAAGAAGCATTTTATTACTAACATAAAACAGAACTAATTGCACATCAAGAAGATTTGTTGATCAAGATCGTGTTAGTCGTTTGTGAACCAGACAGTTGCACTAAACGTCAGCACAAAAGATATTGAGAGATGCATCTAAGAATCAGAAGAATTGGTTAAGGGAATTCAATCAGGCTCAAGAATCAAGCTGTTTATTGAAAGTCAAATTCAACAATGCTCGAGTCAAATGTAGAAAGCTATTCGGTTAAATCACAAGAAATATTCTAAGGCAAATAAGCTTATAAAGGCCGATTGTTAAGGTGACATTAACATGACATAAGGTAATTGCTACAAGTAAAAATAAGTCATTGATTGTTAATGTTGGTCAAAGCTTAATTGATTTATTCCAATTGATACTTCACTGACTGAGTTCGGTGATGAGATAGTGCCAAGGCATGAACTTTCATCAGGTACACTTCCACTTGATAATGATTCCTTTGAAGAATCAGGTGTGAAGGATACCACAAAATTGTAGGCTACTGAGGAAAGAGTTGAAACATCCAATGCCCAAGCTAAAATCCCTTCCATGAGCAGATCATCTCTCATCTAAAGAGTTGTTAACTTGGAGGACACTGTATATTTGCTAAGGGAGGAAAAGGGAAAGGGTTGTTAATAGAAAAAGAAACACCATAATCAAATCTTCCACCAATTCAGGGGGAGTGAAAGAATATATCTCTGGAAATTTTACATGACCTTGAAGAAGGAGAGATGTATAATTTGGATGCACAAGGAGTAGGGGAAGCATTTATTGAATATGGAAATTTTACATGACCTTGAAGAAGGAGAGATGTATAATTTGGATGCACAAGGAGTAGGGGAAGCATTTATTGAATATGTAAATGATTCAGCGTACCACTTCACTTCACTTCAATGTATAATTTGGATGCATAAGGAGTAGGGGAAACATTTGTTGCACCTTAAACTCTATGTTGCGCCATGCTTGTTTTGTTGCGCCTGTACTAGGAAACCCCATGTAGTGGCGCCACTTAAATTTTTCTTGCGCCAAAAATTACTTAACAAAATTCTAAGTTTGTTGCACTAGTAATTTTTGTGGCGCTTGCACTCTTGTTTCCCTGTGGTAGCGCTAGTAAATTCCTGCCTTAGCTGAATTAACCAACTCTTCGTTGCGCCTCAATTTCGCTGCGCCTCATTTTCTTCCTGGTCAAAGTGCAATTTGATCACTGTACTTTGACCCTCTTTTCATTCCTTGATTGAAGTTTCCCAACTTCCATTTCTTGTACCAAAGTCTTGTCACATTACACCCTTTACCCTGAGCTGTTTCCGTTCTTCGAATATAGTTCAGAAACTTTCACTTTTTGTACCAAGGTTGTGACACTTTGCACCCTGCACCCTATGAGCTGTTTAGTTGTAGCCTCTACAAATCACTTTTCGTACCTTAATAAAAAAAACCGTTCTTTCCAAGTACGTTCTTCAACTTAACAATTCTTCTATAATTAATACTCAGATTCCTTTCACGAACTGCTGATGCCTAGTGCAACTGGTCTGGTTGACAGACGACTAACTTTAATCCAGGTCTTCGTATTATAGCTTTACTTGCATTGTTAAGTTTGCAGCAACTTCATTGCTTCTAACACTGACTGTCAATAAACATTGTAACTTCACTGGAATCTTTTTTGGTACTTAGACAACGTCTCCGTTATAACCACAATCTTGAATACTTCATTCTCTGTTCTTCACTGAAGCTTGAACATATAATTGAACTACTTTCAGTGAGTATAGCTTCAAGACTGCAACTGTCTTCTTTAACCTTTGTCTTTACCCTTCTAGATTCCTATGCTTCGAACACTGTCTATCTTCAATCAATGCCTTTACACTGAAATTTTCTAGTGGAAATTCTATACTGAATCTTCAACACTTCTGAAACCCTGAAAGTCTTTACACATTATTCTTCACTGAGGCTTGAACATATTAATGAACTTCTATCAGTGACCTGTAGTAGACTTCAAAACTTCTTCTAATGTCTTGATTCACCGTATCTGCCTTGTCTTCATTTCTTCCTAATTTATGTGTAGTCGTAGTATTATTTACATGTCATGTTCTAGTGTTGAGTTATCATGATTACTATTTATACAGCTTCGTAATCTCACCAACAATCTCCCCCTATTTGATTGTTAAACTTAGTAAACAAATCTCATAGAGAGGATTTTTCATTTCCAGATTTCTTATATAACTGAAATGAAAGTTGTTTGTTCCGCTAGCACTGAACTGATATTCATGTAGTATCACCTTCATTTCTATGTGTGTTTGAGCTTTCTCTGCTTCAAAATTCTTCACAGTTCAACTTAAAGAACTTATCATAAACAGAGTTTCATAAGAATTAAAATTCCTGGGAACGTCTTCAATAGAACATAGCTCAAGTAATGTTCTCCCCCTGAGAATGTAATTCTTCTTCTTTTTCTTGTCTAAATTCTCCCCCTAAGGATATTAACTTCTCCTAAGGATACGAAGATAAGACTTTATTAACTTCTCCTTTTTCTCTTATTAAATTATCCCCCTTAGTTGAGGAATCCTCCAATGGCCCATCTTTTGAATGGTTTGTCTTCCAAGGAAGGTTCTCATCTGTCATTGATTGGAAAAATATAGTAGCTTTTCTTTCAGAAGTAGCAATTAGCAAGGGTAAGTGTTTGGTCTATGGTTTCCTCACTTCTACTACGTTCTGTTGGTCTTTACACTAAAGTGTCGAGCACTTTGAAGTGTTTCACTCTTTCTCTCCCTATCTCTCACTCAAGTGTATCTCTCCCTCACTTTCACTTAAGTGTTTCTCTCTCTCACTTTCACTCTGCGTTTTAAATATAGCAATTTGTACTTGCTAGTGAAATCCATCAATTCATATATTCCCAACACCTGATTCGTCAGAATGAATTGAATCACTATCAACTGGAGAATTGCCTCATTGAGGTGTTCTTGATCTATCATGCATAAGCACTGTCTCAGCACTAGACTCAATAGCTTTTGCTAAATCACTGTCTAGTGGAGCCTCACCTCTTTGAGATGGGTTATCCCAAGATATTAATATCTGTTAGCGAATCCTGCCTTGTTCTATCAAGGAGTTGCCTCACACCTTCTCCGTAAACGGGATGTGGACATTCCTTTTCAGGATTTGGAAATGTTCCTTCCAAGAGGGTCAACGTGGTAGAAAATGTAATGAATGGCAATTTAGAGCTTACGTTTCCCTCGTAACCTTGTGACGAGAATTTTGTGTTAAATACCCTACTTGACTCATCCGAAGAATTCTTGTCAAGCAGTTGCCTCTCAAGCCCAGATAAATCTGAACAAGAGATCTCCCTTTCGGGATGCAGAAGATAAACTTCTGTTTGAGGTAGATACCTTGGACAATGTTGTGTATGGCTAGAGTCTGTATCTCCTCTGAATGCTTATACCTCTCACTGTGCACACCTTGCAATGTTTTCCTAAAATTTATCTGTTTAGGCTTACCATTAGCGTGAGTATCGGTGGTGTGCTTGACTCATTACAAGATGCTCTGGCTGACGAGTAAATTTAAATGGACTCACCCTGTTGAGAGAATGATTCCAGAGACAGTGTAATTGCCTTTTCAGTTCTGCATCCTTTTGAGAAGATGCAGATGAGCTTACAGTTACCTCAATTTATATACTACTTTTCTTCGTTGGAGGTTGAGCTGTGGGTGCACTTCCGACTTCATCCTTATTTGCTGCATCAAGTGAGGTTATTCCTTTATCAACCTCTAACTAACAAAGTTTCCTTATATCTGCAAGGTTTAATATATGGAAGTGGATGAATGAGTGTTTGGTATTATGGCCTAGGTAAGACATTGATGGGTTTTCAACCTCTTGGCCAGCTTCTGAAGCCACTGGGGGCTAAACGGAAATGATCAATCAAGATTAAAAGATAATCACCTTAACATTTCAAAATATAATTTTCATCCAAATGAGAAGGAAAAATATAACAAGGAATGGTAATGGATTGCATTAAAGCACTTTTAGTAAAAGAGTTTTGTCAGTTCTAAAGATTTATCATTTAAGAACATGATACCAATAGAAATTTTCTTTAAGATACTTATCACATAATAAAATGTGGCACCCCGAAACCAGGGGTCCGAGATCTAGGTTGCCACGGTTCAATGTCCAATATACACACACTTGTACTCCAATGATAATAAATAACAATATAATAATCACAAGGTAAATGATATGCTGATGACCCCAACACTTTATCAAACACACGCGAGCCATAGTCTCAGAAAACGGAGTTATCATAATTTACATAAATAAGTCTTAGCTGTTACATTATCTTATTATTACAAACTTGAATTGTACTACTGTCTATAGCCCCCTTAGGAACTATAATAGCAGTCAAAAGTTGATTAGCTTACATACGTTGCATATACTTACATAGGTCATACTTATAAATAAACCTAATTAGTAAAAACTGAAAGCCTATCCTACTAAGCTTTCCTACCTCAGGGACAGTAGTGTGGATCCTCTCATACGGGGTCCTTGCCCTTGTTACCCGCTTGCGTAGGGTTCGGTACACACGGCTGGACATGATCCGCAACTGTAATGTGGGAAAGAAAAAAAACCACAAGCAAGAATGAGCTACAAATGCTCAGCAAGTAAATAACTTACAGTATATCAAGGTAGTGAATCAACAATAGGATACAATAATACGATATTAAAGCAACTGATATATAAATGAAGACAGTAACCAAAGTAATACAACAAAATCAGAGTTGATTATGCTTCCCGTTAACACCATCAGTAACTCAGCACCTAGGCTTTCGTTACAGTGTAACGTCAAATTCCAATTGGAGGAAGGGACTACAGACAGGAGCACTCACCCACGCACCACCGTACGCGATGATCAGTCACATTGTACAGTAGTCTATAGAACTCTTCTCTACTAGTAGAAGGATGATCCGAAACAGGTCATCACCCTAGGCAACACATTGGCCTTTTTGCTGGACCGGCATGACTCGGCCTCTTACGCTATGATGGACTGTGCCGAACACAAGTCTCTTACACTTGCTCCAGCCCCCTTTAATCCCGTGAAAATCAATCGACCTGGAAGGGACTATCCCTATCCAGAATAACAACAATCTTCTTTTAAGATTTCAACATCAGATGATAGATTCACTTCCAGAGTTATGTGGAAGTAACCTCTTAGTATGTGGGTCGACTCTCAGTCAACGAATCAACAGAACAAATTACTTAGGTCCAGAAGACTCAAGAACCCATCCCGGGGAGTCGCTAATATATAATATAATAACTTTAATAAAGAGTATTTAATTTGAGTTAAATATAAGTTTCAAAAGACACAGGTATATACGGGTAGAATGTCAGGATTATTAATTCGTTCCCTAATGTGGGGTGGTTAACCCGGAAATAACTGCAGAATATTTTATTGGTAATTAAATAATCAACATTTAATTAAAAATAATATTTAAAGTATTTTCCGGAAGCTCCATTATATTTTAAAACTTCAGAAAATATTTGAGTAAGAATTAGTGTTCTATATTAACCCTCAACCATCAGTAAACCGGGATATTATTATAATCAGAGTCAAACAATTTTAAATATTGCTTTGCTTAAAACAATTGAACAACAACTGCCTTTTAAAGATCCCCAGTATTTAAATTATATTAAAATAATATTTAATATTATTTAAAAATAATTAAAGAATATAATTATAATTAACTAATTTTATTTTAATAGATCCGCCATATTTAATTAATATTAAATAATATTCAAATAATCCAAAGTGGAATTGAAAACCTTTCGTTCATAAAGGAACACGGGATCTCAGACTGTTTAAATAATATTTAATTAATAATTAAATATTATTTAATAATTAAAAGAATGGTTGAAAAATAAATAAGTCGATGATCTTCATTAATCAACTCATAATACTCAAATAGATTTTAAATCGAACTATTCTGGTAGTATCTACTACCGTTTGAAAACACTCGACTATCCCCGGTTAACCATCGAATACCCTGAAGGGTAACTCGACGCACAAAACAAATATTCAATCTGGTTGCGTGCATACTCTAACTTTTCAAGAAGTTCGGAATAGCAGTCAAATCAAAGTGAAAAGGATAGAAGTAAAGTTTAGAGTAGAACGAGAATATTCATTCTTACAACTTTATAGCAATACTTGATATACAAAATCAATGGTGACAAAGCGTCGGATACTTGCCTGAGTATTTGAGTTGGTGTATGCACAATCCTTGTTTTGCACGTGCGTCTATGAATGAAAATAAGATTGTCGTTAGCTCATGGAAACCATTCACGATTAACACTTATTGTATTCACTTCTACAACTACATTGACTATCCAAATTAACGTGTTTTAGTTAGGTTCATTAGCTCATAGTATTCTCATGTCGTTATATGACATTTTTCGTTAAGGATGCGTTCGCTAATCGTGTCTCGAACGTCACTTATGACAAGGGATAGTTAAGACCAAGGTACTAGCATTCCCCTGAATTTTTTACTTTCACCTACCTGATTCAAACAATTTTAGTAAATCAGATTTTACTCTTTTTAATACAATTCTTCTTCCCAGATACTCTCAGATGTCCCTAGTATTTTAAATAAAATTTTCAAGATTTATGGAGTCCCTAACTAGGGTGATCACAACTCCAATGTTCAGTGAAAATAGAATTACTATGTTTCTGCACTACCCCTACCATTTTGGCCATATCTTTTAGCTCGCAACTCCGATTGACATGATTTTTGCGGATAAACGATCTAGAGACCATTATCTATCTAACCATATATAGGAATAATCAAACAAAGTAGGGTAGCCCCTTCGGGTGCTCTAAATAGTTTGTACCCAGAAGCAAAACAGGCATGGTCTCCTTTGTATATTCAACATTTGTCTCACTTTAACCTTCTCAAAATTGACCAAAAAACTTCCATAAATTTTACACTACTACTTGGGAATATACTCAAGATATCTCAAGGCCAATCACAAGTATCCCATACTCCAATTATTACCAACAATTCTCAACAAATCTGCCAACAACTCATGCATGCTCTTAAAAGCTTATTACCACTACCCATAACTTATATAACATTAAACAATCATCAATTAAGCTCTAGCAAGCAACATATATGAGATTAAGAACTTAATCACAACTCAAGCTACTATTTATCATCTTGTATTTTCATAAAAATCAAGAGAATACATGGTTAACTATGCACGGAAATTAAGTATAAGTTAGACAAGAGTGATACCTTGATTTTAAGCTACCTAACTCAAGAAATGGTGGAGTTGGCTTAGTCTTCTTCTTCTTTCTTTAGCTAGGTCCGAATACGACTCTTCCAAAATGGGGGAGAACACTTGCTTTGCTTGGTTTTTACTAATTATGTGATAATAAAAAAAAAGTTAGGCAAGTGGTTAGTATTTAATCAAGTCAAATGTGAAGTCAAGGTTGGCTTCTTTGACTTTGGTCAAAGACACTTGTTAGATTTATCCATATATCCATGCAAGTATTCTCATTCTTTTTTTTTTATAAAAAAATCGGCTCCTTTTTAATCACTCAAGGTAGTGTTTTGATCTTTGTTTTCGTAACGATTTGCGACTACGCGATTAACCCCCTAACTCGTTCCGAGAATTTCTAATATAATTATCCTCCACCAAAACACTACCCACTGATCATTAGTCATTACGTACTCATTTATAAACTTTATCCCATTTATTCAAAGGGTTCGGATGTGATTCGTCGGATAAAACCTAAAGCGCAAGTACTTCATATTTTACGTATATTCACTTAAAAATACGAACCACTGATTATCCGTAAGTTGTGAATCTTCGAATTCTGACGAGAATTACATTCACTTAAATCTCGTACTCCTAATATATTGATTCACAGAATTGTGAATTTTCGAAATCTGACGCCGTTTACATACACTCATTTATCCTGTATCTTAACATTACGGCATCGAAATCATAATTCTACAACTTCTAATATAGTGGCATCATCACTGTTATTCTGAACAATACTTTAATATTCATAAATAAATTTTTTAATTATACTTAAAATTTGAAATACATAAAACGCGGGAAAGTGTATCAGAGAAAAAATCTATCCCTTATGAATTTCTTATAAGGCAAACTTCCCATAATAAAATGCGGGAATTTATTTCAAAGAAGAAATTCAACTCTTCTACCAAATTATATCTCAATAAAATGACTCTTTTCCTTTATAACCTAAGTACTGTAAGTTTTGAAAAACAGTTTTGCAAAACATCCTTATCAGATAGAGGACTATGATTTTCCGACTCATAATGCAATTATGATTTACATCATTTTCATCCACCTGATAGTATCCCCGACTTAAAATAAAAACATGACAATTGGGTGGATGTATGCTTAACAATACAGTACAAGGCCTTCAAAGCAATAACCACTGTTTTGGTACTATAAATCAATGTGAAACATACATTTAAACAAGTGTTTAAAAACAAATCATTTTACAAGTGATTGGTACCTCAAAGTTAAAATAATTTCTCTAAATAAAATAGCAGTCACAAAGTTTCTGTCACTTTAAAAAGAAAAATTAAGAGAGAAAAAGCTAAAACTTTTAAAACTAGCTTTTGGGAGAGGATAAAAGAATCTGAGATTTAAGGAAAGATTATCCTCAAGAAAAGTTTGATTCACACTCTAGGATTTAGAAATGAAAGTAGGGCTGTAAATCAAAAGATTTTCAAAAGAGAAGTTTTGAAAAAGAATTTTGATGTTTTCTTCTTTAAAATTGATAGAAAAATGAATGTATCTTTGAATAAAACGTTTTGAAAAAGAATCAGACAAGAAATTCTTTTTAATACATTCAAGTTTAAAATTCAGTCAAAGAAAGAAAACTAAATATACTAATACTAACGGCTTTTTCAAAAAATCAATTTTTACTTAGAATAAAGACTAAGCAAATTCATTAGTATCAATATATCACAATTATTTTATAATAAAATATTAATCAATTATCACAAAGTAATAAAAAAAATATTTACACTACGAATAATTATGCTGCAAATTTATTTTAATTTACTTAAATTATGGAACCAATATATCACTAAATTGTTTTATATCATCATAATTTAAATAAATCAAAATAAATTAAATACTTATATTGTACTAAACAATTACGAATAACATGCATATATATAAATCAAAGAAGCATGGCAATCATTCAGTAGAACAACAAGCATTAAGACATATTTTTATTATTAGTGATTTCAGATAAACAACTTGTATTATCACTAATATTAAAAATATCACAATTAATTGCACGGAAACATTAACAAAATATCATTACTTGATATTTATCAATAATTTCAAAATGCAAGAAATTGTGCTTCTAATATTTCATCAAATCAAAATTATGAAACTAATAAACATTGAATTGTTTCAATCCATAATTTTAATAGGATAAAATAATTTCGCTAACTACTAAAATATTCATAAGATTGAATAATAGCATCTAACTTCTTACGCTATATCTAATAATAGTCACTGAAGCATATTGCAATTATACTCATAACAATTATTATTGATATACGTAAGCTCGAGAACATAGTTGAATAGAAATTCACAAGTCCTTTAAAATATTAACATTTAGTACTTGTGATCCTAATTACAACTTCTCGCAAATAAAATCAAATTTTAGAAATATTTTCTAAATATATAAAATATTGAGAGTTTTATACACATGACTTAGAAAATACTTCGTCTTCAAATATTAGTGAGTTTTTAATTATGCATTATTTATTTAGAACAAAAATTCTAAATATTGTCACTAATATCAAAAGTATCACAATTATTTGTAATAAAATATTTAAAAATATCAGAGAAAAATATCCAATTAAGCAAGATATCATTGACTAATATTTATCATACAAATAATTATGCTGCTACCTTATGCTAAATAATTTAACTACCACATATGCATATAACATTGTAAGCATGATAATTAAACTAATAGCAAAAAGTATGAGGTACTGGATTTCAAACAAATTCACAAGTCCTTTAAATATTAAAAATTTAATACTTGTGAACTCATTTAAGAATTTCTTGCAGATGGGATTTCCAACATATATGCAAATAAATAATATCTCAATTTCACTAACCAACTTAGACAAAATGAATTCATCCAGTTTTTTAACAAATATCTGCAAGTTATTCTTCTAAGGACAATCTCGAAAGAAATGATACTTGGTGTCCTTGTGCTTGTTTCATACGTGGTGTAGAGAATATCCAGCAGAGTTGTCGGAGTTGAAGTGGTTTCATTGTCTAGAAGATCAGAGCATCACATTCACTAGCTGCTTTAAGTTTAGCCTTTGCTACAACTATTGTTAGTGTTGGTGTCCTTGAGATAATACTTTATGATAAATAATTAAAGATTATGTTTACTTGATTATTTAATTAATATTTATTATGTCTTTATTTACTGCATTATAAATTGAAAGAATAATAAATGTCCTTGGAATATTAATGCGAATTATATATCTTTAAGTATCTGACTTAAAAATGAGATTATATGAACAGTATTATATTCCTAAATGTCCCTAGTCGAGTATTATTATTTAAGGACAATAATAATGCAATAAGACTAGTATGTTGGTTGACTGATGACCACATCTCATTGGTCATAGGTATGGTGATACTAAAGTCAAGAACATAAGTGCATGTCTCAATACATGGCACTGGACAGACTCGTTGTGAGAATCTACATGTTAATAAGTGTCATAAGAAATTCTCACTATGATAATGATGTATTGATCCTTTGACTTGAAATCATTATATTTTTATACGAGAATTAATATACTTTGATTACACTCAAAGTTACCTTTAACTGAGTAATGATAAAGGTGGACATTGGGTATGCTATGAATCGTATGAGAAATATGAATGATAAATATAGGATTTAACCCTCTTATTTTAGGAGTGATATTATTGGCCTCTTGATTGAGTGAGACTATAAAATGCATGGCCATGCATAAATGTTGATTTGATTAATAGTCTACTCATTGATCAATGAAACCCGGATTAGACGTTGAAGAGGATGACACAATACATGCCTCGAGTTTGATCTATAATATAAGGTTAAAGAGATTATATTACATTGTACATTATTCACGAAAGGTTTAATTGAATCACCAATTATTATTATTACTTGGGTAGCAATGATGTATTACTAGATGCCGCTCATTGTTTATAATTTTATTATTAGAAAATAAAATTATTGCCAACGTAATAATAACCTAAAGGGTCACACACAAAGAACGTTTAAACGGAGTGTTATTTAAATTATGAATTTAAATACTGTTATTATTATTAATTCGAATTTATTTATTTAATTAATTAATTGAGACTTGATTAATTATATACATATTAGAATTCGAATTTAATAATAATATAAATCCGAAATCTGAATGGGTTTTAAAAGGTCCAATCAAATTAGGGTTTTGGCCCAAGTCCCTCTCTCCCCTATATATACATAAAGATGTATAGTTTAGGGTAATAGTTGAGATAATTCGTTTTTTATAAAACCCTAACAGCTCTATGTTTCTGAGAGGGTAGAGAAAGAGAGAGACAAAGAGGCAGAAACTGGCTAGTACCAAACTCCGGTGATCGTTAGACGATACAACGTTCGTGTGGATACCGATAGAGAGCAGATTTCTATGAAGGGCTGCTGTGATTCATCGCTTCTGGACCTCTATAATCATCATAAGGAAAGCTTTAATAAGGTACACATCCGATTCTCCATAATCATCCGTTAATTATACACGGATCCTGTGTTTGGGATTCGTTATTTTTTATTATTATTTAGCTTAATTTCGCTGCGTATATGTGCCCGAATCCCAACAATGGTATCAGAGCTACGTGTATAAATAAGAAGATTTGGTTTGTGTTTAACAGTTTTTCAATATATTCCAGTGTGTATATGATCTGCCATGCATGTATATTGATACTGCCTTTGTATGAGATTTAATATGCATGCTGTCATGTTGATGTATGATTAAAACTGTTACATAATGTGTATCTGGTTATTCATATGATGATTACATAGATGATGATACTAGCATGTTAATGATTTTCCATGACTGATTTATATGCCTTATTGCGATTTGTATATATATTATGCATGTGGGTCAGTTTGTATAGTGATATAAACTGGTGGACAGATTGTGTTAGACATGATTTATTAACTGAGATATGATCAGTATGTATATGATACATGCTTCTGAAACTGTATAAGATGTAGTGGGGAAAAGACCAACAGATATGATCTGTAGTTCAAAAATTGATGATTTCTGAATAGGACTGGTCTTCAAAAATAAAAAAATTCCAAGCTGACCTGGCAGCTTGACCCCAGCTGGGGGCTGCCGCCCCCAGACCCCGCCCGGGGATGCTGCCCCGGACCCCACCCAGGGTTGCCGCCCCGGACCTCGCAATATTTTTCATGTTCTTTTTGTGTACTTGAGCATGGTGCTGGTGATGGCCTTTAGACCCCTAGATTAATGGTTTTGGTTTTGATTTTGGTTTTATAAATACGACTTGCATGTCATTTTCTTCAATCTTGTAATTGTTTAACCTCGAATGTAACTCGAGTTTTCTTATGTAAGTACATTAGTATAGGTTGTATTCAATTATTCCATGTAATGTACTTGAAGATTAAAGGATGATCCAAGAAGAGAAGAAGTCGCCCATGGATACAAGAAGAATGAAGACATGTAATTGTATTTATATTTTATCACCATAGATTGACCTTGATCCTTTCATTAGCTCGAAAGGATCACATAGGAAAGGGGCCATAACCAAGCACGTTTACATACTGCACTTTACATATTGATGTATGAATGTTAGTGTAGAATAGTTAATGATGCATGCTTTAATTAGATTAATCATGTATGTGTGTATTAGATACGACACCCATGCCATGCTTGTTTAAAAAAGATAAAATCTATAACGACTCAAGACATTAAAATTGAACAAACGATCATGAGATTCTTGTGTTTATGAAACACAGTATTGAATATGAATTTTCATTTTTCTGATATGGGGAGATTTTGTCAACAACGGATTATTAATCTGTAAGAAAGTTGGGTTTTAAGTAAGACCGCTTATGACTTCTCCATCGATCTAGAAATCAAACCATTGACGAATATTGAAATGGATTATTTAATCAAGGAAAAATTGAGAATCTCATTATGATGGGATCATGATCGTTAAATAATAAATCCCTAAATAAATATTAAGTTAATATAGATGCCTTCCAATGTTTATACACATTAAGATCTAGAGTGAGAAGGAGTGGGTTTGCCAAAGTAAAGTGCTCTTATCAATCATGGGAAAATGTGATAAGTAATTGTACTTTGTTTATTAAACGTTGGGTCTAACTTAACTAAATCATCACAATAGGATTGTGGGTTTAGAGGCATAGAGTTTGGTGAGATTTATTGGATAAATGTGTACAAAGGGTTGTTCCACCAAACTATCCAAGAGTTGACAAATGTTGTCTACCTAAATAGTCGTGTTTTGGGTGTATTAGCCAACGTTATCTTGAAACATGTATGAAATATGGATTTTGGCTCATTAAAAAGATTTGATGAAATGTTTTCCGAATTAATAGTTAGGGCTATTGATTTGAATAAAATAGTGGGAGATATATATTATGAATGTATATGATAATCACTTGAACATAATTAAAATTCTGTAGACTAACTAAATTTATGCATTTTAACATTGTAGATATTTAAATGGCAAACAATACAAATACTTTCTCCGTACGAGCAACCCTTGAGAAGGAAAAGCTGACAGGAACTAACTTCCTTGATTGGTATAGGAATTTGAGGATTGTCCTCAGGCAAGAGCGTAAGCTCCATGTCATTGAAATTCATTCTCCTGCTCCTCCTGCTGAGAATGCAACTCGCGCTCAACAAAATGCTTATCAGAAGCATATTGATGATGCGACTGATGTGGCATGTCTCATGCTAGCAACCATGAGTGCTGAGCTTCAAAAACAACATAAGCATATGGATGCTTATGAGATGATTGAACACCTTCAAAGGATGTTTGAAGGACCGGCTCGTCAAGAAAGGTTCTACACGAGCAAAGCACTGTACGCTTGCAAGCAGGGAGAGAATCAACCTGTTCAACCACATGTTCTGAAGATGATAGGTTATATTGAGTATCTTGATACTTTGGGTTTCCCGATTGATCGAGAAGCTCAGATTGACTTAATCTTACAATCATTGAACAGCAACTACACTTATTTTGTTATGAACTACAATATGAATGAGATAGACAAAACACCTATTGAATTGTTGGCTATGTTGCGAATTGCTGAAACCAACATGAAAAAGGCCGAACCTGCTCTCATATTGATGGTGAACAAGAAAGGTAAGGCTAAAGGTAAAGGTAAATGGAAGGGAAAGAAGAAGATCGGATCTGATTCTTCTCCCAAGCCAAAGGCTAATCCCAAACAGGCTTTAAAACCTAAAGGTGTTGTTGTAAAGGATGATTGTCACTTCTGTGGTAAACTTGGTCATTGGAAGAGAAACTGTCATGCTTATTTGGAGGGTCTGAAGAAACTGAAGTTTGTTCAGATTTCTGATTCATGTATTTATGTTATAGAAGTCAATCTGTCTACTTCTACATCATGGGTATTGGATACTGGATGTGCTTCTCACATTTGTATAAATGTGCAGGAACTACAAAGGAGTAGGACTTTGGTTAAGGGAGAGGTCGACCTACGAGCTGGCAATGGAGCAAAGGTTGTTGCTTTGACTGTAGGGACTTATCATTTATCGTTGCCAACTGGGCTCATTTTAGAACTTGAGAATTGTTTTTACGTGTCTGCAATTTGCAGAAACATTATTTCGGTTTCTTGTTTGGACAAGAAAGGTTTTGCTTTTTCAATTCAGAACAATTATTATTCCTTTTCTTTGAATAATGTTACCTATGGGGTTGCACGTTTGTTTAACGGTTTATATGTTCTTGATTTAGACACTCTCATCTATAATGTGAATAACAAACAACTTAAGACTAATGATTCAAATCAAACATACCTTTGGCACTGTCGTTTAGGCCATATAAATGAGAAGCGCATTTCCAAGATACATCAAGATGGATACTTCGATAATTTTGATTTTGAATCATACGAAGCATGTGAACCCTGTCTCATTGGAAAAATGACTAAAGCTCATTTTACTAAACAAGGTGAAAGGGCCACTGAAGGATTAGAACTAATACATAGTGATGTATGCGGTCCTATACGTACTATGGCAAGAGGTGACTTTTACTACTTTATCACGTTTACTGATGATTTCAGTAGATATGGATATGTGTATCTTATGAAGAACAAATCTGATTCTTTCAAAAAGTTCCAAGAATACAAAGCTGAAGTACAAACGCAAACTAGCAGAAGTATTAAGACTCTACGATCTGATCGTGGGGGAGAATACTTAAGCCATGAATTTAAGAGTTTCTTAAAAGAGTGTGGTATCGTATCACAACTCACTCCTCCCGGAACACCACAATGGAATGGAGTTTCTTAGAGGAGAAATCGTACCTTGTTTGACATGGTGCGATCGATGATGAGTCATGCAGATCTTCCAATTAGTTTCTGGGGCTACGCCCTGGAAACGGCTGCTTATACACTTAACCAAGTTCCTACTAAAACGGTTCAGAAGACTCCATATGAGATATGGACTGAGAAACGTCATAGCATGTCATTTATGAAAATATGGGGATGTGAAGCGTTTGTGAAACATTTAACTTCTGACAAGCTAGGACCTAAATCAGACAAATGTAACTTTGTGGGATACCCAATTGAAACAAATGGTTATTCATTCTATAATCATTCCGAGAACAAAGTGTTTCATCATACAGTTCTGAATTAGATAAACGTATACTAGTTAAAATGTGTACCTGTGAAGTGCTTAGTGATTCATCTCCAGTGTTGGTCATTGATGACAGATATCCATTTGGTTCATCACTGTCACTGATAGAATCAGCTTCTGCATTTAACTTCAACATATGCTTTCCCTTGCTGCATCCTCACTAATGCCTGATATTCCTGCTTCAACCCAACATAGTGTTTGTCATCATTTACTTGTACAGGCTTCTTCAAACTGTGTAGCAAACCCTTGATCTTGTCTTTCAAATATAAACCATCCCTGTCTTGCAACCGCCTCTTGAACTGACTTGAAAATCTCCTACATGGAATCTATAAATAAGGACCTTAGATTTAGAATTGGGATTCCTCTGAATCTGATGTCACTGAACTTCCTGTTGCCCTGCAGGCTTGACTTGCAGTCCAGTTCTCAAGATATTCCAAAGTGTCAAATTCACATGCAACACCTTGACCACTACCTCGAGCTACAACATCTTCAATTCAGCTTCCTGGATCAATTCGTTTCTGTTTAGAGGTTCTCAACCTTGACTTCAATCAAATTTGGTTCCTGGGTCACAAATACAGTGGATATGCTAACAACCTGTTTTACCAAATATTATCTTCTTCAGCTCTTGTTATAGTTCATAAACATTTAGCAAATACAGGTCTTTTACAGACAATGTGGTTCTATCCTTAGATCCCTGTTGGCTGTAATCCTACGTTCTAGATGATCTGTAGTGTTAGCACGAACTCCCTGTAACCTCCCTGTAGAATAATCTTTAAGGCTTGTACAGAAATTCTAGGTTGTCTAGTATGTTCTCCTTCACTACTTCAAACCTCTAAGATTTTTCATCCAAAAATTTATCTCAAATTAACCAAAAACTGTACCCAAATTAATCTCTTTTTTTGCAGCTTCCAAAATATTAGTGGGATCCTATGGAGTAAACCTCTGAGGAAATTAATGTCACTATTTCTTCAACCTATTCCAGAATTAACTTCAAAGGATAATCCCCAGTCAATTTTTGTTGTCTTCAGTACCCGGAAAAATCTCCATCTACAAACCCCTTGAGCACCCTCAAATTAATATTTAAGAAAAAATTAGATTTACAGAATTTTTAATTTTCTTAGAAAATAAATTAATCAAAAATAAAAATATACCATAAATTAATTTTTAAGAATTTTGAATTTTCTTAAAAATTAAAATATTGTAAATTAATATTTAAAAAAAAATTAGTTTTCAAGAATTTTAAATTTTCTGGAAAAATAAATAAATCTAAAATTAAAATTAAAAAAAATTAAAAGATACAAAACTTGGGTTACCAAACTGCAATTGGGTGTTAGGTGCGCCTAGCACTCTTTTGTGGCGCTTACATAGTGAAAGACATATGTTTAAAAGCCTATTTGTTTAGGGAGATGACAACTCAACTCAAACATAGATAATTTGTAAGTAAATATATTATCTGTCACATGAATCTTCAGCAAGTATTATTTGACTAGAAAAAGAAGATAAAAGTCAATCTACAGACTTGAAGCAGTACAACATTGAAAGAAGCTCAATTTAATTGATCATGCCTCAGTGGAGTATTTAAGTTTGAAGAAGCTACAGTGTCAGAAGATTTCAATATTGTGTGACAACAAATATAGTCAAATCAGAAGGAGCAGAAGTGAACCATTATAAAAGTCAAGTGAAGAATTTTATTTGTTGTGAATCACTCGTGAACCAGACAGTACACGGAGTGTTCGTAAAATACAGAGAAGATTCTTTATTACAGAAGAAATGGTCAGCTACAGACATTGGTGTAAAGACAGAAGATTTAAAATTATATCATCAACAGTCGTGGAGTCAAGACTTTAATTTAATTCTCTATTAATTGATTAAATTATTTAGTTAATTTAATTGGTAAATTAATTCAATCAGAATTAATTTATTTCTTAAATTGATTAAAAAATTAATTAATTTAGAATTAGTTTAGAATGAAGAAGACTTTAATTTAATTCTATTATCAAAAAGATAATTTATTATGTATCTTAATTAATTAGATTAATTCAAAAAGAATTAATTTAATGTATAAGATATATAATAAAACAAATAGAATTTAATTAAAAAGAAAACAAAAAAAGGAAGAAAAAGAAGAAGACAGAAGATACATTATATATTTCATTCATCAAATCAAGTCGACCAAATTCATTACTCGGGAAGACATTTGAAATGTCTCTCGGAGACATTTCAAAAGTCTCCCCGAGGTTTTATTAAAAAGAAATCAAAAAGGGAAAAGACAGAAGATTCAATTCAAATGAATCAATTGAAAATAAATGATATACATATCAAATTTCAAAGCAGGTCGGCAATTCAATCTCTCGGGAAGACTTCTTTGAAAAGTCTCCCGTAGATTAAAAAGTCTCCCCGAGTTTAATTGAAAAGTCTCCCAAGATTTCAAAAGTCTCCCAAAGGTCAGAAAGTCTTCCCGAGCTAGAAAAGTCTCCCAAAGAGAAAGTCTTCCAGCCATGAAAAAGTCTCCCCGAGGAGAAAAAGTCTCCCCGAGCAGAAAAAGTCTCCCAAAGCTGAATTTACCTATATATAGCAGATTAAGTCAGTAGATACAAACACTTCTATTAACATTCTATTCGAAGCTAAAAAGAAAAATACAGAGCATTCATGTTAAATATTCTGTAGAAATTCTAAAGAGCTATTAGTGTTTATCTGATTTAATCTTGTAACACCCGTCAAGTTTAATATAAGTATTTTACTTGAACTGTGTTTCTTTGATTATTATTTCATGATAATAATTTAAATTGTTTAATAAAATATTATCCGAAACAGATTTTAATATTTATTAGAGATTGTATTCAACCCCCCCCCCCTTCTACAATCATTTGGACCTAACAATTGGTATCAGAGCCATCTGATTGACATAAAAATCAAGATCCTAATATTTTTAATTTATTAAAAATTCGAAACTTTTAATTTATTAAAAATTCGAAACTTTTAATTTATTAAAAAAATTCGAAAAATTTTAATTTCTTAAAAATTTGAAATCTCTTTAGCTCCTAAAAATTTCAAAACTTTTAATTCATTAAAAATTTGAAACTTTTAATTTATTAAAAATTCGAAAATTTTAATTTCTTAAAAATTCAAAATCTCTTTAAATCCTAAAAATTTCAAAACTTTTAATTCATTAAAACTTCGAAAATTTTAATTCTTTAAAAAATTCAAAATTTTTAATTTCTTAGAAATTCGAAATCTCTTTAATTCCTAAAAATCTCAAATCTTTTTTAATCTTCCATTATTTTAAAATGAGTACTCAAAGAGTGAGTAGCATTAAAATTCCTCCATTTGATAAAGATAATTATAATCTTTGTAAGAGGAAGATGACTTTGTTTCTTCGAAATGCAAACACTAAGTACAAGGATATTTTGAAGACTGGTGTTACTGTTCCAATAACAATCATTCCTGAACATATGAAAGATGGTGTACTTATTCCGCACAGACAATTTGTAAAAGATATTTCTGAGTACACTGAAATAGAAAAGGAACTGGATTCGTTGGACACCAGCCTGCAGTTAATTTTGGTGGAATCTCTTGATCCTAGAACGTACAATCATGTTGTTAATTGCAAAGATGCTAAACACATCTGGGAAACGATAGAGATACTGAATGAAGGAACAGAAGAAGTGAGGGAGAACAGATTGGAAATCTTAACGTCTCAATATGAGCATTTTAGATCAAATCCTGGAGAAGGTATCTCTGATGTTTTTGAGAGATACAACAAACTGATAAATGATCTAAATCTCAATGGCAAACACTATACGAAGAAGGAGATCAATAGGAAGTTTTTGCTGACAATGCCAGTTCACTTAGAGCATAGGATTACTGCCATCAGGGAGTCAAGGGACATGAATGAAATTTCATTGGAAAGACTTTATGGCATATTGAAGACCTATGAGGTAGAGCAGATTCAACAGAAAGAAATATATGGTACAGGCAAGGTGGTCAGCAAGTCTACAGCTCTTGTAGCAGAAGCACCAGAATACAGAGAAGCTATGACTGAATCTTCTTCAGTCAAAGTCATTGATCAGGGTATTGTTGCAGAAGTTGGTGCAACTCAAATGAATAAATCTGAAAGTGAATTCTACTCAATGGAAGAACTTGATCAACTTGAGGATGAATCTCTGGCACTGATTGCTAGAAAATTTAGAAATACAAGATTCAGGAGGAACCCTAGTTTCAAATTCAAGCCTATGGCAAACAGATTTCAGAGAGGTGGTTCTTCTAACTCATCCAATACAAGAGGTGGATACAAGACATGGATGGTTGACAGAAGCAAGATCCGTTGCTTCAACTGCAATGAAATGGGACACTTTGCTACTGATTGTAGAAAACCCAAGCAGGAAAGAAAGAAGGATTCATATGACGAGCTTAAACAGAAATATGAAGCTCTACTGAAGAAGCATCAGGGAAGATCATACTTAGCAGAAGGAAAAAGCTAGGATGATTCTGACAACGATGAAGAAGATGATATGGGAAATCTTGCTCTAATGGCATCTTCTTCTGAAGGATCACAATCCCCACCTCGTCAAGGAATTGAGGTAAACCCTAGCTGTCCTAAAATGTTTAAATTGCTAGGTGAGAATTTAACCGATGCTAGAGAACAAATAAAAGTATTAAAACTCATAAACCAAGTTTTATCAGAGGAGAATTATGAATTGAAAAGGCTGAAACTTATAAATGAGAAATTAACTGAAGATGTTGCATTTCAAGTTAATAGAGTCAACTGCTATGTTGAAATTGAAGCTTTTTTGAAGGATAAAATTGAAAAAGAGAAAGTCAGGTGTCAAGCCTATAGAACTGCTTCATTTGTTATGAAAGACCTAGTTGACCAACAAGAGATTAAACTAAAAGTTGGGATAGATTTTGAATATAATAAATCTGTAGGAAAGGCTAGTAACATCACCCCTTTTAAAGAGAGTGCTATAGAGAGGGGTATTCCACATGTTATTAAAGACACTAAGAAACCTCTTTTCATAACTCCTATTGCAGAACCAGTTCTTGATAGTTGTGTAATAGTGGATTATGAAATTAAACTTGAAGACCTTGAAGAGAAAGAGAAAGAACAGGAAAAACATGTTAGGGACATAAAAGGAATAAATGTCCAGGAAGCTAAATATGTACCTAAAAGACTAATAGAAAATGTGAACATTGCTAGTTCATCCACTCCTGGTTTAGGTGCTAATGAGCTTAAGAAAAATCATAACAAACCTAATAAGTTTGTTAATAGTAGGGATAGTAAAAACAGATTCCATGCTACTGAGAACTTTAAAAATGTTAATAAAGTTGAGGTAGAAACTGTTAAGACTCCAACTATTGTGAATAAAATGCCTACTATTGATGCATGCCATAAACCTTGTGGTGTAGATAACTGTATGCTATGTGCTTTCAATATTATGTCTGCATATTTTAAAAGCATGCATGCTATCAATGTCAATACTACACCTAGACAGCACATAAATCACATGCATGCTAGATCAAAGACTGTCAGTCCTCCTGTTTCACAGAAGGAGAAATTCTCTACTAAGCCTGCATACAAAGGTGTTAAGGTTGTTTACAAGGAGAAATGTTCAGTCAAAGTAATAGATGAGTTTGTCAAGTTAGGTTTTGTTGTTAAACCTGACAAAGGACAGTTTTTCAAATATGCCGGACCCAATCAATGTTGGGTTCCGAAGAAGTCCTAACTCATTTGATGATTGCAAGGTGTAAAACAGGTGAACCGGGTTATATGGATTCTCGACAGTGGATCCTCACGACACATGACCGGAGATAGAGCCCTGCTATCAAATGTTGTTGAGAGAGCTGGCCCAGTAGTTACCTTTGGAGATGACAGCAAGGGTATGACTAAGGGATATGGCTGTTTAGAAGCTGGCAATATCGTCATTGATAATGTATCTTTCGTGGAAGGTCTCAAACACAATCTTCTGAGTATCAGTCAGTTTTGTGACAAGGGATACACAGTGAACTTTATGAAGGAGAGGTGTTTGATTTCTCACAAGAAGGATGAAAAGCTTGCTCTTCAGGGAGTAAGGAAAGGAAACTTGTTCGTAGCCGATCTAAACTCAGGGTGCAGAGATGAAGTCAATTGTTTTTATGCTAAGGCTTCGTCAGATGAAAGTTGGCTATGGCACAAGAAGCTCTCACACCTTAATTTCAAATCTATGAATTCTCTAGTCAAAAGAGAATTAGTGAGAGGACTGCCTCAATTGGAATTCACACAAGAAGGACTTTGTGAGGCATGTCAGAAAGGGAAAGCAAAGAAGGCATCACATCCAAGCACTGACACATCTAGTATTACTGAACCACTGCAATTAATTCACATGGATTTATTTGGTCCAGTTAATGTTATGTCAATATCACATAAAAGATATGCCTTGGTGATTGTTGATGACTATTCAAAGTATACATAGGTTTTATTCCTGCACTCAAAGGATGAAACTGCTCAAATGGTGATTGATCATATCAAGATGATTGAGTTGGATTCGAAGCTTCCAGTTAGAGCTATAAGGTCAGACAATGGAACTGAGTTCAAGAATGCAGTTCTGAATGACTTTTGTGTTGAAAAGGGAATAACAAGACAATTCTCAGCACCTAGAACTCTGCAACAGAATGGAGTAGTAGAAAAGAAGAATTGTACATTAATTGAAGCTGCAAGGACTATGTTGAATGAATCAAGACTTCCAATGTACTTTTGGGCTGAAGCTGTAAATACTGCATGTTATACCCTGAATCGGACTCTGATCAACAAGGACTTAATGAACACACCCTACAAAATAATGGCTAACAAGAAACCAACGCTCAAATACTTTCATGTATTTGGTGCTAAATGGTTTGTACTTAAGGATGGAGAAGAACGTATTGGGAAGTTCGAGGCTAAAGCTCAAAAAGCTATTTTTGTTGGTTATTCAAGAAGATCTTATCGGGTGTATATTATTGATCAACATCATGTCAAAGAAAGTGTCAATGTAACTTTTGATGACACAAAATTCCCTAACATCCAAAATGATGATCCATCTGAAACTCTTAAGTTCAACAATTTTCCAGACTCACACTCAGATGATGAAAACGAACCTGAGGTTGCAACAGGAAACAACAATGATAATAATGTTGATGATCCAAGTGCTAGTGGTTGAAACAGTAGAAATTCTGGAGATACCCCTAACACACAAGGAGATTCATTAAGAGATCCTAGCAGCAACTCAGGGGGAGGAGATGAAGGATCAATAAATCAAACACAACAAACCAATGAAAATCAAGGTGAATCATCAAGATCTAATCTGCCAAGTCAGAGAATTTGGAGTAAAGCTCATCCTTTTGAGCTAATCATTGGTAATCCAGATGTTGGTGTTAGAATAAGAGGTGCTACACAGAATCAATGCAATTATTCTGGGTTTCTATCTGAAATGGAAGCTAAGAAAATAGAAGAAGCACTGTCTCATCCTGATTGGGTGATTGCTATGCAAGATGAACTCAATCAATTTGAATCTCAAGATGTTTGGAAATTGGTACCTAGAATGAAGGACAAGACTGTAATTGGAACACGATGGGTATTCAGAAACAAGTTGGATGAAGATGGCATTGTGATAAGGAACAAGGCTAGACTGGTTGCAAAAGGTTATTCCCAAGCTGAAGGAATTGATTATGATAAAACCTAAGCTCCAGTTGCAAGACTTGAGGCTATCAGGATGTTTCTGGCATTCGCAGCTCACTCCAATTTTAAAGTTTATCAAATGGACGTGAAGAGTGCATTCTTGAATGGAAAGTTAGCTGAAGAGGTATATGTACAACAGCCCCCAGGCTTTGAAGATCCAGATCACATGGACTTTGTATATATTCTTTTCAAGGCTATCTATGGTCTCAAACAAGCACCCAGAACATGGTATGACACTCTTTCAGAATTTCTTCTTGAAAATGGTTTCGTTAGAGGAGTCATAGACAAAACTTTATTTTATAAGAAACACAATAATGATCTGATAATGGTACAAGTATATGTTGATGACATAATATTTGGGTCAACTAATGATAACTTGTGCAAGAGGTTTGCTAAGTTAATGCAGAGTAGGTATGAGATGAGCTTAATAGGAGAGCTGAAATTCTTCCTTGGACTTCAAGTTAGTCAAAGAATAGAGAATATTCATTTGTCAGTCCAAGTACCTTAAAGAACTTCTAAAGAAGTATCACACGGAAGATTCAGCATCTACTAGAACTCCCTCATCTATAGCTGTCAAGCTTGGAGTATGTGAAAACTCAATAAAGGTAGACATCACAAGCTACAGAGGTATGATTGGATCTCTACTTTACCTAACTGCAAGCCGACCAGATATTATGTATGCCACTTGTATATGTGCAAGGTTCCAAGCGGATCCTAGAGATATTCATCTTGTTGCTGTGAAAAGAATCTTAAGATATCTTAAGGGTACACCTAATCTTGGTATCTGGTACCCTAAAGAATCTGGCTTTAATCTAATAGGATATACAAATTCTGATTATGCAGGTAGTGTTATTGATATGAATAGCACCTCAGGGAGCTGCCAATTCCTAGGAAGAAGATTGATTTCCTGGTACAGCAAGAAATAGTAAACGGTTTCCAATTCTACAGCAGAGGCTGAGTACATTGTTGCGGGAAGCTGTTGCGCTCAGATCTTATGGATAAGGAATCAACTCAGAGATTATGGCTTTGTGTTAAATAAAATTCCTATTTTATGTGATAACACAAGTACCATTGCGATCTCCAACAACCCTGTACAGCACACGAGGACAAAGCACATAGATATCATGTATCATTTTATTCGAGAACACGTTATGAATGGTACTGTGGAGTTACACTTTGTACCCACAGAAGAACAGACTGCAGATATTTTTACTAAGCCACTTGATGAATCCACATTCACCAGGATGGTTGGTGAACTTGGGATGTTGAATAGTTCTTCATCTTAAATCTCAGTTCACATCTGCATTGTGTTTTTAAATAAAATTTCAAGTGTTTGTTTTGTAAATATTTGTCATAACACATGTGAATTTATTTTATTAAATTCTAGTTCTCGAATGTGTGATTAGTGTAAATTATTATAATATTTTATTTTATCAATTTTGATTGTATTCTAGTATATTTTAATTTTAGATTATTATCTTTAAAAATAACTTATTCAAAATTTTACAAGTTAGAATTTTGGTAAATGTTATTTTTATTTGAAAATAATTTAATATTAAAGTATAGCTATTATAAATATATATATATATATATATATATATATATATATATATATATTAAGGTTAATACATAGGTTAATAGAACTTTGTACAATTTTATTTAATTGGCATCTATACTGTATATATATCTTTATTATTTTTGTTTTCCAACCAATGGTACATATTGTTTTTATTTATGATGAGTCTATTGAATTCGGCCTGTCAGCCAAGGCCATTTGTAAAGAGTCAACTTCATCTGGACAATCTCAAACACTGCAAACCATAAATGTATATATTCAAATGCACTGTAAGGATTTTCACACACTAAGGATGAATTGACGGAAGCAATTATTCTAAACTTCCATATTAAGGAAGGGAGAATGATTGATGATTCTGACCGAATCAACATGCCTTCACAGGTATCAGGAGGAAACTTGGATCATTTACTACATTATAGATCCTTGTCTCCCTCCCCATATGGAACATATCTGGATTCCTAATGGAATAGATCATCTTAGATGATCAGCAACTCATTGAATCTATTCCTGAAGCAATTCAGTTTTCAAAGTAAAATATTTTAATGGATTCAATTGAGGACGGGGATTTACGAAACCCCATTGCACCACCAGTGACCTCTCTTAAAGGGGCTATGGTGATATTTCTTGCAGGTACAAAAGACTGTGTTATCCGTACTAAGAGAGAAACAGTGTTGTGAGAAAAGAGTGAAACACGAGTGAGAAAGAGTGAAAATATATATTCTATAAGTGAAACACTTAGAGAGTATATGAGCGAAACACTTGTCAGAAACACAAAGTAAAATCACACACTAGCATAATTACCAAATTCCATTCCCAATTCCCTGTTAGAGATTTCTAATGTTACTCAACTAAGGGGAAAGAAATTTCTTCTGATATTAAGGATTCTAAAGAGGATTACTCAACTAAGGGGGAGAAGTTTAAACAAGATCCAAATAGGAGGAAAGTTTGAACAAGATCCAAAAAGGAAGAAGTATTGAACAAGATCCAAAAGGGAGAATTGTTGAACAAAGTCTTTTTACTAGAAGATGATTACTCCATTGTTGAACAAGAAAAGGGGGTATATAACAACATGCTTGGATTGGATAGAACTAATGATTATTTATTAGTTTTTCTATTCCATTTGATTTTGGAAGATTCTTGTATATAGGATTAACCGGATTTTCTAAAATGCATAACATGTCATAGTTTGCATTTTTTATATCTACGATGGTTTAATGTTGTATGTATGCCATGTCTGTTGTTACCTCTATTAAATTGGTTGGATGATTCACGTAAGAGGAGAATGAATTCACCTTGGATGAGAAGTGAAGATAGGAGTTGGAGAAACAGAGGAGAAGTAGTAATAAGAAGAGAACAAGACTTTATCCCTGCCATCCTAAGGGGGAGTAGTGATGAGTCTGAGAAATGAAGATAATACTACTTGTATAATATGTTCAGTGCTAGAGGAACAAATATCTTTCATTTCAGTTACTCAAGAAATCTGGAAATGTACAATCTGATCCAGAGAAACCAGCCACTGAAGATGTACCAATGACACCTGGTCACAAAAGTTAAACTCTAGAAGAAGGTGAAGTTGATACTTCTGAAGTTGGTAATGATAGGTAAGTCAAGATAGAACTTTGTTCTATTTGTTCAGTCTAGAGGAACAACTATCTTGTATTTATCATTAATGTTTGAATCTGGTAATGTTTTATATGAACCAGAACTAAGTTTGTTTATTTACAAGTTTTATTGTTATATCTTTTTCTTGTTTGTTAGTTGAGTTATCCTATAGTGATTTGCTTGTTATTGTTTAACAAACAAATAGGGGGAGATTGAAAGGCATATGTTTAAAAGCCTATTTTTTTAGCGAGATGACAACTCAACTCAAACATAGATAATTTGTAAGTAAATATATTATCTGTCACAGGAATCTTCAGCAAGTATTATTTGACAAGAAAAAGAAGATAAAAGTCAATCTACAGACTTGAAGCAGTACTACATTGAAAGAAGCTCAATTTAATTGATCATGTCTCAGTGGAGTATTTAAGTTTGAAGAAGCTACAGTGTCAGAAGATTTCAATATTGTGTGACAATAAATATTGTCAAATCAGAAGGAGCAGAAGTAAACCATTATAAAAGTCAAGTGAAGAATTTTATTTGTTGTGAATCACTCGTGAACCAGACAGTACACGGAGTGTTGGCAAAATACAGAGAAAATTCTTTATTATAGAAGAAATGGTCAGCTACAGACATTGGTGTGAAGACAGAAGATTTAAAATTATATCATCAATAGTCGTGGAGTCAGGACTTTAATTTAATTCTCTATTAATTGATTAAATTTTTTAGTTAATTTAATTGGTAAATTAATTCAATCAGAATTAATTTATTTCTTAAATTGATTAAAAAATTGATTAATTTAGAATTAGTTTAGAATGAAGAAGACTTTAATTTAATTCTATTATCAAAAAGATAATTTATTATGTATCTTAATTACTTAGATTAATTCAAAAAGAATTAATTTAATGTATAAGATATATAATAAAACAAATAGAATTTAATTAAAAAGAAAACAAAAAAAAGGAAGAAAAAGAAGTAGACAGAAGATACATTATATATTTCATTCATCAAATCAAGTCGACCAAATTCATTACTCGGGAAGACATTTGAAATGTCTCTCGGAGACATTTCAAAAGTCTCCCCGAGGTTTTATTAAAAAGAAATCAAAAAGGGAAAAGACAGAAGATTCAATTCAAATGAATCAATTGAAAATAAATGATATACATATCAAATTTCAAAGCAGGTCGGCAATTCAATCTCTCGGGAAGACTTTTTTGAAAAGTCTCCCGTAGATTAAAAAGTCTCCCCGAGTTTAATTGAAAAGTCTCCCAAGATTTTAAAAGTCTCCCAAAGGTCAGAAAGTCTTCCCGAGCCAGAAAAGTCTCCCAAAGAGAAAGTCTTCCAGCCATGAAAAAGTCTCTCCGAGGAGAAAAAGTTTCCCCGAGCAGAAAAAGTCTCCCAAAACTGAATTTGCCTATATATAGCAGATTAAGTCAGTAGATACAAACACTTCTATTAACATTCTATTCGAAGCTAAAAAGAAAAATACAGAGCATTCATGTTAAATATTCTGTAGAAATTCTAAAGAGCTATTAGTGTTTATCTGATTTAATCTTGTAACACTCGTCAAGTTTAATATAAGTATTTTACTTGAACTGTGTTTCTTTGATTATTATTTCGTGATAATAATTTAAATTGTTTAATCAAAAATTATCTGAAACAGATTTTAATATTTATTAAAGATTGTATTCAACCCCCCATTCTACAATCATTTGGACCTAACACACAGTATAGACCATGTACAGGCGCAACTTATGTTTGTCAAGAAGCAGACAAATTGTTTTAACACTAAGTGGCGCCATGCACAGAGATTATACAGTGAGGGCACAACTAAAGTTATTTGCGCAACTAAAAACTCATCATGCATCAGGATAATCCAACTCTTATACACGCGCGTGGTTGTTGGGTAAATATGCAACATGGCCGAGTGTTACTGCTTCGATTATATGGACAAAAAAAAACGTTTAATAAATTTTAATCTTAAAGTTTATTAAATTTATAATAGTTTATAAAATAAATTTTATAAAAGTTTATAAAACAAATTTAATATTAAATTTATAAAATAAACTAATTTAAATTTATAACATAAACTAATAAAAGTTATTAAAATAAATTTAATATTAAGTTTATAACATAAACTAATTAAAATTTATAATATAAACTAATAAAAGTTTATAAATTTTTTTTATAAAAGTTTATAAAATAAATTTAAGATTAAGATTATAAAATAAACTAATTACAATTTATAATATAAATTTATATAAGTTTATAAAGCAAATTTTATAAACGTTTATAAAATAAGCTTATTAAAAGTTTATAATTAAACTTATTTAACAAGGCCTCTTATCATTCTGAGTCCAAGCAGCTTCAACACAGTGAGCTTCACAGGGCTACGGATCCTGATTTGTATATCAATCAGCGAGCTTTGATACCAATTGTTGGGTCCCGAAGTATCGTAGAAGGGGAGGTTAAATACGATACTAATAATAATTTAAATTCTTTTCAGAATTTGTGGATAAATAAATTATTACTTCAGAGTGGGTTTGGCCATTTGTAGTGTTTAGGGGAGCTACCTACTAATTTTCTGTGTGTCCGGATAAATCAATTAGGTTCAAGAAAATTAGCAAGTAACACAAAAATATAACTACCTTCCAAAGAACAAATTAGTTCTTTGCTACTAACACAAAAATATTAGGCTCAGTTCCTATACAAATATATCTAAATTATTATAAGGAAAAACTGAGTCTGTAGGGAGTGATATCTAGGAGCCCTGAGAATTTTTCGTTAAAGAACCAGGTCCTAATATCTAACCATGAGTAAGGTATGGGTGTGTATAAATTATTCCTTCTTGCCCCGGTCGTGGCTGCTCTATAAATATTTTTGTTGAATAAGACGACTCTCTTCTTTAATTTGTGTAGTCTTTAAATCAATAAAGTTGACTGCTTGAATTTGATTGGCTGAGGGATGAGTGGGGCCAAGAAATATTTCGTTGCGCCTTAAATTTTATGTTGCGCCAGGCTTGTTTTGTTGCGCCTGTACTAGGCAACCCCATGTAGTGGCGCCACTCAAATTTTTCTTGCGCCAAAAATTACTTAACAAAATTCTAAGTTTGTTGCACTAGTAATTTTTGTGGCGCTTGCACTCTTATTTCCCTGTGGTGGTGCCAGTAAATTCCTGCCTTAGCTGAATTAACCAAGTCAAGTTTGTTGCGCCTCAATTTCGTTGCGCCTCATTTTCTTCCTGGTCAAAGTGCAATTTGATCACTGCACTTTGACCCTCTTTTCATTCCTTGACTGATGTTTCCTAACTTCCATTTCTTGTACCAAAGTCTTGTCACATTACACCCTGTACCTTGAGCTATTTCCGTTCTTCGAATGTAGTTCAGAAACTTTCACTTTTTGTACCAAGGTTGTGACACTTTGCACCCTGCACCTTTTGAGCTGTTTAGCTGTTTGGCTGTTAGCTGTTTAGCTGTTTGGCTGTAGCCTCTACAAATCACTTTTCGTACCTTAATAAATAACTGTTCTTTCCAAGTACGTTCTTCAACTTAACAATTCTTCTATAGTTAATACTCAGATTCCTTTCATGAACTGCTGATGCCTAGTGCAACTGGTCTGGTTCACAGATGACTAACTTTGATCCAGGTCTTCGTATTATAGCTTTACTTGCATTGCTAAGTTTGCAGCAACTTCATTGCTTCTAAAACTGATTGTCAATAAACACTGTAACTTCACTGGAATCTTTTCTGGTACTTAGACAACGTCTCCATTGTAACCACAATTTTGAATACTTCATTCTCTGTTCTTCACTGACGCTTGAACATATAACTAAACTTCTTTCAGTGAGTATAGCTTCAAGACTGCAGCTGTCTTCTTTAACTTTTGTCTTTACCCTTCTAGATTCCTATGTTTCGAACACTGTCTATCTTCAATTAATGCCTTTACACTGAAATCTTCTAGTGGCACTTCTATACTGAATCTTCAACACTTCTGAAACCCTGAAAGTCTTTAGACATTATTCTTCACTGAGGCTTGATCATATTAATGAACTTCTATCAGTGATCTATAATAGACTTCAAATCTTATTATAATGTCTTGATTCACCGTATCTGCCTTTTCTTCATTTCTTCCTGATTTATGTGTAGTCGTAGTATTATTTACGTGTCATGTTCTAGTGTTGAGTTATCATTATTATTATTCATACAGCTTCGTAATCTCACCAACAAAATTCCAAAAAGATTGAGGGTTAGAGGAAAGACAATGTTTCTGGAATTTACCTTCAAGTAGATTAAGAAGATCATAAGAGTAAGTATGTTGCAAAGTATCTTGGATGCTTTGTCAGATCTGAAGCAGAGGAACATGCTTGAAGAAGAAGCATAAGACTTGATTATGGAATAATTAATGATCAGAAACAACTTAGAATGGTAACTTCTAATATATGTTTAGTCTAAAAGAACAACCATTCTATCTTGTAATCTTCCATCTTGAAATCTGGATTTGTATAATTTAATCCAGAATGTACTTAATATTTGTTCACTATCTCTCATTTAATTTTTCTTATAAATTAGTTGAGTTATCAAATAGAGGGAGCTTGTAAAGCATAATGTAATGTAACTTAATATGTAACTAAGGACACTAACTCTTCAGAAGACAATTAACTAATATTATATAATGCACATAAATTAATGACAAATCAATTCTAATTAAAGAGACATTATCCTAAGTATTAGTGGAAGCTTTGAAGAACTTGAAGAGTATTGAAAGAAGTTCATTTAAAATGTTTAAGCCTCAACACTAAATAAAGATGAAGTGATTCAGAGATTCAATTTCTACTAAAGGCTATACATCATTGAAGACAGAAGATTTCAGTGGATTGAAGAAGCATTTTATTACTAACAGAAAATAGAACCAATTGCATATCAAGAAGATTTGTTGATCAAGATCATGTTATTCGTTTGTGAACCAGACCAGTTACTCTAAGCGTTAGCAGAAAAGACAACACTAAATAAAGATAAAGTGATTCAGAGATTCAATTTCTACTAAATGGTATACAATATTGAAAACAGAAGATTTCAGTGGATTGAAGAAGCATTTTATTACTAACATAAAACAGACCAATTGCATATGAAGAAGATTTGTTGATCAAGAACATATTAGTCATTTATGAACCAGACCAGTTGCACTAAGCGTCAGCACAAAAGATATTGAGAGACGCGTCTGAGAATCACAAGAATTGGTTAAGCAATTTCAATAAGGCTCAAGAATCAAGCTGTTTATTGGAAGTCAAATTCAACAATGCTTGAGTCAAAAACAGAAGGCTATTTGGTTAAATCACAAGAAATATTCCAAGGCAAATAAGCTTATCATGCCGATTGTTAAGGTGACATCAGCATGACATAAGAAGATTGTTACAAATAAAAAAGAAGTCATCGATTGTTAATGTTGGTCAAAGGTTAATTGATTTATTCCAATCGATTATTACAAGTAGGAATGATATCATTCGATTGTTAATAACAATCGAGTGACATCATCCATATGCAACTTCAAGTCAACCGATTATTATTAATCAATTAATTCATTTTCAATTAATTGATTTATTATTCCACCAATTGTTGTTGTATGAGACAGGGGGAGTTAATCAATTCGGCACCGATTGTTAGTAAAAAGAAATGGAAGAAATATTCATATGATTGGCTATAATGAAGCCACATATACAGAGTTGAAAAGTCTGCACTTAAAGCAAAAGGAAGTTGATTCATTTTGGCATTCATTCATTTCACTATATACAGAGAAGAATTCGAGAGAGAAGAAAGAAAGAGCATTCAAAGCAAATCTGTACACTGCAGAATCAAAAATGAAATTATAGTTTCATGTTAGGATTTTTATTGAATTCTAGTATATGTACTTTGTATCTGTAACTAGACTAGTGAATCATTGTAGCTAACCTTTGTTTAGAAGTGTAGCACCCTCAGGGTTTATATTAATACAAAGATATATTCCCCGAATGAACCGTGTTATGATTGTTATATCTTGTATCGTGTGTTTGATTTAGTTCCTGTTAGAAGTCTACAGTCCAAGAAATATATATTCCATGAAAAAAGTTTAAAAAGAATAAAATTGAACATATCGTATCCGACACCCCTTCTACGATATTTGGATCTAATAGAAGTCTCAGAATGCTCAAGTGTCTTAGTATTCGATCAAAAAGTCAAGAATCTGAAGTCATTCGAGTAGTGTAAAAAAATATACAATTGACAAGTCCAGTTAAACAAATCGAGAAATTAGCTAAAGAAGCAATAGAGAAGTTGAGGAAATGAGTCAATCGAGAAATCTATGGAATTAAGTCATTCGAAAAGTCTAGCCTGATCAAGAAGTCATCAATAGAAGTATGCAATCGAGAAGTCTAAGACATTTGAGAAGTATCAAGACAAAGACCAATCGAGAAGTCTCAGAAGTACTCGATCGAGTAGTCTACAGCATGACTTCTCGAAGTACAATGATGATAAGTATTCGAATGTTTCAAGAAGCTAATTTCAAGGAAATTTGTAGAAGAATAAGACAAGAATTTTGAAGCATTGTCATGATCAGGTCAGTCAAACTTATGAAGACAATAACAAGTCTACAATTGGTATCATAGCCAGGTTGATTGATTATATAAATCATGATCAAGTGATTAGACTTTAGTGTTAAGCTTCAGGAAATTTTTCGCGAATTTTTTTAATTTTAAAAAATTATCACTTTGAGATTTTTGAACTTTAAAAAGTTTTGAAAAATTTGATATCATGAGTTCTCAGAAAGTTGGAAGTATCAAGGTTCCCCAGTTCCACAGGGTCAAGCACAATCTCTGGAAGAGAAAGATGTCGTTTATTAAGGATGTGTAACATCCCACATCGAATAGAATATGTGTGTTTGGACCTTTTATAAGGACAAGTCAATAATTAATGTATACCTAAAATTGCTAACTTTTTATGGTTGACATGTGGTGGGTTGTTGGGCCTGGTATATATTCAGTTATGGGCTTGGGTTGTTATAAATGGTATCAAAGTCAGGTTCGGCCGGAAGTGCTACGGCACTGCCCGAGTTCCGTAAGTTTGTCCATAGGCTCGATGAGGATGTCGACCCAATAAGGTGGGGTGTTTGTAACATCCCACATCGAATAGATAAAGTGTATTTGGGCCCTTTATAATGACAAGTCAATAATTAATGTATACCTAAAATTGCTAGCTTTTTATGGGCTGACCTGTAGTGGGTTGTTGGGCCTGGTATGCATTCAGTTATGGTCTTGGATTGTTATAAATGTTGTTAATCCTCTGTACATAGGCATTTTAGAAAACGGACTATTTATTCCAATGAAAATAATTCCTGAAACCACAATGGATAGAGTTAGAGTTCCTCAATGGTCTACTCCAAAGGATCCTACAGAGTTCACTGACTCAGAAAAGGAAATTATTGTATTGGACACATGCTTCCAGCTGATTTTGGTCGATTCTATGGATTCTGACATGAGCCATCAGATTTTGAACTGTAATAGTGGAAAGCACATGTGGGATACCATTGAGCTGATAATGGAGGGAATATAAGAGGTTAAGGAAAACCGGTTGAATATTCTGACATCGAGATATGAAGCTTTCAAATCTTTACCAGGAGAGACTATCACCCAAGGCTTTGAGCGATACAACAAGCTGTTAAATGAATTGAGTATCCAGTGCAAGAATGATCTGTTAAGGGAAACAAACAAGAAATTCATGCTTACTCTTCCACACCACATCGAGCACAAGGTTTCATCGATTAGGGAAAGGGACAAATTTAACACAATGCCCCTTGAGAAGTTATATGGAAAATTAAAAACCTATGAGATGGAGCAAGAACAGATTGATCATATATGGTTCTAGCTCAGTGAATAGTAAAACAATAGCATTGTTGAAGACCACTGCTCTTATGGCTGATGAAAGTAAAGCTTCTAAAGCTAAGGTTGTTGACACCAAAGCTGGTGGAGAAATGATCATTGAAGCTGAAATGGCTATAGATAATCAAGCTGTGAATGAGGATGATTTTTATTCATTAGAAGAGCTTGAGGAAATGGAAGACAAATCTATGGCATACTTGGCAGGGTGTTTCAAGCACATCAGATTCAGAAGGAATCCCAAGTACAAGAAAAGTTTTAGTAGAAAGTTTCAAAAACGTGGATCATTCTCTAGGTCCAGTTCAAGAGGTGGTTATAAATCAAACATAGTTGATCGAAGCAAGTTCCGGTGTTAAAACTGCAATGAACTATGGCACTTTGCCACTGAATGCAGAAAACCTAAACAAGAAAAAGATAAGAATAATAGTTTTGAGAAGAAGAGCTATGATGAGTTGAAGAGGGAAAATGAGAAGTGAAGCAGAAATTGGATGCCTTGATAGCAAAGCATCAGGGAAAAGCCTACATTGCTGAGGATAAAAGATGGGATGATACAGACTCTGAAGGTAAAGAGGAATATGTTAACTTTGCACTTATGGCAGACACTTTAGAGGAATCTCCACCATCTCAGGTACCGATTCTCACCACAGTTGATATGTCTCTATCTGAATATAAAAGAACTGTTAATGATTTAAGCATGGAGATATTCAATGTGCACACAAGTATGCTAGCTGCTAAAGGAGAAAATGCTAGACTAGTTACCAAGATTAAAAAACTTGAAAATGAAAAGGAACAACTAGAACTTGTAGTTGTAACAGTTAATGACCTTAAAGCTAAAAATGAATATTTAGATAATAAGGTTAACTGTAATTCAAAGGTTGAGAAAGCACTTGAGGCTAAAATATCTAAACTTGAATTTAAAGTAGTTTCATATAACGATTCAGTAGTTGTGGCTAAAGAGATCATGGATAAGCAGAGTCTAGAAAACACTGTGTGTGTATAGGCTTTGATTATAATGAGTTTAAAAAGAAAATGAATAAAGGTAAAAGGAAAGTTTCATTTAGTACTTTTAGTAATTTTTACTTAGAGAATGAAAATGTTCCCAGTATCTTTAAGAATGTAGAGAAACCAATCTCCAGGCCACTTCTCATAAAATCTTTAGATGAAGATGCTCTCTTAAGGAATCATGAATTGCTTGTTAAAGATAAGTTAAGAGAGAAAGAAATCGAGGAGAAAATTGAAGAGGAGGAAGAAACTATTGAACTTGTAAAAGCTGTTAAAATTAAAAGTGTTAAAACTGGAATAGGTATTAGTAAATCTAAGACCAAGGGTAACAGAAATGGTAAAGTAGGTGTTCGCAACACTAATTCTTCTGCACCTTCACCTAATGCACCTAGGAAATTGTGTAATAATTGCAACTCTAACGGACACTTTACACATGCATGTAAAAAGGTTAAAGTAGTAGATGAAGTTCCTAATGTGCATAAGTCTGTTAACATGAATAGTTCTCATTTGTCATGCGGTATTTCTGGATGTATTCCATGTGATTTCAATATAATGCATGCCTATTTTAATTTGATAAATGCATCTACTTCTAGTAATTGTTAGGGCTCATGATAGAATGGAAAAGTACTAAGAAAGAAAAAGTTAAGGCAAAGACTGTTAGTCCTCCTAAAGTTAGGAAGAAGACTTAATCCCCTAAGCTAAAAGACACTTCTGTCAAGGCTAAGGAAAAGGATTTTAGTTCAATCAATGTAGAACTAAATGATGTTAAGACTGATCCTGTTCACCGCCATCAAAGATCTCTAAAATTTTTAGTCCCAAACAAGTTTGGGTGCCAAAAAGCATTAATCACTTTATTTTTACAGGGCACATGATAGGATGGAAAAGTCATGTGGGTTTTGGACAGTGGATGTTCAAGGCATATGATAAGAGACAAGTCCCTAATGTGATTGAGAAGACCGGTCCGGTTATAACCTTTGGAGATGATAGCAAATGATTCACTACGGGATATGGAAATATGCAAGTTGGAAATGTCATCATTGAGAACATCTCTCTTGTTGATGGTCTGAAGCATAACCTTCTAAGTGTTAGTCAGTTCTGTGATAAAGGATATGATGTACTCTTCAAAAAGGAAAGATGTTTGATCTCAAACAGGAAGGATGAAAAGCTTTCTCTTCAAAGAGTAAGAAAAGGAAATCTTTTGTAGCCAACTTGAACACAACAAGCAGAGGTGAAGTTAGTTATTTTTATAGCAAGGCATCCTCTGAGATGAGTTGGTTATGACACATAAAGCTATCTCACTTGAACTTCAAGCGATAAATTCTCTAGTTAGAAAAGAGTTTGTGAGAGGATTATCACGGATGAAATTCTATCAAGAAGGACTCTGTGAAGCATATGAAAAAGAAAAGTCAAATAAGGCATCACATAGAAGAAAAGACATATCTACTATCACTAAACCTCTTCAATTGATTCATATGGATTTACTTAGGCTGATAAATGTCATGTTTATATCAAAGAAAAAATATGCCTTTGTGATTGTCGATGACTACTTCAAGTACACATGGGTGTTGTTCTTACATTCAAATGATGAAACACCTCAAATGGTTATTAATCACATAAAGAAATTTTAATTAGAAGCTAAATTGCATGTGCGGACGATTAGATCAGACAATGGAACTGAATTCATATATGCATTTCTAAATAGCTTCTGCACTAATAAGGGCATATCAAGACAATACTTAGCTCCAAGGACTCTACAACAAAATGGAGTAGTGGAAAGAAAGAATAGAACTTTGATTGAAGCAGCAAGAACTATGTTAATCCACTCAAAGCTACCTACTTATTTTTGGGCTGAAGTAGTTAGGATAACATGTTATACTCAGAACAGAACTCTAATCAACAAGGACTTTGAAAATACTCCATATGAGATAATGGTCAACAAGAAACCAACACTTAAATATTTTCATGTGTTTGGTGGAAAATGTTATGTACTGAAAGATGAACATCTGGGAAAGTTTAATGCTAAAGTAGATGAAGGAATTTTCCTTGTCTACTCATTGGAAGCCAAAGCCTACAGAGTTGATGTCATTGTACCTCAGACGGTCATTGAAAGCCTTAATGTAACGTTCGATGACACCAAACTCCCAAGTCTTCAAAAGGATAAAGATTCTAAATCTCTGGATTTTGAAAATCTATCAGAATACTACTTAGGAGATGAAGAGGAACCTGAGGCTGCTACTGGTAGTCATATACATACAGAAGCTGACAATCCAGAGCAAAGCAGTGACAGTGTTGGTAATGCTAGACAGTCACAGTCACAGACTACTTTACATCATCAGTCTGTTTTTGAACCTACTAGCTCAATTGGTGGATCATTAAATAATGGCAGCAGCAACTCAGGGGGAGGACAAGAAGGATCTACAAGTCACTCCCAACATAATTATGAAGAATGTCAATCATCAAGAGCCAATCTGTCTAGACAGAGGGTATGGAGTAGAGATCATCCCTTTGAATTGATTATTGGTGATCCTGACAGTGGAGTAAGGACCAGAAGAGCAACTAGAAATGAATGTCTATTCTCTAGCTTTCTATTAGAGGAGGAACCTAAAAAAGGTTTAAGATGCTCTTGAAGATCCAGATTGGGTAATTGCTATGCAAGATGAACTCAATTAGTTTAAAAGGCAGAAATTTTGGAAACTAGTACCCAGACCTAAAGGAAAATCTATTATAGGCACTAAATGGGTATTCAAAAACAAGTTGGATGAAGATGGAATAGTTACGAGGAATAAAGCCAGACTGTTTGCTAAAGGGTACTCTCAAGCAGAAGACATATATTATGATGAAACCTATGCACCAGTTGCAAGACTTGAAGCCATTAGGATATTTCTGGAACTGGCAGCACACTCGAAATTTAAAGTCTATCAAATGGACGTGAAGAGTGCATTCCTGAATGGAGAACTAGAAGAAGAAGTATATGTGGAACAGCCTGTAGGTTTTAAAAATAGTGAATTCGAGGACTTTGTGTATCTTCTATTCAAAGCTCTCTATGGACTCAAGCATGCACCTTAGACTTGGTATGACACTCTCTCTGAATTCTTAATTGAAAATGATTTCACCAGAGGTGTTATAGATAAAACTCTTTTGCGTAAAATGCATAAGGATAATATGATATTAGTACAAGTGTATGTTGATGATATTATATTCAGTTCTACTAATAATGAGCTTTGCAAGATATTTGCTAAGTTAATGCATAATAAGTACGAGATGAGAATGATGGGAGACCTAACATTCCTCCTTGGACTTCAAGTGAATCAAAAGAAAGATGGGATATTCATCTATCAGTCCAAGTACATTAGAGATCTTCTAAATAAATATGGACTTGAAGATTCAGCTCATGCCAAGACTCCAATGCCAACTGCCACAAAGCTTGATGAGGACAAAGAAGGTAAATGTGTTGACATCACAAGCTACCTAGGTATGATTGGATCTCTACTTTATCTTACTGCAAGTAGGTCAGATATTATGTTCGCAACATGTTTATGTGCTAGGTTCCAAGCTAACCCAAAAGAGTCTCACTTTATAACTGTCAAAAGAATTTTTAGATACCTTAAGGGTACTCCAAATTTAGGAATTTGGTATCCTAAAAGTACAGGTTTCCACTTAGTTGGCTATACCAACTCAGATTTTACAGGTTGTAAGATTGACAGGAAAAGAACTTCTGGTAGCTGTTAATTCCTAGGAAAAAGGTTGGTGTCATGGTTCAGCAAGAAGAAACACTCAATTTCTACCTCGATAGCAGAGGCAGAATACATTGCAGCAGGTAGCTGTTGTGCTCAGATCTTGTGGATGAGGAACCAACTCTTGGACTATGACTTTTTACTGAACAAGATTCCAATATTATGCGATAACATAAGTGCCATGGCTATAACCAATAATCCGGTTCAGCACTCAAGAACTAAGCACATCGACATCAGGTATCACTTTATCTGAGAGCATGTGATGAATGTAGTTGTGGAGTTACATTTTATACCCACAGAACAACAACTTGCAGATATCTTTACTAAACCACTAGATGAAGACACTTTCTCTAGGTTGGTTGGTAAATTAGGGATGTTAAATATAAATTGATATGTGTTTGTGAGAAGTTGTATAAGTTTGCAAGTTATTGAATGTCAATATCCAAAGGACTTGCAAATGTCAATCCAATTAGTAGTCTCGGGCTTATAGATATCAACACTAGTTATTACAAGTATACCAGTTATGCTTTGTTGGTGAGATTACGAAGATGTATGAATAGTAATCGTGATAACTCAACACTAGAACAGGACAAGTAAATAATATTATACCTACACAGAAATCAGGAAGAAATGAAGACAAGGCAGATAAAGTGAATCAAGACATTAGAAGAAGTTTTGAAGTCTACTATAGGTCACTGAAAGAAGTTCATTAATATGTTCAAGCCTCAGTGAAGAATAATGGTTGAAGACTTTCAGGGTTTCAGAAGTGTTGAAGATTCAGTATAGAAGTGCCACAAGAAGATTTCAGTGTATTAGCATTGATTGATGATACACAGTGTTTGAAGCATAGGAATCTAGAAGGGTGAAGACAAAGGTTAAAGAAGACAGCTGCAATTTTGAAGCTATACTCACTGAAAGAAGTTCAGTTATATATTCAAGCATCAGTGAAGAACAAAGAATGAAGTATTCAAGATTGTTGTAGTAATGAAGACGTTGTTTAAATACCATAAAAGATTCCAGTGAAGTTACAATGTTTATTGACAGTCAGTGTTCGAAGCAATAAACTTGCTGTAAACTTAACAATGTATGTGAGGCAATAATACGAAGACCTGGATCAAAGTTAGTCGTCTGTGAACCAGACCAGTTGCACTAGTCGTTAGCAGTTTTGAAAGAAATCTGAGTATTAACTATAGAAGAAGTGTTTAGTTGAAGAACATACTTGGAAAGAACGGTTATTTATTAAGGTACGAAAAGTGATTTGTAGAGGATACAGCCAAACAGCTAACAGCTAAACAACTCAAAGAGTGCAGGGTGCAAAGTGTGACAATCTTGGTACGAAAAGTGAAAGTTTCTGAACTACAGTTGAAGAATGGAAACAGCTTAGGGTACATGGTGTAATGTGACAAGACTTTGATATAGAAAATGGAAGTTTGTGAACTTCAAGCAGAGAACAGAAAGTGTGTTAAAGTGCAGTGGCTAAACTGCACTTTGACCAAAGTGATCAAACACCACACGCTACTTTGTATAATCAAATCAATATTTCTATGTCGCGCTTGTCTCTATGATGCGCCTCCCCTCTATGCTCCTTGTATAGGGCGCCACTTCCATTAGTACTTAAACAAAATATGTAAGTGGCGTCCCCCCTGTATATTATATGTATAGGGCGCCACTTCCATACTTGGAGCCACTCAATTTATTCAAGGCGCCACTTGAATCTATACAGGAGAACACCTGTGTCAAGCGTCACTTATCCCTCAGCCAATCAAATTACAGCAGCTACTTTATTTGATTTAAATTCTACACAGAAAGAAGTAGGAAGCCA
Source organism: Oenanthe sinensis (assembly GCA_028671895.1). NCBI lineage: Eukaryota > Viridiplantae > Streptophyta > Magnoliopsida > Apiales > Apiaceae > Oenanthe > Oenanthe sinensis. The sequence continues at coordinate 12,184,986 of JAPMAC010000212.1, forward strand.
CACATTCAAGAAAGAGTCGTCTTCTTCAACAAAAATATGTAGAGAGCTTCTGCCATGGCTGGAGCAAAAAAAGATAATTTATACACACTCATACCTTGCTCCTGGTCAGATATTAGGACTCGGTTCTTTAACGAAAAATGCTTAGGGCTCCTAGATATCACTCTCTACGGACTCAGTTTTTCCTTATACTAATTTAAATATATTTATATAGGAACTAAGCCTAATATTTTTGTGTTAGTAGCAAAGAATTAATTTATTCTTTGGAAGCCGGTTATATTTTTAACTGGGTGTAGCACCCCTCTAGGTTTATATACGAAAGATATATTGCCGAAAACTTGTCTCATTTAATTACTTGCTAATTTTCTTGAACCTAGTTGATTTATCCGGACACATAGAAAATTAGCAAACAGCTCACATAAACACTACAAATGGCCAAACCTACTCTGAAGCAATAATTTATTTATCCGCAAATTATGAAAAGAATTTAAATTATTGTGAATATCGTATTCAACCCCCTTCTACGATATTTTAGGACCCAACAATTGGTATCAGAGTTGACTGATTGATATACAAATCAAGATCCGTAACCGAGTGAAGCTCAGGGTGTCGAAGCTGCTTGGACTCAGAATAATTAGAGACCTTATTAAATAAGTTTAATTATAAACTTTTAATAAGTTTATTTTATAAACTTTTATAAAATTTATTTTATAAACTTTTATTAGTTTATATTATAAATTTTAATTAGTTTATTTTATAAACGTAATATTAAATTTATTTTATAAACTTTTATTAGTTTATATCATAAATTTTAATTAGTTTATTTTATAAACTTAATATTAAATTTATTTTATAAACTTTTATAAAATTTGTTTCATAACTTTTTATTAGTTTATGTTATAAATTTTAATTAGTTTATTTTATAAATTTTAAAGAAATTAAGTATATAATATAAATTTATTAATCGATGGTCCATTTAACCAAATCGAGTAGACAATAATGTCAAGCAGCGAATCAGTGGATTGAAAGTTCACGCGCCTATGTGTATTCGAGTTATTCTTCAAGTCAGCCATTATGTTGCGCCTCACAGGTGATGCAGTGTATTAGCGCAACTTGAGGCGCCACTTGAATTCTTTTTGTTTTTGTTGCGCCTGTACAGGGACTCCACTGTACAGGCGCCACTAACAACCAATTGCAGTTTGGTATCCCAAGTTTTGTGCCCTTTAATTTTTATTTTTTAATTTTTATTTTAGATTTATTTATTTTTCCAGAAAATTTAAAATTCTTGAAAACTAAAAATTTTCTTAAATATTAATTTACGATATTTTAATTTTTAAGAAAATTCAAAATTCTTGAAAATTAATTTGTTGTATATTTTTATTTTTGATTAATTTATTTTCTAAGAAAATTTAAAATTCTGTAAATCTAAATTTTTCTTAAATATTAATTTGAGGGTGCTCAAGGATTCGTAGTTGAAGATTTTTATGGGTGTTGAAGAAAACTAAAATTGACTGAAGATTATCCGATGAGGTTAATTCTGGAATAGACTGATGAAATAGTGGTACTAATTTCCTCAGAGGTTTACTCCATAGGATCTCACTAATATTTTGGAAGCTGCAAAAGAAGAGATTAATTTGGGTACAATTTTTGGTTGATTTGAGTTGAATTTTTGGAAGAAAAATCTAAGGGGTTTGAAGTAGTGAAGGAGAACATACTGGACTACTTGGAATCTCAGTACAAGTCTTAAAGTTTATTCTACAGGGAGATTACAAGAAGTTCGTGCTAACACTACAGATCATCTAGAACACAGGATTACAGCCAACAGGGATTTAAGGATACAACCACATTATCTGTAGAAGACCTGTATGTGCTGAAGACCTATGAACTAGAACAAGAGCTGGAGAAGATAATATTTGGTAAAGCAGGTATTAGCATATCCACTGTATTTGTGACCCAGGAACCAAATTTAATTGAAGTCAAGGTTGAGAACCTCTGAACAGAAACGAAATGATCCTAGAAGCTGAATTGTAGATGTTGTAGCTCGAGGTAGTGGTCAAGGTGTTATAAGTGAATTTGACACTTTGGAATATCTTGAGAACTGGACTGCAAGTAAAGCCTGCAGGACAACAGGAAGTTCAGTGACATCAGATTCAGACGGAATCCCAATTCTAAATATAAGGTCCTTACCTATAGATTCCATGAAGAAGATTTTCAAGTACAGTTCAAGCGGCGGTTGCAAGATAGGGATGATTGATTATAGAAGACAAGATCATGGGTTTGCTACACAGTTTGAAGAAGCCTGTACAAGTAAAAGATGACAGACACTATGTTGGGTTGTAGCAGGAATCTCAGGCATTGGAGAGGATGCAGCAAGGGAAAGCATTTGTTGATGAAGTTAAATGCAAGGTTGATTCTATCAGTGACAATGATGAACCAAATGGATATCTGGCATCAATGACCAACACTGGAGATGAATCACTATGCACTTCACAGGTACACATTCTAACTAGTATACATTTATCTAATTCAGAACTTTATAATGATTAGGTATTGAAATTGTTGGGTTCCGAGGCATAAAACACAACGGATAAACGTAAATATAACAAAAAAAATTCAGAACCCAAACTTAGGATCCATGTATAAGATTGGACAGATTATGGTGAAACAGAATTATACCTATTAAGATCTTGATTTTCACGAACTCAACAGAGATCCTAGCTTTCATGACTTGTGTCTACATCTCGAAAAACAACTCTATGGTATCCACACGAGCACCTTCAAGAACGTCTCACGATCTTGACTGCGGAATGGACGTACTAGCCTCCCTCTTGATAATTTGAGTTGTTTATTTCTGCCTCCTTTGTTGCTGCCCCATCTAGGGTTTTTTCCTTCAAAAAAGTAATTGCCTCTTAACCCTTCATTATCTATTTATAATGGCTGATTAATAGGCCCATAACAGCAAAACCTAACCCATGTTGGTATAGGAGTAAATAATAAAATGAATTTTTATTATTTAATTAATAACAAATTCATACTTAATTATTATGGTCAGAAATACTCCTCTAATTTGAATTTATATATTATCTCAATTAATTAAGTCTCACTTAATTAATAAAATTCAAATAATCATCAATTAATTTAAATCTATAATTTAAATTAACTATTCCTCAAAGTGCTCCATGTGTGTGACCTTATAGGCTATTATTTAATTGGCAATAAAATTATAAACAATGAGCGGTATCTAGTAATACATCATTGCTACCCAATTAAACAATAATTAAATCATGATTCGATAAAACCTTTCGTGATTAATATTTCCGTGTAATATAACCCCTTTAACCATATATATTATAGATTAAACTCGAGGCATGTATTTAGTCATCTTCTTCAACATTTAATCCGGGTTTACTTGATCCATGAGTAGACGATGAAAAATAAATCATTATTTGAGCACGGCCATGCATTTTATAGTCTCACTCAATCAAGAGGCCAATAATATCTCTCCTAATTATAGGAGGGTTAAATCTTTTATCTATCATTCATATTTCTCATACGACTCATGATATACTCGATGTCCACTTTTATCATCACCCAGTCACAGGTAACTTTTAATGTAGTCAAAGTATATTAATCCTCATATAGAAATATAATGATCTCAAGTCAAAGGATCATTACACCATTATCACACTGAGTCTTTCTTATGACTTTATTAAACATGAAGAATCTCACTGTGGGTCTGTCCAGTACCATGTACTCCTACATGTACCTATGTATTGACTTTAGTATCCCCATACTTATAACCAATGAGATGTGGTTATCTGTCAAATAACATACTAGTCTATTTATGTATTATTATTGTCCTATAATAATAATACTCGACTAGGGATCTTTAAGAATATGATATAATATATAATCTCAAGTTCAAGTCATGTACTTAAACTATATAATGTGTATCATAATTCTAAGGATATTTATTATGCTAACAAATATATCACAGTAATTAAAGTCATAATAAATACGTTTATTGAATAATCAAATGACATAAAAGTCTATTAAAAGAAACAATGTATTGCTTCCAGGGCACCTACACCAACAGAAATGTATTATATTCATGTCAGCATGTTTGTATCTTAGGACTTAAATGCTTAATTGATTGCTAAGAATAAGATTGCATGCTAGGATTCATGAGTTTAATTAGTACATTTCATACTTGATTTTATATGCAGTAAAATGAATATCTAGAATTAGATAGGGTGTTCTAGATGGTTAAGTGTATCCCTAAACATTTGCTGGAACTTGATTTAAACCTTTTGTGATTTAATACCTCTATTAATGTTGTGAAAATTGCTAAATAGACCAACAGGTCATAGATCAGATATTTTATATTTGTTCTTATTGTGATAAATGACTTGATAAGTATATGTGGAATTTGATATTGCTTATAATATTTTATTCAAATATTCTGCATATTCTTAAAATTGTTTATTTATTTATTTTCACATGATTTCCTCTAACACATATAGTTGCACTTAAATGTCATATTAGATCATGTATTGCTTGCTAGGGATAGAATAATAAAATATGATAAAATTATCTAAGTAGTCAATAACATTTGTAGATTCGAAGCTTAATCTAAAACTGACTTAGGTAATTAGAGATAGTTAAAAATGTTAGACAACAACATAAATGGATTAGACAAAATTAGTAATTAATCTGTTAGTTCTTCTATTCCATGTGCTCATATTGAAACTGTTGTTACCACTATACACAGTAATATCTCTAACCCATCTGGACTCAATTGAAATTGAGTATCAAGAAACTTAATCATTTGTGTTTGCAGAGTATATAACAAAAGACAAAAGTTATGTGACTTCGTGACATTTAATGCGTGAGGCATATGATTAAGATTAAAGCTCTGACATCACAGTTGGTTGAGAAAGCCTACCCAACGGTAACCTTCGGAGATGACAACAAAGGATGTACAAGGGATATGGCTATCATGATTTTGGAATTGTCATCAGTGGAAGCATCATTCTTGTGGAAGGACTTAAGCACTATCTACAGGGCACTAGGGAATTCTTTGTCAAGGATTTTCTGGAAAAGCATTGAAAAGGCAAAGTGGTTGATTTCAAGCAAGAAAGATGGAAGCTCACTCAAACTGAGAGTGAGAAATTTTATTCGTAGCTGACATTGATTTTGTATGCAAAGGTGAAGTGAACTTTTCAGTAAAGCTTCATCATTGAATAGTTAGTTATGGCATAGGAAGATCTCACACTTGGTGAACAAGACAATGGATTCTTTGATAAAGAAGAAATTGGTGAGTGGACTGCTTCTAATGGAATTCTATCAAGAAGGACATTTTACAGTATGTCATATAGGGAGTCAATGAAAACATCATACTAAAGCAAATTTGGTCAATGAAGAAATATGCTTAAATGGTGGTTGATGACAACCCTAGTTACAAGTTGGTGATGTTCGTGCATTCAACAGACAAAATGTCACAGATGGTAATTGATCACATCAGGTAGATCAAGTTGGAAGCAAAGTAAGCTGTGAGAACTTTGAAGTCAGATATTGAAACTCAATTTCGTGAATGAAGTTCTAAATGAAGTCTACACTGATAAAGGTACTTTGAAGCTGAAATAATTAACATAGCATGCTGCTTTAATCAACAAAGATCGTGAAAAGACATTATATGAGTTAATGGCCAACCAAAAGCAAACACTGATGCTCTTTCGTGTGTTTGGAGGAAATTGATAATTACTGAAGATTTAGATGAGTAACTTGACTGAAGTTAAGGCTCATGGAACAATTTCCTCGGCTACTTATTGAAGTCAAAAGCTTTCAAGGCATAAATGATGTAAAACCAGAAGGTGATTAAAATTCTGAATGTTTCGACCTACTACATCAAGCTCCCAAGCATTCAAATGAAAGATAATTCTGAATCTTTGAAGTTTGACATCCCGTCAGAGTCAAATTCAGATACTGATGTTGAAATTGAGGTTGCAGAAGGAATAAATAAAAATGATGATGATTCAGATCCTATTAGTGGAAATAGTAGTGAAACTACACAACTCGTGAACTTTAACAGAATCCACTTAAAAAGGTGAAGGATCTTCAACACATCCTAGCAGCAACTCAGGGGGAGCAAATAAAAGAAGGATCTACTAGTCGTACTCAACATAATGAAGATCAAAGGAATACATCAAGAACATATCTGCCGAGACAAAAGGTTTGAAGTCAAAGTCATTCCTGGAGTCTAGTTCTTAGTAAACCGGATTTTGAGTAAAGGCTAGAAGTGCTAATCAAAATGAACATATATTTTTCGGGATCTAACATCTGGAATCCCAAAGAATACTGAAGATGCACTGATTGATCCAGATTGAGTGATTGCAATGCAAGATGATCTTAATCAGTTCAAAGGCAGAAACTACTGAAGCTGGAACCCAGATCACAAGTCGAAGTTGATATTGGTACAATAAGGGTTCTCAGAGACTGGATAATTATTGGCATTGTTATGAGGGACAAAGCCAAGCTGGTTGCTACAGGTTACTATAAAGTAGAAGGTATCGACGATGATGGAAACAGAATCTTAGGGACTTTCAAGATCTAACAGTAAGCACCAGAGATGAGACTTGATGCTTTTAGGGTCTAAGGACCTAACAAGACCTAATTATTGAGCATTCAAGCATGAATATCTATCAGATGAATGTGAAAAGGGCACTCCTGAATGGTGAGTTAGAAGTTGAAGCTGATGTACAACATTTCATGGACTTTGAAGTTACAGATCATTGGAATTTGTATATCATCCTCTTCACAAGCTCTCTATTAATGGAGCTAGGGATTCAAGGAAATCGTCAAGGACATGGTATGACACTCTATCTGCTAATTACTTGAAAATAATTTTATATTAGAGTAGTTATACATATATATCTCTCTAGAATACATGGCACACACAATGTAATATATGTGCTAGTATACCATGATTATATTATATGTGGGTCTACTAATATTAATTTGGCAAAAGATTTTTGCTAAGTAAATGCAGAGTAGGTACAACCCGAACTCTATTTACGATTCATTTTTTCTTTTTTATATCTTTAGCATGTTGGAAGAGTTGCAATACTTTTTGGATTTTAATTAATTCAAAAGAATGATGGCAATTAAAGTAAGTCAAGGATCTTTTTAAGATGCTCAATTTGGAAGATTCTAGACCTGCCAAGACTTCTTGCCAATAGACCATTAAGCTTGATCAGGAAAAATCAGGTATATGAATTGAAGTGACAAGCTACAGAGGTAATCAACTCATTACTTATTCAAGTGCATAAAGACCATATATTTTATTCTCGATATGCCTATGTGCAAGTTTTCAAGTGGATACTAGAGAATCTTATCTTATAGCTAAGTTATGAATTGTTAGATATCTTAAGGGATCACCAATTCTCAGAATCAGGTACCATAAAGATACTAGGTTTAACCTAATTGGCTATATAGATATAGATAATGCAGGTTATAAGAAAGACAGAGAAGTCATTCCTAGAAGCTGTCAATTTCCAACAACTCTGTTAATCTCTTCACACCACCTAAAGAACAAGCTCATGGACACCAAGTATCATTTCTAATGAGAGTTGTTCTTAGTAGAATAACTTGCAGATATTTGCTAAACAACTTGATAAATTTATTTTATCGAAGTTGGGTAGTGAACTTGAGATATTATTTATGTGCATATTTGTAGGAAATCCCATCTGCAAGGAATTCTTAAATGAGTTCACAACTATTAAATTTTCCATATGTAAAGGACTTGTGAATTTATTTTAAATCCAGTACCTCATACTTTGTGCTATTAGTTTAATTATCATGCTTACAATGTTATATGCATATGTGGTAGTTAAATAATTTAGCATAAAGTTAGCATCATAATTATTGGTATGTTAAATATTTGATGAATATTAGTTAATGATATCTTGCTTAATTGCTCTGATATTTTGAAATATTTTATTACAAATAATTGTGATATTTTTGATATTAGTGACAGTATTTAGAATTTATGTTCTAAATAAATAATGCATATTTCAAAACTCACTAATATTGGAAGATGAAGTATTTTTTAAGTCATGTGTATAAAACTCTCAAAATATATATACCTAGAAAATATTTCTAAAATTTGATTTTATTTATACCTATAAAACTCTCATTTTTGAAGAATAATCCAGCCTTTGAGAGGATCAATTAATAAGTAATTCTTTTTTCTTTATAATTCTTTCATACTGTTCTAGACCAAGTGTTTTATTCTTTAGTTTTGACATCATCAAACCTGGATTTATGCTTACATTTTATAAAGCATAAATAGGGGGAGATTGTTACGAATATATTCATTTGATGATGTATAAAATTCTAGAACAGGAGTTAGCTTAGTTTATTTGCAATATATCTTTCTAGTCTCTGAAATGTATAATCAGAGTCTAGATAGTCAATATTCAAGTTACTTGTACTTAGAAGAATTTCTGCAGAAAGTAAAACTAGAGTCTGCATGAAGATCAGAGTCTGGAAGGTGATCAGAGTCTATAGACTATCGGAGTCTAAGATCTGTCAGAGTCTACAAATGATCAGAGTCTATAGTCTGGCAAAGTCTGAAGAATTCAAAGTCTATAAAGTTAAATCTAAATTTGGAAGATGATCACAGATAAGGGAAGTCTTCGAAGATAAAGCCAAAAATATTGCAGATATGCTATAAAAACAAGGAAGGAGAATTGCAGAAGGAAACTGTCAACTAATAATTAGAAATTTTATTCCTATTGTAATTTATCTTTCTGTTATTAGCTGATAGGCAGCTCTCTATATAAACTCTATATAACCTAATTGTAAAGGTGTGGAAGTCGAAGCATAATTTGTCTGAGTAAAATTTTGTGAGTGCATAGAAATAGAGAGAGTTGCTGTAATAAACACAGAGAAGCTGCTAGGGTTTGTGTACACCCTAGGAGAGTTTTGTATTTACAAATCAATAATACAAACAATACTTATTCATATCTTTGTGTTTGATCTTTGTTCTTAATTCATATATGGTTATTGATATTGAGTTGATTTTAAATCAGGCAGAAAAGACACACAAGTATTCAACCCCCCCTTCTACTTGTGCAACTGGGAAAACAATTGGTATCAGAGCCTAACGTTTAAAATCGATTAAAGATGTCTGGAAACAAAGATGGCAATTCTAAGATTCCTATGCTTAAGAGAAACGAGTTCACCCACTGGAAGGTTAAGATGTTGCACCATCTGGAAGCAACAGACCCTGACTATCTTGAAAGAATTCATGAAGGACCCTATGTGCCCTTAAAGCTAGTGCCTGAAATCAATGAAGTAGGCAAAGTAACTGAAGAACACTTCATTGAAAAACCAAAGGCTGAATGGACAAAAGAGGACAATGAGAATGTTCTTAAGGAGGCAAAGGTCAAAAACATACTCTTTAACAGTTTGTATTCTGTTCTAACAAACTGTGTTATATCATGTCAAACTGCTAAGGAGATGTGGACAAAACTTGAAGTGCACTGTTAAGGAACTAAAGATGTCAAGAAAAATGCAAGGTCTTTGCTAATTCAAGAGTATGAGTATTTTGAAGCAAAATCTGGAGAATCTATTACTGAGATGTATGATAGGTTTACAAAACTCTTGAATAAGATGGCTATGCTTGGTAAGGTTTATGATTCTGAAGATACCAACACCAAGTTTCTGAGAGTACTTCCTGAAGAGTGGGACAATAAGACTACAACTATAAGGGAAACTAGAGATTTGGATGAACTAACTCTAGAAGAATTGTATGGCAGGCTCAAGACATATGATTTAGAGATGCAACAAAGGAAGAATAAGAAGTATGTGAAGACAAAATATGTAGCACTCTTAATGGAGTCTGAAAAAGAACAATAGGAACAACCCACTGAAACAAGAATCAAGGATTCAAGGAAGAAGGGTAAAACTGTTATGGAGTCAGAGTCTACTGACACAGACTCAGATTCTGATGAAGAGATTGATCTAAGTCAAATGATGGCTATGTTTGCCAAAACTTTCAAAAGAATGAAATTTAATAAAAGAACTGGCAAATTTAGCAAAAGGCCATCATTCAAGAAGGAATATGAGAAGACTGAGAAGAGCAAGAGTACTATAATCAAACTTTACAAAGCAAAGGTCAAATGTTTCAACTGTGGAATATTGGGGCACTTTGCCAGTGAATGCAGAAAGTCAAAAAGTCAAGGAAAGGGAAAAGCACTTTTATCAACAGGAAAGGATTGGGCAGATTCAAGCTCAGAGGATGAAATTGATTATGAAAATCTAGCATTGATGGCATCCTCCTCAAGAAAATCACAATCTCTCAAAGAACCCTCATCTCCTAAAACTCAGGTATCACTCTTTACTCTTGAATCCTTAATTAACTTAGACTCTAATGGCATAGAAATTGTGCAAAGTGAGGTTAGTAAAATAATGATAACATGTAGATCTCTCACTAGTGAAAGTGAAAGGTTGAGAGAAGAAAATTTAACCTTAACTAAAAGGAATGATCATTTAGAGTCTGAGTTAATATTAATGGAACAATACAAAAAGGATTCTGAGAAAAATAGTCATAATTACACTGAAATTTTGAAAGCATATTACTATGTTAAGAATGAACTAGAAGAAGAAAGACTTAAGTTTAAAGTCTGGACAGACTCTGGTAGAAAAGTTCAAGAAATTCTCAATAATAAAAATGTGTGTCAAACTGCTGGTCTAGGCTATGAAAATAGTCAAGGTAAAAGACCTATTGTTGAGAATAATAACAATGAAGAAGCTAGCCAAGCTAATAAGACTAAAGACAAAAGCACATTTGTTCTTGTTAAGTTTGTGACTCCTAAAAAAAAGACTGAAACCACAAACTCATCTGTCAATAGTTCCCTTATTGTTGACAAAAAGACAGATGAAACTGGAGCAAATAACTCTAAGAAAAATATTAACATAGGGTACTTGTCTAAGTCTAAGTTAAAAGAAAAGCTAGAGAACTTATCAGAGTCTACCAAAACTAGGAGAAATAGGAATGATAAGGAAGGCATTAATAAAGAAAATAATTATCAAAATGATCTTAATGCTCCTAGAAAGAAGTGTTTTAGATGTGGCAACCACAACCATTTAGCTATAGATTGTAAAGCAAAAATTGAAAAAAATCAGAGTTTAGTCTTCCACAGACTCTGAAAAGTCACTACATTCCACAAAAACCTTGTTATCACTGTGGTAGCATATTTCACTCTATTTATATGTGTAGAGACTATCATGAATTGTATTTCAATTTTTATGAGCTAAAATCATCTATTGACAAAAGCTGGTATAATACTGTTAAGACTCCACCAGAGTCAAACGTAACAAAGGAGACAAGTAAATCAAAGTTGAAAATTTCTAAACCTGTTTCACCTAAAGTTAGAGGAAAAGGATCCAAAATTGTTTGGATCCCCAAAACAACTAACTAGTTGCTTCATGTATGCAGGGAACAAGGGTAAATAATGTAACCCTAATCCTGGACAGTGGATGCTCAGGACACATGACTGGAAAGAAATCCCTGCTTATAGACTTTTTGGAAATGGCTGGCCCAGAAGTATCCTTTGGAGATGGCAATAAAGGACAAACACTGGGATATGGCAAGATTGTGCTTGGAAATGTCATCATTGAACAAGTAGCTCTAGTTGATGGCTTAAGACACAATTTGATAAGCATAAGTCAACTAGGAGATAAAGGTTACCATACTGGCTTTGACAACAAAGAATGTCTTGTGACTCACAAAGAAACAGGTATTCTGGTTTTTAAAGGTCACAGACATGGTAACATTTATGAAGCCAGCTTGGAGGATTGCATTCACAGTGAACTCACATGTCTATATAGCAAGGCCTCAATTGAAAAAAGCTGGAAATGGCACAAGAAACTATCACACATCAACTTTAAAACACTAAACAAGTTGGTTAAACAGAATCTTGTAAGAGGATTACCACAGGTTGATTTTGTGCAAGATGGACTTTGTGAAGCATGTCAACTTGGAAAGAAAAAGAAATCATCCTTCAAGAGCAATACAATCAACACCATTTCTGAACCCTTTTATTTATTGCACCTTGATTTATTTGGTCCAGTAAATGTTATGTCAATTAATAAAAAGAAATATACTCTTGTTATTGTAGATGATTTTACAAGATTCACATGGGTTTTCCTTCTACATTCAAAGGATGAAGCTCCACAACACATAATAGACCATATCGCTTTTCTGGAAAGAAATTCAAAGAAAATAGTTAGAGTTCTAAGAAGTGACAATGGTACTGAATTCAAGAATTCAATCATGGAGGACTACTGTGCATCAAAAGGAATTACTCAACAATTTCCTGCACCAGGAACTCCTCAACAAAATGGAGTTGTGGAGAGAAAGAATAGAACCCTCATAGAAGCTGCCAGAACAATGCTGGCTGAGTCTAAGCTACCAGTATATTTTTGGGCAGAGGCAGTCAATACAGCATGTTTCACTCAAAACTGTACTTTAATAAACATGCATGGAAAGACTCCCTATGAAATGATAAAGGAAAAGAAGCCAAGTGTGAAACAATTTCACATATTTGGATGCAAGTGTTATGTACTGAAAGTACATCCTGAAAATCTGAGCAAATTTGAAGCCAAGGCAGATGAATCAATTTTTCTTGGATATGCATCAAACACAAAAGCATTCAGAGTGTTTAATATCAGAACTAAAATTGTTATGGAATCTATTCATGTTGCATTTGATGATAAAAAGTTTACAGAATTGCAGGATGAGTCAGAGTCTACTACACTGGAATTTGAAAATCTAAAATGTTCTGAGATAAATAAAGAAGAAGAGGATAAAGACCCTCAAGTAACTCCTGATTCAACACAGGAACCTACACATTCTGAGGGGGAGCCAGAAAATACAACTCCAAATGATTCAGAGTCTAACAGGTCAGGGTCTACCCAGACAGAGTCTAGACAGACTAAGTCAAATTCCTCAGAATCTAACTCATCAAGGTCTGGATCAAGCAACTCTGAACCCTTGTCAGAGTCAAGCAATTTAGGGGGAATCTCTTCATTTGAATTTCACTCAAATAAAGAATATGCAAATGACTTAGGGGGAGCTTCAAGTTCAAGAATCAATCTTCCCCCAGCTAGAAAATGGACAAGGGGTCACACTCTTGACTTAATAATTGGTGACCCTGAGAGTGGTGTACAAACAAGAACAACAACTCAAAATGAATGTCTCTATAACTGTTTTCTCTCAAAGAATGAACCCAAGAAAATTGAGGAAGCCTTGCAAGACCCTGATTGGATAATTGCAATGCAAGAAGAATTGAATGAATATGAGAGAAACAAAGTGTGGAAACTTGTACCAAGACCTAGAGATAGATCAGTTATTGGTGCAAAATGGGTGTACAGAAACAAACTTGATGAGAGTGGAACTGTAATAAGAAACAAAGCAAGGCTAGTTGCAAAAGGATACTCACAAGAGGAAGGAATTGACTATGATGAAACTTTTGCACCTGTAGCAAGATTGGAAGCTATCAGAATGTTTCTTGCCTTTGCATCTCATTCAAAATTCAAGGTGTATCAGATGGATGTAAAAAGTGCCTTCTTAAATGGAAAATTGGAAGAAGTCTATGTGGAGCAACCACCAGGATTTGTTGATCCAAAATATCCTGATCATGTTTACAGATTAGATAAGGCACTTTATGGATTGAAGCAAGCACCTAGAGCGTGGTATGAAACACTTTCAAAAAAATTTCTTGAAAACGGATTCATAAGAGGTACCATTGACAAAACTCTCTTTATTAGAAAGTATAAAGGTGACATTTTGCTTGTCCAAATTTATGTTGATGATATTATATTTGGATCTACTAATGACAAACTCTGTGAAAAGTTTAGTAAACTAATGCAGTCAAATTATGAAATGAGCATGATGGGAGAATTGAACTTCTTTTTGGGGCTTCAAGTCAAACATAATGATGATGGAATTTTCATCAATCAAATAAAGTATGTAAAAGAACTATTGAAGAAGTTTGATATGCAAGATTCTGCAACTGCTAAATCTCCCATGTCAATAGCCACTAAGCTAGACTCTGACCCAAAGGGTAAGAAAGTTGACAACACTAGCTACAGAGGTATGATTGGCTTATTATTATATTTAACTGCTAGTAGACTAGATATAATGTTTGCAACTTGTCTGTGTGCTAGATTTCAAGCTGACCCCAGAGAATCACATTTAATAGCTGTAAAAAGAATTTTTAGATATCTCAAAGGGGCACAAACTCTTGGACTTTGGTATCCTAGAGAGTAAGATTTTTCACTAATTGGCTATTCAGATTCTGACTATGCAGGATGCAAAGTAGACAGGAAAAGCACAACAGGTCAGTGCCAGTTTCTTGGCAACAGATTAATTTCTTGGTTTAGCAAGAAACAACAGACTGTATCAACCTCAACAGCTGAGGCTGAATACATTGCAGCTGTGTATAAGAAATCAATTACTTGATTATGGACTAACATTCTCAAATATCCCTATGTATTTATTAATACCAGTGCTATTAAAATTCCAGAGAATCCAGTCCAACATTCCAGAACAAAGCACATTGATGTCAGGTATCATTTTATTAGAGAACATGTTGAAAATGGTACTGTGACACTTCACTATGTTCCAACTGACAAATAGATTGCAGACATTTTGACAAAACCACTTGATGAGTCTACCTTTCTCAGACTAGTAGGTGAATTAGGTATGTTAAACATGTAAGTGATTACAAATTACAAGCAACAAGGTATGTACTTTAATTATAATTCTGGTTATAACACATCATAATTAATTATTTTTGCAAAAGTTTTATTGGTACTTTATCTTGACAGAGTCTAGTTTTTAGACTCTGACGAGTCTGTAGATTCTGAGAGTCTGTAGACTCTGAGAGTCTGTAGACTCTGAAAAACAATTATCGTCTAGACTCTTAAACGGTTCAAATTCGCGCCTGTAGACTCTGATTGTGTTTAAATTGTTCAAATGACTTGAAATAGGCGGTAACAGTTATTTTTTACTAGAGATAGACTGTAGACTCGTGTGTATTGTTAGCAATTCAAACAAAATAGAAGATTTTCATACATTTTACTCACTTGTTTATTGCAATTAATTTCTAAGGCAGAACTATTCACAGAGCTCTTTACGAACCCTAGCCACTTTCTTCAAGCGTATTCATCACTTTCAATTTACAAAATTTTAATGGCTGCTATCTCAACTGTTATGCGGGGACCCAAAGCTATCGCATTCACATTTGGAGACATTGAGTTCATGACCACTAACCATGTGGCAGCCCTTGGTGACAAGAAAGGGGTGGATGCTGATTACTATCTTATGATGGATTTCTTGGAGCAAAGTGAGCTTAGTTACGTTCTCAAGGCATCACCAGTAATTCACATGGATATTGTTTCTCAAGCTTGGAGCACTGCAAAGGTAGTTGATCCTTCTCAGGATCAACCAGGTAAAATAATGTTCACCTTTGACTCAATTACTTTTGATGTCACTGCTGATGTACTTAATTCAGTTTTTAAATTGCCTGTGAAGACACCTTTCGATGACACTGTTTCTGATTCTGAGATTAAAAGTATGTTTAAATCACTAGGCTATTCTGCTAGTTTAGATAACATGAATAAATTAACTAGACCCTATCTGAGGAAGGAATGGTCATTCTTTTTTGATCAAATTGCTAAGTGCTTTACTAGCAAGTGTAGTGGTTTTGATGCTATTACTGCTATTACTTATCAAATTGGTCACAGTCTCCTATTTGATAGAGTAATCAACATTAGTGATATGTTGCTCATTCAAATGGGAACAAAATTAAATAATATGCATGAGGGGAGGAAGAAAGTCTACTATCATAGATTTCTTATGATTCTCCTCAATCACTTCATACCTGACATGTCAACCAAGTTGGCAGATGATTGTTGTGTGCAGGCATACAAACAGCAAATGAGGATATTCTCTGATATTAAGAGAATTGATGACAAGAAGAAGAGTGTACCTGCCATGACTTATCCACAGGTAATGAAGGTAAAACTCTCATCCTACAAACCTTCTATCTACAATGCTTCATTTTTTGGTGGTGAAATGGTGCAGGAACAAGTAATGGAGAGTTCCCCTGCACCTACCCAAGTCACCCAATCCCCTTCAAAGACACAATCTTCCAAACCAAAATCGAAAAAGAAACCAACCTCTGGTGTCTCTTAACAGGCATCAGTTGTAAAGAGGAGAAAATTGATTCAAACTAGGCTTATAGATGAGCACAGTGATGAGGAGCTCAACCCTCTAGAGAAGCAAGTTGTTGAAGGACTTTCTTTGTTAAAGGAAGGTCATGATACATTTGATTCTACCCTTCAAGCCAAGTTTGTAGTCTTTGAAAAGGCTACAGACTCTGACCAACCTAGGAATGCACCTCAGGATGCTCAAACTGCATCTCCTGAGAAATCTTTTGCTCAAAAATACAGAAGGTTAAGGAAGGCTTATTCTGCACACACACACAAGCCTACTACTATTACTAACCCTGTTTTGCAAGAAACAGATGCTCCCAAGGCTCCTGCAGGGCCAGACTCTGAAAGAAAGAAATTACCTGAACTAGAGTCTAATGTTGAGTCAGAGTCTAGACTGCCTTTAGACTCTGATCATGAGACATTTTGGGAAGGAATGCCATTGGATGCAACCTCATGTCTTATTGATGAAATCCTTACTCCAAGTGATGAGGTGTTGCTATTCCTATATCCTTTGGTGGAATCAGTAAAAGATCCAGAATAATATCAGACTAAATCTCAAGTCTTGGATTTTCTTTCAACCTATGAGACCCTAAGGAAGAGAATGGAACGGGAGCTACAACTGTCTGCACAGGATGTGGTCAAAAATATATACAACTACCTATTCAACTCTTCATTACTAGGTGTGCCAGACTCTGAACAACAAATCACAAAGAAGCCTAAAAAGCTTAAGATCTACAAAAGGAGAGAATCAGAGTCTGTTGCTGAGTTGGAAACTGAGATTGAGCAACCAGTTTTTGACTATGACGCAATTTGGGATCAAGGAATTACCTACAGGACAACTATTGATTGGATTTCCACCATTCAGCATCTTTCAAGAAAGATGGTTGATTTTCTTATCCAAAATGTAGGAAAGGTGGCCAACAAATACAACTATCCAACCTATGAAAGTAGATTGGATCAACTCAAGGGCTCATATTATCATAAACTAGCAAGGGAACTGTAGGATTCCTTTCACATGACTTTTGCCCAGGCCATCTATGCACTCCATGCCCAGATTTTTCTCAACGGACACTTTGATGCATTAACTATGGTAAAACCACATGAGGTAGCAGGTGATGCTAGGAAGTTGGAGGATGGGACTAGTGCACCAGTGGTGACTAGTGATAAAGATGCTCAGTCTGCCTCACCCACACAAGAACCACCTAGTCAGAGGTTGGGTGATAGTGGGGCAGGGGAGTATACTGTAAGGCCCTCCTTGGAAACTCAACAAACTGCTGATGAGAACCCCAGTGATATGGGAGGACAGACTCTGATGGATGCTCTGAAAGTGTTTGACCTAAAACCAATCACGTATGATGAGTTAGGAAAAACTTTCTGCTACTCTTATTTGATTTCATTTGATAATAATAAAGTATTTATGTTACGGGCTTAATCTATTTGAAGTGTATTAAATAAGATGTTCCATAATTTATAGCAAAGCTTCTAGAATTATAATGAGATTGTAATAATGAGATCTAGAAGATAATAGCTTTAGACTTAAACAGTTCCTGATCATAGGATAACTAATTGGAAATTAGTAAATCCGTAAAGATCAGTACATACTATGCTAGCTCTCTTAGGAGGATGTCTGTTCTCATAGAAATTTGTGTGGTGACACTATATCTAGTATGTAGGTGCTTATTAAGGAATAAGTTCATTGAACATGACTCGATAAGTAGAACAACTAATGGAGTTTACTCACGTGTCGATAATTGTTTATTAAGTAAATAGTTGTACAAGTATCCTTAGACTTGAGATCGTTAGAGTAATCTCGTACACAATGATTTATGCTTTGGTAGTCCTTAGTCTCTAGGACATTCATTAGGTCCATTCTGGGCATAGTGATTTGTCTATGGAGATAGTTAACGGATCAATAAAGGATCAGCCTCTTCCAGTAAAGGAAGTGAATATCTTATGTTATTCTTAGATATGCAAGTTCAGGAATCTCTGGCCAGAGTGAATGAAATTAGAAAGAGTTTCTAATTTTCATTAAAAGGAACTTTGCATTATGAATAAGAAATCATATGATTAAATTAGATAGGCTTGACACGAGTTCCATGCCTTGTATTTAATCGGGATATTGAAGGGTAGAAGAAATTAATTGTACGGTAACTAATTACTGACATGTTCTAAGTATTGTAAGCAATGATTTCGTATTATCTGGATAGTCGCGATATGTTGAGAAACATCACTCACGATGTAGAATAAATATAATTAATCAGATTAATTATATTTAATGAATTAATAGAATTCATATAAATAATAAATAAAATGTTTATTATTATTTATTTCTACTACCGGCTTAATATTGAACCTAAAGAGTCACACCATAAAAGAGATTAAATTATAGATGAAGGAATAATTAATAATAGTTAGTCATTATTTATTTATGAAATAAATAATTACTTAGCAAATTTTATAAATTAATTAAATGAGATTTAATTGATTATAAATTATTTAAGATAAGATCTTAATATTATTAATTAAATATTCAATTAAAGTAATTAAATATGAAGAGAGAATAATTTTCTAAAAGAGTTTAGAAAAAGAAATTAATAATTAAAATAGTTTTAATCATTAACTAATTAATTAATAAGATTAATTAATTAAAAAGGGAATTAATAATAAGATATTTATAGAAAATATCTCAGCTGAGATATTTGCCTATAAATATATGATTATAAACCCTAATACTAGAACCCTAATATTTGTGAGAAATATTTTAAAAGGGAGGCAACCCTAATTTCCTCTCTAGCCTCCTCCTTCATATTTTAGTTTGATTCTTGGTGGATATCTTTAAAGCACTCCACACTTGAGGGGTGATTGCAAGGATTGAAGAACAAGATCTTCTCTAGCTGTTGTCGGAAAGCAATCGAAGTATTCTTCAATTTATAAAATATTTTTGTATCTATATGTATGTATATATAGGAATATATGCAAATAAATGTTATTCAATGCTTCCGCTGGTGCATAAATTCCTTCATGCTCAAGAAGTACTTTTCCATCCTTGTCTATCAGAGTCTATCCACCTTGAGGTGGAGTCTCATGCACAAACAGTCCAAGATGGTGACACTCAGACTTTGGCATCTAATGAAGTCATACTGAAGTAGTTAGAGTGTAGAGTAGACCTTGAGATTGGAATACTGGAGCCAACAGACTCTGAAAAGAAAGAAGATGATTGTAAGGGTTCAGAATCTATTGCTACTCACCCCTCTGGAAACTCCTAGCCTTCAGACTTATGAAGGGGTTCCCCTCTATCAAGGTGGTTTAGGTATTGAAGTACAATCTTTATCTCTCAACCCCTCTTCTGTAGGATTCTTGAGTGCACCTTTCCAAATGAGTGATAAAATATCTGAGAGGCTGGCACTGGTCCAGGCAAAAGGAGAGGTAGAAAAGGCTGTAGAGAGCCTGAGTGAGATTGAGAAAGTGGGTGCCCAATCCCACTGTGAGACTGAGAGATTAGGGTATCTTGAACCTAGCTTTACTTATTGGGATCAAGATTTTTCAAAGAGTTAGTCCAATGAGTTGGAGCAGGGGATGGATGAAAATTCACTTTGTTTGATTGTGCAGATTGGTAAAAAGGAGGAGGCTCTTGCTGCTTAGAAGTCATTTACTCAGAGACCAAAACATCATATGGTGGATTCTCTAGCAATGAGAGTAGATAGAGTCATGGAGGCTTTGGTGGATAACCCTGTCAATTTATCTGAGGATGCACAATTGAGGTCAGAAGAACCACTTTTGATCATGCCTATAAGGGCTCGACTTCCAGAGTCTACAGTCTCTGATCACTCTCAGGAGGAGTCAGGGTCTATAGTCTCGTTTGCAGTTTCAGAGTCTACACCACCACCAGAGTCTACCCCTCATCTTCGCTCACTTGAGCCTGTTGCTGAGGAGTGTACTTGTAAGAGCTCGAACTTCTATAAACTCTGAACTATGAATGAATAGTAACTTGGAAGTTTTACGAAAACCATGATAGCCCACACTATATATAAGGTGTATGATTATAAATCCGAGATTTTATTACGATAATACTAAGTAAATAAGTGTATGTAAACGTCGTTAGAATCCGAGGATTTTGTCGTTTACTAATTGTTTCGTAATTTACGAGATACTGAGGAATAGAGGAGTAGGTTTCGACCTAAGGGTTTATAATTCAAAGAAATTACATCCTAGACACATTAAGGTATTGTGACTAGTAAATGTTCACATTACAAAGATAGAAATAAGAGGTGTTATCACTAATTATGTTTATGAAGGATTAAGATAAGAGTAAGTAAAAATTGATAAGTGAAATGCACCACAAGGGGAGCCATGCAAGCCATGCAAGCAAGTACTTGCATGGGTGGAATCAAGTAACAAAAGTAAGTCAAGTAATTAGTCAAGTAACTAAACTAGCAAGTTAACCAAATGACAAACTAGGATTAGGAAACATGGTTCCCTAATTTAGGGGAAAAATCCATAAAGCAACCTTATCACTTGACACAAATTCAACAAAACCATGATTAAACCTTTTCTTAGATTTTATTCCCACTAAAACAAACACAAATCAGCAAAAGCAAGTAGCCAAGCAGAAAATTTTCTTCTCTCCCCCACCATTGTTCCATTCGGCTTTTTCAAGAAAGAGGAAGAAAGAAAAAGTCAAAGTCCAAGCTTCCTTGCTTCATAAATCCTCAAATTAATTCCCAAGCTTCTATATTTCTTAGATAAGGTATGGTAAAAATCTCAAGTCCATTCTCCATGTCTAGCATTTTCAAATAATTCATCAAAGATGACAATGAATAGTATGAATAGTAAACTCTAGAAATTTTAAAGCTTGTTTTCTTGATGTTTAGTTAAGAACAAAGGTAGATCAAGCTTCTTTAAGGACTCCAAGCACTATCTAGTTGTTGTTTGAGCTTTGTGAAGGTATGGACAACCTCTAACCCTTGTGTTTTGTGTGAGTAATATGCCATGAAAGTGTTAGCAAGTGGACTCATGAGCTAGTATGGTAAAGATATGATGATATTAAGCTTTTGGTTGAGTTCTTGAAATGATGATAGTAATGTCAAGCTCCTGGCCCCTAAGGCCTCTGACTATAGTTGGTTAGGCCTTGTCTCATATATCGTTTTGACGCTTGAATCATGTTATTCCGATATACGGTTTAGGAGATAAGTCAAATTTAGTGAAAGCAACTAAACCAACCAAACTGTTTCGGGAAGCCCTTTTGTAAAATATAAATAGGCCACTTAAAAGTCACCAAAAATCATGAAATTTTAAGAGAACATATTTGGGACAGTGGTCAAGACCTCTGCAAAATTTCATGACCAGAGGAGAAAATTTCGATTTTATAAAATTGTTGAAGCCGGGCAGATTCTTTGACAAACCTTAAAGGAAAAAGAATGAATAAAAGAAACTTAAGTGTCTATGCAAAGTGACAAGTATGAAGGTGTCATTGACCCATGAATTGACTTAAATAATCAACATATGTCCTTAAGGTTAAGTAACTCTAGAATGAGAGGTCTAACTTATGCCAAGCTTATGGT
The DNA here is from genome assembly GCA_028671895.1 of Oenanthe sinensis. Classification (NCBI taxonomy): domain Eukaryota; kingdom Viridiplantae; phylum Streptophyta; class Magnoliopsida; order Apiales; family Apiaceae; genus Oenanthe; species Oenanthe sinensis. The sequence goes on from JAPMAC010000212.1 coordinate 12,206,831, forward strand.
TCGTGCGTGCGTAACATTAGTGGTTAAGATAACCAATAACTAACGAACGTTCTATTTGATTTATATTGATCGTCCGTCAAACCCCCGCACCTCGACAAACCCAGGACCACAGGCAAGCTTTCAAAACTCGTATCTAATGTACTAATGTTTTGTTGAAAGACTGTTGTTGTTGTGATATAACTGTATATTGAAAAGTACGAATTATTTTATGTATTATTAAAACTTTCGTAAATGTTTCGGTTATATGCTATAAGAAATATAGATATAAGACGGTGAAGGTAAAAGGCTCTAAGTGTATAGCGAGTTATGTATTTTCGAACGTAGACCGGGAGTCGGAAGGTCATGTTAACTACTGTCGTAATCCGGAAGAAGTCGGAGACAGATTATTTTGAAATTACGATATAAATATTTCGATATTTATATTTTGATATTCTTTAAAATAAAGAATTAAAAAGGGATAATAAATATTATTTTAATATTTATTTAATTAATGAATATTATTTGAATATTCATTTGAAGGAGATAATAAATATTATTTTAATATTTATTTAATTAAAGAATATTATTTTGAATATTCATTTATTAAGGATTATTTATTAATTATAATTAATAAATATTATTTAAATATTTATTAATTGTTTAAAATTTATTTACAAAATATTTTAGGTCTTTAATAATTATTCGAAGCTTTCGATAATTATTTTAAATACTTTCCGACCTTCAGAAAATGGTTTAAAGATAGTGAGAGCTCCCTAATTTTTTAATTTAATTATTTTATTTTATTCTTTTAATAAGAATAAAATAAGTTCAGACTTATCAAAAATAGGGAACTCGGTCTAGGAAGTGAATACTTATTTACTTCTCGAAAGCAGTCAAGTTTTGGAACTAGCTTCCACAGTAGCAAGAGCTTTTCAACTTATCAAAAGCAGAGAGGTTTCCGACAAACTCCCGAGTCCTGGTTTTCAAAATGAATTCAGTCCTTGAGAAAGGAAATTATATGATGAAGGTCAACTTGCGTGTGTGGTAAGGCGGCGACATCACTTAATCTGACAGTATATGCTCATAACTGTGAGGGTCTATCAAAAAATACGATATACTTGGGGAACTAGGATTACTTCCGGTTCCAGGTTAGATAGACAAATCTATTAACAAGTATTATATACTTGGGGGGCTTGGATTAATGTTCCAGTTCCAGACTTATAGATTGATTCAGCGGACTTGGAGTTAGCGTAAGAGGCCGAGTGACGCACGGTCCAGCACTTTGACCCGTATGCGGTCAAGGGTGATTACCCATTAACGGTAGCGAGTACCGGGGCTCCCCCTTCTACATGTAGAAAAATTGATGGCTTCCATAGGTTGTTGATGAAGGCTGCCACGTGCTACGACTGATCATCGTGGATGTGTGGTAGCGGGCGTGTTGATGCTCTAATTACAGTCCCTTCTTCCAATTGGAATTGTGCTACGCACCGTAACAAAAGACTAGGAGCTGAGTTACCGATGGTGTTGATTAGCAGTGAAACATTCTGAAAGATTCAGCTTACTTATCATGTTTTGACGAAAGTTAATTTAAACTTCAGTTATTTGTTCATAATGCTATTACAAATAACTTACAGCATGTTTTCAGAAGTATATTAATTATTGCTGAGCTATATTGCTCACCCTTGCTTTCTTTATATATCACAACACAATAGGACAGCAGGATATCGTGAATGCGCCGCACAGCCAGGAAGCGCGTGGGAAACACCCGCGCATTCCGTAGATTCTTCGCCAACCTACCCCAAGTAGGGAGTCGGAGTAGAAGTAGGATAGGGGTACAGTTGTTGATGGTACGCCTCATCTATAAATATGATCTATGTAAGTTAATAAACAAGAACATGCAGTAGTATTCAGTACTGTTTCAAGTAGAAACCGTATTGTTTTCATAAGACAAGAAACTACTTTGGGATTGTAATATTTACTCTATTGGATTTATGTATTAGATATGTATTTGTTCTGAGACTATAATCAGTAGTGTATATGAATTGTGGGGTCACTGCAGGCGGAAGATGATCATTAAGGATTAAGTTAAAATGTATTAACAGCAGGAAAAAGGGACCGTGGCGGCCCAGGTCTCCGACCCCGGATCTAGGGGCGCCACAGAAATGGTATCAGAGCGTAGGATTATAACTCTCAGAACGATAGGAAGCTAAGAACAATAAATCTCATAATAGTAATAAGAAACTCTTATCGAGTTCACCGTCGGGCTACTGGATGTAGTGCTGGCATTAAAACCCGCAAGGGAACTTTCAACCTCAGTTAGTAACATCACTTCTAGTATATATAGGTACTTGATGCCTAAGCGGCAGAGGATCATGAGGTGCAGCACGACGCAACATTACTAGGCTTAGGAGGTGACCTTGCAGCCATCCCGGAGGAGAATCCGGAGGAGGATCTAGATGAGGAACCAATGGAGGACCCTAGTGATGGACCACAGGATGCAGACTACGTGTTCCCTACCCCACCCACTGAGACTGAGGGGGACCCTATGGATGATGATGTTGTCTGGAGAGACATCGAGATGTACCCACTTCCAGTTGTGAGATCTCCTACACCACCCATGCCTCCACTTAGTCCCTTCAGTTCAGAGGACGAGTATGAGGAGCTTACACCTGTCAAGGCCGAGTTTTCCACGGATATGCCAGCAGACCCAGACACTCCTCATCCCCCATTTTTAGGGGTACCAACAGTCTTCCATGAGTACATGATAGGTCAGCTTACTGCAGAGATTGCTTTGGCAGATGGTCGCGTTGATGAGCTGAGGCGCTAGCTGGCCGCTGAGCGCGAGCTTAGGGTTGCTCAGCAGGGAGGCTTGATGTCGACCACCCCCCAGCAGATGAGGACAGCGGTTACCAGGATTGAGTTGAGGGCCCGTGTTCGTATGCGGAGCCTACCTACCAGGGGAGACGGGACAGTGAGCTTGCGAGAGGCAGATGCTATTTGGGCCGATGCTATGATGCAGCTCCAGGACTTGACCCGCCCCACGGAATAGCCTGAGGGGAGGCTAATGACTTTTGGTAAAAATGCCTGTGGCACTAACATTTTGAGGATTCGGTGATGCAGTAGTGTCGTTAGTTCTGGCCACATTGATAGGCATTTGATTATCTATGTTATGTTTAGTTTCAGATGCATATTTCCTGTTGTTGACTATAACCTTCAGTAGTTGCGACCAAAGGTCGCCGTTTGTATATATTTCCCTTATTTCAGTTTCGTATATCTGATTGTCATATATACTCTATTGTCAAATATTTCCGCAAATTGGTTAGTGTATGGAATAAGATTATGAAACCTATATTGGTGAGTAATGGTACTAAGGATTATGATCTAAGTTATTCTGACAAAATTTTGTTAATAAATGCCAGAACAATGCCTCCTAGACGCGTGGGAACAAGAGCACACCCAGCCGAATCTGTGGCTCAGGTTAGCAATAACCAAGAGGAGGAAAATCAAAACCCTCTAGAGGAAGAGGAAAATGAGAATACCCAAGAGGAAGAAGAGCAAGAGAGGGGGTCAGATGGAGCAGTTTGTGAGGTTGCTCAGACAGAACTTGAATCACCAACCCCCACATCCTAGACAATCAGTGGCGAATTCTTTTAAAGCCTTTAAGTCACTAAAACCACCAGAGTTCCGAGGGACGACAGATCCAGTCGAGGCAAGAGCCTGGCTGAAGGAAATGGAGAAATCATTCGAGATAATGGATATTGAGGAGGCCCAAAAGACTATCTTTGCCACTTATCTCCTCAAGGGAGATGCTAACTTTTGGTGGGAAGCCAAGAAAAACTTGGAAACAGATGCCGTCATCACTTGGGCAAGATTCAGCGAGCTGTTCTTGGAAAAGTATTTCCCTAGGTACATGGAAACTAAAATGGAGCTAAAATTTCTGGAGCTAAAACAGGAAAACTTGACAGTGGCGGAGTATGAAGCCAAGTTTACCGAACTGTCAAGGTTTGTGCCAGACTTCGTGAACATAGAAGCTAAGCGAGCTAGAAGGTTTCAACAAGGGCTGAAGTAGTGGATTCAGAACAGGGTAGCAGTATTTGAGATTACCGATTATGCCACACTAGTATAGAAAGCCTCGATCGTGGAGGCAGGAAATGAGCAGATATCTAAGAGCAAGGAAATGAAGAAGAGGAAGTTTAAAAGCCGCGGAGGAAGTTCCGCGAGCGGAGGTTTTCCAATCAAGGTCAACCGAGGGGCAGTATCGCAACCAGCGAGGAGCACAGGGTTCAGAAATTTTAGGAGTGGCAGTACTGTCCAGAATAGCCGACCAGCCGGGGTATCTCACTTCAGTCAATCCCGACCACCAACACCAGAATTTAAGAGTTGTGGAAGGAAGCACCTTGACACCTGTCTTAAGGGGTCAACAGATTGTTTCAAATGTGGGCGAGCAGGGCACTATGTTGGTAACTGCCCCCAGAGTGGGTTGAAGTGCTTCCACTGTGGAATGGCGGGGAACATGAAAAAGGATTGCAAGGCACCATCACCCACAATGTCCAGGATGAGCGGGACAGTTTCCAACAGGCCCCCAACAGCGAGGACCTTCAATATGATAGTGAAGAATGCCGTGCGAGACACGGACGTTATAGCAGGTACCCTTCTCCTTAATACTGTCAGCGTAAATGTTTTATTTGATTCTAGAGCTATTAGGTCCTTTGTGTCTAAGGATTTGGCATGCAAGTTAAAACTTAAAGCAAAACCTTTGAGAGAATTGTTGCAAGTAGAGATAGCCAACCGGGAAGTAATTCCAGTTAGTCAAGTACACCCAAGATGTAATTTAGAGATAGATGGGGAAACTTTTGGGGTAGATCTAATCCCTTTTCAGCTAGGAGAGTTTGATGTCATTTTGGGAATGGACTGGTTGTCAAGTAGCGGTGCGCAGATTGACTGTGAAAAGAAGAAGATCAGATTGAAAGCGCTAGGAGGGAAGGAAGTCGTGTTCAAGGGACAACGACAAGTCCGAAAATTTTTAAACATAGCCCAGACTAAGAGATTGTTACGAAAAGGTTGTGAGGCTTACCTAGCCCACGTGGTAGACACCAGTCAAGAGATGCCTAAACTTAGAGACCTTCGAGTGGTGGCCGAATTCGAGGATGTATTCCCCGAGGATCTTCCAGGACTACCACCCGACCGGGAAATAGAGTTTGCAATCGAACTAACCCCAGGAACGGCGCCAGTTTCAAAGGCCCCGTATCGTTTAGCCCCAGTAGAAATGAAGGAACTAGCCATCCAACTACAAGAATTATTAGAACTAGGAATGATAAGGCCGAGCGTGTCACCATGGGGTGCGCCGGTATTATTTGTAAAGAAGAAAGACGGCAGCATGCGACTATGCATAGACTATCGAGAGCTGAACAAGTTAACGATCAAGAACAAGTATCCCCTACCAAGGATTGACGACCTGTTCGACCAATTGAAAGACGCGGTGTATTTTTCCAAGATTGACCTCAGGACGGGGTATCATCAACTAAAGATTAAGCCCGAGGACATACCAAAGACAGCATTTCGCACCAGATATGGGCACTACGAGTTTTTGGTAATGTCGTTTGGATTAACCAATGCCCCAACAGCTTTCATGGATTTAATGAACCGAGTTTTCAAGAAATACTTGGACAAGTTCGTCATTGTTTTCATCGATGATATTTTGATCTATTCAAAGACCAAAGAAGAACACGCCGAACATCTGAGGATAGTTATGGAGATCTTAAGGGATGAAAGGTTGTTTGCCAAATTCTCGAAATGTGAATTTTGGCTCAGAGAAGTCCAATTTTTGGGACATGTAGTAAGCAGCGAAGGGATACTAGTCGACCCAGCCAAGATAGAAGCCGTTTCCAATTGGGAAAGACCTACCACACCAACTGAAGTAAGAAGTTTCGTGGGACTGGCAGGTTATTACCGGAGATTCGTGCAAGATTTTGCCAAGATAGCCGCCCCACTAACTCGGCTTACTCGGAAGACGGAAAAGTTTAATTGGACCGAGAAATGTGAGGAAAGCTTTCAAGAATTGAAGAAGAGATTAATAACAGCTCTAGTGTTACCACTACCTGACGGAAAGGGAGATTTTGTGATCTACAGTGATGCCTCACATAAGGGATTAGGGTCCGTGCTTATGCAGCATGGCAAGGTGATCGCTTATGCATCACGATAATTGAAGGAATATGAAATAAGGTATCCCACTCATGACTTAGAACTAGCCGCGATAGTCTTCGCATTGAAAATTTGGAGGCACTACTTGTATGGCGAGAAATGTGAAATCTTTACGGACCATAAGAGCCTAAAGTGTATCTTCACACAGAAGGAATTGAAAATGAGGCAAAGGAGGTGGATGGAGTTGATTAAGGATTATGACTGTGAAATTCTCTATCACCCAGGGAAGGCCAATGTAATGGCCGATGCCCTTAGTAGGAAGGAAAGACTCAAGATGATGACCTCTTCGGAAAAGCTGATTAACGAGTTTGAAAAGATGGAAATCGAGGTGAAGGTTGCCAGAAAGGGCATAGAAGGATTATTTAAGATTACTATGCAACCCCCATTGATAGAAAAGATCAAGTTGTGCCAAGAAAGGAAGCGAACAGAAGAAATGGGAATCCCTGACTGGAGAAGAAATAAAGTGTGAAAAGGACAGTAAGGGGGTAATATGATATGCCTCTAGAATCTGGATTCCAAACGTGCGAGAGTTGAAGGATGAGATTTTGTATGAGGGACACAATTCTAGGTATTCAATTCACCCAGGTGGCACCAAGATGTATAGGGATTTGAAGGAGTTTTACTGGTGGCCGAACCTGAAAAAGGACGTAGTGGAATGGGTAAACAAATGTTTGACATGTCAAAGAGTGAAAGCAAAACACCAGAGGCCTAGTGGTCTTCTACAGCCCCTGGAAATCCCCGAGTGGAAGTGGGAACAGATAGCAATGGACTTTGTAGTAGGTTTGCCGAGAACGAGCACCAACCACGATGCGATTTGGGTGATCATAGATCACCTAACCAAGTCAGCTCATTTTCTTCCAATTAATGAAAGGTATACAGTTGACCGATTAGTAGAGATTTACATCAAGGAAATTGTAGTACGACATGGAGTTCCCGTGTCCATAGTATCGGACCGAGATCTAAGATTCAACTCAAGATTTTGGAGAAGTTTTCAAGAATGTGCGGGGACTAAGCTGAACATGAGCACGGCTTATCATCCCCAAACGGATGGGCAGAACGAGCGAACCATTCAAACATTAGAGGATATGCTAATGGTGTGTGTAATAGATTTTAAAAGAAGCTGGAATGACCACTTACCTTTAATCGAGTTTGCCTACAACAACAACTACCACGCCAGCATATATATGCCCCCTTATGAAGCCCTATACGGGAGAAAGTGTCGCTCCCCATTGTGTTGGGAGGAAGTAGGAGAGCAGAAGATATTGGGACCTGAATTGGTCCAGAAAATGAGAAAAGTAATAGAGCTCATTCGGAACTAATTGATAGCAGCACAAGACCGACAAAAGAAGTATGCGATCAGACCAGGTAAGACAGAGAGTACGAGGTGGGAGACTCAGTACTTCTGAAAGTTTCCCCATGGAAAGGATTAATGAGGTTTGGAAAGAAAGGAAAGATGAGTCCAAGATTCATTGGACCATTCGAGATCTTAAAACGTGTTGGGAAAGTAGCCTACGAGTTGGCCCTACCCCCGAATTTGCAACAAGTCCACAATGTGTTCCATGTGTCTATGCTGAGGAAGTATAATGTAGATGCCAGGCATATAATAGAATATGAGCAAGTAGACCTACAACCAGATCTGACCTATGTGGAACAGCCAGTAGAGATACTGGACCGAAAGGAGCAGGTGCTCAGAAATAAAGTGGTAAAACTAGTAAGAGTCTTATGGAGGAATCAGAATACCAAAGAGTCAACAGGGGAGCTAGAAAGCGCTATGATAGAAAAGCACCCTCACTTGTTTTCAGTATAGATTCCGGGACGGATCCCTTTAAGGAGGGGAGATTGTAAGAGCTCGAACTTTTGTAAACTCTGAACTATGAATGAATAGTAACTTGGAAGTTTTACGAAAGCCATGATAGCCCACACTATATATAAGGTGTAGGATTATAAATCCGAGATTTTATTACGATAATACTAAGTAAATAAGTGTATATAAACGTCGTTAGAATCCGAGGATTTTGTCGTTTACTAATTGTTTCGTAATTTACGAGATATTGAGGAATAGAGGAGTAGGTTTCGACCTAAGGGTTTATAATTCAAAGAAATTACATCCTAGACACATTAAGGTATTGTGACTAGTAAATGTTCACATTACAAATATAGAAATAAGAGGTGTTATCACTAATTATGTTTATGAAGGATTAAGAGTAAGTAAAAATTGATAAGTGAAATGCACCACAAGGGGAGCCATGCAAGCAAGTACTTGCATGGGTGGAATCAAGTAACCAAAGTAAGTCAAGTAACTAGTCAAGTAACTAAACTAGCAAGTTAACCAAATGACAAACTAGGATTAGGAAACATGGTTCCCTAATTTAGGGGGAAAATCCATAAAGCAACCTTATCACTTGACACAAATTCAACAAAACCATGATTAAACCTTTTCTTAGATTTTATTCCCACTAAAACAAACATAAATCAGCAAAAGCAAGTAGCCAAGCAGAAAATTTTCTTCTCTCCCCCACCATTGTTCCATTCGGCTTTTTCAAGAAAGTGGAAGAAAGAAAAAGTCAAAGTCCAAGCTTCCTTGCTTCATAAATCCTCAAATTAATTCCCAAGCTTCTATATTTCATAGATAAGGTATGGTAAAAATCTCAAGTCCATTCTCCATGTCTAGCATTTTCAAATAATTCATCAAAGATGACAATGAATAGTATGAATAGTAAACTCTAGAAATTTTAAAGCTTGTTTTCATGATGTTTAGTTAAGAACAAAGGTAGATCAAGCTTCTCTAAGGACTCCAAGCACTATCTAGTTGTTGTTTGAGCTTTGTGAAGGTATGGACAACCTCTAACCCTTGTGTTTTGTGTGAGTAATATGCCATGAAAGTGTTAGTAAGTGGACTCATGAGCTAGTATGGTAAAGATATGATGATATTAAGCTTTTGGTTGAGTTCTTGAAATGATGATAGTAATGTCAAGCTCCTGGCCCCTAAGGCCTCTGACTATAGTTGGTTAGGCCTTGTCTCATATATCGTTTTGACGCTTGAATCATGTTATTCCGATATACGGTTTAGGAGATAAGTCAAATTTAGTGAAAGCAACTAAACCAACCAAACTGTTTCGGGAAGCCCTTTTGTAAAATATAAATAGGCCACTTAAATGTCACCAAAAATCATGAAATTTTAAGAGAACATATTCGGGACAGTGGTCAAGACCTCTGCAAAATTTCATGACCAGAGGAGAAAATTTCGATTTTATAAAATTGTTGAAGCCGGGCAGATTCTTTGACAAACCTTAAAGGAAAAAGAATGAATAAAAGAAACTTAAGTGTCTATGCAAAGTGACAAGTATGAAGGTGTCATTGACCCATGAATTGACTTAAGTAATCAACATATGTCCTTAAGGTTAAGTAACTCTAGAATGAGAGGTCTAACTTATGCCAAGCTTATGGTTCGTGCGTGCGTAACATTAGTGGTTAAGATAACCAATAACTAACGAACGTTCTATTTGATTTATATAGATCGTCCGTCAAACCCCCGCACCTCGACGAACCCCAGGACCACAGGCAAGCTTTCAAAACTCGTATCTAATGTACTAATGTTTTGTCGAAAGACTGTTGTTGTTGTGATATAACTGTATATTGAAAAGTACGAATTGTTTTATGTATTATTAAAGCTTTCGTAAATGTTTCGGTTATATGCTATAAGAAATATAGATATAAGCCGGTGAAGGTAAAAGGCTCTAAGTGTATAGCGAGTTATGTATTTTCGAACGTAGACCGGAAGTCGGAAGGTCATGTTAAGTACTGTCGTAATCCGGAAGAAGCCGGAGACAGATTATTTTGAAATTACGATATATATATTTCGATATTTATATTTTGATATTCTTTAAAATAAAGAATTAAAAAGGGATAATAAATATTATTTTAATATTTATTTAATTAATGAATATTATTTGAATATTCATTTGAAGGAGATAATAAATATTATTTTAATATTTATTTAATTAATGAATATTATTTTGAATATTCATTTATTAAGGATTATTTATTAATTATAATTAATAAATATTATTTAAATATTTATTAATTGTTTAAAATTCATTTACAAATTATTTTAGGTCTTTAATAATTATTCGAAGCTTTCGATAATTATTTTAAATACTTTCCGACCTTCAGAAAATGGTTTAAAGATATTGAGAGCTCCCTAATATTTTAATTTAATTATTTTATTTTATTGTTTTAATAAGAATAAAATAAGTTCAGACTTATCAAAAATAGGGAACTCGGTCTAGGAAGTGAATACCTATATACTTCTCGAAAGCAGTCAAGTTTTGGAACTAGCTTCCACAGTAGCAAGAGCTTTTCAACTTATCAAAAGCATAGAGGTTTCCGACAAACTCCCGAGTCATGGTTTTCAAAATAAATTCAGTCCTTGAGAAAGGAGATTATATGATGAAGGTCAACTTGCCTGTGTGGTTAGGCGGCGACATCACTTAATCTGACAGTATAAGCTCATAACTGTGAGGGTCTATCAACAAGTACGATATACTTGGGGAACTAGGATTACTTCCGGTTCCAGGTTAGATAGACAAATCTATTAACAAGTATTATATACTTAGGGGGCTTAGATTAATGTTCCAGTTCCAGACTTATAGATTGATTTAGCGGACTTGAAGTTAGCGTAAGAGGCCGAGTGACGCACGGTCCAGCACTTTGACCCGTATGCGGTCAAGGGTGATTACCCATTAACGGTAGCGAGCACCGGGGCTCCCCCTTCTACATGTAGAGAAACAGAAGGCTTCCATAGGTTGCTGATGAAGGCTACCACGTGCTACGACTGATCATCGTGGATGTGTGGTAGCGGGCGTGTTGATGCTCCAATTACAGTCCCTTCTTCCAATTGGAATTGTGCTACGCACCGTAACAAAAGCCTAGGAGCTGAGTTACCGATGGTGTTGATTAGCAGTGAAACATTCTGAAAGATTCAGCTTACTTATCATGTTTTGACTAAAGTTAATTTAAACTTCAGTTATTTGTTCATAATGCTATTACAAATAACTTATAGCATGTTTTCAGAAGTATATTAATTATTGCTGAGCTATATTGCTCACCCTTGCTTTCTTTATATATCACAACACAACAGGACAGCAGGATGCCACGAATGCGCCGCACAACCAGGAAGCGCATGGGAAACGCTCGCGCATTCCGTAGATTCTTCGCCAACCTACCCCAGGTAGGGAGTCGGAGTAGAAGTAGGATAGGGGTACAGTTGTTGATGGTACGCCTCATCTATAAATATGATCTATGTAAGTTAATAAACAAGAACATGCAGTAGCATTCAGTACTGTTTCAAGTAGAAACCGTATTGTTTTCATAAGACAAGAAACTACTTTGGGATTGTAATATTTACTCTGATGGATTTATGTATTAGATATGTATTTATTCTGAGACTATAATCAGTAGTGTATGCGTGTATATGAACTGTGGGGTCACTGCAGGCGGAAGATGATCATTAAGGATTAAGTTAAAATGTATTAACAGCAGGAAAAAGGGACCATGGCGGCCCAGGTCTCCGACCCCGGATCTGGGGGCGCCACAGTACTTCTGAAGATGATGATACAGTTCAACCTTCTTTTGTCTATTTTGATCAAGTCTTTCCTCAGTCTTGGGAGTCTGCACAGAAAAGAGGCATCACTGATAAAGATTTTTTTGCCTGCATTTTGGAAATTCATCAGTCTGAGAGACTGAAAGCTTTTCAGAAAAAATCATATCTCCAGGAACATGGTCACTACCCTGGTGAAGAAGATCAAGCTCTGGATGGGGATGTTAAAGCTGAGACAAAGAGTGTTGCTAAATAATTGGCTTGTGTGGTCAAAGACATCTTTCATATTCAAACATAACTTACTAGTGTTGACAATACTACTTCTCTACTAAGTACCAAATTTGATAGAGTTCACTCCTTTCAGTTATCCAAAGAGGTCGCCTTCAAGGATGCTTTTGCTGCTATCACCTCTACACAAACTTCTCTCCAATCAACAGTCTCTGATTTGACCTCCAAGGTTTATTCTGTCATTGCAGCCCAGGCCAATATCTCCAAAGTTCTTGAACAGATTCTGTTGGCTGTTACTAGTTCTGATGATGTCAAAAAGGGGGAGAAGAGAGGTGAATCTTCCTCCAGGAAAAATAAGGATGATACATGCAGAGATGATAAAAGGGGAGTTAAAACGAGGAGAGATGGTGATGATGGAGATAGTTCTCATGGTCCTAGGGGTCCTGGTGATGTATCACTCAAGCATTCTGGAGTGGCTGTATTATCAAAATCTCAACCACATCAGTCAGGGACTAGACATGGGAAATCAGAGTCTAAGTAAGACTCTGATAAACAAAGAAAGAAAACAGACTCTGATGAAACTCAAGAACCTTCATACTGGAGGTGCAGTCAATCAAATCTATAACTTAGAGCTAAAAAGAAGACAGGTCTTGGAGTTTTTGAAGAATCTGACATTGACAGAACATCTACTCTAACCAGGGATCCCCAATCCTTGACAGATAGGCAGTTTGAGAAGATCAAACAGAAGCACTTAAACAAAGTGGTATCTGCTCAAATTGTTTATAATGTTTATGAAAGAAAGATGCAAGGAGGACAGGGAGACACAGAAAAGGTGAAGAATAAGATGCTGGTTTATTTTTTAGAAGGTGGATCAGCTAGATGGATCAGTCAATCAAACTTTATATTTTTCAAATAGACTGAGGAATTGCAGTATATTAGATTTCTCCTTCAAATTGCTTATGAAGTTAACAAGAGCAAAGAGGCTGTCACACACAAATGGTTCAAGGAGATTGATAAAAAGCTGACTTTGCACAAACAAGCAAATCGACAAATGGGCAAATTTTCCTTAAAATATGTTGATACTGAGGGAAATGATCAAGTCATGCCATTGGAAGAAAAACAGATTAAATTTCAAGAAGGTGTGGGTCATTACTTTGGATTTCAGCCTATGAGTGGGAAAGTTAGTGTTCTAATGTTGAAGGACTTAAAAGATCAAGAAAGCAGTGCAAACGATCTGAGAGCAGCTTACTGTCAAATCAAATGTTCAAGTGAAGAAATGAAGAAATTGAAGAAATGAAGAAATTGAAGAAATTTATTGGTGAAACTCTTGCAATTGTGGAGGACAATATGCTCAATTCATTTTTGAAAAATAATCCAGCCTTTGAGAGGATCAATTAAGAAGTAATTCTTTTTCCTTTATAATTCTTTCATATTGTTCTAGACCAAGTGTTTTATTCTTTAGTTTTGACATCATCAAACCTGGATTTATGCTTACATTTTATAAAGCATAAATATGGGAGATTGTTAGGAATATATTCATTTGATGATGTATAAAATTCTAGAACATGAGTTAGCTTAGTTTATTTGCAATATATCTTTCTAGTCTCTGAAATGTATAATCAGAGTCTAGATAGTCAATATTCAAGTTACTTGTACTTAGAAGAATTTCTGCAGAAAATAAAACCAGAGTCTGCATGAAGATCAGAGTCTGGAAGGTGATCAGAGTCTATAGACTATCGGAGTCTAAAATCTGTCAGAGTCTACAAATGATCAAAGTCTATAGTCTGGCAGAGTCTGAAGAATTCAGAGTCTATAAAGTTAAAGCTAAATTTGGAAGATGATCACAGATAAGGGAAGTCTTCGAAGATAAAGCCAAATATATTGCAGATATGCTATAAAAACAAGGAAGAAGAATTGTAGAAGGAAACTGTCAACTAATAATTAGGAATTATATTCCTATTGTAATTTATCTTTCTGTTATTAGCTGATAGGCATCTCTCTATATAAAATCTATGTAACCTAATTGTAAAGGTGTGGAAGTCGAAGCATAATTTGTCTGAGTGAAATTTTATGAGTGCATAGAAATAGAGAGAGTTACTGTGATAAACACAGAGAAGCTGCTAGGGTTTGTGTACACCCTAGGAGAGTTTTTTATTTTCAAATCAATAATACAAACAGTACTTATTCATATCTTTGTGTTTGATCTTTGTTCTTAATTTATATCTGGTTATTGATATTGAGTTGATTTTAAATCAGGCAGAAAAGACACACAAGTATTCAACCCCCCCTTCTACTTGTGCAACTGGGAAAACATATTAGTTTCATAATTTTGATTTGATAAAATATTAGAAGCATAATTTCTTGCATTATGAGATTATTGATAAATATCAAGTAATGATATTTTGTCAATGTTTCTTTGTAATTAATTGTGATATTTTTAATATTAGTGATAATATTTGTTACTTATCTGAAATCACTAATAATAAAATTATGCCTAAATGCTTATTGTTCTACTGAATAATTGCCACATGTTATTTGATTTTTATATGCATGTCTGTGGTAACTGTTTAGTATTACATAAGTATTACAATTAGTTTTCTTTATTTAACTGAATTTTAAACTTGAATGTATTAAAAAGAATTTCTTGTATGATTCTTTTTCAAAACGTTTTATTCAAAGACACATTCATTTTTTTATCAGTTTTAAAGAAGAAAACAACAAAATTCTTTTTCAAAACTTCTCTTTTGAAAATCTTTTGATTTATAGCTCTGCTTTATTTTCCCAAACCTAGGGTGTGAATCAAATTTTTCTTGAGGATAATTTTTCTCCAATCTCAAAAAAATTTATCCTCTCCCAAAAGCTAGTTTTAAAAGTTTTATCTTACAAAGTTTTTTTCTCTCTTAATTTTTCTTTTTAGAGTGGCAAAAACTTTGTGACTGCTATTTTATTCGGAGAAATTATTTTAACTTCGAGGTACCAATCACTTGTAAAATGATTTGTTTTCAAACACTTTTTTCAATGTATGTTTCACATTGATTCAAAGTATCAAAACATTGATTGTTGCTTTGAATGCCTAGTACTGTATTGTTAAGCATTCATTCACCCCAATTGTTATGTTTTTATTTTAAGTCGGGGATACTATCAGGTGGACGAAAATGATGTAAATCATAATTGCATTATGAGTCGGAAAATCATAGTCCTCTATCTGATAAGGATGTTTTTCAAAACTATTTTCAAAACTTACAGTACTTAGGTTTTAAAGGTAAAGAGTCATTTTATTGAGATAGAATGTGGTAAGAGAGTTGAATTTCTTCTTTGCTATAAATTCCCGCGTTTTATTATGGGAAGTTTGCCTTATGAGAAATTCATAAGGGATATAATTTTTCTCTTCTACACTTTCCTGCGTTTTATTATGGGATAAGTATCTCAAAGAAAATTTCTATTGGTATCATGTTCTTAAATGATAAATCTTTAGATCCGACAAAACTCTTTTACTAAAAGTGCTTTAATGCAATCAATTACCATTCCTTCTTATATTTTTCCTTCTCTTTGAAGATGAAAAATATGTTTTGGAATGTTAAGGTGATTATATTTTTATCTTATTTATTGATTCTTTCCGTTTAGCCCCCAGAGGCTATAGAAGCTGGCCAGGAGGTTGAAAACCCATCAATCTCTTTCTCAGGCCATAGTACCAAACACTGATTCATCCACTTCCATATATTAACCCCTGGAGATTAAGGAACATATGTAAGTAGGTTGATAAGGGAAAAACTACACTTGATGCAACAAATAAGGATGAAGTCGGAAGTGCACCCACAGCTCTACCTCCAACGAAGAAAAGTAGAATATAAACTGAGGTAACTGTAAGCTCATCTGCATCTTCTCAAAAGGATGCAGAGCTGAAAAGGCAATAAAACTTTCTTTGGAATCATTCTCTCAATAGAGTGAGTCCATTGAAATTCGCTAGTCAGCCAGAGCATCTTGTAATGAGTCAAGCACACCACTGGCACTCAAGATGATGGTAAGCCTAAACAGATAAATTATAGGAACACATTGCAAGGCGTTTACAGTGAGAGGTATAGGCATTCAGAGGAGATACAGACTCTAGCCATGCATTACATTGTCCAAGTATCTACCTCAAACAGAAGTTAATCTTCTGTATCCCGAAAGGGAGATGTCTTGTTCAGATTTATCTGGGCTTGAGAGGCAACTGCTTGACAAGAATTCTTCGGATGAGTCAAGTAGGGTATTTTACACAAATTCCCGTCACATGGTTACGAGGGAAACGTAGGCTCTCATTTGCCATTCATTACATTGCCTACTACGTCGCCCCTCCTGGAAGGAACATTTCCAGATCCTGAAAAGGAATGTCCACCTCCCGTTTACGGAGAAGGTATGAGGCAACTCCTTGATAGAACAAGGCAGGATTCCCTAACAGATATTAATATCTTGGGATAACCCATCTCAAAGAGGTGAGGCTCCACTAGACAGTGATTTAGCAAAAGCTATTGAGTCTGGTGCTGAGACAATGCTTATGCATGATAGATCAAGAACACCTCAATGAGGCAATTCTCCACTTGATAGTGAAGTTAGAATGTTTATTGACAGTCAGTGTTCGAAGCAATGCAGTTGTTGTAAACTTAACAATGTATGTGAGGCAATAATACGAAGACCTGGATCAAAGTTAGTCGTGTGTGAACTAGACCAGTTGCACTAGGCATTAGCAGTTTGTGAAAGAAATCTGAATATTAACTATAGAAGAATTGTTAAGTTGAAGAACGTACTTGGAAAGAACGGTTATTTATTAAGGTACGAAAAGTGATTTGTAGAAGCTACAGCCAAACAACTAAACAGCTCAAAGGGTGCAGGGTGCAAAGTATCACAACCTTGGTACGAAAAGTGAAAGTTTCTGAACTACAGTCGAAGAACGGAAATAGCTCAGGGTACATGGTGTAATGTGACAAGACTTTGATACAGAAAATGGAAGTTTGTGAACTTCAAGAAGAGAACAGAAAGTGTGTCAAAGTGCAGTGGCTAAACTGTACTTTGACCAAAGTGATCAAACGCCACGCGCCACTTTGTATAATCAAATCAATATTTCTATGTGGCGCCTGTCTCTATGATGCGCCTCCCCTCTATGCTCCTTGTATAGGGCGCCACTTCCATTAGTACTTAAAAAAAATATGTAAGTGGCGCCTCCCCTATATATTACATGTATAGGGCACCACTTTCATACTTGGAGCCACTCAATTTATTCAAGGCGCCACTTGAATCTATACAGGAGAACACATGTGTCAAGCGCCACTTAGCCCTCAGCCAATCAAAATACAGCAGCTACTTTATTTGATTTAAAGTCTACACAAAAAGAAGTAGAAAGCCACTCATTCAAGAAAGAGTCGTCTTCTTCAACAAAAATATGTAGAGAGCTTCTGCCATGGCCGGAGTAAAAAGAAATAATTTATACACACCCATACCTTGCTCCTGGTCAGATATTAGGACCGGTTCTTTAACAAAAATGCTCAGGGCTCCTAGATATCACTCCCTACGGACTCAATTTTTCCTTATACTAATTTAGATATATTTATATAGGAACTGAGCCTAATATTTTTGTGTTAGTAGCAAAGAATTAATTTATTCTTTAGAAGCCAGTTATATTTTTAACTGGGTGTAGCACCCCTTTGGGTTTATATACGAAAGATATATTCCTAGAAACTTGTCTCATTTAATTACTTTCTAATTTTCTTAAACCTAATTGATTTATCCGGACACACAGAAAATTAGCAAACAGCTCACCTAAACACTACAAATGGTCAAACCTACTCTGAAGCAATAATTTATTTATCCGTAAATTCTGAAAAGAATTTAAATTATTGTGAATATCGTATTCAACCCCCTTCTATGATATTTCGGGACCCAACATGCTTTGTGATAATTAATCGATATAGCATAAGTAGTTAGTTACAACATCATTGTATGTAATTAACAAATAGAATAACAGTCTATGGTTTAGGGTTACTTAGTAGATTTCAATTCATGAAATCAAGCTGAGGATTCTATATTAGACAAGTTGTGTTTTTCTGTGAGGACTTGCCTGGAATGGAATGATTTTGTGTTTATGTGTTTCCTCACAAAAATCAATGTGTAGCAATTATTTTTCAATTTATAGACTTCCATGATAGAACGTCTGATATATAAAATGCTAGTTTATATTTTTGGATTATGGTTGGGTTGTTTTGAATTTTTAGAAATTTCAAAAAGCAACAAGGTATGAAACAATTTTTTTTATTTCCTAAAAGTTTAAAATAACCACCACTGTATTATAAATAGTATTTATTAAGGGTTTATGTGCTTAAATTGAATTTAATTCAATTAATAGGTAATTATGAATTAAGATTTTAAAATCTCTATTTTAAGGATTTTAGAATTTTAACTTAATAATTATTTATCTAAAAGAATTAATGAAGATTTAAATTAATTGTTAAGTATATTTTATATTAATTAAAATTAATTATCTATTTATTTTCCTTTAAAATAGAAAATATATAATGACTTTAGTGTATATATTTAGTTTAGCATTAAACAGGTTATTCATGTTTGTAAATAAATTGTTTAATTCACTAATAATCGGTGACATCAACCGATTGTTGTGTATTATATATATATATATATATATATATATATATATATATATATATATATATATTATTTTCATTTATTCTCTAACAATTGGCTGGAATTTCTATTTTCATTTTCCCCTTTATGATATCAAGCGATTGTTAGCTAACCATCGGTGATGTCATCCAATTGTTAGGTGACGTCATCCGATTGTTAGCCTATTATAGTCAACACTTAGTTTATTTCTTTCATTTTATTCTCACCGATTGTTATCCACTACACACACATATACATACAACTCTCTTAAAAAATGGCATTTTAAAAAACACATCGAATCTTTGATCTTTAATAACTCAAAATCTACAATCATTTTCATAATCGGTTCACTGCCTTCATTTTGATACAAACCTTGTTAGATTTGGATTCGAAATTTTTTGGAGTGTTCTTAGCTTTGGGATTTTTTCTAGAGCGTGTTATTGATAAAAATTTGAAAAAAATTAGTTTCACTGTTTAAATTACTCCTAGTTTATCGTATATTATTTTCATATTTTTTGGAGTAGTTAAAATTTTTAGTGTTTTTGGTTCGTTTAGTTAGCAATTTAACTCGGGTTAAAATATTATAAGTAAAAATTTTAATTATTTTTACTCGTTAAAAATGGTTGGAATATTTACTTTACCTAGAATGAATTTTATTTCTCATTTTGATATTAATCGCCTCCCTGAACGCTATCGGACATGGGCACGAGTGTTAATTGAATATTCTGTTGTTCGACATGCTCTAGTAACAGACACCGTATTAAATCATAATATGCTTCATGACTATTACTGTACTGCATTCAAATCGTCTGCTAATAATGATTTAGTTATTACATTTATAGTCACCAATAGGTTACTTAGGGTAACTGGACATGATTTTAACAGGATTTTTAGGTTTTCTGTAAATAATTTTATTCCTAACCCTGCACCTAAACAAGTGCGTCAGTTCTTCATCTCAATAGAGGCTCCAGATTTATTTGCCGAGGATTTAAAAGAGATCCCTAAGAATAGACTGCCCAAACAGTGGAATTTCTTTTTTACACGATCATACAATGTGTCTCTTACAACAAGACCAACAAAATGGACATTACCTTATTCTTCCAATTAATAGGAATGGGTGTTGCTCTTAATATGAGGTTAAACTATGGTTGTATTCTCTTGTCAAAGTTAATTTCTATCATTAAAACTTTAGGAAGTAGGGACCATTCATGTAAAGAATGTAGAGTGTTCCTTTCCTAGGTTTCTACAGCTTGTAGATTATATAACTACTAATGCTGACAAACTTCGATGTGTTGCAAGTGTTACTTCTATTTCAGGCAAACAGCAAAACAGGATTACAACTCAACTTAAAAATAATAGGAACTACTTGAATCCTAATGAAGCTCAAATGACAGATTTCATTCAATGATGTGTTGCTGACATGTAGAGAGATAATCCACTAGGCCTTGAAAATGTATTGCAAGTATAAGAGTCAGTGCTTGAACCTGAAGCTGAACCCATAGTGGAAGCAGAAGCTCAAAATGAACAGATGGTTCAGGTAACTGAAGAACGTCAAGCTTCTGAGGGAGATGCAGTTGCATCTGAAGGAAATTTAGTTAGCCATTCAGCTAGTCAAGACTCATATCATCCGGGATTTCCATCTCCGGTAGGTAATATGCAAGGTAGTCCTTATGACTTTGTCTCTGTCAATTTATATATGCAACTATCCAATATTGAAGATAACAGTGTCATGTAGCTATCAGCTGAACCCTTAGTGGTGATAGGACAAGGCAATGAGCCTGAAACCCAACAGATTTTAACCCATTCCTTAGAACCAAACACTATATAACCTGCACTTACTTCTATATCCCTACCCCTGAAGAGAAGATTAGAAGAAGAGGGAGAAAGTGCCTCAGCTGCACTACATAAGGAAAGTGAGGGATCCAAACAACTCTACGTCGAATTAGAAGGAGATTAGTTGAACCCAAGGTAACTATCAGCCTAACCTGCAATAAGTAGCAGATTCACAATTAGAGCCTCCAAAAACTGTAAGTGTTGCACATCCAGTAGCACACACTGATGAAGAATTGACATAAACAGCTACATCAATAGCAGTACCTTCACATGTAGATCCTGTGTTTGTCATGCCTTCACCCGCTATTAGGGGCATCACAGACTCTAATCTGCCACTCTCTACATTGTCTGAGGTGGTGACCCCCTGAACTTAAACTCTTCAGTTCCTTTATTGGAAGTTCTCACATCCAATTTTGGATTACCTGAGAGGAAACCACTCTATAGAGGGAGTTTGGGCTCCATTCATGGAGCAACTACATCTATAGCGGAACCACTTTAGGTAGATCCTGTTGTGGACACACCTTCATAGGCTTTAGTTTGTATCACAGATTCTAATCCGCCATTTATTATAGAATCTAATATGGTGACCACACTAGACTTCACACCTCTAGTTCCTGAAAAAGGAGTTCTCCCTACCCACAGTGTTCAAGCGGAGAGGCAATCCCTCGATAGAACGAGGAGGGATACCCACTGGGTTGATACTTCACTGACTGAGGTCGGTGATGAGATAGTGCCCAGGCACGAAATTTAATCAGGTACACTTCCACTTGATAACGATTCCTTTGAAGAATCAGGTGTGAAGGATACTACAAAATTGTTGGCTACTGTAATAACCCATATTTCTGACGTTTGGGATTATTAAGATTTTTGGATAAAAATTTTTCATTTTATGAATGAATGATTTCATGGATTTATTTCTTCATAAGGTACTTGAAATGTGAGACCGTATTATTAATATACGGGATATACAAAAATATGCGTATCGATGTTACGGTGGCATACGCAATCAATATAGGACTTATAAGTATTTTTGGTCCAACAAAATAAATTGGAAGTCCGGATGGAAGTCGTGACAGAATTTGAGAGACGGTGTAAGTAATTAGTATTTATTCGGAGAATTGTTTCGTAAATTCTCGAAACAATTAAAGAGTATTAATTTAATGATTCTAAAATATATTAGAATCATAATATGAGATTTTAAGTTTTTAAAACTTAGGTGGGACGAAAGAAAAGAGAACGAGAACGAGAGATTAAAACGTTGTCGGGAAATTACGCGACTACCGCGCAAGCCTTATTAAATATCGAGCTTCCACCACACACCACACAAAACAAATCAGTTTTTCCCCCATTTCCAAGAGGACCATCGGCCAAGCAAGAAGGAGGAAGAAGGAACCCTAGCAAGACTTGATCATTCATTGAGTTTAATAGCTCAAATCGAAGGTAATCACTAACCCATTACTTATCCAACCTTATTTCAATCTTCCATCCATGAAATCTTCACTTATGATCCATAGAAGCTGCGATGAACAGTAACTACGAAAATTAAAAATTTATTTTCTTTGATTCTTGAGTTCATTTGGCTTGATTGATGATTGTTTAAGGTTATACAAGCCATGGGTAGCATTGTTTAAGCATGGATGCATGTGTTTTGTTAATAATTGTTAAACTCTTAATTCTTGAGCTAAATTGATTTTTGTTGCTTGGGATTGTAGTATGTTGATTGTTGGTGTTGGTTGAGGAGTTTGGGATTGTTTGTTGGTTGATTTGGAGTAGAATAAAAATGGAAAACGATGAACGTACAAACGTAACCATGCCAATTTTTTTAGAACCTTACTGCTGTAAACTGTCCAGAAAATCTGGGAACATTCGGCCACTGTTCTTGGCTTATGACTGATATGGTTAGATAGTAGATAGTCTCTAGATCGTTTGGGCGCTAATTTTGCGTCATTCGGATTTACGAGCAAAAAGATATGGCCGATTTAATAAAGGTAGCGCAGAAACCTAACCATTCTGTTTTCTACGAACTTTGGAGCTATGATCACCCTAGTTAGGGGGCTCTATAAATCTTGAAACTTTTATTTAAAATACTTGGAACATCTGAGATTACCTGGGAAAAAGAATCGGATTAAAAGGAGTAAAATCGGATTTATTAAAATTGGTTGAGTGCAAGTCATGTAATAGAAATTTTCAGAAACAGGAATTCTGGAGCCACTGTTTTGAATGAATTGTTTGGAATACTTAACACCATTTCTGGACTGTTTATTTTCTGGGTTTATGTTATAATTGGAGTCTAGTTTGAGTAGCCTCAAACGGTGAGTCAATTGGATTAACGAGCTAGGAGATATAGCTATTTTAGTAAAGGTTATTCATAACCTACGAAGTGATTAAACATTGAACTTTGGATAATTGTTTCACCTAGCTAACAACCTGAGCTCGAGTTGAAATTTTTATAGCATGTTGTTAGTAGTACAAGGGAGATCTGAGAAAAGGAATCATGTCAAATGGATTAATTTCCAATTTATTAAAAATGACGGAAAACAGGGTGTTAAGTGAAATGAACCTGATGAAAAGGTTAAGCAATCGTTTTGGGAGACGATTTCGAGTAAGATAGAGGACTTGTCTCGAGTCGACCCAGTAACGAAAGTTGTTAAGGAACATCATGACTATACGTAGGTGCAAAGAACTTGATTAAAAACTATTGAGAGGATAGTCTTACGAGTAGCTA
The DNA here is from genome assembly GCA_028671895.1 of Oenanthe sinensis. Lineage (NCBI taxonomy): Eukaryota > Viridiplantae > Streptophyta > Magnoliopsida > Apiales > Apiaceae > Oenanthe > Oenanthe sinensis. The sequence continues at coordinate 12,230,047 of JAPMAC010000212.1, forward strand.
AAGTAGGTCCGAAGAAATGAAATATCGGGCAAAACAAGAGGTAATAAAACGAATAAGTACGGGTTGTAATGATCATAATTGGACTCGATATAGGTTTGGGGATTAGTATCGAGGTCCTAGCGTAACAATGTTGTAATTAGTTAAAGAATTCGATTTTGTTCATTAGTAGTTAAGGTAGAACTTTCTTTAAGAGAACTAATCTAGATTATTATATCTATTGATATGACTATCAGGAACGAGAGAAACTTTGGATATGCATCATGGACACCAGGCAAGATTCCTAACTCTATTTTCAAATTCTATTACATAATATTTTGATTCTTGTATATGCAATTATCTCGAGTCCTTGAAATCTTGAGCTTTTAACAAATTCTTGGTTATAAAGCTTTGTTAAGTATAAATTGTTTATATCAACCAAAAACTGTGCTTTCCCCTTTCTTACTTGATTCTTTGATGACTCTGAACTTCTTGAAAAATTAGAGTTCGCATAGTAAGTTGTTAGAGATATTTGTTGGAGTATCGAGTTACAACATTCATACTCGATGGTTAACCGGGGAGAGTCGGGTATTTTCTCGACGGTAGTCGATAACTATCAAAATTATTTTGATTCATAATGTATTGAGGATTATTTGATGATCACTGAGGATCATCCACTTAATTATTTAAATAATATTTGAATATTAATTAAATATTATTTAAAAAGGGTTGAATAACGTTTCAATATTAATGAATTATTTTAAATTCATTTTGAAGGTTATTTAAATACTATTTAATATTATTTAAATCTTTCGAAGCATTCAAAACTAGATCATTTAATTATATTTATATTCTATTAATTGTTTTAAAAATATTAAATATTATCTTATTATTATTTAAATATTGGGAATTTTAAAAGACAATTATTGTCGACTGATTTTATCCGAAACAATATTTAAAAATTGTTTTACTCTGATTATTTTTAATCATCCCGAGCTACTGAGATTCGAGGGTTAGCAGAGTGCCCGAATCACTACTAAAATATTTTGATGATCTCTAAAAATATTTTGGAGCTTCCGAGAAACTCTTTAAATATTATTTTTTTTAATTAAATATAGATTATTTAATTAACAATAAAATATTCTGCTAATATTTTTGGGCTAACAACCCCACACTAGGGAAGGAATGAATAATCCTGACATTCTTCCCATATATACTTGGGTCTTTCGGGACTTATATTTGGTTCTAATTCAATACTCTTCATTAAAGTTATTATATTTTAATATAGCGACTCCCCGGTCATGTTCTTGAGTCTTCTTGATTCAATTGCTTTTATCTTATTGATTAGTTGACTGAGAGTCAACCCACATATATACGAGATTACTTCCACATAATTCCGGAAGTGAATCCATTATCTGATGTTGAAATCCTAGACAGGATTGTTGTTATTCTGGAAGGTCGTATTAAATTCCCTTCCACACTTTGATTTGAATATTCCCAGAAAGCTTTGTTGTTGTTATCCTAGAAGGTTGTATTAAATTCCCTTCTAGACTTGTTGATTGTACTCAAAGGGAACTGGAGATATAAAGTGTAAGAGGCTTGTGTGCGGCACAGTCCATCTAGCGTAAGAGGCCGAGTGGCGCCGGTCCAGCATTTAAAGGCCCATGTGTTGCCTAGGGTGATGACCTGTTTTGGATCATCCTTCTACTAGTAGAAAAGGTTACTTAACTATTGTACTATACGACTGATCATCGTGTACAATAGGCGCGGTGGATGCTCCAGTATCTTCTTTTCTTCCAATTGGAATTGGACATTACACTAAGGATAGTGTTAATGGGAACTGTTGAACTTTCATTGGTCCTACACTAAGGATAGTGTTAATGGGAACTGTTGAACTTTCATTGGTCCTACACTAAGGATAGTGTTAATGGGAACTGTTGAACTTTCATTGGTCCTACACTAGCGATAGTGTGAATGAGAATTATTGAGCTTTTATTGATTATGTTCGCAGTATCTTGAACTGCCTTCTTATTGATGCTCGAATAAATGGTACTCTGTGGTTGATGCCATTGTGCTAAATTATCGATTCTGTTGTTCCCAAAACTGTGAATCTTAAAATTGTGGTATCGCAGTAACTTGAACTGCGTACTTATGTTGAAAATCTTCTTGCATCGTAAACTCTGATTCATTTATTGTCGAAACATATTTCGCTGAACTTTCTGCTGGAAAAGCATTGCAAATTATCTACAGATATTGTTGGTCATCGCGTTGGTATAAATATCAGTTGCCACCCTTTTCTTGGTGCAAGTTACAAAATATTCTAATATATATCTTGCTGAGCATTCTTTGGCTCATTCTTGTTTTTGTTGTAAACTTTAAAACTTGCAGTAAGACTTGCCCATGGGATGCAAAAGAAAGGAGATGCTCGAGCTTGAGTTAGTCAGGTTCAAGGCTTCTGCAGGTGGTGTAAGCTAGATAGGATTTTAGTTTAGAATTCTTATACTTATTGTATAACATGCAATGTAATAATAAATGTTGAAATAGTGTTGACTTCTAATGCAACTTCAGGTAGAGGTTATATTAGTAGCATGAGATCCTGAGTTTATTACAGTTGAATTATAATAACTGTTATTATTTTAAGTTCGTTTTCTGAGACTATGGCTCGAGTTGTGTATTGGATTGGGGTCACCAGGATATGTTGTGATATAATTGTTAAGCAGGTGAGTAATTTATTGTTGGAATTGGATCGTGATGGCCTGGATCCCTGACCCCGGATCTGGGGGCGTCACAGAGGTGGTATCAGAGCCCTCTGTGACGCCCCCAGATCCGGGGTCAGGGATCCAGGCCATCACGATCCAATTCCAATAATAAATTACTCACATGCTTAACAATTATATCACAACATATCCTGGTGACCCCAATCCAATACACAACTCGAGCCATAGTCTCAGAAAACGAACTTAAAATAATAACAGTTATTATAATTCAACTGTAATAAACTCAGGATCTCATGCTACTAATATAACCTCTACCTGAAGTTGCATTAGAAGTCAACACTATTTCAACATTTATTATTACATTGCATGTTATACAATAAGTATAAGAATTCTAAACTAAAATCCTATCTAGCTTACACCACCTGCAGAAGCCTTGAACCTGACTAACTCAAGCTCGAGCATCTCCTTTCTTTTGCATCCCATGGGCAAGTCTTACTGCAAGTTTTAAAGTTTACAACAAAAACAAGAATGAGCCAAAGAATGCTCAGCAAGATATATATTAGAATATTTTGTAACTTGCACCAAGAAAAGGGTGGCAACTGATATTTATACCAACGCGATGACCAACAATATCTGTAGATAATTTGCAATGCTTTTCCAGCAGAAAGTTCAGCGAAATATGTTTCGACAATAAATGAATCAGAGTTTACGATGCAAGAAGATTTTCAACATAAGTACGCAGTTCAAGTTACTGCGATACCACAATTTTAAGATTCACAGTTTTGGGAACAACAGAATCGATAATTTAGCACAATGGCATCAACCACAGAGTACCATTTATTCGAGCATCAATAAGAAGGCAGTTCAAGATACTGCGAACATAATCAATAAAAGCTCAATAATTCTCATTCACACTATCGCTAGTGTAGGACCAATGAAAGTTCAACAGTTCCCATTAACACTATCCTTAGTGTAGGACCAATGAAAGTTCAACAGTTCCCATTAACACTATCCTTAGTGTAATGTCCAATTTCAATTGGAAGAAAAGAAGATACTGGAGCATCCACCGCGCCTATTGTACACGATGATCAGTCGTATAGTACAATAGTTAAGTAACCTTTTCTACTAGTAGAAGGATGATCCAAAACAGGTCATCACCCTAGGCAACACATGGGCCTTTAAATGCTGGACCGGCGCCACTCGGCCTCTTACGCTAGATGGACTGTGCCGCACACAAGCCTCTTACACTTTATATCTCCAGTTCCCTTTGAGTACAATCAACAAGTCTAGAAGGGAATTTAATACAACCTTCTAGGATAACAACAACAAAGCTTTCTGGGAATATTCAAATCAAAGTGTGGAAGGGAATTTAATACGACCTTCCAGAATAACAACAATCCTGTCTAGGATTTCAACATCAGATAATGGATTCACTTCCGGAATTATGTGGAAGTAATCTCGTATATATGTGGGTTGACTCTCAGTCAACTAATCAATAAGATAAAAGCAATTGAATCAAGAAGACTCAAGAACATGACCGGGGAGTCGCTATATTAAAATATAATAACTTTAATGAAGAGTATTGAATTAGAACCAAATATAAGTCCCGAAAGACCCAAGTATATATGGGAAGAATGTCAGGATTATTCATTCCTTCCCTAGTGTGGGGTTGTTAGCCCAAAAATATTAGCAGAATATTTTATTGTTAATTAAATAATCTATATTTAATTAAAAAAAATAATATTTAAAGAGTTTCTCGGAAGCTCCAAAATATTTTTAGAGATCATCAAAATATTTTAGTAGTGATTCGGGCACTCTGCTAACCCTCGAATCTCAGTAGCTCGGGATGATTAAAAATAATCAGAGTAAAATAATTTTTAAATATTGTTTCGGATAAAATCAGTCGACAATAATTGTCTTTTAAAATTCCCAATATTTAAATAATAATAAGATAATATTTAATATTTTTAAAACAATTAATAGAATATAAATATAATTAAATGATCTAGTTTTGAATGCTTCGAAAGATTTAAATAATATTTAAATAATATTAAATAGTATTTAAATAACCTTCAAAATGAATTTAAAATAATTCATTAATATTGAAACGTTATTCAACCCTTTTTAAATAATATTTAATTAATATTCAAATATTATTTAAATAATTAAGTGGATGATCCTCAGTGATCATCAAATAATCCTCAATACATTATGAATCAAAATAATTTTGATAGTTATCGACTACCGTCGAGAAAATACCCGACTCTCCCCGGTTAACCATCGAGTATGAATGTTGTAACTCGATACTCCAACAAATATCTCTAACAACTTACTATGCGAACTCTAATTTTTCAAGAAGTTCAGAGTCATCAAAGAATCAAGTAAGAAAGGGGAAAGCACAGTTTTTGGTTGATATAAACAATTTATACTTAACAAAGCTTTATAACCAAGAATTTGTTAAAAGCTCAAGATTTCAAGGACTCGAGATAATTGCATATACAAGAATCAAAATATTATGTAATAGAATTTGAAAATAGAGTTAGGAATCTTGCCTGGTGTCCATGATGCATATCCAAAGTTTCTCTCGTTCCTGATAGTCATATCAATAGATATAATAATCTAGATTAGTTCTCTTAAAGAAAGTTCTACCTTAACTACTAATGAACAAAATCGAATTCTTTAACTAATTACAACATTGTTACGCTAGGACCTCGATACTAATCCCCAAACCTATATCGAGTCCAATTATGATCATTACAACCCGTACTTATTCGTTTTATTACCTCTTGTTTTGCCCGATATTTCATTTCTTCGGACCTACTTTAGCTACTCGTAAGACTATCCTCTCAATAGTTTTTAATCAAGTTCTTTGCACCTACGTATAGTCATGATGTTCCTTAACAACTTTCGTTACTGGGTCGACTCGAGACAAGTCCTCTATCTTACTCGAAATCGTCTCCCAAAACGATTGCTTAACCTTTTCATCAGGTTCATTTCACTTAACACCCTGTTTTCCGTCATTTTTAATAAATTGGAAATTAATCCATTTGACATGATTCCTTTTCTCAGATCTCCCTTGTACTACTAACAACATGCTATAAAAATTTCAACTCGAGCTCAGATTGTTAGCTAGGTGAAACAATTATCCAAAGTTCAATGTTTAATCACTTCGTAGGTTATGAATAACCTTTACTAAAATAGCTATATCTCCTAGCTCGTTAATCCAATTGACTCACCGTTTGAGGCTACTCAAACTAGACTCCAATTATAACATAAACCCAGAAAATAAACAGTCCAGAAATGGTGTTAAGTATTCCAAACAATTCATTCAAAACAGTGGCTCCAGAATTCCTGTTTCTGAAAATTTCTATTACATGACTTGCACTCAACCAATTTTAATAAATCCGATTTTACTCCTTTTAATCCGATTCTTTTTCCCAGGTAATCTCAGATGTTCCAAGTATTTTAAATAAAAGTTTCAAGATTTATAGAGCCCCCTAACTAGGGTGATCATAGCTCCAAAGTTCGTAGAAAACAGAATGGTTAGGTTTCTGCGCTACCTTTATTAAATCGGCCATATCTTTTTGCTCGTAAATCCGAATGACGCAAAATTAGCGCCCAAACGATCTAGAGACTATCTACTATCTAACCATATCAGTCATAAGCCAAGAACAGTGGCCGAATGTTCCCAGATTTTCTGGACAGTTTACAGCAGTAAGGTTCTAAAAAAATTGGCATGGTTACGTTTGTACGTTCATCGTTTTCCATTTTTATTCTACTCCAAATCAACCAACAAACAATCCCAAACTCCTCAACCAACACCAACAATCAACATACTACAATCCCAAGCAACAAAAATCAATTTAGCTCAAGAATTAAGAGTTTAACAATTATTAACAAAACACATGCATCCATGCTTAAACAATGCTACCCATGGCTTGTATAACCTTAAACAATCATCAATCAAGCCAAATGAACTCAAGAATCAAAGAAAATAAATTTTTAATTTTCGTAGTTACTGTTCATCGCAGCTTCTATGGATCATAAGTGAAGATTTCATGGATGGAAGATTGAAATAAGGTTGGATAAGTAATGGGTTAGTGATTACCTTCGATTTGAGCTATTAAACTCAATGAATGATCAAGTCTTGCTAGGGTTCCTTCTTCCTCCTTCTTGCTTGGCCGATGGTCCTCTTGGAAATGGGGGAAAAACTGATTTGTTTTGTGTGGTGTGTGGTGGAAGCTCGATATTTAATAAGGCTTGCGCGGTAGTCGCGTAATTTCCCGACAACGTTTTAATCTCTCGTTCTCGTTCTCTTTTCTTTCGTCCCACCTAAGTTTTAAAAACTTAAAATCTCATATTATGATTCTAATATATTTTAGAATCATTAAATTAATACTCTTTAATTGTTTCGAGAATTTACGAAACAATTCTCCGAATAAATACTAATTACTTACACCGTCTCTCAAATTCTATCACGACTTCCATCCGGACTTCCAATTTATTTTGTTGGACCAAAAATACTTATAAGTCCTATATTGATTGCGTATGCCACCGTAACATCGATACGCATATTTTTGTATATCCCGTATATTAATAATACGGTCTCACATTTCAAGTACCTTATGAAGAAATAAATCCATGAAATCATTCATTCATAAAATGAAAAATTTTTATCCAAAAATCTTAATAATCCCAAACGTCAGAAATATGGGTTATTACAGCTACTGAAGAAAGAATTGAAACATCCAATGCCCAAGCCGAAATCCCTTCCATGAGCACACCATCTCTCGTCCAAAGAGTTGTTATCTTGGAGGACACTGTATCTGTGAGATACAGTCTTATGGATTAGGTTTTGATTATTTTGTCATAATGATAAGTGTAAATTAAATTAGAATTAGAAAGTTACTAATTAACATAGTAATCCTCCCTTAGGTTGTTCGAAGTGACAGTCAACAAGAAGAAAGTCAAACTGCTTTTATAAACGAAACCAAATGATTTTATCTTTACATATATTTATATAAGATTTATCAAAATAATGATAAAATCAAATCTAATTTATATATGTTATATTGTTGAGTCAAAATTGAAGATGAACAAATATAGTATTTTTGACACTGTTTTTACGAGATAAAAAATGTGTTATCCATTCGAAAGAGTGTTTGTTTTAAAGGCTTTCATGGGAATATATTCTCAATATACTTTCTAAATATATTTATTCAATTTATCTTCAATAAATTCTTGCCTAGATATAAAATACAGATTTTATCCCGGAAGTCCTAAATTATCCTATTTCTTTGGATAATTTGTATTTTAATTCAAATCAAATATTTATTGGACTTCATAGTAATTATTATATTAGGAATATTATATTTGAATATGTTTTGAGTCAAAACTTTAGTCCAAAAGTTTACAAGTTCCGGTAAATGGCTATGGATTATTATTTCGGGCTATAGGGACATCGAAACAATCTTTTTCTAAAACATATAGATATACTTGACCAAATGACTTGAAACTTGGGGAATATCATTAGAATGTTGAAAAAGAAATTTAGGACATTTTTCATAATTTTTGGGTGAATTTTATTTTTAGCTTGTATTTCCAATTTAGGGATTGTTTGTTCGGTCAATTAAAAGTCAATGGAGGTTAATTTCAAATTGAGTAGGATTTTGACCATGACCTATTAGGATAATTCCCAGATGGTTCCCAAAGTTTCATAATTTTTGAAGTATATTTTGAAAAACGTCATTTTTTCTACGAATTATTCGGTATCGTGTTTATTCGCTTAAATAATTTACTGAATGAGGCTAGCACATTTTTCTAGGCACCCATGTGGATAAATACAGCTGGGGGGACAGAATTTTCAAGTTGTGTATCTTACCTTATCACATGCCAAGCCTTATCCCTTAATTAAATAAATAAAAAATGCTTAATTTTGGCCTATAAATAAGACCTCACCCCCACTTCATTTCTCAAGCCGTTTAGTGCCAAGTATATGCTACATATTTCACCCCAAATAAGCTCTCAAGCTCAGTAGGTTTTCATCTCCAAGAGCTTTTGTGTTTTAAGATTTATTTCTTCATAGATCTAACGCCCTTCAAGCTTATAAACCCATATACTTGCACTAATAACACACCAACCATAAAAGTCCAATTTGGCCACCCAAATACCTCATTCCCACATCCCTTAGACTTGTGTAGTTGCCCCCAAAGTTATACCAAAAGTTCACTTTCCAGCGATTTTCCGGTGACTTTTTCCGGCGACTACTTTTTGTGTGTTTTGGCTTCGAAATTGGCTTTTTCTCTTGATTTCTCTCTAGATCTCAAAGGTTACAAGTTGATTTCATTTTTATATGTTAGTATACATATTAGTAGATTATAAATAGATTTGTGCTTTCTTGGTTTGTTTGTTAGATCTGTTATATAGTTAGCCTTGTATACAATTTATATAGTTACATGTTTTAATTGTTTATTCTTTGTATTCTATATAAATTGTGGTAACCGTTGGAAGAGCTTTCTTTTCATCTCTTGCTCTTCACAACCAAGTTGTTTATATCCTCGGTGTAGGATTTCGCGATTAATAACGACTTTAAGTTACTTAAGTTCCGAGTAGAGACCGATTTGTATAAATCTCATATAGAGGTATAAACAAAAGGACTCCTTGTTGAATTTGGTAATTAACGTACCTTCTATTCCAAGTTGAGACCTACTTGTATAAGTCTTACTTAGAGACATAAATAAAAGGATTCCTTGTTGATAAGTTACAAGTTAACCCATTTTATTTTCGAGTTGAGATTTCATTCGTATAAGTCTAAATTATTAGACATAAACAAACTTCTCCTTGTTTGAAATAAATAGAGTATTAATCTCACTTAATTCCGAGTCGAGACCAATTTGTATAAGTCGAGGTACGACATAAATAAAAGGACTCCTTGTAGAACAATTAAGTGAAAGAAACTAACTTATATTCTGATATAAAAATATTCGTATAAATCTCACTTAGAGATATAAACGAAGTTTTCTCTCGTAAAATATTTGTCAAGTTTAAACTCACCTTAATTCCAAGTCGAGACCAATCTGTATAAGTCGAGGTACGACATAAACAAAAGGACTCCTTGTCGGATTATTCGTGAAAGAAACGAACTTATATTCCAAGTTGTACTCTTTAGTATAAATCTCACTTAGAGATATAAACAAAGGAAAATCGTAGAATATTTATAAGTTTATTCTTTAACTTCGAACACCGAGTTAAGAGTTATTCGTATAAGTCGAGGTACGACATAAACGAACCTAACTTGTTGAGTTCTTGAAGTTAAGACAACTTCGATTCCGATTTAGATACTATTCATATAAGTCAAGGTACGACATAAATGAAACATCCTCATTGAATATTATTGGTATATTCGGTGTTCGTTTAAAGGTCATAGTTTAGTGTTTTAATTTCCAAGGCCTTATAAACAACCCACTCATAAAACGTTCTTGATCTTGTTCAAGTCACAATATATTTGGCTTATTTATTTTCAACCTTATATATCCTATATTATATATATATATATATATATATATATATATATATATATATTATATTTAATTTAAGTGCTTGCATTCATACGCTTTATATATCGCTTTTTATTTTAGCATACGCACTTAAATTACTGCATACACGTTCACACACTCAGTGTGGTTCGTCCTTCTAAAGAAGCTACTTACCCAGACTCATGTTTATATATTTTATTGCTTCAACTATATTATATATATTTGTTTGTTTGTTCCCGGTCTAGTACAACAATATACAAGTCCACCGATCTTCTCTCTTAAATAAGGTTATTAAGTCGTAGTACTGGTTGTCTAGACTTTGTAAGTGAGGTGAAGTGAAGTGAGGTGATCCATGTTCTAAGACCCAAGTCCTAGGTATGCCAACGGGAAGTTGGGTGTCTCTCCATCGTGAGGAAGAGGAAAGACCTAAGACCTAAAACCTAAGATCTAAAACCTACAAAGGGTTAGAGGAATATAGTCTACGCAGGGTTGTAATTTATTTTTCTTACTTTTATTTGAGGAGGTAAAGGGAAGTTATGCTCCAAGATAAACTTGTAAGGGTTCTACTTAGATTGTGAGGAGGTAGCGGGGAGTTACGCTCCAAGATTAGGCTAGTAGGTTTTGCTATTATATTTTGATGGGTTAACGGGGATTTAAGGTCCAAGATAAATACATAGTGGTTGTAAAGGCTTCTCCGCCGCTATAAGGAGTGAATTTTTTTATAGTGGGAAAATCTCGAGTTCAGGGAAGAACTCCGGGACTGTACTAGGGTTGAGCAAATCCGTTAGGGGATTGTGCCATCGCAAACCAGGATAAAAATCTTGCGTGTTGTGCTCTATTTCTTTAATCTCTTTTAATTTCCGCATTTAATTTACTAGTGACTAGTAACATTTTTAAAAGAGAAGAGAAAATTTTAAACACCAAGCTCTAATTTTTAAAAGGGTATTAAATTATTCAACCCCTCTTCTAGCTAATACCCTATATTTATAGACCTAATAGTTGGTATAAGAGCAGTGCCTTTGACTGTGCTCTATGGCCTTTTTCAGTGCCTATGAACGTGATAAAAAGTTGATCTTTTATAGCGTATTTAAGTACCATTGGTTGTGGTGATGGTCTTTCGAGTTCGAGACATCTTTTATTCGATGACACTAACTTTGCTACTTGGAAAACAAGATTTAAAATTTATGCTAAATCCTAAGGTGTCAAAGTGTGGATGGCTATCAAAGATGGTGTTGTTGTTCCGACTAAAGTAGTTGATGAAATTTTCATCGAAAAGAAAGTCAGTGAATACACCCGCGAAGAAGAATAAATAATGAACATAGCCGTTAAAGCGAAAATGGTCTTAACCAGTGCACTTGCAGAAAAAGAGTACAAACGAGTTAATAACTACAAGTCGGCATAAGAAATGTGGAATAAAATGGTTATTACCTACAAGGGAACAATGGATATTAAAGACTCTCGAATGAATAATCTTATCCAAGAATACGAGAACTTTAAACTCCTCGAGGGTAAAACCATCATCGATATGGAAATAAGATTTACTCGGATTATTGATGAACTTGCACAACTTTGAAAAGCTTATTCGATTAATGAGAAAAAACGAAGGGGTGTTAAAAGCTTTGCCTCCGAGTTGGAAAGTTAAAATTACCACTATAAAAGAAATTCATATACCATCGATAGTTTATTCGGCAACCTTCGTGCATACGAAGAAGACAATGCTCCAGATAAGCCTCTCCCTAGGATTGAAGAGAGGAGGAAAAGTATGGCTCTAAAAGAAATACTTATCGATGAAGATGAAGACGAAGACGATCTAAATGAAGAATTAGAAAATCTCGATGAGCAAGAAATTGTTTTACTCACGAGACAACTCCATCATGTTTTACATAGCAAAACTCAAAGACACGGAAAAGGCTTTCTTAAATCCGGTAACTAACAATAAGTTTTTAACTCTAAGGGTAGGCCGAATTATAAGAACAATTTTCCTAGAACGAGTTATGCTAAAGGCAAAGGTGTGCAATAACAAGAAAATAATGCTTACAATAATAACTCAAAATTTACAAGTAATTAAAGAGGCAAATCCCGAGGAAAATGAGAATGTTTGTTTCGAATGTAAACAACCTGGTCATTTTAAACGGGAATGTCTAAATTTGTCCAAGGGACAAATCCTTGTTGTTGAAAGTGGATGGGATTTAAGTGAGGATGAGGAAACTCTGGAGAAAAATGAAGAAATTGTGAACCTTTACTTAATGGCGATCGGAAATGAAGCTACTTCTATGAAAGCCTCCACTTCTCTACATGAGGTAGTATCTAAACCAACTTCAATATTGTCATGTAGTAGTAATGATATTAAATTGTCTAAAATTGATCACTATGACATGGATATTTCTGAGCTTAGAAATTTGGTTAAAGATTTGAAAATTGGTTATGATGAGTTAAGTCGAAACTATACCAAGACCAAATCTGAAAAAGAAAAATATGAGGATTTGTGTCTCTAACTTCAAAGAGAAGTCACTAGTTTGACCGACGTACATGTCAAAGACATGGAGTACGTTACTAACATTCTCTCTCAAAATGAAAGCTTGAAAATCGAGACGAACGAAAAGGATGACCAAATTCTTACTCTTGAAGTCGAAAATATGACTCTAATTAGGCAAGCTGAAGAGATTGAGAATGACAAGATTCTTTTCAACGAACGTAATCGTGAGCTCTATGTTGAGCTATTAAATTTGAAAATTCAAAATGAATCCTTGATTCAAAAGAATTTGACACGATGCGAATGTATAAAACACCTCGAACAATCCCTCACGGGAGATGTAGAGGAAGAGCTTCATTAAGCCTTAATAGAAAAAATCTTGACTACCAAATGCAACAATCTGAAAAGGATAGAAAATTTGCTAAACTTAAAAGCAAGTTTGATATCGAAGAAAATAGTTGTCAAAAACTTATTTCGGATCTAGAAACGATGAATTTGGAAAGTCAACGGCTTAAAGATGAAAACCAAAAGCTCGTTTCTCAAATTATGGATAAAGGAGCTTCTTTACTAACAAGATTAATATCATGGTTAAAGAAAAAGAAGATCTTGAGTCCACTTTGAAACAGTTTACTAAGGGTAGTGTCATTTTAGAAAGAATGGTATTTGGCACTCGGGAATCATCTAATCGTGAATGCTTGGGTTATGAAAATATTGGTCCTCATAAAAAGGAAGAACATAAACCTAGACCTCCGATTAGTACTACACCTAAGTCCCCTATACCTAAATGTAAGTATTGCAATATAAGTGGACATACACGTTTATATTGCAAAGCTATAGAAGGTGAACTTAAGGGGAAATACAAATGGGTTCCAAAAGAATCAATTTCTAAAAATGGAAAGAACAAGATATTATCTTAAAAGAAAAATGATCCTAAAGTGAATGTTGAAAGTCAGCCTAGGTTTTGGTATGATCAAGAACCAATAATTTACGGACCAAGGAACATAAAATATGTTCATCCTATTTCTAGTTCAACTAGAATGAATAATGTTCCTCAAAATGGCCCTAAGACTCAAAACACTAATTACCATGGTCAATATCGTAATTTGAATGCTAACATGCCTAGGAATATGATTTATCATGCTAGATCGAGTCATCATGCTAATGTGAGTCACAATGCTATTCTAGTACTTCATATGCTCATGATAGACATAATAGTGCAAATTACAGTGCCAATGCTAATTTTAGAAATTCGATTATTACCATATTCCCACATAGCAAGACTTATATCATGCTAACTATAACAAATATACTCCAGGACGAAATCCCTATCACATCTCTGCTAGGAATGAAACATCTAGAAGATTATATGATGATGTGCAATATTATCCCATGCCTAGATTTGTTAATACTAGTTCATACATGCCTTATGATGTACTAACCCAAGTACCCATAAGACAAAAGGGGTACTAAAATGATTAACTAATTTGTTTTATAGGTATGCCTTATTGCTAAGAAAGACGTGTGGTACCTTGATAGTGGATGTTCCCAACATATGACCGGTAATAAGTCATTGTTGAACAATATTAGAAAGGTAGCTGCAGGGAGTGTAACTTTTGGAGATAGTAGTAAAGGCGACATCGTTGGCATTGGGGATATTGGAAATGAACGATTCAAAATAACAAACATATAATTAGTCACGGGACTAAAGTACAATTTTTTATCCATAAGTCAACTATGTGATAATGGTTGAAAATTAGTCTTCCGTTCGTCACATTGTTCTATTTACAATGCAGACGGGAGACTAGCTCTAAACTGTCCACATGATAAAAATGTTTATACGTGTGATACTACGAAATATGAGAATGTATGTTTGGTTTCCATTAATGAGGATTCATGGCTATGGCATCGTAGGTTGGGCCATTTTAACATGAAACTCATTAAAACTATATGTTCGAAAGAACATGTAGGTGGATTACTGAAACTCAATTTCGTTAAAGATCATATATGTGAAGCTTGTGAAATTGGTAAACAAATTCGAGCATCTCATAAAGCCAAATTCATGATATCTACTTTTAGACCACTTGAGCTATTACATATGGATCTTATCGGACCAGTCCCAGTGCAAAGCCTAGGAGGCAATCAATACACCCTTGTGGTAGTTGATGACTACTCTCGGTTTACATGGACAGAGTTTCTTAGATCAAAGAGTGATGCATTTGATTCATTTGCCACTCTTTGCAAATGCATACAAAATCAACAAAATGAATTGATCATCTATATAAGGACTGATCATGGGAAGGAATTCGAGAATTCAAAATTTATTGAGTTTTATGAAGCATATGGTATTACTCATAACTTTGCTGCACCTTATACACCCCAATCAAATGGAGTAGTTGAAAGGAAGAACAAAACGTTTCAAGAAATGGCAAAGACTATGCTTAACGAATATCTTTGACCAAAATATTTTTGGGCCGAAGCTATGTCTACTGCTTGACATGTTCTTAATAGAGTATTACTAAGACCTATCAAAATGAAAACTCCATATGAGCTTTATTTTGGTAAAACTCCTAAGCTTGGTTACTTTAAATTTTTTGTAAGAAAATGTTATATCATGAATACCAAATATTACCTAACAAAATTTGACCCAAAATTTAGGGAGGGCATTTTTCTAGGATATTCTGTGAATAGCAAAGCTTATCGAGTATTTAATCTTAATAATTTGGTTGTGCAAGAATCAATGAATGTTGTATTCGATGAATCTAAACCAAACTCAAAGTTTAAAGATTTGATAGAGGAGGAACCAGATTCAAATGGTCATATTCCAAGTGATGTTGATTCGATAAATTAGAAATATGAATCTTGGACCTACAATCCTAAAGAATCCTCTTGAAAAAGATGAGGACGAACTTGAATTATCTATGGAAATACCATTGCTTAAAGATCATCTGATAGACTATGTTTTAGGGGATTTAACTAAAGGTGTTTAAACTCGTGCTCAAGTTCAAAATATTGTGAGTCATATGGCCTTTCTATCACATATAGAACCCAAAACCTCAAAGGAAGCTTTATTGGATGAGGATTGGATTTTTACTATGCAAGAAGAATTAAACCAATTCTCTAATAATAAAGTTTGGGAACTAGTTTCACAACCTCCTGATACTTCCATTATTAGAATAAAGTGGGTCTTTCATAACAAGTTAAACAAAAGTGGAACAGTGGTAAGAAATAAAGCACGATTGGTTGCTCAAGGCTATACTCAAATGTAAGGAATGGATTTTGATAAAACCTATGCTCACGTGGCTCGAATTGAATCAATTCGAATGTTTTTAGCCTTCGCGTGTCATAGAGGTTTCAAGGTCTATCAAATGGATGTTAAATCTATTTTCCTTAATGGTGTCTTAGAAGAGGAAGTATATGTAAGAAAACCACCTAGATTTGAAGATCATTTATATCCTGAGTATGTGTACAAATTGTATATAGCCTTATATGGGTTAAAGCAAGCTCCTAGAGCTTGGTATGAGAGGTTAAACAAATTCCTTATTGAAAATGGTTTCAAAATAGGAGTTGTTGATACCACTCTCTTTACGAAGTATGAAAATGATGACATCTTGCTCGTTCAAATTTATGTAGATGATATTATCTTTGGTTCTACCAAGGAAACTATATGTAAAGAATTCTCAAATATTATGAGTAAAGAATTTGAAATGAGCATGATGAGGGAATTAAATTTCTTTTTAGGACTGCAAATTAAGCAATCCGATGAAGGCATTCATATTTCATAATCGAAATATTGCAAGGAAATGCTTAAGAAATTTGAGATGGAAAATTGTAAGACCATCAGTACCCCTATGTCACCTGCATTAAAGATGACTGAATATCCTAGTGGTATTTCTTTGGATACAAAGAAATATCGAGGAATGATTGGTAGTCTTCTTTATATTACTGCAAGTAGGCCTGACATACAGTTTAGTGTATGTAAGTGTGTCCGCTTTCAAGTCAACCGCAAGGAATCTCATATGACTGCTATAAAATGGATATTCAGATACCTTAAGGGGACCACTGATATGGGTCTACGATATTCAAAAGGATAACCATTCGACCTAGTGTACTTTTCTGACTCGGATTATGCCAGACACTTGACTGACAGAAAAAGCACAAGTGGTACATGTCAGTTTCTAGACGGATGTCTAGTTTCTTGGTTTTCTAAGAAATAAAATTATGTGTCCATATCCACTACAGAAGCTGAATATATTGCAGCTGCAAAATGTTGTGCTCAGATCCTTTGGATGAAGCAAACACTAGCTGACTATACTATGAAATTTGATGCAGTGTCGATTCAGTGTGATAATATAAGTGCAATAAATTTAAGTAAAAATTCTGTGTTGCACTCATTATCAAAACACATTGATATCCGACATCATTTTCTAAGAGAACATGTCTCGAAAGGCAATATTAAAATGATATATATAGATACTGAACATAATATTGCAGATATCTTTACGAAATCTTTGAGCTCCGAAAGATTCAATAAACTCCGTCTGGAGTTAGGAATGCTAGTGTGCCCAAAGTAAAGACACCGAGTGTCTCTAATTTTGTTGAATTAATTTTCAATGAAATTTGCTCCACTTGTAATTAAGGTTCTTATTTGACCAAATTTCTGTATGGAATTCAGATTTGTCAATAATTGGTTTAGTTATAAGTTGTTCAAGCTTTATTGTGAAATTAAGCTCAATAAAATAATATTAATTAACATAGTTATTAATTAGCCTTCGAATACTTCGTACTTCAAAACTCGGAAAAATAGTGAGTGTTGTTAATTAATATGTCCCAGAAAATATTTTATAATAGATTAATGAGAATTTAGAAATAAATTCCTCAATTAAGAAAATATTTTTCTGATGAAATAGTATTTTATACAAATTATTTATATTTCCCTTTGTAATTAAGAATTATAAAATCATTTTATTTTTAGACATATTGTTTTATATAAATTATAATTTATTTGTAATTATAATATGAAATATATGCAAAATTAAAAAATATTATATATAATTTCTTTTATATATTGATAGTTTTTAATTCATTATTTTCGGATTTAATTCCAGTCATTAGATGATTAGGGATTTAATCTGAGCTGTTTCATCAATAAATATAAATATAAATACAAATTTTCTATTACAAGTTATTAATCAGCTGTACGGTCTCCTTCCCCAAATTTCGACCCATCTCAAACCCTAGAAGTCGCATCTTCGATTCACTCCAAACCATGAACTTTTCAACCTCGAAATCATTCATTACATAATGATTTCGAGTCCGATTAAGTTCATGGTGATCGTATCTCCCAAACCCTAATTTGATGAAACGAGGATTCACTAGTTAAAAGAACTAAGTGGAGTAGCTGATTATTGAGTTTTGATTGGTGACTCAAGAGCATCATGTACTTTTCCTCATTATCATG
The DNA here is from genome assembly GCA_028671895.1 of Oenanthe sinensis. Classification (NCBI taxonomy): domain Eukaryota; kingdom Viridiplantae; phylum Streptophyta; class Magnoliopsida; order Apiales; family Apiaceae; genus Oenanthe; species Oenanthe sinensis. Next base: position 12,248,206 of record JAPMAC010000212.1, read on the forward strand.
AAATCAGTTTACAGCTATGCTTGTGTACAAACCCTCGATTTGAAGCTATGAAGAAGGGATCAAAACAATAAATTCCAAGAGAGATTGGGTGTTTATCAAGGAAGATTCGAGGAGAACACCATGAAACCTAGAAGAAGACTTATATTCTCATATCTAAACTCAATAAATTTACTGTTTCTTCAAAATTTGATATTTAGATGATTGTGTTTAGATGAATACTGATTAATTATTAATGGGTCTTGCAGGTACTATGATTGGAGAATGCTCAACTCAGATGAAGCCATCAATTAACTTAGTGAATCATGCTCTAACTTGGTAAATTTGAGAAAAGGAATGAAGATTAGACAAGGTGTTTGGAATAAGTTGGTTTGTTAGAATACACTGTGTGTGTGTATATATACCATAGTGGTGATATGAATTCTAAGCCCTTGCAATTTACTCTTAATCAATGCATTTAAATGTCACTTGTTTATCTTGGTTGATTATTATCTACTTGTGTCTTGAGGGTAAGTTGAGCATATCTAATTAAGTGTTTTAATTGTTGCTTCATAAGTATAAGGAATAATTTGTATTCATGACAATGATAATGTTATTGTAGCAATGTGTCCTGATTAAAATTGGAAAATTGATCGTATTGACAGTAGCCACACCATATAATCACTTGTCTACTACATATCCTTAATAGTTAATCTCTACTATTAAATTGCAAAACTTATACGTATGATTCAAAAATGTTAGTTATGTGTAATTACAGTTGACTGTTAGTTGACCTATTTAAGGAGAATCATATGCAAAACTGATATTATTGTCTTAAGTGATACAATGTTTTAATACTACTGGTTTTCACATCATGTACGTGGACTGTGTTTTTGTTTAAGTTTTTAGGTGATCTAAATTCAATTTGTTAACTTATGACAATTTTATTCTCTACATCATGTTAGGACATAATTAACACACACTGCTATTTGATTATGGACTGCTTGGGGTGTCCCATGAGCACCCATTGATCTGTTCCCAGATCAAACAGCCACTCTAGTAGTGTGAGTCCATATTGCATCATTTTTTATCTTACTTGAATTGATAATCTTTCATGTCTGATGTATTTATGGAATTAGTGCATTAATTATGTGTTTACATTAAATGTTAAAACTATGTCAATCATATTAAATGTTACTGGTAAATCATTTGGACTGAGTATGTTGTGATTTAGTGATCATATAGCTTATTTCAATTCTTTGAGATTCATAGAATTTAATTGAATTGTATCAATGTCAATATTTAATCCTATCTGTTTTGCGATGTCAGTACCCTGTAGCAATATCATGTCTTACCTACTTTAGAGTTCGAGATTTGTAGGTCTAGCATGCTTGATTAGTTGTAGAGTTTTCCTGAAAATACATGCTAATTGTAGTTGAATGTGCTTTTGAATAATTAATCTAGTAAGAATTATAGTTTATTGAGAATTAGCTGATTAATTGGATTGCTACTATGGACACAAGTGGAGTTTTTATGATTAAAATATGATTTGATTTGAGTTTTTATCTGAATTTTATGTGATTCAATTCATGACATATAACTCTGATTTTATTAAATTACAATCAAAATATGTTAGTGTTATATGAATCTGGAATCATTGGTTTACATGTATATTATATTTAATAATGTGTTATTTGGACATGATATTCAACCAATAGTCACAATGTTTCCACACACACACATATTTTCTCATGTATGTATCCATATATATAACTAGTGTTACTTTATGAACTCTAGTATGTGTACTTACTAGTAGAGCTGGAAATTTGTTTTGATAAGAAGGCCTACAGATCATTAAATTGGCATGGTGACTAATGTCCTGTTGTGTGTACTATGTTACTTTCCAGTGTACTATGTTTGACAACCTTTCTGCTACTTGCCCCCTGTACTTGACTGCACTTACTTGATCTACATGCTTTATGTCATATTCTCTTCAGAAATTCAGTTTAAAATTATATACTATGTGCTATGTTTGTTTCCTATCACTTATTTGTCACTATTCTAAGTACTGATTGATATCCATGGTACAGTACCTTGAAAAATTTGTTTCTGTGTGTGCAAATTTAGTATAGATTAACCGTTGCTTGTCTATAACATAACTTATATTACTAGTCTGTTTCCAACAACCCTCTAACCTAGTTTCAGTAGTATCTTTGATGATATATACATTTATATATCTATTATTTGGCCATGTATTTATATGTTTATGTATAAGTTTAAATACAAGGTGTCTTATTTCTCTGCAGCATGATCAGTTTTAAGGGCTTTAACTGTTACATGTTCAATTTTAGTTCCTTGTTTGTCATAACAGGCATGACTGACTTTTACTTGCTACTCTATAATATAGTACATCTAGCCTTTATGAATAAAACTTTTTGAATTTTCTTTTATGAGTTTTATTTGGTTGTATGCATGTATATTTATGTATATATGAGTGCAGTAACCTTAATTATGATTTCATACCTCTGCATTTACGTGTTTTATATCCATAAACACACTTGTCTTCTTGCTTTTAAAACTCATCTGTATTTATTTCTTGTACTCACTTCCTGTGTTTGTAATTAATGGAGTCTGATACTAACCTAGTCAACACACCTTGTGTCTTGATTAAATCTCCAACACCACAGATCATTCTCCTTCTAAAAATAGGAATAGGAAGAAACCAAAGAAGCAAAACCACCCCACTTCCACCTATGACAACCCAGCTTCTTGGCCAAACAAATCCAAACTTCAGTCAGGATGCCTAATTCACCTTGATAAGAGAACTGAACTCTATCAACCCCTTACAAAATCAAAATGGGAGCCCATTTTATTTTATCCAAATAGAAAAGTGCTTCCAAATATGGTGATTGAGTTCTATAACAACATGGATATTAGGTATGGGGTTGGTGAAGGGTTTCGAGCATGAAAACGCAGCGGAATTAACGTAAAAACAATAAAAAATCGAAACTCAATCGCAGGATCCATGTATAACGTTGGATGATTATGGTGAAGAAGTCTGTACCTTAACAAAGCTTTCGTATGCTGTTTAATGGAGGTCCAGAAAGATGAATCACAGCAGTCCTTTGTTGCAAAGATTTGCTCTCTAAAGAAGTCCACACGAACGCCCGATCGTCCTACAATCACTGGAGTCGGTACTAGCCGAATTGTTTGTCTCTCTCTCTCTCTCTCTTTCTCTAGCCTCTCTTAATGTTGAGCAACTAGGGTTTTTTCTCTAAAACGAAATTTGATGATTAACCCTAATACTATACATCATTATGTATATATAGGGGAGAGAGAGATTTTGGGCCTAACCCTAATCCATGTGGTTTCCAAAACCCATTATGACTTTGGGTTATTATTATTATTAAATCTGAATTCTAATATAATTAATCAAGTCCCACTTAATTAATTCAATAATTAAATTCGAATAATAATAATACTTATTAAATCCGAATTCTAATATAATTAATCAAGTCCCACTTAATTAATTTAATAATTAAATTTGAATAAACAATAATATATTTAAATTCGTAATTTAAATAAACCTCCGTTTTGACATTCTTTGTTTGTGACCCTTTAGGTTATTATTACGTTGGCAATAATTTTATTATCTAATAATAAAATTATAAACAATGAGCGGCATCTAGTAATACATCATTGCTACCCAAGTAACAATAATAATTGGTGATTCAATTAAACCTTTCGTGAATAATGTGCAATGTAATATAATCCCTTTAACCTTATATTATAGATAAAACTCGAGGCATGTATAGTATCATCCTCTTCAACGTTTAATCTTGGTTTCCTTGATCAATGAGTAGACTATTTAAACAAATCAATATTTGAGCATGGCCATGCATTTCATAGTCTCACTCAATCAAGAGGCCAATAATATCACTCCTAGAATTGGAGGGTTAAATCCTATATCTATCATTCATATTCCCCATACGATTCATAGCATACCTAATGTCCACTTTTATCATTACCCGGTTAAAGGTAACTTTGAGTGTAATCAAAGTATATTAATTTTCGTATAGAAATATAATAATTTCAAGTCAGAGGATCATTACATCATTATCACTGTGAGATTTCTTATGACACTTATTAACATGTATAATCTTACGGCGGGTCTTTCCAGTGTCATGTATTGATACATACACTTATGTTCTTGACTTTAGTATCACCATACCTATGACCAATGAGATGTGGTCATCTGTCAACAAACATACTAGTCTTATTGCATTATTACTGTCCTTAAATAATAATACTTGACTAGGAAATTTTAGGAATAAAATACTATTCATATAATCTCATTTTTAAGTCACATACTTAAAGATATATATTACGTATTAATATTCCAAGGATATTTATTATTCTTTCAATTTATGACGCAGTAAATAAAGACATAATAAATATTAATTAAATAATCACATAAAACATAATCCTTAATTGTTTTCAATAAAACATTAAAAGTATTGTCTCTAGGACACCAATACTAACAATCTCCCACTTGTACTAGAGCCAATCTCTCATGTATCTAATACCCATGGAACTAGTATGACCTTCATGCTTCTGCTGCGACAAAGCCTTAGTCAGTGGGTCTGCATTATTCTTATTAGTATGCACTTTACATATATGTATATCTCCTTGATCATTAATCTCATTAATTAGGTGATATCTCATAAGTACATCCCCAAACAATCTCTTTGGCTGCTTCATAAGCATCAATATACTCATGCTCTATTGTAGAATCAACAACTGTCTCTGCTGTGAACCATTCCAGCATACAATATCTCCATTTAGACAAAACACAAATCCAGATTGAGAAATCGAATCACCCTTGTCTGTCTAGAAACTAGCATCGGTGTAACCTTTTACAACCAACTTATCTTCTCCTCCATATACCAATAATTAATCTTTAGTCCTCTTCAAATACTTAAGAATATTCTTGACTACTGTCCAGTGACCTTCACCTGGATTAGACTAGTATCTACTCTGACTTAGGCCAATCATTCTTCATGATCTATCTCTATAGATCTTGATACCTAAAATATAGGTCGTTTTGCCTAAGTCTTTCATTGAGAAATTCTTACTCAACCAAGTCTTAACAGCCTGTAAAGAAGGAATGTCATTCCCTATTATTAATATATCATCAACATATAATTATAGGAATGCCACATTGCTCCCACTTACCTTCTTGTAAACACATTGTTCATCTTCATTTTGAATAAACCCAAACTCTTTGACAGTTTCATCAAAACGAATGTTCCATCTCCTTAAGGCTTGTTTCAATCCATAAATGTATCGACGCAGCTTACATACCTTTACAGCATTCTTTGGATCAACAAAACCTTCAGGCTGTGTCATATACACATCCATATCTTCTTCAAGGCTACCATTTAAGAAAGCGGTTTTGACATCCATCTGCCAGATTTCATAATCATAGTAAGCAGCTATAGCAAGCAAAATCCTGATGGACTTGACCATAGCCACTGGTGAAAAAGTCTCATCATAGTCAATACCATGAATTTGCTTGAAACTTTTTGCCACCAATCGTGCCTTATAGGTCTGTACATTACCATCCATGTCGGTCTTCTTCTTGAAAACCCACTTGCACCCTATAGGTTTTACCCCTTTAGGTTGATCAACCAAAGTCCATACTTGATTAGTATACATGGATTCCATCTCAGATTTCATGGCATCCAGCCATCTCTTGGATTCTGGAGTGTTCATAGCATCTTAGTAGGTGAGAGGCTCATCTTCGTCGATAGGCATCACATCACCATCTTGAGTTAAGAGAAATCCATAATATCTCTCAGGCTCATGGCGAATCCTACTAGACCTACGAATAACCTAGGTTTCTTGAGCAGTGTTGTGGTCTTGTACATCCTGCTCAAGTTCCTCCATTGGTTCAATGTTATCTTGTGGGCCTCGAACTTCATCGAGATCTATTATCCTCCCACTGTTTTTCTTCGAAAGCATTTCTCTTTCAAGAAAAACTGTAGTTCGAGCAACAAACACTTTGTTCTCGGAAGGATTATAGAATGAATAACCCTTTGTTTCAATTGGGTATCCCACAAAATTATATTTGTCTGATTTAGGTCCTAGCTTGTCAGAAGTTAAACGTTTCACAAACACTTCACATCCCCATATTTTCATAAATGACATGTTATGACGTTTCTTAGTCCATATCTCATATGGAGTCTTCTGAACCGTTTTAGTAGGAACTCGGTTAAGTGTATAAGCAGCCGTCTCCAGGGCGTAGCCCCAGAAACTAATTGGAAGATCTGTATGACTCATCATCGATCGTACCATGTCCAACAAAGTACGATTCCTCCTTTCAGAAACTTCATTCCATTGTTGTGTTCCGGGAGGAGTGAGTTGTGATACAATACCACACTCTTTTAATAAACTCTTAAATTCATGGATTAAGTATTCACCTCCACGATCAGATCGTAGAGTCTTAATACTTCCGCCAGTTTACTTTTCTACTTCAGCTTTGTTTCTTTGAACTTTTCAAAAGAATCGGATTTGTTCTTCATAAGATACACATATCTACTGAAATTATCAGTAAACGTGATAAAGTAGTAAAAGCCACCTCCTGTCATAGTACGCATAGGATCACATACATCACTATGTATAAGTTCTAATCGTTCAGTGGCCCTTTCACCTTGTCCAGTAAAAGGAGATTTAGTCATTTTTCCAATGAGACAAGGTTCGCATGCTTCGTATGATTCAAAGTCAAACTTATCCAAGTACCCATCCTTATATAACTTGGAAATGCACTTCTCATTTATATGGCCTAAACGACAGTGTCAGAGGTATGTTTGATTTGAGTCATTTATTTTAAGACGTTTGTTATTCACATTATAGATAGGAGTGTCTAAATCAAGAACATTTAAACCGTTACATAAACGTGCAACCCCATAGGTAACATTATTCAAAGAAAAGGAACAACTATTGTTCTGAATTAAAATGCAAAACCTTTCTTGTCTAAACAAGAAACCGAAATTATGTTTCTGCAAATTGCAGGTACGTAAAAACAGTTCTCAAGTTCTAAAATAAGCCCAGTGGGCAATGATAATTATTAAGTCCCTACAGCTAAAACAGCAACCTTTGCTCCATTGCCAACTCGTAGGTCGACCTCTCCTTTAGCCAAAGTCCTACTCCTTTGTAGTTCATGTACATTTATACAAAAGTGAGAACCACATCCAGTATCCAATACCCATGATGTAGAAGTTGACAAATTGACCTCTATAACATAAATACCTGAATCAGAAGCTTGACCAGCCTTCTTCTTCTTCAGATCCTCCAAATAAGCATGACAGTTTCTCTTCCAATGACCTGGTTTACCATAGTAGTGACAATCACCCTTTGCAACAACACCCTTAGGCTTTAAAGCCTGTTTGGGATTAGCCTTTGGCTTGGGACCAAAAGCAGATCCAATCTTCTTCTTTCCCTTCCATTTGCCTTTCCTATTAGCCTTACCTTTCTTATCTACCATCAACATGGCAGCAGGTTCAGCCTTTTCATGTTGGTTTCAGTAGTTCGTAACATGGCCAACAATTCAGTGGGTGTTTTGTCTATCTCATTCATATTGTAATTCATAACAAAATGAGTATAGTTGCAGTTCAAAGATTGCAAGATTAAGTCAATCTGAGCTTCCAAACCAATCGGGAAACCCAAAGTATCAAGATACTCAATATAACCTATCATCTTCAGAACATGTGGTTGAACAGGTTCACGCTCTCCCTGTTTGCAAGCATACAGTGCTTTGCTCGTGTCGAACCTTTCTTGACGAGCTTGTCCCTCAAACATTCTTTGAAGGTATTCAATCATCTCATAAGCATCCATATGCTCATGTTGTTTTTGAAGCTCAGCACTCATGGTTGCCAGCATGAGACATGCAATATCATTCACATCATCAATATGCTTCTGATAAGCATTTTGCTGAACGCAAGTTGCATTCTCAGCAGGAGGAGAAGGTGAAGGAATTTCAATGACATGGAGCTTACGCTCTTGCCTGAGGACAATCCTCAAATTCCTATACCAATCCAGGAAGTTAGTTCCTGTCAGTTTGTCCTTCTCAAGGGTTGCTTGTACGGAGAAAGTATTTGTATTGTTTGCCATTTAAATATCTACAATGTTTAAAATGCATAAAATAAACATTAGATTGTCTGAGTTATTTATTATGTTCAAATGATTATGATATATTCATAATATATCTCCCACTATTTTTATCAAATTAATAGCCCTTACTATTAATTTGGAAAGTATATCCCATAATTCTTTCTAGTGAGCCAAGATCCATATTTCGTCATGTCCTAAGTCAACCACTGGAAGTCCTTAAAAAATGATTATTTAGGTAGACAACAGTTGTCAATTATATCATATATAATTCTTGGATAGTTTGGTGAACAACGATTGATCTTATCTATCTAATAGACTTTTAATCAAACTCTATGCTTCTAAGTTCATAATTGTTGAATATAACCGTTTATTTTCACCTTATTATGACGACTCAGTTAAGTTAGACCCAATGATACAACGGCCGAATATAACTGTTTATATTCATCGCATCTCACCAGGATAGATAGGAGTCCCCTGCCACTGACAGTCCTTCCCCTAATCAATCTAGGATTCGATGAGTGTTCATTCATTGGAAAGCATCCGAGTAAAACTTAATATTTTATTAAGGGGTTTAGAAAATTTATAATGATCATGATCACATCATAAAGAGATCCTCAATTTTTCCTTGAACCAAATATTTTAAATTGACATTTTAAATTGTTCATTTCCCAGGTAGATGGAGGATACCAATGGTCACACTTAAAATCCATCAACCTTACGAATACGCATATCCGCTTTTGTCAGAAAATCCCAATTATAGATATCAAAATCCATATTTAATTCCGTGTTTTAAAATCCATATTTCATAAACACAAGAATCTCATGATCGTTTGTTAATTTTAAAATCTTGAATCGTTACAGATTTTATCTTTCTTAAGCAGACATGGCATGGGTGTCGTATCTAATACATACATCATTCCAACACATACATATATACACATGCATTCATATACATATATGTATTGGGCGTAAATTAAACGTGTTTGGTTATGGCCCCATCCTATGTGATATTTCCAAGCTAATGGAATTATCAAGGTCAATCTATGGTGGTTTCAAATATTACACCATTACATGTCTTTATCTTCTTCATTGCTCCATCATCTGGATTGCCTCCTAGCTTCCTTGCTTCCAAGTCTCCATTGAACAATTATATTGAATAATAAATAAATCTATTCTAATGAAATTACAAGAAGAACTCGAGTTACATTCGAGATTAACAATTACAATGAATAAACGACATGCAAGTCGTATTTAGAAACCAAAACCATAAAACAAAACCACTATCCTATGGGTATTTAGGCCATAACCATCCACCATGTTATCACATAACACATGTAATATATCTCAGATTATATAAACATATCATATAATCATATATAATAAATTTCGAAATTTCAGAAAATCAAATAAATTTCAGAAAATAATAAATCACCGTTTTAGTGCCTGTAACGTCGTCAAACGGCTTACAGACGCAAAGCTGATTATTTCAGTATTGCTCAGTGACACGATTCCAGTCAGAAAACACATATCGTTTGCGAAAATCGGACACTGGACACAGATTTCAGAAAATCTACCGAAACCGTTTCAGAATTCGTATCGAATACGATTTCCATAACAAGAACAAACATGTATCATATACATACAGCAATACACACAATCATCCCATGATTATACAACACATGAATATCATATATTCAAAATCATATAAAACATATATATCAATATATAGTCATGGCATATCATATATATGTTTACATACATCGAAAAACTGTTAAACACATAACCAAATCATCCCATTATACACGTAGCTCTGATGCCATTGAAGGGCTTCGAGCATGAAAACGCAGCGGAATTAACGTAAAAACAATAAAAAATCGAAACCCAATCGCAGGATCCATGTATAACGTTGGATGATTATGGTGAAGAAGTCTGGTCCTTAACAAAGCTTTCGTATGATGTTTAATGGAGGTCCAGAAAGATGAATCACAACAGTCCTTTGTTGCAAAGATTTGCTCTCTAAAGAAGTCCACACGAACGCCCGATCGTCCTACGATCACCGGAGTCGGTACTAGCCGAATTGTTTGCCTCTTTCTCTTTCTCTTTCTCTAGCCTCTCTTGATGTTGAGCAGCTAGGGTTTTTTCTCTAAAACGAAATTTGATGATTAACCCTAATACTATACATCATTATGTATATATAGGGGAGAGAGAGATTTTGGGCCTAACCCTAATCCATGTGGTTTCCAAAACCCATTATGACTTTGGGTTATTATTATTATTAAATCTGAATTCTAATATAATTAATCAAGTCCTACTTAATTAATTCAATAATTAAATTCGAATAATAATAATACTTATTAAATCCGAATTCTAATATAATTAATCAAGTCTCACTTAATTAATTTAATAATTAAATTTGAATAAACAATAATATATTTAAATTTGTAATTTAAATAAACCTCCGTTTTGACGTTCTTTGTGTGTGACCCTTTAGGTTATTATTACGTTGGCAATAATTTTTTTATCTAATAATAAAATTATAAACAATGAGCGGCATCTAGTAATACATCATTGCTACCCAAGTAACAATAATAATTGGTGATTCAATTAAACCTTTCGTGAATAATGTGCAATGTAATATAATCCCTTTAACCTTATATTATAGATAAAACTCGAGGCATGTATAGTGTCATCCTCTTCAACGTTTAATCTTGGTTTCCTTGATCAATGAGTAGACTATTTAAACAAATCAATATTTGAGCATGACCATGCATTTCATAGTCTCACTCAATCAAGAGGCCAATAATATCACTCCTAGAATTGGAGGGTCAAATCCTATATCTATCATTCATATTCCCCATACGATTCATAGCATACCCAATGTCCACCTTTATCATTACCCGGTTAAAGGTAACTTTGAGTGTAATCAAAGTATATTAATTCTCATATAGAAATATAATAATTTCAAGTCAGAGGATCATTACATCATTATCACTGTGAGATTTCTTATGACACTTATTAACATGTAGAATCTCACGGCGGGTCTTTCCAGTGTCATGTATTGATACATACACTTATGTTCTTGACTTTAATATCACCATACCTATGACTAATGAGATGTGGTCATCTGTCAACAAACATACTAGTCTTATTGCATTATTACTGTCCTTAAATAATAATACTTGACTAGGGAATTTTAGGAATAAAATACTATTCATATAATCTCATTTTTAAGTCACATACTTAAAGATATATATTACGTATTAATATTCCAAGGACATTTATTATTCTTTCAATTTATGACGCAGTAAATAAAGACATAATAAATATTAATTAAATAATCACATAAAACATAATCCTTAATTGTTTTCAATAAAACATTAAAAGTATTGTCTCTAGGACACCAATACTAACAGTTGGATATATAGTCTTTGTTACCTCTTTTGTAAATGGGAAAGCACTTCTTCTTGATCACATTGAGCTTTGCAAATCTCTCAAACTCAGTCTCAAGCTCTTAAACCTAGCCAACATTGACATACTCAAAGAATTCACCTTCAATGCCATGGAACTTAAACTCTATCTATCTGTTTTCTGTGTAGTTGAAGTTCCCCGAAATCTTTTTGTTAAAGATAAGGGGATATCTTATGAGCATTTCACACCCCTGATTTCCAGAACTTAGCTTTGATCATGAGGGGAAACATTTTTCCAAACACTACACCTGGAAAATTGACGTCTTTTACAGAAATCAAACTCATGTACAAACTATCTAGCCAAAAAGTTACCTTCAATCTCTTTTACACCATCCTTCTCCAAATGATTAATGGTTTCAAAAAGGGTTATATGTTTCATGGACTTTTCCTTACCAAAGTGTTTGACTACTTCAAGTTAACCCTTAATCAACTTCCATATTTCCAAGTTTCCAGTACCATTACTAACAAAGCCGTAAGAACCATTATCCCTTTACCCGGATTTAATAGTCTTCCAACCCCCTCAACCTCAAACCCTCCGCCAAATGTTATTGTTACTCCACCTATTGTCACCACTGTTGCTAGTGTTGCAACTATATCTGTTCCTGACTTAGAAATTAAAATTCTCAATCTTGAGAAGAGTCACAGTGCACTTGAGGCAGTCTTTAGGTCTCTATAAGAGCAAATTAAGGCTCTAGCTGGTAAACTTGAGATAATTGAGACTAAAATAGGTGTTTTGATGGAAATATTATCCAACTCAGTCACTAGAACTGGTAGAATAGATGATGGGTTGACCCAACTGATCAATATCCAACTTGGATTGATGGATCTTCCACTTCTGCCCCTAGCTGAGAATGGAAATGATGATATTCCTGATATGGTAGTAGGAAATGTAGGGCCAGTAGTTGTGGATGGTCTTAGGGACATGGAGGTAAGTGGTGCAAGTGATTCTCTACCTGATATTTCAGGTTTTGATGACATTGTAGCATGATCTTGACATCTGATTCTTATTTTGAAAGGTCGAAATTGTGGTGGTGGTAGTAGTATTTATCTGATTAATCTGCTTTATTACCCGATTGCCTTATGTTTTGTATATGATACTTGCTACTTGATTCTCTGATCATCTTGTAGTAGAGGTCTGTTGATGTAAGCATGTCTAGTATTTATAATTGTGTTAAGGTCTCTTTTGGTGTGTTTGCTAGAGAGTATGTAAAGTGACCCTTATTTTCCCTTGTAGTGGTCATTTTAGAAATACTCTATATTAGTTGTTGCCTTGCTAAGAATGTACTGAAGTTGATGTTTAATGAATGAAATTATTACAGCCTGTGATTAATGATTATGTCTCATTATAATTATCTTATTTGTTCATTTCTTCATACTGACACTATTAGCTTTGCAGGTACACAAGATGGTACATGGCATGTAACTCAGTTGTTTTTTATAAAAAAACTGTTAAAATAGCTTTATAATTCGGTTTGCATAATTTGTTTGTACAGGGACCTAACAATGATATTAAGAAGTTGTACATTGTTTTTTAATTGTATCACTTGGTAGCTAAATTGAAGTTGTTACAAGATTAAAACTCCTTCAATAGTATATTTGTGTGAGTTTATGTTAGTAACATTTCCCTCTCCCCTGTGATTAGTTGATAAACTCTAGTTTGTTGCAGAGTGTAAATTTGGACACCATATATGGCACTCGAATGATTGTTCGAATTTTTTGTTTCGAATTTAATCAAGGTGTAAACAAGAAAATTTATTCGACATATGAATAAATTATACAGGGAAGTTTCTATATATCTGAAAGGCAGAGTGTCTAAACTTGTAACACTATAACTTATGTAACTCAACTAAAAGAAAAGATACTTAACCAGAAGACAATCAAGAACATGAAGTCACAAAGAAATCAATGTTAACCATGAAGATAAGGTAATTGATACAATTCAATTTGTTAACTATGATCAAACAAAGAAGAAATCGTTGAAAGAAGTTCAAGACAAAGTTGTTCATGCCTCAGTGATTTGTAACTTAAAGATTCAAGATCATAACTATCAGTATCAACAAGGCTAATTGATTTCAAGTGAACAAGAAGAAAAGCAATGATTGGAAAGCCACATTACTAATTGAAAATGGTAATCTATTTAAAAAGCAGAGACACTATCAAGACTAGTCACTTATGAATCAGACCATTGCATCAAGTGTCAGGACATTGATAGTATGTTTATGTCAGTAATAGAGATCCAAGTTCAAGAGCTTGTTGAAGAATTTGGAAGACATAAAGAAATCACAAGTTCAAGATGCTGCATTGAAGTTTCAAGTTAAAGCCCAGAATTTTTCTAAGTACAAAATATTCGAGATAGAATATTCAAGATGGCCAAGTAGAACATTCCTATGTAGAATATTCGAGATAGAATATTCGAGATGGCCAAGTAGAACATTCCTATGTAGAATATTCGAGATAGAATATTCGAGATGGCCAAGTAGAAGTTCTCAAATAGATGTTCTACATGGAGGGCAGTTTCAACATGACACATGGCATCATCTAATTGGCAGATTTCCAAGCTTTCAAGATAAGATAAGATTTATGTGGATATCATTGGGCCACGCATATTTTAATCTTTGAAGACTACAAGACATAGATTACAAGTAGTATAAATAGAAGTACTTGTGTATTATTTTTAAGAGAGCAATATTTTTCTAGATAAACACTTGTAAAAGAGAGAGAGAGTATTCACAGAGCTTAGTATCATTTACTACCCTCTTTACTTCTAGTGTACTGTGTAATGAATGTTGTAGCAACCCTTTCAAGTTATATATAAGACATGTATTCCTTGAATCATTGTGTTCATTTATTACATAGTATTTATTGCTTCATTAATTCGAAAAGTTGTATTCACCCCCCCTCTACAACACATTTGGACCTAACAATTGGTATCAGAGCTTCATGTTTAATATACAAAACATAGATCCTTGTGTTTGGTAGAAGATTAGTGAGTCTTCATCTATAGATCTACTTTTCAAGTTCTTCTCGAAAAGTGTGCTCAAATTTGTTTGGCAGAGAAAACTCACTCTAAAAATTATTTAAATACTCCAGAAGTAATTATTTAGCTTAGGAGGACTTTAGATAATTTTTGTGAATTATTCTGGGTACTTTGATTTTTGGTGTTCTTCAAGGAGACATTACTGTTCTTGATAAAGAAGATAAACCCAGCAACTTTTGATTACTTTTTCAAGAGACATAAAGTTAAAAAGGTGTTATTGGCTTTTGATTTGACATAAATCTCACAACAAAAATGTTACAGAAGATATTCAGTACCTAGCACGTGGGTTAGGTGAGTTAGGTGAGAAAAGCTACAAAAGTCAAAAAGTGTGAAAAGTAATATTGTTTATTCAATATTAAAAGTGACCTGCAGAAAATTTCTTCCAAGGACAAAAGTTCTACTTGGAATATTCTACTTGAATATTCTACTTGAATATTTTACTTGGAATATTCTACTTGGACAGAAGTTCTACTTAGAGAAATTCGACTTGGGCAGTTCTACATAGATATTCTACTTAGCCTAGTCTTGGCTACTTAGGATTTTTTTTGGTGTCCAGAATTTGAACCTTGATTTATTTTAAGATAATTTAATTTTCTTTTAATTACTACTCAAGTAATAAGAAAATTTTATTATCTTTACTTTAAATTAGCATTAAGATGGCACCTAAAAACAATTTCAAGATTCCAATGTTCGACCGAGATCATTATGAAGAATGGGTGTTGAGAATGAAACTTTACCTTGAGTCCGTCAATCCTGAATATCTGGAAGTCCTCGATAAAGGTAAATTTGTACCAATGGTTGTTGTTCCTGAGCATATGGAAGGAGATGTGGTAGTACCACAACGGTCTGAGCCTAAGAAGGCAGTAGACTTTTCAGATGCTGATAAGGAGCAGATATCTTTCGACACATCCGTTCGACAAACACTGATGGAATCCCTAGATCATGAGATGTTTAACGTAGTTAAAGGACTAACTACAGCAAAGAAGATTTGGGATAAGCTAGAGGTCGTCATGGAAGGTACCTCTGAGGTCAGAAGCAACAAAACACTTATACTCAAGATGGAGTATGACACTTTCAGGATAAGAAAAGGTGAAAGTATAACCGATGTCTATCTAAGATTCAGTCAGTTGGTTTTGGATTTGAATCTGAGAGGTGTAACTCTCCCCATGGTTGAAATCAACACGAGATATCTGAGGAACCAGCCAAAAAGCATTGAACATAGAGTCTACGCTGTTAGAGAAACCAGAGATTTACACACAACTACTCTGGAAGAATACTATGGAATTCTAAAGACCTATGAGCTGGAAACACTTCAAGATCAAGCATGGGATAATGATTCAAGAGGAAAAGAAGCTGCATCAGGGTTAGTTGCTGATGAGGTAGAGTCTAAAAAGGCAATGGTTGCAGAAAAGCCTAGGTCATCACCTGCATCACCTCAAGTTAAAAATGATGATGAGTGCACATCAAATAGTGATGACGACTACTTCACCCAAGAAGAGCTGGACAACATGGATGACAGTGTCGTGGCATACATGGCAAGGAAGTTCAGCAATATCAGATTCAGAAAGAGTAACCGACCGCAAAGTAAATCTTCATCTTATTATCGGGTTACTAGGGGTGGTGGTAGTTCACAAGGCTACAAAGGAAAAGGCAAGAGTACCAGCTACAAATCTCCTTTGGATTTCAAAATGAAGTTCAAATGTTATAATTGTGGTGAAGCTGGACACTTTGCTACAGATTGCAAGAAGCCTAAACAGACATATCCAAAAGAAACTTATGAAGCCCTCAAAAGCAAGTATGAGGCCCTGGTGAAGGAAAGACATGGAAAAAGAGCTTTAGTTGTCACAGAAGGCAGAGCGTGGGATGATTCAGATGAGGAAGAAGTTACTCATACAGCAAACTTTGCCCTCATGGCTGAAACGTCAGATGAACCAGAGGTACCAGTTCTAACCCTTAAGGAAGAAATGTCTCTAGATGATTATAAGGTGCAGAACGGGGCTCTTAGCGAAGAGATCTATATGCTGTGAAAAAACCTAAATACTTCTCAAAAAGAACAGAAAACAATTGTTGCCAAATGCAGAATGCTTGAGGCAAAAGTGGAAGAATTAGAGGCCGTTTGCACTATAGATACTTCCCTAAGAGACTCTATTAAAACTTTGGAACACAAGCTCAACCTTAAAGATGAAATAGAAGCATGTCTTAGGAATAAACTAGCTGAGTTAGAAACAAAATGTGAAGCTTATAAACTAGCAGCTAGTAAAGTGAATGTTGATAGTAGCACATTTAAGAAGATAACTGGTGTTGGTGTAGGACTTGACTATTCTAACTTATCAAAGAAAGAAGGGAAAAGGCCTGTAGACACCAGTCCCAGTGAGATTAAAAAAGAAGTACCTACAATTCTCAAATCTGCTATTAAACCAATATTCAAACACTTTACTCCTCGAGAAGAAGAAGAGACTGATTTACTAGTTAGATATGAAATCGAGATGGAAGATCGGAAGAAAGAACAACCTTTAACTCCTACTAAATCAGTTAAAATCAAATCCCCTAGAGAAGAATCTAGACCAGGATTAGGAGCCAAGGCTGTTAAACAACAGGTTAAGAAAGAAAAGGTTGAAAAAGAGGTTAAGGTAGAAAGAATAAAGAAAGCATGTTATCACTGTAAATCCACTGAACATCTTTCTTATGCATGTAAATCTAACATTAATATTCCTGTTGCACATGCCATGCCTGTACCACACACAATGATTAACATGCATCAAAATCATGTACAATGTGGTCAACCTAACTGTATGCCATGCACTTTTAATGTCATGCAAACCTTCGTGAACTTGATGAATGCAACTAGTCAAACATGTTTAAATACTGCTACTAGTTCTAATGTCAAGAAGAAGAATGTAAGAGCTAAGACTGTAAGTCCTCCTAAAGTTAGGAGTGACAAGCCTTCTCCTAAGACTAACAAATCTGTTAAGTCTGACAAGGGAAAAGACAAAGTCGAAAGCTCTAAGAATGTTAAAGAAAGTGCATCTCCTGTTGTTAAAACTGATAATTCTCGATCTTATAGAAAAGCCGGGCCCAATCAATCTTGGGTTCCGAAGAATGTCTAATCAATCTGACATTGCAGGGCATTAAGCAGAAAAGAAATAAAGTCTTATGGGTGCTAGATAGTGGAGCATCAAGGCATATGACAGGAAACAAGTCCCTGCTTACAGAGTTTGTTATGAAAGCTGGCCCTTATGTTACCTTTGGAGATGACAGCAAAGGAGTGACAAAGGGATATGGCAAACTGAAGACTGGCAATGTCATCATTGAAGATATTTCCTATGTTGAGGGATTGAAGCACAATCTGTTGAGCATAAGTCAATTCTGTGACAAAGGTTATGAAATTGTCTTCAATAAGAAAGGTGTATCAATAACTCACATCAAGGAAGGTTCGTTAGCTTTGAAAGGAGTTCGAAAGGCAGATCTTTTTGTTGCAGACATGGATTCGGCAAATCAGAATGAAGTTACCTGTTTCTACAGCAAAGCTTCAGATGATGAAAGCTGGTTATGGCACAAAAAGCTATCTCACTTAAACTTCAAAACGATGAATGCTCTCGCGAGGCGAGAATTAGTGAGAGATCTACCACAGATGGAGTTTGCTCCTAAAGGACTCTGTGAAGCTTGTGAAATGGGAAAGTCAAAGCGAGCATCACATAAAAGTAAAGAAATTTCTAGTATCACTGAGCCTTTACAACTTCTTCATATGGATTTGTTTGGCCCAGTGAATGTCCTATCCTTATCTAGGAAAAGATATGCTTTGGTAATCATGGATGACTTCTCCAAGTATACATGGGTATTGTTCGCAATGACGAAAGACGAAGTACCTTTCCTAATCATTGATCACATCACTCAAATTGAGAATGTTTCAACACTTACTGCAAAGACGATTAGAACAGACAACGGTACTGAATTTAAGAATGCAGTGCTGAATGACTTCTGTGTATCTAAGGGAATACGTCGTCAGTACTCAGCCCCGAGAACTCCACAGCAAAATGGAGTAGTTGAAAGGAAGAACAGAACTTTGGTTGAAGCAGCAAGAACATTGTTGTATGATTCAAAACTTCCTCTTTACTTTTGGGCCGAAGCAGTGAGTACAGTGTGTTACACTCAGAATAGAACCCTGATCATAAAAGATAAAGAAAAGACACCATGTGAACTAATGAATAACAGAAGACCTACAATCAAATACTTTCATGTCTTTGGAGCTAAATGCTATGTGCTTATAGATAATGAAAATCTAGGCAAATTTGCAGCAAAAGCTCGTGAAGGAATCTTTGTTGGTTATTCTACAGATGTGGTGGCAGCTTATCGTGTATTCTTAGTGAATGATCGAAAAGTGACTGAAAGCTACAACGTCAGATTCGATGATACCAAACTCCCATCAATATCTAAAGATTCTAGTGAACCAGAGTCCCTTAAATTTCAGAATCTGGACTTAGATGAACCTGAAGATGAACCTGAGTTGGTTGTCATTTCAAATGTTCCAAGTGTTCGTGAAGAAACATCTGAGCTTAATGAACAATCGAATCCTACAAGATCAGAAGAAACTTCTTCCGCACGATCCGGCAACAACTCAGGGGGAGTAAATAGCAGCTCAAGGACAAGTGTTCAAGGCTCAAGACGAGATGACACTAGTTCTGTAGGAGCTGGCACTAACTCAGGGGGAGTTAGTGGAAATACCACAAGTAGTCAACACAACAACTCAGAAAGTCAAGCTGAATCATCAAGACAATTTCCAAGAGAACGAGTATGGAGTAGAGACCATCCGTTTGAATTAATAATTGGTGATCCAGATGCTGGTGTGACTACTAGAAGAACTGCAAGAGCTGACATGGCTAATATTTGCTTATATTCTGGGTTCTTATCCAAGCTTGAACCTAAAGAAATAGAAGAAGCTCTTGGTGATGCTGATTGGGTAATTGCAATGCAAGAAGAGCTCAATCAGTTTGAAAGGCAGAAAGTTTAGAAGCTGGTACCCCGACCGAAGAACAGATCAGTAATTGGAACTAAGTGGGTATTCCGAAATAAACTGGATGAAGACGGACTTGTAACACGAAACAAGGCTCGTTTGGTAGCGAAGGGTTATTCTCAAAAAGAAGGTATTGATTATGATGAGACCTACGCTCCAGTTGCAAGACTTGAGGCAGTCAGGATGTTCTTGGCCTTTGCAACACACAAGAACTTCAAGGTTTTTCAGATGGATGTGAAAAGTGCCTTCCTGAATGGAGAGCTAGAAGAAGAAGTATATCTGGAACAGCCACCTGGCTTTGTTGATCCAGAACTTGTAGATTTTGTGTACCTTCTCTTCAAAGCTGTCTATGGCCTCAAACAATCCCCAAGACGATGGTATGAAACCCTATCCTTGTTCTTAATTGCAAGTGGTTTTACTAGGGGAGTAATTGATAAAACATTGTTCTATAAAAATGTAAAAAGTGATTTAATACTTGTTCAAGTCTATGTGGATGATATTATTTTTGGGTCATCTAATGAGCGCTTGTGCGAGAAATTTGCCAAGTTAATGCAGGATAAGTATGAGATGAGCATGATGGGAGAGCTGTCCTTCTTCCTTGGATTACAGATCAGTCAAAGAAAAGATGGAATCTTTATCTGTCAGTCCAAGTACATCAAAGATTTACTCAAGAAGTATAATCTAGAAGATGCATCAACAGCTAAGACTCCCATGGCAACAGCCACGAAGCTTGATGAAGACAAATCAGGTAAACCAGTTGACATCACAAGCTATCGAGGTATGATTGGCTCACTCCTCTATTTAACTGCAAGTAGACCCGATATTATGTTCGCAACTTGTTTGTGTGCAAGGTTCCAAGTGGATCCTAGAGAATCACATCTCATAGCCGTCAAACGAATCTTTAGGTATCTCAAGGGAACATCAAATCTAGGGATTTGGTACCCAAGAGATACAGGTTTTAATCTAATTGGCTATTCGGATTCAGACTATGCAGGTTGCAGGATTGATAGAAAAAGCACATCTGGTGCATGTCAATTTCTTGGCAGAAGATTGGTGTCCTGGCAAAGCAAAAAGCAACACACAGTATCTACTTCTACTGCTGAAGCTGAGTACATTGCTGCTGGAAGCTGTGTAGCTCAAATACTGTGGATGAGGAACCAATTGAAAGATTATGGCATGGAGCACAAAAAGATTCCAATCATGTGTGACAACACAAGTGCCATTGCCATGACCAACAATCCTGTAGACCACTCAAGAACCAAGCATATAGATATCAGGTATCATTTCATTAGAGAACATGTCGAGGAGGGGACTGTGGAGCTACATTTTGTGCCCACAATGTAACAAATTGCAGATATATTCACTAAACCTCTTGATGAAGTAACATTCAATAGGTTGGTTGGTGAATTGGGAATGCTTAACACAAGTTAGTGATTTCTCCTATCTGTAAAATTTCAGTTTTTAATCATGAACATATGTTTTTGGTCTTGTCATTTGCCTATTTTATTGATACAAAGTTGAAAACATATGTAAATAATCTCTACAATTGCTCAAAATATCACTTCTGCATGCTAATTAATCATTATGGACTTAGACCTTAAAATGATTAAGTAATGAGTATTTTAGGATGCATGTTGTGTTATTTTACATTAATTCATTGTGTTTTATGTGTAATTATTGGTTAAATCTTTGAATTTATGCTGGTATGATTGCATGATCATAGGGGGAGTTAAATTCATATTATTCTAAATTTTTTTTATGAATTTACCTATGTTTTTCATGTAATTTTATTTAATTTAAGAGGCCTTAGAATTGTCAAGGAGTGTTTTTATTATTTGCTTTGATAAAAATCCTTGAATTGATATTTATCTTAATTTGGCAAAATTTAATTGTTGTTAAACAAAAAAAAATTGCCAAATTATTCTGACTATCTTCAAAATTAAAAATTTTGACAATTCTAAGTCTGGGAAGAATATTCGAGATAAGGTCTATCTCGAAATTCATCTCGAAATTCGACTTGAATTTCGAGTTACAGTTCCCCGTGTACCTGTTGAAAAATATTACAAGTCTGGGAAATTGTTCGAGTTAATCTCTATCTCGAACATTATCTCGAATATTCGACTTGATGTTCGACTTGAGTCCCATCTCGAACATTATCTCGAATATTCGACTTGATGTTCGACTTGAGTCCCATCTCGAACATTATCTCGAATATTCGACTTGATGTTCGACTTGAGTCCCATCTCGAACATTATCTCAAATATTCAACTTGATGTTCGACTTGAGTCCCATCTCGAACATTATCTCGAATATTCGACTTGATGTTCGACTTGAGTCCCATCTCGAACATTATCTCGAATATTCGACTTGATGTTCGACTTGAGTCCCATCTCGAACAATATCTCGAATATTCGACTTACTGTTCGAGATAGTGTTCCCAGGTTTGTACTTGCAATTTTACCCATTTTAATGGAATTTTGTCTTGATATTCGAGATGGGATTCCCTGGTGGGTTTATTAAGCTGTATTAATTGATCAAGTGATTATTTGTTCGAGTTAGTGTCATCTCGAACTTTATCTCGAATATTCGACTTGATGTTCGAGATAGTTCCTATCTCGAAACTCATCTCGAATTTCGACTTAGATGTTCGAGATAGTGTTCGACTTGATGTTCCCCTGTATGTACTTAACGTTTTTTTCCTTTTTCACAGGGATATTCTCGTCTTTGCACATATATGCCTATATATACAACATTAACCCGTCTTTCTTTTCACTTTTACCTAATTGTTTTAACCCTAAATTTTTACAGCCCCCACCCTCCCTCCCTGCGATTTCAAACAGTCATTGCCCTGTTCATTCGAGTTGTGTTAAAACTCTTACATATCTCGAACTGCTGCCCGTTTTTCAATTTACTATTCTCTGTTTGCCCTGTATTTGTGTATTTGGACCTGTCTGTTCATCTGTTCAGTTTGTCATATACACACAGATACACACAACTATCACGGTTATTCACAAACATAGTTTAGTTTTTATATCACTGATTTGGGTTGCAGTATTTACTGGACTGGATTCTGTTTGTTTTGATTTTGATCATAATTCATTCCGTAGTTTAGTTCAAATCGGCTGTTCATCTTCTCGATTCACTAAAAGGAATTAATTAGATTACATTTTTTTTCTTAAGTGTTTACCTTAATTGTTTCTTTTCAAAATATCACATTAACTCAAGGAAAATTATTTTACAAATGGCTCACCAATTTATTCTTGCGAAAAATAATTTTTATAACATTAGTACGGAAATTGGTGATCAACTCCCACGCTTCAAGTTTTGGATACGATTCCTAAATCTGTATTCCAAAGCTAGTGTTGCGTTTACTGCTAAACCAACACTAGTTCATGATGCTTTATAGCAATTATGGACTAGTGCGGTTACTTTCGGGAGTAAATCTACCCCCTATGGTTTCAGGTTTACCTTGGCGGGTCAGGAATATGAAGTAACGGAGGAAGTGTTCAACAGGGTTCTGGGCTTTCCAGTTAAAGATGTTTATGACCCTGAACCTTCAACGGCAGATCGTCTCAAATTCTTTGAGGAGATTGGATGCTATCCTCCTTCTGGACGGATCTTAGCTGGCGCCATCCAGAAACAATACTTCCAAGTGGAATGGAATTACTTTTTCGAGGCCATCACGAGGTGTTTTCGGCCGCGCGAAAAAGACTATCATCAGATTCCAATTCCCATACAGATCTTTGCCGTTTCCCTTGCCCGTGAACTGGACATTAATTATGGAAGAATAGTTCTTTCCGAACTAGTGGCTACAATGGGATCATCTGCAAACAGAAACCTTGCAACTACTAACGTTGTATGCTGGTATCCTCGTTTCTTACAAATGCTCATTAATCATTTAGTACCGACTAATGCTTTAGCTGTAAGACAGGCATTTGCAACGAGTAAAACATCTGCATCACTTGGCATGGGCACCAAGTCACTCACAACAATTGCTAATCAGGATAAACATCACGGTAAAGCGCTGATTATTCCTGCTAATATTCAAGTGTGGCTTCAGTATGATGCAGGTATTACTACTATGGCGGGAACCTCGCACGTATCATCACATGCTCAGAATCCATCTGCACATGCTGACGCATTTCAAGGGATTCCTGAAGAGCCTCAAAGTGATGAGGATGATGATGGCCACTCTCACGGTCAATCCTCTTCCGGTCCAAGGGAAAGACAACCTACTCCACATGCTGATCCTGATCCCTTCGCTGGACAAGGTAATAAATGAGGTAACTTCTATGAACAAGAGCAACTCTCTGTTCACACTACTGATACTTCTTCAACTAAATCTGATTCCATTGCCCAAGATTCTGCTAGCCCGCAGGATCTATCCCAGGGTGCGAGCTATATTTCTGATTCTGAGTCTGAAACTCTTGCTTCTTCTATTTCACCCTTGCTCACGGGAGTTAAAAGGCTGGCATCTGTAGATTTAGGTGAGGGCTCTGAGAGTGACCCAGAAGTGCAGCCAATTTTACGGAAGAAAGCCAAATTTTCACATGCTGCAACTTCTTCAGCCCAGTCCCAACCTAGAATGTCAATCACACCCACTCCACCTCACGCGAGTGGTTCTATCTTTGCACATTCTACACCTAAGAATCTTGGTGAGGATCTGGAGCCTTCTGAAGAGCCTGTTGCTTCAGAAAGGCCAGAAGCTTTCATTGCTTCAGAAGTACCTTCACCGGTACATACTGATGCTGCAGAGAGGATCGGTTCTGATGTTGTACTAGAACACTCTGCAGCCTCTCAACCTGAGATTCCACCTCAGGATATGACAGGAACAGATCCCATAACTGCTACTCACTTTACTTATCCAGTTTCTGCAGGTACTGCTTTCTCTTTCAGGACTATTGTTGAAGACATACACGAGCGTGAGACAGGGAGTGTGTGTGAGCGTTTAGGGAGTGAGGGACCTTCATTTTTAAGGCCCGAAACCGAGCGACAAACACTACCAGAACGATTTTTAGAGCGAGGACACCCAGACCAAACACCGTCCCTTTATCTTGAAAATCTTGACACGCGTATGACAGCAATTGAAATTGAAATCAAGCAGTTTGGACAGTCAATGGGGCAGTTGGGGATCAATATTGGTGACAATCAACGAGCTCTTGATGATTACGCAGCACGGATGGCCAGTCAAGCAATAGCGATGCATGAATTGACACATAAGGTGAATGACTTGGGCCATGCTGGTGGTATCTTGGGCAGCACTCTGAATGAGCGAATGGGAGCAGTGGAGAGCATAATGCATACCATGGCGACAGAGATCAGCAGGATGATGTATGCAGTTAGAAGCTTTGTTCCTCCCGAGTGCTTTGACGAACAATTCACTCAGCCTCCCCCTGATCATGATGATACTGGTGGTGCTGGAGGTGCTGGTGGCGCTGGACCCTCGGGTTCTGGTTTTGGTGGTTCTCATGCAACTGCTGGATCTGGCGAGAAAGGTGGTGTTGGGGATAACTCACCTAAGGGGGAGAGTGGTAAGGAGATGAGACAGCAGTCGGTAATAATTGAAGAAATTGAAGAACAAACTGCTGATGTTGTCAAAGAAAATGAGCCAGTGAATGAAGAAGAGGCTCAAAGAAAGAGGAAGGGTAAGGCAGTGGTGGCTGAACAAGAAGAGCCATTCATTGACTTGAGTCGTCATCAGGAAGAGGCACATGCAGTACTTGATTCAGATTCTGATATGGAGGATGTTCCGTTAGCACATGCTATTAGAAGATCTTTGAAGGAACAAGGTGGAGGTGCTGGAATGTCTTCCGGACAGCCTGAAGAAATACCTGTTGATAAGGAAACTCTAGAAGCCCAACAGCTGGCCTTGGAACAAGCTCAGTTCTATAAAATGAAGATGATGCAGGATGAGGCTGTTTTTCTTGAAAAGAAATCAGAGCTTAAAGAGAAACAGTATGATCATGAGCTTGCAAGGTTAGCTGATCCTCAAGTAGATCTGGACAAGAAAAGGATAGGACGGAAATGGGATGATGCAAGGAAGATTTTATCGGGAGTTTGTACAAAAGGAACTCATAACAAAGAGGCGGAAGACTTGTTCTACAACTTGAACTTGCAGAATCCACTGATTGTTGACTACATAAATGCTTTGAAAAGGTTGATCTCAAAAGTCAGAGTTGGATATAATGCAATGGTTAAGGAATGGCAGGTCATCTTGTCTTTAGTCGAAGGAGTCCCGACATCTTTCTTGTATGTGGATGATCAATTCATCTCGAGAAGATCTGCGTCAGAGTTGTTCTTGCTAGCAATAAAAATTCAATATTCTCAAGCTGAGGAGCTTAGCATTCTGTATAGGGATCAGTTAATGCAGCTAGCAGAGGACAAGGGACCAGAATTCTCAGCGAATCCTGATATTGTTCGGATGGTTGTTGATGGAAAGATGAAGAGGGTGTGCTTAGAGGAAAATGACCTAATGGCTCTATCAGTAGAATCCCTAAAGGCGGTATGCAGGCAAATGATGAGCAAGGGATTCACTTCTGACATCAAGGAGAAGTCAGTGGAGTCCATTGAGAGGGTCATATTCAAGATGAGCAATGAAATCTGGAAGTGTGACATTATTGCTCCAAACCCTCTAGACAATGTAAAGATTGAGCCGGAGCTAATTGAAAGAAAGTGGAATATTCTACAAGCTGTTAAGAATGTAGATGAAGCTCTGACTCTTCCTTCTGGATCTCTGGAACAAGGAGAAATAAGGGAGGCAGTTGGTGTTCCAGGGAGAGATAGTGTATACTGGATACACTCATATGATGATGACACAGCTGATGCTTTAGCATTCATAGACGCAGACCAAAATCAAACATTGTTGCATATGAGTAGAAAATGGCTACTGCAGACTCAAGATGCTGCTTTTCTGGAGAGAGTTATAGAAGTATTCAAATGGGGCGAAGTGGAGAATGAGAATGTAGATGAGAAGCAGAGACTCCTGAAGTACTTATCTGAAGTAGTAGTGGAAAAGAAGAGAATGGAGCGAGATGCGGCTAGTGTCCACAATACTAACCGTGTTAAGGGCTACCCTAAAATGATCTATTGTCAGTTTAAGGCTGATAAGTCTCATTGGAAGTCACAGCTCATAATGAAAAATTTTGAGGACATTCCAAAGATCAGAACTACTCAGGAGGTGGACAAACTCAGAAGGCTTTTCAGGCATCCTTATCCAGAGCCCAGGAATCCTTTAGAAATGGAAGCGGTAAGTCTGTAGAATGCAAGGTGGAAGCAGCTTCATGATCCAGTTTACAAGAAAGAACAACAACAGAAGGAAAGGCGCAAAAGGTTGAAGGAGGAGAAGCGCCAAGCTGAAGAAGTTAGGAAGAAGAGACGGAATTAGAATTAACGGTCAGAGTGGTGTGAACTTGAAGTTGGAAAAACTTCATATCTTTTTGGTTGCTTTAACTCACTTGAGGAAAATTCACCTGATCACGGTATGCGAGATAGGCTAACGTGCCATACTGTAACCGTGAATCAGAGTGGATCCAATAAGGTGATATAAGTTTGACTGAAAGGTTTGAAATAATCCAGGTGATAGGAATCACTCAAATGATCTTTAATTCGAAGTTCGAATTTTCTGTCTAGCTTAAGTTTTATTTATTCTAGTTCTTTGAATTGTTTTCAAGTTTATTTCAGTTGTAATTCAAACAAGACAGTAATGTTATTTATCTTTTTCTCGTCTCATTGTTTAGTTGAGTTATCCCTTTGTTAATTTGAATGTCATTGTTAGACTATCAAATAGGGGGAGATTGAAAGGCAGAGTGTCTAAACTTGTAACACTATAACTTATGTAACTCAACTAAAAGAAAAGATACTTAACCAGAAGACAATCAAGAACATGAAGTCACAAAGAAATCAATGTTAACCATGGAGATAAGGTAATTGATACAATTCAATTTGTTAACTATGATCAAACAAAGAAGAAATCATTGAAAGAAGTTCAAGACAAAGTTGTTCATGCCTCAGTGATTTGTAACTTAAAGATTCAAGATCATAACTATCAGTATCAACAAGGCTAATTGATTTCAAGTGAACAAGAAGAAAAGCAATGATTGGAAAGCCACATTACTAATTGAAAATGGTAATCTATTCAAAAAGCAGAGACACTATCAAGACTAGTCACTTATGAATCAGACCATTGCATCAAGTGTCAGGACATTGATAGTATGTTTATGTCAGTAATAGAGATCCAAGTTCAAGAGCTTGTTGAAGAATTTGGAAGACATAAAGAAATCACAAGTTCAAGATGCTGCATTGAAGTTTCAAGTTAAAGCCCAGAATTTTTCTAAGTACAAAATATTCGAGATAGAATATTCGAGATGGCCAAGTAGAACATTCCTGTGTAGAATATTCGAGATAGAATATTCGAGATGGCCAAGTAGAACATTCCTATGTAGAATATTCGAGATAGAATATTCGACATGGCCAAGTAGAAGTTCTCAAATAGATGTTCTACATGGAGGGCAGTTTCAACATGACACATGGCATCATCTAATTGGCAGATTTCCAAGCTTTCAAGATAAGATAAGATTTATGTGGATATCATTGGGCCACGTATATTTTAATCTTTGAAGACTACAAGACATAGATTACAAGTAGTATAAATAGAAGTACTTGTGTATTATTTTTAAGAGAGCAATATTTTTCTAGATAAACACTTGTAAAAGAGAGAGAGAGAGTATTCACAGAGCTTAGTATCATTTACTACCCTCTTTACTTCTAGTGTACTGTGTAATGAATGTTGTAGCAACCCTTTCAAGTTATATATATGACATATATTCCTTGAATCATTGTGTTCATTTATTACATAGTATTTATTGCTTCATTAATTCGAAAAGTTGTATTCACCCCCCCTCTACAACACATTTGGACCTAACAATATCCCATATCCAAACTAGAAATATAATTGTAGTTTTTGACTCTTAAAATACTCTTCCAAAATTATCTTTCAAAATCAACACATTTTTTATATTAATTGTCAAAATAAGGGGAATAGAATAGTATAAAATGAATTGGAACTGCATGATAACAAGTTTGTAAAAGAGGATAAAATTAAAAAAATTGTTACTTACTACCAATTTAAAAAAAGAAAAGGGAAGAGACTGTTTACTAGAGAAGTAACTTTAAGAATACTTCTAACAAGTGTATATACTCACATATTAATATTTTGCAGCCAAGCAAATTAGAAAATTTGATATAGAATTTTTAATTCTTATCAATATGGAAGCCATACAGCAAAATTTCTGAAAAAGGGGTATAAATGCTGGAATTAAAAGTAATAAGTGCTCACTTATCATGGGGTATATATTCAATTTTTTTGTGTGCATTTTAACTGCTGCGTAATATTTGTATGCCTATCTGCTATGCATTAAAGTCAAGAAAGATTTTCAACACTGTAGGGGAAGTGTTAATTAGATTTTAAAATCTAAAAATGCATAAATTAGATAGTTGCATACATGTAGGGGAAGCTAGAACTGTCACACACATATTTAATTTTATACTAGAATGTTTCGACAAAATATCAAAAGGGCGAATATTGTGAGATACAGTCTTATGGATTAGGTTTTGATTATTTTGTCTTAATGATAAGTCTAAATTAAATTAGAATTAGGAAGTTACTAGTTAAAATAGTAATCCTCCCTTAAGTTGTTCAAAGTGACAATATACAAGAAGAAAGTCAAACAGGATCAAACTGCTTTTATAAACGAAAGAAAATGATTTTTCTTTACATATATTTAGATAAGATTTATCAAAATAATGATAAAATCAAATCAAATTTATATATGTTATATTACTGAGGCAAAGACTGAAGATGAACAAATATAGCATTTTTAACACTGCTTTTACGAGACAGAAAATGTGTTATCCATTTGAAAGAGTGTTTGTTTTAAAGGATTTCAAGGGAATATATTCTAAATATATTTGTTCAATTTATCTTCAACAAAGTCCTATCTAGATATAAAATACAGATTTTATCCCGGAAGTCCTGATTTGTCCTATTTCTTTGGATAATTAGTATTTTAATTCAAATTAAATATTTCTTGGACTTCATAGTCATTATTATTTTAGGAATATTATATTTTAATATTTTTTGAGTCAAACCTTTAGTCCAAATGTCGGCAAGTTCTGGTATAAATATTTCTTGGACTTCATAGTCATTATTATTTTAGGAATATTAATATTTAATATTTTTTGAGTCAAACCTTTAGTCCAATATTTTAATATTTTAAGCTTTGTTTCTTCATAGATCTAACCCCCTTCAAGCTATAAAACCCATATACTTGCACTAATAACACACCAACCATACAAGTCCGTTTTGGCTACCCAAAAACCTCATTCCCACAACCCTTAGACTTGTCTAGTTGCCACCAAAGTTATACCAAAAGTTCACTTTCCGGCGACTACCTTTTGTGTGTTTTAGCTTCGAAATTTACTTTTTCTCTTGATTTCTCTCTAGATCTCAAGGGTTATAAGTTGATTCCATTTTTATATGTTATTATACATATTTGGCAGTTTATAAATAGATTTGTACTTGCTTAGTTTGTTTGTTAGATCTATGATATAGTTAGCCTTGTCTACGATTTATATAATTACATGCTTTAATTGTTTGTTCTTTGTCTTCTATATAAATTGTGGTAACCGTTGGAAGAGCTTTCTTTTCATCTCTTGCTCTTCACAACTAAGTTGTTTATATCCTCGGTATAGGCTTTCGGGATTAATAACGACTCTAAATTACTTAAGTTCCGAGTAGAGATCGATTTATATAAATCTCATATATAGGTATAAACAAAAGAACTCCTTGTTGAATTTGGTAATTAAATTAGCTTCTATTCCAAGTTGAGACCTACTTGTATAAGTCTTATTTAGAGACATTAACAAAAGGACTCCTTGTTGATAAGTTGCAAGTTAACCCATTTTATTTCCGTGTTGAGATTCCATTCGTATAAGTCTAAATTATTATACATAAACAAACTTTTCCTTGTTTGAAATAAATAGAGTATTAATCTCACTTAATTCCGAGTCGAGACCAATTTGTATAAGTCGAGGTATGACATATATAAAAAGACTCCTTGTAGAACAATTAAGTGAAAGAAACTAACTTATATTCTGAGATAAAAATATTTGTATAAATCTCACTTAGAAATATAAACGAAGTTTTCTCTCATAGAATTTTGTCATGTTTAAACTCACCTTAATTCCAAGTCGAGACCAATCTGTATAAGTCGAGGTACGACATAAACAAAAGGACTCTTTGTTGGATTATTCGTGAAAGAAACGAACTTATATTCCAAGTTGTACTCTTTAGTATAAATCTCACTTAGAGATATAAACAAAGGAAAATCGTAGAATATTTGTAAGTTTATTCTTTAACTTCGGACACCGAGTTAAGAGTTATTCGTATAAGTCGAGGTACAATATAAACGAACCTAACTTGTTGAGTTCTTGAAGTTAAGACAACTTCGATTCCGAGTTAGATACTATTCGTATAAGTCAAAGTATGACATAAACGAAACATCCTCGTTGAATCTTAGTGGTATATTCGGTGTTCATTTAAAGGCCATAGTTTAGTGTTTTAATTTCCAAGGCCTTATAAACAACCCACTCATAAAACTTTCTTGATCTTGTTCAAGTCACAATATATTTGGCTTAGTTATTTTTAGCCTTATATATCCTATATATTTTTATATATATTATATATATATATATATATATTTAATTTAAGTGCTTGTATTCATACGTTTTATATATCGCTTTTTACATTAGCATACGCACTTAAATTACTGCATACACATTCACACACTCCATGTGATTCTTCATTCTAAAGAAGCGACTTACCCCGACTCACATTTATATATTCTGTTGCTTCGACTATATTATATATATTTATTTGTTTATTCCCGGTCTAGTTTATAATATACTAGTCCACCAATCTTCTTTCTTAAATAGGGTTATTAAGTCGTAGTATTGGTTATCTAGACTTTGTTTGTGAGGTGAAGTAAAGTGAGGTGATCATTGTTCTAAGACCCAAGTCCTAGGAACGCCGACGGGAAGTTGGGTGTCTCTGCACCGTGAGGAAGTGGAAAGACCCAAGACCTAAGACCTAAGATCCAAGAGCTACAGAGGGTTAGAGGAATGTTAGGTCCCGAAGTATCGTAGAAGGGGGGTTGAATACGATACTAACAATAATTTAAATTCTTTTCAGAATTTGCGGATAAATAAATTATTGCTTCAGAGTGGATTTGGCCATTTGTAGTATTTAGGTGAGCTGCCTACTAATTTTCTGTGTGACCGGATAAATCAATTAAGTTCAAGAAAATTAGCAGGTAAATTATGGAGACAAGTTTCTGGGAATATTACTCTCGTATTAATCCCAGAGGGTTTTGCTACACCCAGTTAAAATTAACTGGCTTCCAAAGAATAAATTAATTCTTTGCTACTAACACAAAAATATAAGGCTCAGTTCCTATACAAATATATCTAAATTAGTACAAGGAAAAACTAAGTCCGTAGGGAGTGATATCTAGGAGCCCTGAGCATTTTTCGTTCAAGAACCGGGTCCTAATATCTGACCGGGATCAAGGTATGGGTGTGTATAAATTATTTCTTCTTGCCCCGGCCATGGCAGTAGCTCTCTACATATTATTTGTGTTGAAGAAGACGACCCCTTGAATGAGTGGCTGACCTCTTTTTATTTGTGTAGACTTTACAATCAATTAAAAAATTGATTTGCTTCACAATGCTAAGTCCTTTGTTGCGCTTGTAGAGTGAGTGCAGTGTACAGGAGCCACTCAGTACTTAGAAAATATTCAGTTGCGCCTGAGAGTTGAGTGGCGCCTCTAGAGAGCTTGCAGTGTGCAGGAGCCACTCAGTACTTAGAAAATATTCATTTGCGCCTGAGAGTTGAGTGGCGCCTCTAGAGTGCTTGCAGTGTGCAGGAGCCACTCAGTACTTAGAAAATATTCAGTTGCGCCTGAGAGTTGAGTGGCGCCTCTAGAGTGCTTGCAGTGTGCAGGAGCCACTCAGTACTTAGAAAATATTCAGTTGCGCCTGAGAGTTGAGTGGCGCCTCTAGAGTGCTTGCAGTGTACAGGAGCCACTCAGTACTTAGAAAATATTCAGTTGCGCCTGAGAGTTGAGTGGCGCCTCTAAAGTGCTTGCAGTGTGCATGAGCCACTCAGTACTAAGAAAATATTCAGTTGCGCCTGAGAGTTGAGTGGCGCCTCTAGAGTGCTTGCAGTGTGCAGGAGCCACTCAATACTTAGAAAATATTCAGTGGCGCCTGAGAGTTGAGTGGCGCCTCTAGAGTGCTTGCAGTGTACAGGAGCCACTCAGTATAGTAATACTTGCCTTAACCAATTTCTTGAAATGTTTGAAGTATTTACCACTTGATTTTCACTCTTCTGGCTTGATCAACTGATTTTCTTCTGATACATCAAGGTAATTCTCTTCTTGTTGTGTTGACGCTTAGTGCACTGGTCTGGTTCACAAACGACTAACACTGAATTAAATTCCCTTGATTTCTTTTCTATTTCAGCTGATTAACCTTGGACTGTTGCATTGCTTCGAACACTGACTGTTGATAGATACTGTAATTTCACTGGAATCTTTTCTGGCACTTCGACAATGTCTTCATTACTACCACAATATTGAATACTTCATTCTCTGATCTTCACTGATTGTCAGTGAGTATAACTTCAAGACTGTAGCTGTCTTCTGTAAACTTTGTCTTCACCTTTCTAGATTCTTATGCTTCAAACACTGTCTATCTTCAATCAATGTTGTTACACTGAAATCTTTTAGTGGCACTGCTATACTGAATCTTCAACACTTCTGAAACCCTGAAAGTCTTTAAACATTATTCTCCACTGAGGCATGAACATATAAATGAACTTCTTTCAGTGACCTGTAGTAGACTCCAAAACTTCTTCCAATGTCTTGATTCACTGTATCTGCCCTGTCTTCAATTCTTCCTGATTTCGGTGTAGTCGTAGTATTATTTACTTGTCATGTTCCAGTGTTGAGTTAACTCGATTACTATTTATACAGCTTCGTAATCTCCAACAATCTCCCCCTATTTGATTGTTAAACCTTAGCAAACAAATCACCTAGGGAGGATAACTCAACTAACAACTAGAAAAATAATCGCCCGAGACTTGTAAATAATGCTACTAGTTTTTCTGGATCAGATAATGCATTTCCAGATTTCTTCTGTAACTGAAATGAGAGATGCTTGTTCCTCTGACACTGAACTGATATTCAAGTGGTATCATCTTCATTTCTGTCTGTTTGAGCTTTCTCCATTTCAAAATCCTTCATAGTGTGAACTTAAAGAACTTATCACGGACAGAGCTTCATAAGAATCATTATTCCTGGGTATGTCTTCAATCAATACTGAACATAGCTCAAATGTGTTGTAGAGGGGGGGGGGTGAATACAACTTTTTCAAAGTAATGAGAGAATATACAAACATGCATGTAGTAAATGATGACACAGAATTTCAAGAATATAACTTTATATTCATTGAAGGGTTTGCTACAACATTCATAAAAGTATCAGGATCAGTTGAACAATAAATACAACAATTGAAGCTTGATTCAACTGATCCTCTCTCTCACTTCTGTTTTACAGTAAATGCTCTCTCTTTAAAATTATCGTTACAATACAGAGATGGACTTAAAGTCTTATTACAAATAAAACAAAGTGCTGCTTTTATAATGTCGTGTAGTCTTGATCTTGTCCTTTTTGTGTACGTGGCCCAATCAGGACTCGTCAACAAAAAGTACTTTCCCAACCACTCTGGATCAACCGTTCACAATAAGCCACTTGTCCCTTGAACATTAAATGCTACATATCGACCCGCATCTCGATCTCGGCCTGGACCCATCTCGATCTCGATCTGTGAAAATCTCGATCTCGATCTGTGAGAATCTCGATCTGTGAGAATCTCGATCTCGATCTGTGAGAATCTCGATCTCGATCTGTGAGAATCTCGATCTCGATCTGTCGTGGATCGAGATTTGCCTTTGCAATGTTTATCTTTAATTATAAATCTCGACCCGCATCTCGATCTGCTGTGGATCAACATTTGCTTTAGCAAATATGCACTCATCGAATGTTGACTTTCTTTAGTGACTAATTGTGGATTGACCTTTATGAGCAAGTTTCCCTAGCTTCTTCAATATTCTTCAACAAGCTCTTGAACATGGATCTCTACTACTGACATAAACTTGCTATCAATGTCCTGACACTTGATGCAACGGTCTAGTTCATAAGTGACTAGTCTTGATAGGGTTCTTGCTTCTGAATAGATTACCATGTTCAATTGGTAATGTGACTTCCCAATAAGTGGTTCGAACATTTACTGTCAATAAACAATGTAACTTCACTAGAATCTTTTCTGGTACTTCGACAACGTCTTCATTACTACTACAATCTTAAATACTTCATTCTCTGTTCTTCACTGATTGTCAGTGAGTATAACTTCAAGACTGTAGTTGTCTTCTTTAACCTTTGTCTTTACCATGTCTTCAATTCTTCTAGATTCCTATGCTTCAAACACTGTCTATCTTCAATCAATGCTGTTACACTGAAATCTTTTAGTGGCACTGCTATACTGAATCTTCAACACTTCTGAAACCCTGAAAGTCTTTAAACATTATTCTTCACTGAGGCATGAACATATAAATGAACTTCTTTCAATGACCTGTAGTAGACTTCAAACCTTCTTCTAATGTCTTGATTCACTGTATTTGCCTTGTCTTCATGTCTTGCTGATTTCTGTGTAATCGTAGTATTATTTACTTGTCATGTTCTAGTGTTTAGTTATCACGATTACTATTTATACAGCTTCGTCATTTCCAACAATCTCCCCCTATTTGATTGTTAAACTTTTAGCAAACAAATAACCTAGGGAGGATAACTCAACTAACAACTAGAAAAAGAATGTCCGAGACTTGTAAATAATGCTACTGGTTTTTCTGGATCAAATATTGCATTTCCAGAATTCTTATGTGACTGAAACGAAAGATGCTTGTTCCTCTGACGCTGAACTGATATTCAAATTGTATCATTTTCATTTCTGTCTGTTTGAGCTTTCTCCGTTTCAAAATCCTTCAGTTTGAACTTAAAGAACTTATCATGAACAGAGCTTCATAAGAATCAATTCCTGGGTATGTCTTCAACCAATACTCAACATAGCTCAAATAATGTTCTCCCCCTGCGAATATGATTCTCCTTCTTATTCTTCTTCTCCCTTTAGAAAATTAATGGAATAGTCATTTCTGTTCTTCCCACTTAGATTAGGAATCCTCTTCTGACAACTCCTTTCAAGTATAGGATAATTATTTATAGTACAAGTATTATCTTTTGTTACTTTGTGATAACTGAATAATATTTTATTGCAAAATAATTGTGATATATTTAGTTTTCTTTCTTTGACTGGTTTATGATCCTGAATGTATTTAAAAGAAATTTTTTGTCTATTTCTTTTTCAAAATGTTTTATTCAAAGATACATTCATTTTCTCTATCAGTTTTACTTAAGAAAACTTAAGAATTCTTTTTCAAAACCTCTCTTTTGAAAAACTTTTCTTAAGGATAATCTTTCTATTCTCTCGAAACTTTATTCCCTCCCAAAAGCTTGTTTTAAATGTTTTATCTTTAAAAGCTTTTTCTCTCTTTTAAAAAAAAATTGTTTTAACTTCGAGGTACCAATCACTTGTAAAATGATTTGTTTTTAACTACTTGTTTCAGTGTATGTTTCACATTGATTCATAGTACCAAAACAGTGATTGTTGCTTTGAAGGCCTAGTACTGTAATGTTAAGCATACATTCAACCCCAATTGTCATGTTTTGATTTTAAGTCGGGGACATTATCAGGCAGACGAAAATGATGTAAATCATAATTGAATTATGAGTCGGAAAATCATTCTCTTCTATCTGATAAGGATGTTTTGCAAAACTGTTTTCAAAACATACAGTGCTTAGGTTTAATGGAAAAGAGTCATTTTATTGAGATACAATTTGGTAGAAGAGTTGAATTCCTTATTTGTTGTAAATTCCCGCATTTTATTATGAGAAGTTTGCCTTATAAGAAATTCATAGTGATAGAATTTTTCTCTGATACTCCCGCGTTTTATTATGGGATAAGTATCTTAAAGAAATTTTTTATTAGTGTCATGCTCTTAAATGATTATTATTTTTTCGATCTGACAAAACTCTTTTATTAAAAGTGCTTTAATGCAATCCCTTTACCATTCCTCTTTATATTTTTATTTTTATTTTCTCATTGAGATGAAAAATATATTTTGGAATGTTAAAGTGATTATCTTTTTATCTTATTTAAATTGATTTTATCTGTTTAGCCCCCAGTGGCTATAGTAGCTGGCCAAGAGGTTGAAAACCCATCAATCTCTGACCCAGGCCTTAATACCAAACACTCATTCATCCACTTACATATATTAACCCTTGGAGTTATAAGGAACATATGTTTGTTAGAGGTTGATAAGGGAGAAATAAGGATGAAGTCGGAAGTGCACCCACAGCTCTACCTCCAGCGAAGTAAAGAAGTATATAAACTGAGGTATCTGTAAGCTCATCTGTATTTTCTCAAAAAGATGCAGAGCTGAAAAGGCAATAAAACTGTCTCTGGAATCATTCTCTCAACAGGGTGAGTCCATTGAAATTCGCTCGTCAGCCAGAGCATTTTGTAATGAGTCAAGCATACCACTGGCATTCACGCTGATGGTAAGCCTAAACAGATATATTTTAGGGACACATTGCAAGACGTGCACAGTGTGAGGTATAGGCATGTTAACAAAACACCCGTCATTGGGTTACGAGGGAAACGTAGACTCTAAATTGCCATTCATTACATTGTCTACTACGTTGACCCTCCTGGAAGGAACATTTCCAGATCCTGAAAAGGAATGTCCACCTCCCGTTTACGGAGAAGGTGTGAGGCAACTCCTTGATAGAACAAGGCAGGATTCCCAAAAAGATTTTAAAATCTTGGGATAACCCATCTCAAAGAGGTGAGGCTTCACTAGACAGTGATTTAACAATTGCTATTGAGTCTGGTGTGGGACAGTGCTTATGCATGAAAGATCAAAAACACCTCTACGAGGCAATTCTCCACTCGATAGTGATTCAGTTTATATTGATGAATCAGGTGATGAGAATATGAATGAATTGACGGATTTCACTTGCAGGTACAGAAGGCTATATCTTGGAATGCAGAGTGAAAGTGAGAGAGAGAAACACTTAAGTGAAAGTGAGGGAGAGATACACTTGAGTGAGAGATAGGGAGAGAAAGAGTGAAACACTTCTAAGTGCTCGAGACTTAAGTGTAAACACCAACAGAACGAAGTATAAGTGAGGAAACCATAAGCCAAACACTTACCCTTGCTACTTGCTACTTCTGGCAGAAAAGTTACTATTTTTTCCCGATCAACGACAGACGAGAACCTTCTTTGGGAGACAAACCATCTAAAATTTGGACCTAACAATTGGTATTAACAATTGGTATCTTCAAAAATGGGCCATTGGAGGATTCCTCAACTAAGGGGGAGAATTTATAGTGTTATAGTTATAACAAGAAAAAGGATAAAGAGGGAGAAGTTATAATGTTATAGCTATAACAAGAAAAAGAAGAAGTTAATAAGTCTTATCTTCGTATCCTTCGGAAGAGTTAAGAGTTAATATCCTTAGGTTTCGTATCCTGAATCCTGGAAAATTCTTGGAAGAAAGGGGTTCGTATCCTTGGGAGAAGTTAATATCCTTAGGTTTCGTATCCTGAATCCTAGAAAATTCTTGGAGAAAGGGGTTCGTATCCTTGGGAGAAGTTAATATCCTTCCTTTAATTGCCATCATTCTTTCGAATTAATTATAATCCAGAAAGAATTGCAACTCTTCCAACATGCTCATTTTGTACCTACTCTGCATTAACTTAGCAAAAATATATCTTGCCAAATTTTCGTTAGTAGACCCACATATATCTTTTAAAGATGCGCAATTTGGAAGATTCTAGACCTGCCAAGACTACTTTCCAACAGACCACTAAGCTTGATTAGGGCAAATCAGGTATATGAACTGAAGTGACAAGCTATAGAGGTATGATAAGCTCATTACTTATTCAAGTGCACAAAGACCATATATTTTATTCTCGATATGCCTATGTGCAAGTTTCCAAGTGGAAATTAGAGAATCTTATCTTATAGCTAAGTTATTAATTGTTAGACATCTTAGGGGATCACCAATTCTTGGAATCTGGGACCCTTAAGATAATAGGTTTAACCTAATTGGCTATATAAATATAGATGATGCAGGTTGTACGAAAGACAGGGAAGTCATTCCTAGAAGCTGTCAATTTCCAGCAACTCTGTTGAACTCTTCATACCACTGAAGGAACAAGCTAATGGACATCAGGTATCATTTCTTTTGAGAGTTGTCCTTAGTCGAATAACTTGCAGATGTTTGCTAAATAACTTGATGAATTTATTTTATCTAAGTTGGTTAGTAAACTTGGGATATTATTAATATACATAGTTGTTGGAAATCCCATCTGCAAGGAATTCTTAAATAAGCTCACAAGTATTAAATGTTCAATATTCAAAGACTTGTGAATTTATTTGAAATCCAGTACCTCATATTTTTTTGCTATTAGTTTAGTTATCTTGCTTGTAAAGTATTATGCATAAGTAATAGTTAAATTATTTAGCATAAGTATTCAATTTATTTTGATTTGTTTAAATCATGATGATATAAAACAATTCAGTGAAATATCTGTTCCATGATTTAAGTAAATTAAAATAAATTAGAGGCATAATTATTTGTATATTAAATATTAGATAAGAATTAGTCAATGATATTTTGCTTAATTGCTTTGATATTTTGCTCTAAGAGTCTTAAAATATTTTATTACAAGTAATTGTGATGCTTTTGATATTAGTGATGGTATTTAAAATTTCTGTTCTAAATAATTAATGCATATTTCAAAACTCACTAATATTGGAAGATGAAGTATTTTCCAAGTTATGTGTATAAAATTCTCAATGTTTTATATACTTAGAAAATATTTCTAAAATTGATTTTATTGTGAGGGGTTGTAAAAAGAATCACAAGTATTACTTTTTCCCTATTTAAAGGACTTGTGAATTTCTTTTCAACTATAACCTCGAGCTTACGTATATCAATTAGTAATTGTTATGAGTACGCTTACAATGTGCAAAGTGACAATTATTAGATATGGCGTAGGAAGTTAAATGCTAATATTCAATCTAATGAATATTTTAGTATTTAGCGAATTTATTTTATCTTATTGAAATTATGGATTGAAGCAATTCAATGGTTATTAGTTTCATAATTTTAATTTGATAAAATAACAGAAGCACAATTTCTTGCATCTTGAAATTATTGATAAATATCGAATAATTGGTATCAGCGTGCAATTAATTGTGATATGCTTATTGTTCTACTGAATAATTGCCATGTATAGTTTTTATAAATGCATGTGATTGGCAATTGCTTAGTACAGCATAAGTATTTAATTTATTTTGGTTTATTTAAATCATGATGATATAAAACAATTCAATGAAATATCTGTTCCATGATTTAAGTAAATTAAAATAAATTCGCATACTCATGGTATACTTAGCACATATATAACATTGTGTGTGCCTTGCATTCTGGAGAGATATATGTGTATAACTTACTCTACTGTAAAATCATATTAAAGTAATTAACAGTCAGAGTGTCATACCATGTCCTTGACGTTTTTTTTTCGTTTTTTTTTTATCCCTATCTCCGTCAAAGAAGATCTTGCGAAGAGAATGATATACAAATTGTAATGGATCTGCAACTTCATCTTCTAGCTTCACCATTCAGGAGTGCACTTGTTCACATTTATCTGATAGATCTTCATGCTTGAATGCTCCACATGTGCTAGATTGTTAGGTCCTAATCGTTGAGTCCCTGAAAATTGTTAGGTCCCCATTGATGAGTCCCAAAGGATCAAGTCTCGTCACTGGTGCTTACTGCTTGATCTTGAAAGTCCCGAAGATTCTGTTTCCATCATCGTCGATACATTCTGCTTTAAAGTCCTGTAGCACCCAGTTTGGCTTTGCCCCTTATAACAATGCCAATAGTCATCCAGTTACTGAGAACCCTTACTGTACCAATTTTAACTTCGACTTTAGTGGTCTGGGTTCCAGCTTCAGTAGTTTCTGCCTTCGAACTGATTGAGATCATCTTGCATTGCAATCACCCAATCTGGACCACTCTGTGCTTCTTCAGTATTCTTTGGGATACCAATTGATTGGTGATACCAATTGTTAGTTCTTGACAATTGCTCTTTCCCAAGAGTAACTATTTACTTTGCATAGCACTTCTAGCCTTTACTCAAGAGTCCGGATCACTAAGAACGAGACTCCAGGATTGAATTTGACTTCAAACCTTTTGTCTTGGCATAAATGTTCTTAATGAAATCCTTTGATCTTCATTGTTGAGTATGACTAGTAGATCCTTCTTTCATTTGCTCCCCCTGAGTTGCTGCTAAACATTAATTCCTTCTGCAACCTCAGCTTCTACATCAGTATCTGAATTTGTCAAAGATTCAGAATAGTTGTTCATTTGAATGCTTGGGAGCTTGGTGTAGTTGGTCTTCACATTCAGACTTTTAATCACCTTTTGTTTTCACATCACTTAAGCCCTGAAGACTTTTGACTTCAATGAGTAGCCGAGGAAAATTGTTCCATGAGTCTTAACTTAACTTGCCAAGATACTCAAATAAATCTTCAATTAATAACAATCTCCTCCAAACACACGAATGAGCTTCAGTGTTTGCTTCTTGTTGGCCATTAACTCAAATGATGTCTTTTCACGATCTTGTTGATTAAAGCAGCATGCTGTGTTAATTGCTTCAGCTTCAAAGTACCTTTTTCAGTGCAGACTTCATTTAGAACTTCACTCGCGAAATGCAGTTCCACTATCTGACTTCAAAGTTCTCACAGCTTACCAATTGTTTTTCTAACTTGATCTTCCTTTTTGATCAATCACCATTGTGACATTTTGTCTATTGAATGCTTGAACATCACCAATTTGTAATTGGGGTTATCAATTCCAATCACCACTAAGCATATGACTATCCTTCAGTGTGATGTTTCCATTGACTTCCCTATGTGACATACTTCAAAATGTCCTTCTAGAAAGAATTCCATATAAAGCAGTCCTCTCACCAATTTCATCTTTATCAGAGAATCTATTGCCTTGCAGACTAACAAGTGTGAGAGCTTCCTTTGCCATAGCTAACTCTTCATTGATAAAGCTTTACTGAAAAGTTCACTTCATCTTTACATCCAAATTCCATGTCAGCTACGAACAAACTTCCTCAACCGCAGCTGAGTGAGCATCCAACCTTCTTGTTTGAGATCAAACACTTCTCCAGAAAACCTTTGACAAAGAATTCCCTAGTGCCCTTTAGAAAGTGCTTAAGTCCTTCCACAAGAAAGATGTTTCCACTGATGACAGTTCTTAACTCATGATAGCCATATCCCTTGTACATCCTTTGCTGTCATCTCCAAAGGTTACCGTCGGGGAGGCCTTCTCAACCAGTTGTGATAGAAGAGCTTTAATCTTAATCATATGCCTCGAACAATAAATGTTACGAAGTCACATAATTTTTCGCTTTCATAACATACTCTGCGATCACAAAAGATTAAGCTTCTTGGTACTCAACTTCAATTGAGTCCAGATGGGTTAGAGATATTTTCAGAGGTAACAACAACTTCAACCTTAATATGCACAAGCTAATCTTTGACTGATCACTTCTCATATACTGCAGCCTTGACAAAGTAGTCTTTAGGCTATGAGACTAGTGATTTCAACCTAACTTAAGGTGAACTAGCAGTCTTTACCCTATTGTGACTCTTATACATGCTTTAACTAAGATTATGCAAGTCCTAAGATATGCATTTTAAAATTTAACTAAACAAGCATGGAAATAAGGACACATGGTAAATATTCAGCTTCACTGCATAAAAGCACATGGATAGAAGAACTAACAAATTAATTACTAATTCTGTCTAATCCATTATGTCGTTGTCTAACGTTTTTAACTATCTCTAATTACCTAAGTCAGTTTTAGATTAAGGTTCGAATCTACATGACTTACTGACTCTGAGATAATTCTACCATCTTTTAACCAATTATCCCTAACAAGCAATACATGATCTAATATAGCATTTAAGTACAACTATGTGAGTAAAATCAAATCAAATGAAAATAAGCACATAAACAATTAACAAGTCATTTGCCATTAAGAACAAATAAAATCTGATATATGACCTGTTTGTCTATTAGCAATTTCACAACATTAGCAGAGGTATTAAATCACATCAAATTTAACTCAAGTTTCAGCAAATGTTTAGGGATACACCTAACCGTCTAGAACACCCTATCTAATTCTAGATATTCATTTTACTGCATATAAAATCAAGTAAGAAATGTACTGATTAAACTCATGAATCCTAGCATGCAATCTTATTCTTAGCAATCAATTAAGCATTTAAGTCCTAAGATGCTAGCATGCTATCATGAATATAATACATTCCAAAACTTAATAAACATACAGTTCTGAATTAGATAAACGTATACTAGTTAGAATGTATACCTGTGAAGTGCTTAGTGATTCATCTACAGTGTTGGTCATTGATGCCAGATATCCATTTGGTGCATCACTGTCACTGATAGAATCAACCTTGCATTTAACTTCATCAACAAATGCTTTCCCTTGCTGCATCCTCACTAATGCTTGAGATTCCTGCTATAACCCAACATAGTGTCTTCATCTTTTGCTTGCTCCTTTTCTGATCTTGTAGGTGTCATACTCCATCTTGAGTAAAAGTGTTTTGTTGATCTCAGCGGTACCTTCCATGATGACCTCTATTTCTAGGTTTATCGAACGGACGTATCGAAAGCTATTTGCTCCTTATCAGCATCTGAAAAGTCCACTCCCTCTTTGGGCTCAGACCGATGTGGTACAATCACATCTCTTCCATATGCTCAAGAACAACAACCATCGTAACAAATTCATTATCAAAACCCATTCTTCATTGATCTCGGTCGAACACTGGAATCTTGAATTGATTTTAAGGTGCCATCTTAATATAGATTTAGAATAGAGATAATAAACTTTTCTCATTACTTGAGTAGTAATTAAAAGAAAATTGAATTATCTCCAAATGAATCAAAGTTCCAAAACTGGTCACCAAAAATAATTCTAAGTACCCGACACTAGGCTCTGTAGATAATCTATGTCGATCTCGATCTACATCTCGATCTATATCTCGAGGTCAATCTCGATGTCGACAGATCGAGATTTACCTTAACATATTTTAAGCCATTTTCGCAAGTCGA
Organism: Oenanthe sinensis; assembly: GCA_028671895.1. Taxonomy (NCBI): domain Eukaryota; kingdom Viridiplantae; phylum Streptophyta; class Magnoliopsida; order Apiales; family Apiaceae; genus Oenanthe; species Oenanthe sinensis. Next base: position 12,292,324 of record JAPMAC010000212.1, read on the forward strand.
TCTCGATCTCGATCTACAAAACTTTTGCCTATGTCGAAATTTCACCAAGTCGAAATTCTAAAACTAGATATTCTCAAGTCGAACTTTTGTCCTTGGTCGAAATTTGCTGCCTGACTTTCACACTTTTTGACTTTTGTGTCTTTTCTCACCTACCTCACCTAACAACCACGTGCTAGGTACAGAGTCTTCTGATAATTACTTTTTGTGCAGTGAGTCTGTCCAATCAAAAGCCAATAACACCCTTTTCACTTTATGTCTTTAGAAAAGGTAATCAAAAAGTTGCTGGGTTTATCTTCTTTACAAGAATAGCGATGAACACGTGAAGAACACCACAAACCAAAGTACCCAGTTTAATTCACAACAATTATCTAAAATACACCCAAGCTAAATAATTACACCTGGAGTATTTAAATAATTTTAGGACGAGTTTTCACTGTTTAATTAATTTAAGTACACTTTTCAAGAAAATCTTAAAAAGTAGATCTGGACTTGAAAACTCCCTAATCTTCTACCAAACACAAGGATCTACGTTTTGTATGTCAAACATTAGGCTCTGATACCAATTGTTAGGTCCAAATGTGTTGTAGAGGGGGGGTGAATATAACTTTTTCAAAGTAATGAGAGAATATACAAATATGCATGTAGTAAATGATGACATAGAATTTCAAGAATATAACTTTATATTCATTGAAGGGTTTGCTACAACATTCATAAAAGTATCAGGATCAGTTGAACAATAAATACAACAATTGAAGCTTGATTCAACTGATCCTCTCTCTCACTTCTGTTTTACAGTAAATGCTCTCTCTTTAAAATTATCGTTACAATACAGAGATGGACTTAAAGTCTTATTACAAATAAAACAAAGTGCTGCTTTTATAATGTCGTGTAGTCTTGATCTTGTCCTTTTTGTGTACGTGGCCCAATCAGGACTCGTCAACAAAAAGTACTTTCCCAACCACTCTAGATCAACCGTTCACAATAAGCCACTTGTCCCTTGAACATTAAATGCTACATATCGACCCGCATCTCGATCTCGGCCTGGACCCATCTCGATCTCGATCTGTGAAAATCTCGATCTCGATCTGTGAGAATCTCGATCTCGATCTCGATCTGTGAGAATCTCGATCTCGATCTGTCGTGGATCGAGATTTGCCTTTGCAATGTTTATCTTTAATTATAAATCTCGACCCGCATCTCGATCTGCTATGGATCAACATTTGCTTTAGCAAATATGCACTCATCGAATGTTGACTTTCTTTAGTGACTAATTGTGGATTGACCTTTATGAGCAAGTTTCCCTAGCTTCTTCAATATTCTTCAACAAGCTCTTGAACATGGATCTCTACTACTGACATAAACTTGCTATCAATGTCCTGACACTTGATGCAACGGTCTAGTTCATAAGTGACTAGTCTTGATAGGGTTCTTGCTTCTGAATAGATTACCATGTTCAATTGGTAATGTGGCTTCCCAATAAGTGGTTCGAACATTTACTGTCAATAAACAATGTAACTTCACTAGAATCTTTTCTGGTACTTCGACAACGTCTTCATTACTACTACAATCTTGAATACTTCATTCTCTGTTCTTCACTGATTGTCAGTGAGTATAACTTCAAGACTGTAGTTGTCTTCTTTAACCTTTGTCTTTACCATGTCTTCAATTCTTCTAGATTCCTATGCTTCAAACACTGTCTATCTTCAATCAATGCTGTTATACTGAAATCTTTTAGTGGCACTGCTATACTGAATCTTCAACACTTCTGAAACCCTGAAAGTCTTTAAACATTATTCTTCACTGAGGCATGAACATATAAATGAACTTCTTTCAATGACCTGTAGTAGACTTCAAAACTTCTTCTAATGTCTTGATTCACTGTATTTGCCTTGTCTTCATGTCTTGCTGATTTCTGTGTAATCGTAGTATTATTTACTTGTCATGTTCTAGTGTTGAGTTATCACGATTACTATTTATACAGCTTCGTCATTTCCAACATATTCTCCTTCTTATTCTTCTTCTCCCTTTAGAAAATCAATGGAATAGTCATTTCTGTTCTTCTAAGTATAGAATACAGCTTCTTGATTCTCCCATATATCTGTTGTTTCCCCTCAGGATCAGAAGATAAGATTTTCTTCTTCTTGTCTAAAATCTCCCCCTAAGGCTATTAACTTCTCCCAAGGATACGAACCCCTTTTCCCAAGGATCTGAAAGGATCTCCAGGATTGATCTTCCAAGATCCAGGAACTTACCTTAAGAGTCCAGTATACGAACCCCTTTAGGAGATTAACTCTTAACTCTTCCGAAGGATACGAAGATAAGACTTATTAACTTCACCTTTTTCTCCCTATAAATTCTCCCCCTTAGTTGAGGAATCCTCCAATGGCCCACTTTTAAAGATAGCACTAAATTGATAGGTCCACTTTTGAATGGTTTGTCTTCCAAAGAAGGTTCTCGTCTGACGTTGATCGGAAAAAAAAAATAGTAACTTTTCTTTCAGAAGTAGCAAGTAGCAAGGGTAAGTGTTTGGCTTGTGGTTTCCTCACTTCTACTACGTTCTGTTGGTGTTTACACTTAAGTGTCGAGCACTTAGAAGTGTTTCACTATTTCTCTCCCTATCTCTCACTCAAGTGTATCTCTCTCTCAGTTTCACTCAAGTGTTTCTCTCTCTCACTTTCACTCTACATTCCAAATTTAGCCTTCTGTACCTGCAAGTGAAATCCGTCAATTCATGCATTCCCAACACCTGATTCATCATAATGAACTGAATCACTATCAAGTGGGGAATTGCCTCGTAGAGGTGTTCTTGATCTATCATGCATAAGCACTGTCCCACACCAGACTCAATAGCAATTGCTAAATCACTGTCTAGTGGAGCCTCACCTCTTTGAGATCGGTTATCCCAAGATTTTAAAATCTTTTTGGGAATCCTGCCTTGTTCTATCAAGGAGTTGCCTCACACCTTCTCCGTAAACGGGAGATGGACATTCCTTTTCAGGATCTGGAAATGTTCCTTCCAGGAGGGGCGACGTAGTAGACAATGTAATGAATGGCAAATTAGAGTCTACGTTTCCCTCGTAACCCAATGACGGGTGTTTGTTAACATGCCTATACCTCACACTGTGCACGCCTTGCAATGTGTCCAATTTTTAGGCCCCTAGTATAACTGTTAGGATTTTTAGGTCCCAAAAATTATATAAGGTTCCTAGTATATATCTGTTTAGGCTTACCATCAGCGTGAGTGCCGGTGGTGTGCTTGACTCATTACAAGATGCTCTGGCTGACAAGCGAATTTCAATGGACTCATCCTGTTGAGAGAATGATTCTAGAGACAGTTTTATTGCCTTTTCAGCTCTGCATCTTTTTAAGAAGATACAGATGAGCTTACAGATACCTCAGTTTATATACTTCTTTACTTCGCTGGAGGTAGAGCTGTGGGTGCACTGCCGACTTCATCCTTATTTCTCCTTTATCAACCTCTAACAAATATATGTTCCTTATAACTCCAAGGGTTAATATAAGGAAGTGGATGAATGAGTGTTTGGTATTAAGGCCTGGGTCAGAGATTGATGGGTTTTCAACCTCCTGGCCAGCTTCTGTAGCCACTAGGGGTTAAACGGATAAAATCATTTTTAAAAGATAACAAGATAATCACTTTAACATTCCAAAACATATTTTTCATCTCAAGGAGAAAGAAAAATATAAGAAGGAATGGAAAAAGATTGCATTAAAGCACTTTTAATAAAAGAGTTTTGTCAGATCGAAAAATTTATCATATTAGAGCCTGACACCAATGAAAATTTTCCTTAAGATACTTATCCCATAATAAAACGCGGGAGTATCAGAGAAAAAATTTATATTGCTTATTAATTTCTTATAAGGCAAACTTCCCATAATAAAACGCGGGAATTTATACCAAAGAAGAAATTCAACTCTCTTACCAAATTTTATCTCAATAAAATGATTCTTTTCCATTAAATCTAAGCACTGTATGTTTTGAAAACAGTTTTACAAAACATCCTTATCAGATAGAAGAGAATGATTTTCCGACTCATAAAGCAATTTTGATTTACATCATTTTCGTCTGCCTGATAATGTTCCCGACTTAAAATAAAAACATGACAATTGGGGTTAGGATGAATGCTTAACATGACAGTACTAGGCCTTCAAAGCAACAACTACTGTTTTGGTATTGTGAATCAATGTGAAACATACACTGAAACAAGTATTTCAAAACAAATCATTTTACAAGTGATTGATACCTCGAAGTTCAAACTAATTTTCAAAAGAGAGAAAAAGCTTTGTTAGATAAAACATTTAAAACAAGCTTTTGGGAGAGGATAAAGTTTCGAGATAAAAGAAAGATTATCCTAAAGAAAAGTTTTTCAAAAGAGAAGTTTTGAAAAAGAATTCTTAAGTTTTCTTAACTAAAACTGATAGACAAATGAATGTATCTTTGTATAAAACATTTTGAAAAAGAAATAGACAAAAATTTCTTTTAAATACATTCAGGATCGTAAACCAGTCAAAGAAAGAAAACTAAATATATTGATACCAATTGTTGCTAAGGATAAAAACTAAGTAAATCCATTAGTATCAATATATCACAATAATTTTGCAATAAAAAATTATTCAATTATCACAAAGTAATAAAAGATAATACTTGTACTACAAATAATTATGCTTTGAATTTGTTTTAATTTACTTAAATCATGGAACAGATATTTCACTGAATTGTTTTATATCTTCATGATTCAAATAAATCAAAATAAATTAAATACTTATGTTGTACTAAGCAATTGCCAATCACATGCATATATATAAACTATACATGGCAATTATTCAGTAGAACAATAAGCATTGATATATTTTTATTATTAGTGATTTCAGATAAACAACTTGTATTATCACTAATATTAAAAATATCACAATTAATTGCACGCTAATACCAATTATTCGATATTTATCAATAATTTCAAGATGCAAGAAATTGTGCTTCTGCTATTTTATCAAATCAAAATTATGAAACTAATAATCATTGAATTGCTTCAATCCATAATTTCAATAAGATAAAATAAATTCGCTAAATACTAAAATATTCATTGGATTGAATATTAGCATCTAACTTCCTACACCATATCTAATAATTGTCACTTTGCACATTGTAAGCGTGTTCATAACAATTATTAATTGATATACGTAAGCTCGAGGTAATAGTTGAAAAGAGATTCACAAGTCCTTTATATAGGGAAAAAGTAATACTTGTGATTCTTTTTACAACTCCTCGCAAACAAACTTAATTTTAGAAATATTTTCTAAGTATTGAGCATTTCATACACATAACTTAGAAAATACTTCATCTTTTAATATTAGTGAGTTTTAAAATATGCATTATTATTTAGAACAGAAATTCTAAATACCATCACTAATATCAAAACCATCACAATTACTTGTAATAAAATATTTAAAAATATCAGAGCAAAATATCAGAGCAATTAAGCAAGATATCATTGACTAATACTTATCAAATATTTAACATACAAATAATTATGCTTCTTACTTATGCTAAATAATTTAACTACCACTTATGCATATAACATTGTAAGCATGATGATTAAACTAATAGTAAAAAGTATGAGGTACTGGATTTAAAATAAATTCACAAGTCCTTTACATAGGAAAAAGTAATACTTGTGAACTCATTTGAGAATTCCTTGTAGATGGGATTTTCAACAATTAAGCATATTAATAATATCCCAAGTTTACTAACCAACTTAGATAAAATAAATTCATCAAGTCATTTAGCAAAAATCTGCAAGTTATTCGACTAAGGATAATCTCGAAAGAAATGATACCTGGTGTCCATGCGCTTGTTCCTTAAGTGGTGTGAGGAGATCAACAGTGTTGCTGGAAATTGACAGCTTCTAGGAATGACTTCCTTGTCTTTCGTACAACCTGCATTATCTATATCTATATAGCCAATTAGGTTAAACCTAGTATCTTTAGGGTCCTGGATTCCAAGAATTGGTGATCCCCTAAGATATCTATCAATTCATAACTTAGCTATAAGATAAGATTCTCTAGATTCCACTTGGAAACTTGCACATAGGCATATCGAGAATTAAGGTATACTTGCACATAAATTTGACATTGTGTGTGCCTTGCATTTCTAGAGAGATATATGTGTAACAACTCTAATATGAAATCATTTTTAAGTAATTAACAGTTAGAGTGTCATACCATGTCCTTGACATTTTGCTTGTGTCCTTACCTCCGTCATAGAAAAGCTTTGGAAGAGAATGATATACAAATTGTAATGGATCTGCACCTTCATCTTCTAGCTCACCATTCAGGAGTGCACTTGTTCACATTCATCTGATAGATCTTCATGCTTTAATGCTCCACTTGTGCTGGGGATATCCCATTATTAGGTCCTTATCTTGTTTGGTCCTAATCATTGGGTCCCTGTAGGATCAAGACTCGTCACTGGTGCTTACTGCCTGATCTTGAAAGTCTCGAAGATTCTGTTTCCATCATCGTCGATACCTTCTGCTTTAAAGTCCTGTTGCAACCAGTTTGACTTTGCCCCTCAAAACAATGCCAATAGTCATCCAGTTTCTGTGAACCCCTACTGTACCAATTTCATCTTCGACTTTAGTGGTCTATTGTCTGGGTTCCAGCTTCAGTTGTTTTCTGCCTTCATATTGATTGAGATCACCTTGCATTGCAATCACCCAATCTGGATCAATCTGTGCATCTTCAGTATTCTTTGGGATACCAATTGATGAGTGTTACCAATTGTTGATACCAGATATTGATACCAATTGTTGATAATTTCTCTTTCCCAACTGTTGGATCCCGAGAAGTATATGATCGTTTCGATTAGCACTTCTAGCCTTTACACAAGAATCCGGATCACTAAGAACGAGACTCCAGGATAGAATTTGACTTCAAACCTTTTGTCTTGGCAGAAACGTTCTTAATGAAATCCTTTGATCTTCATTGTTGAGTATGACTAGTAGATCCTTCTTCTGTTTGCTCCCCCTGAGTTGCTGTTAGGATGTGTTGAAGATCCTTTACCTTATACAGTGGATTTCCACTAAGGAACTGAATCATCATCGTTGTCATTGATTCCTTCTGCAACCTCAGCTTCAACATCAGTATCTGAATTTGTCAATGATTCAGAATGGTCGTTTGATTGAATGCACGGGAGCTTGGTGTAGTTGGTCGTCACATTCAGACTTTTAATCAGTTCTGAGTAGCCGAGGAGAATTGTTCCATGAGCCTTAACTTCTTGTCAAGATACTCAAATAAATCTTCATTAAAAATAAATTCCCTCCAAACACACGAAAGAGCTTCAGTGTTTGCTTCTGGTTGACCATTAACTTAAATGATGTCTTTTCACGATCTTGTTGAATAAAGCAGCATGCTGTGTTAATTGCTTCGGCTTCCAAATACCTTTTCAGTGCAGACTTCATTTAGAACTTCACTCGCGAAATGCAGTTCCAATATCTGACTTCAAAGTTCTCACAGCTTACCAATTGTTTCCAACTTGATCTTCCTTATTTGATCAATCACCATTTGTGACATTTTGTCTGTTGAATGCACGAACATCACCAACTTGTAATTAGGGTAATCAATTTCAATCACCACTAAGCATATGACTTTTCTTCAGTGTGATGTTTTCATTGACTTCCCTATGTGACATACTTCAAAATTTCCTTCTGGATAGAATTCCATATGAAGCAGTCCTCTCACCAATTTCATCTTAATCAAAGAATCCATTGCCTTGCTGACTAACAAGTAAGAGAGCTTCCTTTGCCATAGCTAACTCTTCATTGATGAAGCTTTACTGAAAAGTTGACTTCACCTTTGCATCCAAATTCCATGTCAGCTACGAACAAATTTTTTCACTCAGATTAGAGTAAGCTTCCAACCTTCTTGTTTGAGATCAAACACTTCTCCAGAAAACCCTTGACGAAGAATTCCCTAGTGCCCTTTAGATAGTGCTTAATTCCTTCCACAAGAAATATGCTTCCACTGATGACAGTTCTTAAATCATGATAGCCATATCCCTTGTACATCCTTTGCTGTCATCTCCAAAGGTTACCGTCGGGGAGGCCTTCTCAACCAGTTGTGATAGAAGAGCTTTAATCTTAATCATATGCCTCGAACAATAAATGTTACGAAGTCACATAATTTTTCGCTTTCATAACATACTCTGCGATCACAAAAGATTAAGCTTCTTGGTACTCAACTTCAATTGAGTCCAGATGGGTTAGAGATATTTTCAATAGTAACAACAGCTTCAACCTTAACATGCACAAACTTATCTTGGACTGATCACTTCTCATACATAGCAGCCTTGACAAAGTAGTCTTTAGGCTATGAGACTAGTGATTCCAACCTAGCTTAAGGTGGACTAGCAGTCTTTACCCTATTGTGATTCTTATACATGCTTCGTCTAAGATTATGCAAGTCCTAAGATATGCATTTTCAAATAACTAAGCAAGCATGGAAATAAGAGCACATGGTAAACATTTAGCTTCAAAGCATTAGATATAAGAATTATGCAATTCAGGCATTTTATGCATATTAAAAAATTCAGTACTATCTACTTTAATCATTCTACACAAGTGTAACAGATATAAAGCAGATTTACAGATATTCAATAATTTTCTAAAAGCACATGGATAGAAGAACTAATAAATTAATTACTAATTCTTTCTAATCCATTCTATCGTTTTCTAACATATTTAACTATCTCTAATTACCTAAGTCAGTTTTAGATTAAGCCTCGAATCTATAAATGTTACTGACTACTTAGATAATTCTACCATCTTTTATTCTTTTTATCATTAACAAACAATACATGTAATGAAATGACATTTAAGTGCAACTATGTGAGTAGGAGCAAATCATGTGAAAATAAGCACATAAACAATTTTAAGAATATGCAGAATATTTGAATAAGACATTATGAGCAATATCAAATTCCACATACACTTATCAAGTCATTCATAAGAACAAATATGAAATATATGATCTATGACCTGTTTGTCTATTAGCAATTTTCACAACATTAGCAGAGGTATTAAATCACAGAAGATTTAAATCAAGTTCCAACAAATGTTTGGGGATACACCTAACCGTCTAGAACACCCTATCTAATTCTGGATATTCATTTTACTGTAAATAAAATTAAGTATGAAATGTACTAATTAAACTCATGAATCCTAGCATGCAATCTTATTCTTAGCAATCAATTAAGCATTTAAGTCCTAAGATGCTAACATGCTATCATGAATATAATACATTTCAACACTTAATAATCATGCAGTTTTGAATTAGATAAAAGTATACTAGTTAGAAAGTGTACCTTTGAAGTGCTTAGTGATTCATCTCCAGTGTTGGTCAATGATGCCAGATATCCATTTGATGCATCACTGATAGAATTAACCTTGCATTTAACTTCATCAACAAATGCATTCCCTTTCTGCATCCTCACTAATGCCTGATATTCCTGCTACAACCCAGAGTAGTCTCTGTCATCTTTTGCTTGTACAGGCTTCTTCATTCTGTGTAGCAAACCCTAAACTTGTCTGCCAAATAATCAACCATCCCTGTCTTGCAATCGCCTCTTGAACTGATCTTGAAAATTTCCTTCATGGAATCTATAGGTAATGGACCTTAGATTTAGAATTGGGATTCCGTCTGAATCTGATGTTACTAAACTCCCAGTTGATCTGCAGTCTCGACTAGTCGTCCAGTTCTCAGGTTATTCCAAAGTGCTAAATTTCCATATAACACCTTGACCACTACCTCGAGCTTCAACATCTTCAATTCAGCTTCTAGGATCAATTCACATTTGTTCAGAGGTTCTCAACCTTGACTTCAATCAAATTTGGTTCCTGGGTCACAAATACAGTGGATATGCTAACAACCTGCTTTACCAAATATTATCTGCTTCAGCTCTTGTTCTAGTTCATAGGCCATCAGCACACAAATAGTTTCTCTAAAGATAATGTGGTTGTATCCTTAGATTCCCTATGGCTGTAACCCTGTTTACCAGATGATCTGCAGTGTTAGCACGAACTTCCAGTAATCTCCCTGATAAAAACTTTAAGGCTTGATGGAGATTCCAGGTTGTCTAGTCTGTTCTCCTTCACTACTTTAACCTCCAAGATTTTTCATCCAAAAATACAACTCGAATCAACCAGATCTTCGGTCAATCTTTGTTGTCTTTAATACTCGGAAAAATCTTCATCTACTTCTTCTTGAGCACCCTCGAATTAATAACCGCGTCTAGCTGCTTCCTTTGAAAGATGAGCCGTATAATGTTTTAATAAATTTAAATGATAAACTTTAGTATTTAAAATTTATAAAATAAACTAATTAAAATTTATAACACAAACTTATTAAAAGTTTATAAAATAAATTTCATAAGAGTTCATAAAATAAATTTATATCTAAAATTTATGAAATAAACTAATTAAAATTTATAAATCAAACTAATAAAAGTTTATAAGATAAATTTCATAAGAGTTTATAAAATAAGTTTTATTTTAAAATTCATGAGATAAACTAATTAAAATTTATAAATCAAACTAATAAGAGTTTATAGAATAAATTTTATAAGAGTTTACCGAACAAATTTTATTTAAAATTTACGAGATAAACTAATTAAAATTTAAATCATAAACTAATAAAAGTTTATAAAATAAATATTATGGAAGTTTATCAAAGAAATTCTATTTTAAAATTTATAAAGTGAACTAATTAAAATTTATAAAATCAACTAATAAAAGTTTGTTAAATAAATTTTATAAAAGTTTATAAAATAAATTTTATCAAAAACTTATAAAATAAATTAATTAAAATTTATAATATTAACTAACAAAAGTTTGTTAAACAAATTTTATAAAAGTTTATAAAATAAATTTTATCTAAAATTTATAAAATAAACTAATTAAAATTTATAACATAAACTAATAAAAGTTTACAAAATAAATTTTATAAAAGTTTATAAAATAAATTTTATTTAAAAAGTTTTAAAATTAAATTTATTTAACACGGCCTCCATTCGAGTCAACACAGCTTCGGCACGGCGAGCTTCACTGAGATACAGATCTTGATTTGTAACTTCAATCAGTCTGCTCTGATACCAATTGTTAGGTCCCGAAGTATCGTAGAAGGGGGGTTGAATACGATACTAACAATAATTTAAATTCTTTTCGGAATTTGCGGATAAATAAATTATTGCTTCAGAGTGGGTTTGGCCATTTGTAGTGTTTAGGTGAGCTGCCTACTAATTTTCTGTGTGACCGGATAAATCAATTAAGTTCAAGAAAATTAGCAGGTAAATTATGGAGACAAGTTTCTGGGAATATTACTCTCGTATTAATCCCAGAGGGTTTTGCTACACCCAGTTAAAATTAACTGGCTTCCAAAGAATAAATTAATTCTTTGCTACTAACACAAAAATATAAGGCTCAGTTCATATACAAATATATCTAAATTAGTACAAGGAAAAACTGAGTCCGTAGGGAGTGATATCTAGGAGCCCTGAGCATTTTTCGTTAAAGAACCGGGTCCTAATATCTGACCGGGAGCAAGGTATGGGTGTGTATAAATTATTTCTTCTTGCCCCGGCCATGGCAGTAGCTCTCTACATATTATTTGTGTTGAAGAAGATGACCCCATGAATGAGTGGCTGACCTCTTTTTATTTGTGTAGACTTTTCAAATCAATTAAAAAATTGATTTGCTTCACATTGCTAAGTCCTTTGTTGCGCTTGTAGAGTGAGTGCAGTGTACAGGAGCCACTCAGTACTTAGAAAATATTCAGTTGCGCCTGAGAGTTGAGTGGCGCCTCTAGAGTGCTTGCAGTGTGCAGGAGCCACTCAGTACTTAGAAAATATTCATTTGCGCCTGAGAGTTGAGTGGCGCCTCTAGAGTGCTTGCAGTGTGCAGGAGCCACTCAGTACTTAGAAAATATTCAGTTGCGCCTGAGAGTTGAGTGGCGCCTCTAGAGTGCTTGCAGTGTGCAGGAGCCACTCAGTACTTAGAAAATATTCAGTTGCGCCTGAGAGTTGAGTGGCGCCTCTAGAGTGCTTGCAGTGTGCAGGAGCCACTCAGTACTTAGAAAATATTCAGTGGCACCTGAGAGTTGAGTGGCGCCTCTAGAGTGCTTGCAGTGTGCAGGAGCCACTCAGTATAGTAATACTTGCCTTAACCAATTTCTTGAAATGTTTGAAGTATTTACCACTTGATTTTCACTCTTCTGGCTTGATCAACTGATTTTCTTCTGATACATCAAGGTAATTCTCTTCTTGTTGTGTTGACGCTTAGTGCACTGGTCTGGTTCACAAACGACTAACACTGAATTAAATTCCCTTGATTTCTTTTCTATTTCAGCTGATTAACCTTGGACTGTTGCATTGCTTCGAACACTGACTGTTGATAGATACTGTAATTTCACTGGAATCTTTTCTGGCACTTCGACAATGTCTTCATTACTACCACAATCTTGAATACTTCATTCTCTAATCTTCACTGATTGTCAGTGAGTATAACTTCAAGACTGTAGCTGTCTTCTGTAAACTTTGTCTTCACCTTTCTAGATTCTTATGCTTCAAACACTGTCTATCTTCAATCAATGCTGTTACACTGAAATCTTTTAGTGGCACTGCTATACTGAATCTTCAACACTTCTGAAACCCTGAAAGTCTTTAAACATTATTCTCCACTGAGGCATGAACATATAAATGAACTTCTTTCAGTGACCTGTAGTAGACTCCAAAACTTCTTCCAATGTCTTGATTCACTGTATCTGCCCTGTCTTCAATTCTTCCTGATTTCTGTGTAGTCGTAGTATTATTTACTTGTCCTGTTCTAGTGTTGAGTTAACTCGATTACTATTTATACAGCTTCATAATCTCCAACAAGGAACATAGTCTACGTAGGGTTGTAATTTATTTTTTTACTTGTATTTGAGGAGGTAACGGGAAGTTATGCTCCAAGATAAATTGTAAGGGTTCTACTTAGATTGTGAGGAGGTACGAGGAGTTACACTCCAAGATTAGTCTAGTAGGTTTTGCTATTATATTTTGAGGGGTTAACGGAGAGTTAAGGTCCAAGATAAATACATAGTGGTTATAAAGGCTTCTCCGTCGCTATAAGAAATGAATCTTTTTACAGTGGGAAAATCTCGAGTTCAGGGAGGGACTCGGGGACTGGACTAGAGGTGAGTGGATCCGTTAGGGGATTGCACCATCGCAAACCAGGATAAAAATCTTGTGTGTTGTGCTCTATTTCTTTACTCTCTTTTAATTTTCGAATTTGATTTACTAGTTGACTAGTAACATTTTTAAAAGAAAAGATAAGATTTTAAAATGCCAAGCTCTAATTTTTAAAAGGGTATTAAGCTATTCAACCCCCCCTTCTAGCTAATACCCCATCCTTATGGACCTAACAGTATCTTTGCTAAGGGAGGAATTTAAAAACATCAAGACGGTCTAGCTAGGTCAATATAAGGAATTTTGGCAATTCAAAGAATCTATAGAGCTGGTAATGGCTTATCTGTATGCTACTGTGGTTTCTCGTATGATCCCGGCTTCAGAGAATACCCAACTAATGGGGAGAACATGGGGAGTCGATAAGAAAAAGCAGTAGTATCTGTAGCAGATAAAGGGAAAAGGTTGTTAATAGAAAAAGAAGCATTAAAAGAAAATCTTTCACCAATTTAGGGGGAGCGAAGGAATATATCTCTAGAAATTTTACATGATCTTGAAGAAGGAGAGATATATGATCCGAATGCACAAGGAGGAGGGGAAGCATTTGATGAATATGTAAATGATTCAGCGTACCACTTCACTGCGATGGACTATGTTGAAACTTTTGATCGGTTGAATGCAAATGCATCCAAATTCAGGGAGTATGAGAAGACGAGAACAAATCAAGAAATGGAAAGAAAGAGGAATTACAGGAAATACATTCAAAGGAAAGAAAAACATCCAAATCCTTCCAGAACAGGTCCAGATTGGGATAAGGCACATAACCTTTTTGAAGGATCAAAAGTTGGTTTGTCGGAGAATGAAGACAAGAAGGTAAAGAAAACATTGAGAAAATCTCACGATGATTATCCATAAATCAATCAGTTCTTTCATGCCTTAATGAAATCAATCAAGGTAGTGTTCATCACTTTCGGGGATAAAGGTTGGAGAATTCAAATCACTTTTCACAATGACAAAACAAGGACAATTTCTACTGAATTTCTCAAAAAGAGATCATTGACAGAGCTAAATGTATTAAAGATTAGAATTGTGAAAGGAGCATATGTGAATGAACTTCTGGGAGATAAAATTGAAGAATTCATGGAAGAGGCAGATGTTGAAGTTCGTGATACACCATACACAATTATTTTCTTTAAAGATAGTCTAGTTCAGACATTGAGCTTAGAAGATGAAAGACTTGGTCTATATCCTTTGAAGCGTCTAACATTTATTGAAGGACTTCTAAGAAGTAAAGGAAACAGCACGGAGAGAAAGTGGAAAGTAGCTGAGAGAATTTATGCCTACAAGCTGAATGTCTTATCTACAAAAAGTGTAGATCTCTCAAGAATTAAAAGATTTGATCCTTTAATGGAACACAACCAAAGCTTCCAATACCAACCAAGGAAGAAAGTGAATATTACAGAAAAGTGTACAAGGCTAAGAAGGAGTTCGAAAACTCCAGGCTTGGTGAAGTGTTTGTATGGAATGAGAAAGCTTCTGATTTTCTTACTATCATGCCTACATTGATGAAATCAAGGTAACTAAATCAATGGTGCTCAAGGATCCTCCAACAATCAGGTATTTAAGTTCAACATGAAAACCTATGGTAATGGACATATACAAGATGTCATACCAAACTTCAAAGAAGTTGAACTTCATACTTGACCAAATCAAATCTTCGACAAACTACTTGGATAAATCCGTATTGGCTGAGGTAACAAAGTTTTATGAAGAAAAACTAAGCTTAGAAACATTTTGTTGGGTTCCGAGGCATAAAATGCAGCGGATTAAACGTAAATATAATGAAAAATTTTGGAGCCCTAACGCAGGATCATGTATAAGATTCACAGATTGTGGTGAAACCGATTTATACCTTTTCTGGTCTTGACTTTCACGAACTCAACGGAGATCCTAGCTTTCACGATTTGTGTCTTCCTCTCGAAAAACACCTCTATGGTATCCACACGAGCACCTTGAAGAACGTCTCACGATCTTGATTATGGAACGGATGTACTAGCCTCCTTTTGATGATTTCGAATTTCTGCCTTCTTTTCTACCTTGCTGCTGCCTCTAGGGTTTAAGGTCTCAAAAACGTAATCCCTCTTAACCCTATCATTATCTATTTATAATGCTGGTTAAGAGGCCCAATCAGCAAAACCTAACCCATGTAGGTATAGGATTAAATAATAAAATGATTTTCTATTATTTAATTAATAACTAAGTCATACTTAATTATTATGGGCAGAAATCATCTTCAAATTCGAATTTATATTATTTCAATTAATTAAGTCTCACTTAATTAATATAATAAAATTCAAATAATCATCAATTAATTTAAATCTATAATTTAAATTAACTATTCCTCTAAGTGCTCTATGTGTGTGACCCTATAGGCTATTATTTAATTAGCAATAATTTTATTCTCCAATAAAATTATAAACAATGAGCGGTATCTAGTAATACATCATTGCTACCCAATTAAATAATAATTAAATCATGATTGGATAAAACCTTTCGTGATTAATGTTTCCGTGTAATATAATCCCTTTAACCATATATATTATAGATTAAATTCGAGGCATGTATTTAGTCATCCTCTACAACATTTAATCCGGGTTTACTTGATGTATGAGTAGACTATGAAAACAAATCATTATTTGAGCACGGCCATGCATTTTATAGTCTCACTCAATCAAGAGGCCAATAATATCTCTCCTAATTATAGGAGGGTTAAATCCTTTATCTATCATTCATATTTCTCATACGACTCATGATATACCCGATGTCCACTTTTATCATTACCCGGTCAAAGGTAACTTTTAATGTAGTCAAAGTATATTAATCCTCGTACAGAAATATAATGATATCAAGTCAGAGGATCATTACACCATTATCACTGTGAGTCTTTCTTATGACTTTATTAAACATGAAGAATCTCACTGTGGGTCTGTCCAGTACCATGTACTCCTGCATGTACCTATGTGTTGACTTTAGTATCCCCATACTTATAACCAATGAGATGTGGTTATCTGTCAAACAACATACTAGTCTATTTATGTATTATTATTGTCCTATAATAATAATACTCGACTAGGGACATTTAAGAATATGATCTATTATATAATCTCAAGTTCAAGTCATGTACTAAACTATACAATGTGTATCATGATTCTAAGGACATTTATTATGCTAACAAATATATCGCAATATTTAAAGTCATAATAAATACGTTTATTGAATAATCAAATGACATAAAGGTCTATTAAAAGAAACATTGTATTGCCTCTAGGGCACCTACACTAACACATTTTACAACACTAATTGGGTACAGCAATTCCAAAAAGATTAAGGGTTAGAGGAAATACAATGTTTCTGGAATTTATCTTCAATCATATTAAGGAGATCAGAAGAGTAAGTGTGTTACAAACTATCTTAGATGCTTTGTTAGATCCGAAGCCGATGAACATGCTTGAAGTAGAAACACAAGATTTGATTATGGAACAATTACTGATCAGAAACAACTTAGAATGATAACTTGTAATATTTGTTCAATTTAGAGGAACAACCATTCTATCTTGTAATCTTTCATCTTGAAATCTGGATTTGCATAATTTAATCCAAAATGTACTTAATATTTGTTAACTGTCTCTCATTTATTTTTTCTTGCAAATTAGTTGAGTTATCCTGATAAAGGATTTGCTTGTCGAACTCAAACAATCAAATGGGGGGAGATTTTAAAGCATAATGTAACGTAACTTAATATGTAACTGAAGACACTAACTCAATAGAAGACAGTTAACTAATATTATATGAAGCACAGAAATCAACGTCAAATCAATTCTAATTACAGAGACAATATCCTAAGTATCACTGAAAGCTTTGAAGACTTTGATGACTGCTGAAAGAAGTTCATTTAAAATGTTCAAGTCTCAACACTAAATAAAGATGAAGTGATTCAGAGATTCTATTTCTACTAAATGGTATACATCATTGAAGACAGAAGATTTCAGTGGATTAAAGAAGCATTTTATTACTAACAGAAAATAGAACCAATTGCACATCAAGAAGATTTGTTGATCAAGATCGTGTTAGTCATTTGTGAACCAGATCGGTTGCACTAAATGTCAGCACAAAAGATATTGAGAGATGCATCTGAGAATCAGAATAATTGGTTAAGGGATTTCAATCAGGCTCAAGAATCAAGCTGTTTATTGAAAGTCAAATTCAACAATGCTTGAGTCAAATGCAGAAGGCTATTTGGTTAAATCACAAGAAATATTCAAAGGCAAATAAGCTGATGCAGTCCAATTGTTAAGGTGACATCATCATGACATAAGGCGATTGTTACAAGTTAAAAAAAGTCATCGATTGTTAATGTTGGTCAAAGCTTAATTGATTTATTCGAACCGATTGTTACAAGTATGAATGACATCATTCGATTATTAATAATAATCGAGTGACATCACCCATATGCAACTTCAAGTCAACCGATTGTTATTAAGTCAATTAATTCATTTTGAATTAATTGATTTATTATTCCACTAATTGGTGTTGTGTGAGACAGGGGGAGTTAATCAATTTTATAATATGAAGCAATATTCATATGCTTGGCTGTAATGAAGCCACGTATACAGAGTTGAAAAGTCTGCACTTAAAGCAAAAAGAAGTCGATTCATTTTGGCATTCATTCAGTTCACAATATACAGAGAAGCAGTCGAGAGAGAAGAAAGAAAGAGCATTCAAAACAAATCTGTACACTGGAGAGTCATAAATAAAATTATAGTTTTGTGTTAGGATTTGTATTGAATTCTTGTATCTGTACTTTGTATCTGTATGTAGACTAGTAAATCATTGTAGCTAACTTTGTGTTAGAAGTGTAGCACCCTCAGGGTTTGTATTAATACAAAGATATATTTCCCGAATGAACCGTGTTATGATTGTTATATCTTGTGTTTGATTTAGTTCCTGTTAGAAGTCTACAGTCTAAGAAATATATATTCCATGAAGAAAGTTTAAAAAGATTAAAATTGGACATATCATATTCAACCCCCCTTCTACAATATTTGGGACTAACAAAAGTCTCAGAATGCTCAAGTGTCTCAGTATTCGATCAAGAGTTATAAAGAAATTATCAATCGAGAAGTCAAGAATCTTAAGTCATTCGAGAAGTGTAAAATGATATATATTCGAGAAGTCCAGTTAAATAAATTGAGAAGTTAGCTAAAGAACCAATCGAGAAGTTGAGGAAATGAGTCAATCGAGAAGTCTGTGGAATTAAGTCATTCGAGAAGTTTAGCCTGATCGAGAAGTTATCAAAAGAAGTATGCAATCGAGAAGTCTAAGACATTCGAGAAGTATCAATACAAAGACCAATCGAGAAGTCTCAGAAGTACTCGATCGAGTAGTCTACAACATGACTTCTCGAAGTACAATGAATATGAGTATTCAAATGTTTCAAGAAGCTAATTTCAAGGAGATTTGCAGAAGAATAAGATAAGTATTTTGAAGTAGTGTCATGATTAGGTTAGTCAAACATGTGAAGAGCAATGACAAGTCTACAATGAATCTTGAAAAGAAAACAAGACAAAGACAGAAGGAAGAAAGCAGAATTGAGCATATTGTCAAGTCAAGGAGTTTAGCTAGAAATAGATTGTGTACAATGTAAAGTAGTTTTGTCTATTTCTAGTTATAGAAAAATAGCCTGTGACAGCATGTGCACCCAAGACATGTTGTCTATTTAGCAAGTGTGCATAGATTCACAAGGTGTGTGTTGAATAGTTTTTCATACCTTGTTTTTTCTTTCAAGAACAAGAAGTTGGGATTCTAATCAAGAATCTCAGATTGTAGCAATTTCATATCTAATAAAATATTAGATTGAAATTTTATCTAAGTGTTATTCATTTCCGCATATTAATCCTAACACTTAACAGTTAAACAAATTAGCTACAAGTCAGTTCATCAAAATCAAAGAAAGGTAAGATATCAACAATACATGCACCCCCCTCTGTATTGGTTTCCATAAAACTCATTCCTAACACTATCCTCTACAATCGTGAAGTAATCATCTCCTAAAAATCAAGTGAAACAGTCCAAGTAGAATTGTCCTTCCAGGAGTTTCCCAGCAGTTGTTCTGAAAGCTGGATTCTAGAAACTGCCCAATGAAACCTGGAACCTATTTTCTGGAACCCATAGCATGTCAGGACCTCCCTGATGAACTCCCAATCTCATCAGGCTCCTAGAACCTTCTCAAAGTAGGTTCCAGCTTTGTCATTATGGTATTTCCTCTAGAAAATGGAACCTTTGCACCTTTAGAGCCTCTCTCTCAGTGGTTCCTCACTCTGGGATGGACCCTCATCTCAATGACCTCCTTGACAGCTTCCATGTCCCATCTGGTCACCATGGAACCTTTATAACATTTCTTATCCTACCCTGAAATCTCTTTATAGGTTTCACCCTTAGTGGATTAGACCTCCAACAACCTATGAGCCCAAATCTAACCCATGTGAGATTTTGGGCACAACAAGAATCATAACAAATTACTCCCTCCGTCCCATAATAAGTGTCTTTTTTTATCTTTGTGTGGTCAAGTTGACCCCTCTAATTAAAAATTAAAAATTCATAATATTTGATATATATGCATATATATATATATATGTATATATATATATATGTATGTATATATATATTAATGTAATTAGATATTTCATAATATTTCTAATCATAGTTAAGAAAAAACTAATTAGATGGGCTATATTGAACCAACCAGTTAAATTTTAAGGGCTTATTTAAGCATTTTTAAAATACGGGGTTTATCCGCTCCTACACCTAAAGTATATGGTTTTTTCGTTCCTTAACCCAAAAAAATATATATGATATGATATTCAATCAAACACCATATATAATGCTTGGGGTCTGTATTTTACCTATTACTGGTAACAGCATTTGATCATTCAGTTTTAGAGAAAAAGAATGGCAAATTCAATAAGATTAACTTATTTAAATAAATAAATATAGAGTCAAAGAAATCAAAAAAGGATGGAGTTTATCATGAGAAAAATGCTAGAAACCTCAAAAATTATTTCAAAAATTATATTAAATGTTGAATTGTCTTCTGAGTAATTGTTAACTTTTGTATAATAATATGAGATCACTGAAATAACTTTTGAGTACGTAGTATTACTTTTATCTTAATCGAAAAAGCAGATAATAACTCAAAATCAAAATATAAATTTTAAGATTTTTTTCTTTTTGAGAAATAGAGTAAAGAAAAGTTTTATGGGTTTTCGATAACTTTGTATATTTTTTTAAATAATTAGCCTTATAACTTGTAAATGAATATCAATTTCTAAGTGGTACGAGGGTATTACCACTTGATGGAAATCCTAGCCCTCTGATCCATTAATCAATTTATTCACCGTGTACGTACTTTTTCTCTGATATATACCCACAGAATATATAATACATACAGAGAGAGGGGGAGAGAGATTCCCTTCCCTTTCACTTTTACTTGTCGCATCAACTCAATTATCATCACTAGTTTTTGATCTTCACTTCCTTCTTTGGTGCTTCTTTACAAGTAAGACAGCTCTATCATTATATATATACATACCCATGTGTTTATATATCTTTATTTTTGTTGGGTTTGTTCGATATATGCTTGAACTTTCATGTTCATTTGGTTTGTGGATCTGGGGATTCTTGTTTTTATGTTTTTAATTGAGGGTTATTGTCAAAGTTTTGATCTTTGAGCTTTTTAATACTTTAAAGTTTCAATCTTTAGGGTTTTTATTACTTATTTCTATTATTTAATCTTGTTTTTGCTGATTAAAAATTAGGGTTTACTTTACAATTGCTTATTTGGGCTGTTTTAATTTGTATGTATATGCTTGATTATATATATATATATATATGGTTTTTGAAGTGATGCTAGAATTTTGGTACAAACTAGGGGGTTGTAATGGTTTTGACTATTGATTCGACAAATTGTTTTGGCTTTTAAGAATATATAAGATATTAGTTGACCTGATTTATTATTATTGATTAAATACCGAAAATGAATATTTTATTTCCCAATGGGATTATTGATAGAGATTAATGAAATTTGGTGTGTGATCATGGTTGTCAAGTTAATAAGTCGAGTCGATGGTGGTCGAGGTCCAGCTCGTTAACGACTAGTCGATAATATAATAATAAGTTAACTAATATGTAACAATATATATCTTTTATATGTGCTTTCCCGCAACAGAAGTCCAACATTCTCATATGAATTTATTACGAACATCTCTTTTTTCCATTTTATATACATACAAGTATATATGTTGACTATACATATATATTAGTTTTAATCAATCTGTGCATACATAAGCACAGACACATATCAGTTTCAACCCAACAGAGAATAAAGCTAGAAGAAGAAAACTTGACCTTATATGTGCACATTGTTCTTGTTGTTGATTAGTTTAGTAGAAAATATTATTCAATTTGGACCGGGTTTTGACCTGATCTCTTCACCAGTCGACCGACTAATCGACCAAGTCGACCCACTTTTCAACAATTCACTAGTCGACATTTCCAGTGGACCATCTCAACCTGACTTGACAACTAGTCAAGTGCCATGACAACAATGTGTATGATATTTTAATGCTTGAAAATAGGTAAATAAGTATATGTATGTTTGTGTTGAGATTTGTCAAAGCTTATGGTGCTATTTTGTGGATTGATTGCTGGTGTAAGGTGCTTTAGGGTTTCATTAATCTGTGAAGCTTGGATTATGTATTTACTTTCTGGGCGTAAAGGGTTTTTAACTATTTTATGTGTAAAAAGGGTTTACGAAATTTTGTGGAGTTAGTAATGTTATTTTTTTGCAATATGATTATTAGGGGGCAAGGATGTCAACACCTTCAAGGAAAAGACTTATGAGGGATTTTAAGAGGTTGCAACAAGATCCACCTGCAGGCATCAGTGGCGCTCCTCAAGACAACAATATAATGTTATGGAACGCAGTTATATTTGGGTAGGTTATACTCGTTATAATTAACTTTTGTGTATTAAATAGTGTTGTTATTTTGTTCAAACCACCATTTACTTTTAGTAAATACAGAATATATTCAATTTTCGTAACTAATACAATTATATTGAATTGCAGTCCTGATGACACTCCATGGGATGGTGGTACGTGAAGACAGCATTGTTTTTTTATATTTCTCAAAGGACTTTGCGAAAATACTGAGAATTTCTGTATATAATAAAGTCGTACCCAACATAGTTTTGAAAAGAGCGCTTATGTGCAAAATGACGTGAAGCGAGGTCGAAGCGCATTGCTATTGTTAATCAATGTATCTGTGCTTCATCGATAATTGGAAGATATTGAAAAGAAAAAGAAATACATCAATTATAATCAGATCTAAAAGTCTTAAGATGCAAAATATATATGGGCAGTCCAAATAAAATCCTAGCAGCATATTAAAAAAGCAAAAAGATGTGGACAGTTAAAGAAAAATTGCAATACAAGAAAATATAATCGCAATGATAATCTGGATGAGATTTTGAGAACACTGATGAAGAACTCTAGAAGAGGATTAGTTTATGTTAAAGAATTAACTCATTCTGGTCATTAGTAAAATCAGTAATTTCATATCTTCTGTTACTAATTATGCAAGATGTTGATCATAGTTATGTTGTCACCTTTAATGTGACATGTTCTTTAATTTCATTGTTTGTATTGTTGATCCATTCTATCATGTTTTAGCATCTACATATATCTGTATATATTGAGTTTATATGTATTGTGTGCTTTAAGTGTGCATTGCACTTGTTGCTCGGGGATGCCTTCGCTCTTCGTGTTGTGCATTTAAGGACTATGGTACCCAGTTCTCAAGGATTCTGAATCAGCAGGGTATGGGGAAGGTCCTAATGAACGCAGCTTAAACTTATTTTTCTTAAAGAGGTTGTTTTAGGGTTTTGAAACAGCATTTGAACCCATGACCTAGAGGATTTCGAGTAGACATCACTTTCAGCTAGGCTCACTTTTATCCAAGTCAAAACTGATTCCTATGATGTGCAAATTTATTATCTTGCAGAAAATCAAATATGGGACTCATTTTGGAATGGTGGGTGTAGTATTTGAATGTTCTATTGCAGTCTTAGCTTTTGTAGTGTAAAAATAAGCTTGTAATAATGAAATATAGTTTTTAGCCTCGGTTATTTTCCGAATAAAGTAAGGAATATAATATGCCAAATGACTCATATCAGCAATTACTCTAGTTTTCTATTTTTACGTTAAGCTAATGAATGCTTTGCTCCAATGCTGGAATGTGATTCATCAACGATCCCCCACTTATTTTATTTGGTTATTTTCTTGCTTCATCAGGTACGTTTAAGTTGACACTTCAGTTTTCAGAGGATTATCCGAATAAGCCACCAACAGTTCGCTTTGTTTCTCGGATGTTCCATCCAAACAGTAAGTTGGAACTTAAACATAACGAATATATAATTCATATCTGCAGCTTAAAGCACTGTTTACAATTGGAGTTCCTTTTGAATGTAGTTTATTCTTGCCAAGGGTTGGCCTCTTATCACATGTGTAAGTGAATTTGTACAGTTTCTTTGTTGTTTGGTTCCTGGGGCTTGTATCTGACATTTGGTCAGTGATTACTTGATTACATATACTTGTGTCTTCGTCTCCCTGAGGATCTTTTAGCTATCTACTATAATTTGTCTAGCTTTTGCACTTGCTCTTTGAGCTTCTCTGGTCAACCAATTCAATTTTTAAAATTGATATTTGAACAGAAGTAACTTGATAATCAAGCGTGTTTGGAAATGAGAATCCAGTGTAGACTGGATTGAGAAAGGACTAAAAACATAAGACATCTGGGCTGAACTGATAAATGAAGCTAGTTTTCCCAAGTCTAGTAGTAATTTTTTGAAATCCTTGATGTACTTAAATGAAGTCTGCAGTTTCCTGTGTCTTTTTTTCCTTTCAGGATCTTAGTCTACTGTATTTTGTAGATCTTTTCCATGTTCCTGTAGCTTGTCTTGTCAAGCTAGATACAAGAAGGAAAAAATATAATTGCAAACACTATTTTTTTAATAAACCACTTGTTTGATACACTAATTCCAACATATATGATGTCCATAAGACTAACACCACGAGCTATCTGGGATAAACTCATAATCAGAGGCAGTTTTCCAAGTCCTGTAGTTTGGTTGATCATTTTAGTCACCTAGTTGGATGTCGTCGAGTGTCAAAGATGGAGTTTTGGATGGGCATCTAACTGAAGGACGTGGTTTCAATATATGAAATTTAAAGTTGATTTTGAGCTATGAGGCACCGCTGTCTACAGATATGAAATTGAGGATGTTTTCTACAATATATAACATAATGGTTGTCAGTTTGTAACAGCATTTGCCCTCAAAACCAACTTATTAGATTCACTTATAAATAGATATTAAGAGGGCAAGTGTTACTTCTTGTACTTGTTTCTTTGTTTTCTCTTAGATTTGAGTAACTTGTAAGATATTGGGTTGCTTCCACTGTATTAAGTATTTATTGTTTGGGAACAAAAGCTAATTACCTTCACTGTAACAAAGCTTGTAACAGTTATAGTCTTCAGTACAAATATGGCTTAAACAAATGGTTTCAGATTAACAATGAAAGAGGTTAAAAAAATTGCTTATATTATCTAAGTTAGACCTAATTTCCTGTTTTATATTGGAATTTTCCCAGTTTATGCTGATGGAAGCATATGCTTGGACATTCTGCAAAATCAGTGGAGTCCTATCTATGATGTGGCTGCTATTCTTACCTCTATCCAGGTATTTATCTGCATAAAGCATTGTACCTCTGTTGGTTTTCTGAACACGACCGGTTAATATTGTTGACGTATGTACAGTCATGATTATTGCTGGTTGTGAGTTTATTTACATTGCAATTTTTCTTCTAACACAAGTTTATTAAGCTGGCAGTGATATGTCTTGTTACTGATTGTTTACTGTGGCAGCATTAACGTATGCTTTTTGCATGTGTCTTAGAGTCCCATTTGGCTCAACTAAAAATAAGTTATAACTTAAAAATATTTTATATTTACTTTAAGTTAAAAGTGAAATATTTTGCTATAAGTTAGATGTGCCTGTTTGGGTAATTTGACTTGAAATAAATTAATTATTTGGTAAATTTTTACAAAGAAAGATTTCATGTTGTTTAAACATAAAATAAAGATATAAGATATCTAATTCAATAATTTAAGAAAATACTAGTTGAAATGAATGGGGGGGGGGGGGGAGTTAAACGGAAAATGGTACCTGCAAGGTACTTAAAATTTTGAACCACAAAATAAGCAAACCAATATAAGCAACCTCAAACATGGATCCAACTTTAAAGGCGATTGAAACAAAATTTAAGCAACCCCAAACATGTTAGTGTTTTTGAACTGTTAAAGATGTGGTCTGGGTATATATTAATTTAACCATGACCAATATAGAAAAGGATTGTCATTCCTCTGAGGATAATATTGAGCATTAATAATGGAAGGACTATGAAATAATCATTTTATTATGATGGAAGATCCTGTGCTGCATTCATATGCATGTGTTTATGCATGCAAGCATAATAGATGAGGGGACTTATATATGTTTGCACTCTTTATAGTTGTTCCATTCTAGGTTTTATATATGTGCAGTGGAACTAACCCAGTTTTGCTTTTGTAAATATATCTTTGCAGTCATTGCTCTGTGACCCAAATCCAAATTCACCTGCCAATTCAGAAGCTGCAAGGATGTTTAGTGAGAACAAACGTGAGTACAACAGAAGAGTACGTGAGGTTGTAGAGCAGAGCTGGACAGCCGACTGATATGGCACATTGGCGTGTTTTGGAATTCGAAATCTGTTCAATGGCTTGTTGGAATAATATTAATGGTTTAAACTATTGTGTTGCAAAAACTCTTAAACTTCTGCTTGTACAACAATTCTGATTACATTCTGCAGATGTATCTTAAAACTGATTTATCATATTACTCTTGTTTTTTCTCAAGGACCTTGTGACTTGTGTATATGAGTAAACCCGGGTGCTATCATGCTCCTGACAGATTAGTACATATGCCAACATAGTTTAGCATCTGAAACATATCATATAAATAGATAAATGGCCATCTAAATTACTGCTTGTACTAGAGCAAATGGAGACAGGTCCAGTACATTTTTACTTTTTTCATTTGTTCCACTTCGTTGCCCAATTAAGCAAGTTACAGTGATATGAAATGTCAATAATATTGAATCAACCTTGTTATGGTGTCACAGAAGAACGTGATTACAAGGGGTTTATATACATATCAGCTTTTTGTGTCTAGGTTTCCACTACTGTTCCATCCTTCCTGAACCTGGATTGAATACTGCAGGTGCCAAAGGACATCATCTATTGATGGTCGTGTGTTTGAATCGTGCCCTAGACAGTTCACACTAATTTGAACTGCAGTTTTTAGCGATCCATATGCAAACGTCCCTTGTAGAGAAGGATCTACTATGCCACTTATTTTTGGTGATGATTCTGGTAATTCCTCTGTTAAGTTTGTCTCTAGCTGCAAAAGATATTGACCTTGTTGACACTCAACTGGAAGATGTAACATATAATACAAAATATATAATACAAAATGAGAGTACATATACCTGTAGCTTCATATCAGTTATTTCAGACCTGGAGTTGAATAATTTACCAGTAATAACTTGTAGTAAAATGACACCAAACTGGTAAATATCATCTTGTTCAGGATTTTCACTGGCATATAATGAGCTTTCACGGGCAAACTCCTGATGTTTTACGTCCCTGTTAAGAGGGCTTTCCTGACCAACCTGTAAATTTGAACAATGGAATACTAAATATCTAAATCAAAAGTTTTCTACGCCATTTGTTCAAATTAAATGTTATACTGTTAACAGACCTTAGATGGTAAGGGTAACGTGTAACTACTAATTTTTGGAGTGAGATTTTCGTCCAACATTATGTTCTTGATCTTTATATTGTTCCCAAAATGTCCGGGGGATGTTCCTCTGTGCAAGTACTGGATGCCCTTTGCAATACCAATTATGATGCCCATTCTCTGTGGCCACTTGAGGACTTCTCGCTTTCTCCAATCTACATAGAAGATGCATCATAAACGGATTTGAATCTGAAGAAAACATAAATTGAACGAAATATATGTTAATACCTTTAAAATGGTCCCTCAGTGATCCATTGTCACTGAATTCTTGAACAACATATATAGTGCTCATATTGGGATTGCCTACGTAATTAACAATGCAGTGTCCAAGAACACTGACTAGATTCTGGTGCCTTAGCTTCAATAAGATTTCTTCATACTGCTTCATTATCTGAGGTGCATGCTTTTGTTTCACGTTCATACATTTCAGTAGTACTGACGTTCCGTCTCTAAGCCAAGCATTATAGACCTGAGAAAATATTGTAGTTGAAGAAAGTATTTGCAGCAAGAATAGATTTACATCACTTTCCTTCACGAATCCATAGAAATACTTTAAAATTCTAAATTTCCAGGTGGAAAGAACGCGTTTGGAACCAAGGTTAAAAAGATTTTACCTGCCCTTGAGAGTCTTCCCTTACTAAGTTCGAAGAGTCAAAGTTGTTACTTGCATCGTGTATTTCCTCCCATGTAAAGTTTTGATAAGGTGGAAGCCCAAAGGTTGCCATTCTTCTCATTGCATGTGGTCTATGCCCTTTACAAATGTGTAAGATTAAGTCAGATCGTTCAAGTATGATGGTAGAACAAGCTAATAACTTACATAATATAAGGAAAATGCCTTACTGCTATCCACAATAGGAGAGCCTCGGGCTGGGTTTTGGTCAAAAATAAAGCCATCAGTCTTGTGTTTTCTAGCTTCTTTTCTTCTGAAAATAATAAAAACAAGTATCCCAATTGCGCACACAGTTCCCACGGTTGCTCCAATAATACTCAAAACAATCCCAAGTTTCATGGTTGTTCGCTTCTTTTGATCCATAGCTGAAGGCTTGACAGCTAAGGCCTGTTTCTGGCAGAACGAGTATCTGTGCTGATATTTCGAGGTTGAATTAGATAGACAATTCCACAGACTAATTACTGTCCGGTTCAGAGAATTTGATCCGATGCAAAGAGGCAACTTTCCTATCAAAAAGTTATCAGATATATCTACGTACACAAGATTTTTGTTGCAAGATACATTTGTGGCAAGTTCTCCACTTAGATGATTCCTGGACAGACTGAGGTACTGAATTGATTGAAGAGAAAATAGAAAGGACGGAATCGGACCACTTAGTTTGTTGGAAGAGACATCGAGACGTTCAAGTTTATCGTAACTTTGAAGAACAGAAGGAATTTCAAATCTCAGCGAATTGTTTTTTAAAGTGACACTAACAACATTATCACTAAAAGATGGTAATCTAGGCCCCAAGTGATTGTTACCCAAGTCAAGTTCTTCAAGATTTTGTAAACTTCTTAAATTCGGAATTCTCCCATACAACATATTATCAGCCAAAACAAGATTCTTGAGATTCTTGATTGTGGCAATTGATGCAGGAATGTTTCCATAAATTTGACTCGAACTAATGTTTAATACTTCAAGGGACCCTAAAAGATTGATGTTACGAGGTAATGGACCCCATAAACCTAAAGAAACAAGTGATAAAACTTTCAAATTTGAAAGGTTTGTTAGTGCAGTGAATAATGAATGTAATGAGAAATTTTGGGACAGAATTTGCAGATTTGTATTATTTCCAACAACACTTACTTCCGTAATATGATTACCTGAGCAAACAATAGATAGAGATCGCGAGGGCGGAAGATTGCAAAAATTAGTCCAGTTATTCCAACCTTGGAGCACTTGTGGATATTCAAGAAGTTGTTGCATTTGGAGAAGAACATTTATCTCTGATGAAGCTATTTGGGCATTAGAGAATGGAAGAAGCAGAAGTGAAAGAAAAACAAGAAAAGTGTAAGTTTTCATCTTTCTGGTTGGAAAATGAAATTCTATTGCCACAAGAATATCATAAGAAATGGAGCTGTCCCAAGTATTCTGAAGTCAAGTTAACATTAAGGAGCATTAGAATGGATTCAGAGTTTAAAATCCTGTAGAAACAATGCTTGTATTCGCTCGAAGGCACGACTCTAAACTAATCATGACAGTCTCTTACGACAATAGTTTTATAATCAAATATAAGAGTAAGACTCCTTACACCACAAAATTACGATCAACTTATGCGAGAGTTTAATGCACTTGATATGATATATGTTACTCTAACTCGGGTAAGAAGCATTGGACATGCAGTTAAGTGCCGACTTTGGAATTTTTTTTAAATCAAGACTCGAGACCTGTTTATTATATTTGAACGCGAATACGAAGACTATTCGGAGACATAAAATATCTGATATAGTATATCACATTAAATTTAATATTAAAATTAACAATAATGAAACTCACTTTAAACATGATTTTGTAAAAAAGATTGGTGAGTTCTTTCATTCTTATTAAGCATATATCATGTATGTATTCCACATGGTTAAATATCCACATTACAATCAAAAGAATATTGCATGAAATTCAAGTAACAGTAACACACTACGACCTTGTAGAGAAGTGCAAAAATTTAATCCTTCAAGATCGATAGGATCCATATTTTCAAAATCCACGGCTCAGAATAAAGTAACAAATGATGAACAGATCAAGCACAAGTTTGTAGAAAAACAAGGTATCTAACATTATTCACTAATTTAAGTTGCATCCAGCAGTTATGAGTTATGCAAAGAGTGCCGTGCCTGTCTATTGTTTTTGGCGTTTTTAACGACTTTGTTTTTTTCTATCCTGTAACATAATGAAAAGTAGTATGTATTATTTTCGAGACAAGTTCTGATCTCTTTTAGTTAAATTATACTCTCTCCGTCTCAAATTAACTGTCATATTTGATTTTTTAAGATGACTAAAAATTATATTATATATATAATTGAAAAAAATTATAAAAAGTATATAATTGAAAAGTGTATTTTTTAGTTTTTTAAAATGATAAAAGAATAATTTTTAATTATCGGTCAAAGTTGAGTCAAATTAACCACCAAAAAGTCAAATAAGACAATTAATTTGGGACGAAGGGAGTACTAACAATAATTTTGAATTGTTGAAAATTTTAATCTAGCAATAAAACACTTATTACAAATATTATAAAAATAGATTCATCCCAACTTCGAAAAAGAATTTAAAAGAAATGCCAAGTATCTGTATTTATATCAGCTTACTGCAGGGAATCCCTAGTATTGGCCCTTGTCTTTGGTAATGTGAGGTTGAGGGTTGGATTATCGGTATAGACAAATGTGGGCGTAATTGATCATCACCCGAAAAATAAAAATGGCTGCCAAAAGGAAAAAAAAAGTTTATAGAAACCCAGTACACATACCAAATAGATTATTTGCTTTTGCTGAAGCATTCGTGTAATATGTGTGTTTTTGTACTTAATAATTGTGCAGTCTATCAAATGACCCCTGGAGTTCCCCCAAACACTTCAGTAGGAAGAACAAATAGATGTAATTCCCAATGAAGTGTTTGGAGAACCTCTGAGGGTAACCTGATGATCATAAACCATAATATCTGCATCATGCATGTCTATACTATTTCCCTTGTTTCATTTCATTTTCCTTGCCTGCTGTTCATATTTTCATGTTTTAGTAGTATATATAGCAATTTTTACGAGGAGGCAGTTTGCTGCCACTACAATTGCGATGTTATCTTATCATTCTGTATCTAGTCGTTGATATGAGCAGAAGTTCTTGTGTAATGTTATACGACAGTACTGAACCTGGTCACAAATATGACTAGATTAACCCTAGAGAATCATTATAAAGCTATTGGCATTTATGGTATATACTCTCCTACTAGTCTCTGTACTTTATTCTACTCTGATCCTCTGTTCTAATTCCTTTCTCATAGTCATATCTATCACAATACATTTGAGTTTGGTCCTGAGCTTTAGCCTTCACATTCGCTTAGTAGCACTGTTTCAAATCACATCTTACTGCTGCCCG
This sequence comes from Oenanthe sinensis, assembly GCA_028671895.1. NCBI lineage: Eukaryota > Viridiplantae > Streptophyta > Magnoliopsida > Apiales > Apiaceae > Oenanthe > Oenanthe sinensis. The sequence goes on from JAPMAC010000212.1 coordinate 12,323,648, forward strand.
AGTCAGTGATTACTGATTAGTCAATATTCACTTCTTAAAGCCTTTTTTCCCCACTTAATAAATGTTGTATTTGTTGTTTAGGCCTAGCTAATAATTTTTAGTATAAGAAGATTGTGATGGACACGATGTTAAAGTTCTTGCTATCTGTTGCATCACGGATTAAAAAACCTCAAAACAATCGTCATGAAAAGAAAGCAAGGATAGACTACTTATACATTAGTACCTTTCCGACCCTACGGAGTACTGATAAGAGAGTTTTATGCATTGGTACATCATTTAGTGGTGAGCATCAAGATCTCATTTTATTCTTTTTTCATGTGGAAAGACTAAAGTTGGAGATCAAGTACTGGACTAATGGGGTTGAAAAAATCTGAGCATATATGTTCTATATCGACACCCGAATCAAAAATCATGTCCAGATTCATCAAAAAATGTATGTTCCCTGGTTTTTGCTTCTTAATATGCACCGAGTGACCCAGTGAGTTACTATTTATCCAGAACAACCACATAAAATGTCTGTACAAATTCAAAGAGTTATTTGTTTGGGTAAGAAGGATTAATGCTGTGTGCTGCATGTGTCATTGTTCCCTTGGAGTTCCCTTGATCACTTCATTGGCTAGCTTAAGGGCTAGAGATCTCACTCATTTTTATATAAGAGCTCTATAAGTATCATTCAAGCTACTGAAGTATTTGGGGGAACTCTAAGGGCCCCGTGATTATACTAATTTGACGACATCCATTACTCCCTCCAGACTGCCTTGTTGCTTACCAGATTTCTCTTTTGAGGTTATTTTTACATTTCTCATCAGACGGTGAGATTTTTAATTGCTTGAAAAATTATTTTCAAGCAAAAGATTTAGAAAGCTAGGGCGAAAGTCTCAACTAGTTTTATCTATTTAATACTAAATTTGTTTTACTTTGTAGCATGCATGCATACGAGAGTATAAGGTTCCTGCACTGATCTAACCTTTCTAAAAGATAAATATAGCGAAATGAAGCCTTCTAAGAAATCAACCAAGATTGTTTGTGGTATAGTGTCAAACCTGCATATCACACCTACTCCCAAGTCCTACCACTCACAAAGCATATAGAAGAGCTGACCTACAAAATTACACGGAAAATATATATTCTATTAAAACAAGAGAGATGGACGGGAAAATTTGTGACCAAACACGAGTACAATCATATACACAACTGAGGTACAAAGTTTGGAATCAAGATACAAAAATTTTACAACAAAGTTCCCCCGAAATTTGATAACATTCTGTGCCTCATTGTACTCCAGTGCAGGTAATTTGGTTGTGCAATTTTAACCTGATTCACAGCAAGCCAGAAGTATCTCGCTATGAGGTTCTTCGATGTACGTGTGGCCAAATGATGCATGATCTCAGTGTCCCCGTACACGTGGAGATTGGTGGTGATGCTGCAAAGGAGAGCCAGAGGGTGTTAATTTCATAGGTGAACGGTGTTGATTCATTGGTGACTTGCGAACAGGATCATCAACTGCCTGAAGCACTGCAGGGGAGTTCTTTGATGCAGCTTTTGGTGCTTGCATCTGTTCTAGTGTCGTCAGAACAACTGACATTTTTGGCCTCGCTTTAGGCTCAGCACTCAGGCACTGTAAAGCAAGGGTAGCAGCAGGGTGTGCTGCTTTTTGAGGGTACTGGCCCTCCAATTTGATGTCCATTATCCGAAACAATTTCCTTTTGTCGCCCAAATATGGTTTTGCCCACTCCACAAGATTCTGCTCCACACCATGCTTTGTCTTATCAACGGCACAACGACCAGACAATAGTTCAAGCATAACTACCCCAAAGCTGTATACATCACTTTTTGATGTCAGTCGACCTGTTTATCCAAAGAAACTTTAAGACATAATTTATTGATGAAGCCACATTTTAAATAACTTATACATCTTAAATATCAACAAAATACTGTCAGACCACAAACCTGTAGCGACATACTCAGGAGCAGCATAGCCATGAGTACCCATTACTTGAGTGGACACGTGAGTCCTATCACCAGTTGGTCCTGCCTTGGCCAAACCAAAATCAGATCACTTGGCATTGAAGTCCTGCATAGCACATGAAAAGTAAATGGTAGTGATTAATACAATTATATTACAGCATACTAAGAGGGAGTTGAAAATAGCTGATATAAGAAAACTTATGCTAGTAATGTCAAAGAAAAATCAGGTTTGCAATTACCGCATCTAAGAGGATATTGGCAGCCTTAAAATCACGGTATATAACTTGTTCTTCAGCATCATGCAGAAAAGAAAGGCCTCTAGCAGCACCAATAGCACGTTGATTCTTGTATCCCAAGAGAGTGGTTGGGCCCCTCCTGGAAAAATATGTAGCTTTCATACTTTAGCAGATGTTGTGCAATATAAACCGTTGAAATAATTAATCAAGATTGCAGATTTCACGTGACAGTGTATGAATTTACTTATATATGGGAAGGTGGAAAGATTACGGGAGGGTGAAGCATTCTTAAGTATGCAAAAACATAATATAAACAAATTACCCAAAGGTTGTTCGCATAATTGAACAGAGAATCAAGATATAATTATCCATGTACGTCATAAACCAATCAATTTGTATGTTATGACAACATGGCTAGACAAGGAAAGACTAAAACTGTAGCATGCATGGTATCTCATGTGTACAGCATAACTATGAGTAAAGTTTGAACTACTAAGAATTTCACATGATACTCCCTCACCAATCTAAAATAGTCTACAATACAGAAGAAAATAGAAATCAGATCTGATAGAACCCTCTTTTTAACTTGGTAAAAGTAACATCTGCATGTAAAATTTTGAAAATAAACAGCATGTGACAAATCCCACTTGAGAGAAATAAAAGATATGTCCCAGCAGCACTCCTTTGGGAATAATTTACATGGTTACTACATCCACACAGACATCCAGAGAGACAGAGATGGTAGGGAAAGAAGTGAAGTGCTGAAAAAACTATATTTTTAATTTGTCTTATTAAAAAAATTAGAACAACAAGAGAAGAAGAATCTTCTACTATTATTGGGAAAGATGTATTTATATCTAAAAAATATCTTAAGATATTTGAACAAACAACATTAAAATAACTTACAGAACTTACTTCTAAATAAATGATTTTCTAAGCTCCCCTTAGGCAAAAACTCGTATACCAAAAGCCGATTATCACCATCAGAACAATATCCAATAAGTTTAACAAGATTTGGATGATGCAATTGCCCAAGATAGTTAACTTCTGTTTGTAAGCAATTATGCAATTGTTTATCAGCAAAGGAGGTCAAGAAATATGGTTATAGAGTGAAAACTTGATTGGAATTTAGAAAACATACCAACCACTCCTTGTGGCCTTGGAAACCTTCAGGTTTAAGCTTCTTAACAGCAACGACCATTCCAGAACCAGGCTTTGCAGCAGAAAGCGAGTGTTGATCAATCCATCCCTTATAGACATAACCGAACCCACCTTCACCAAGAAGACTGTCAGGCCGGAAGTTTCTGGTTGCATTTTTTAACTCAGTAAATGAGAAGGCTTTCACATGAGGGGATGACAAAATTTCACTCTCAGATCTTGGAGTTGGAAGGCTTTCCGCACTGCTCCGCCAGCTGTACGATGGAATGGTCACACTACAACGTGTTGAAGGAGGGGTTTTGCTGGGAGTTTTTAAGGCTTCAGAACCTGGCATGTAAAAAAAATCAAATGCAGAAATGTAATACTGTCAGTACAGAAGGTACTACTATGATACTATTAAAAACCATTATTAATTCAATGTCTTTTTACTTTATTTCAAAATGGTATATAGAATCATTATTTTCATCCTAAACCACATGTCAGTTAAACAAGCTTACTCATTTTTACATAGTCCCAGGATCGGCAAGTCATTAATACTACAAACAAATAATGCTCTGCAAGTATCGACAATGAAATTGAAATGCAGTAACATTACTCATACCACATTTTTCATGTTTATACTGACACTATGTCTATGATACACAAGACTCCTGCTAGAACATAAAACAAAATAAATCCTAGGGCTAAGTTCTGTACTCACTTGATTGTTACAAGTTACAACTTACCTCATACAGTTGCAACTAAATATCAATTGCGTTTAAATTTTCCTTTCCAAAAAAACTGAACTAAAAATATTCCAGACGACTAATTCAAGCTACAGTCAGTTACGCCTGCAACCAAAAGCCGGGCCTAGTTTCCAAACACATCGCATGCCTAAAATCTAGACCACGGAATTTTCACTCACTGTGGCAGTAAACAAGAGACTCCCTGATTAATATCCAAAACAGACTGGTAGGACATTAACAGTTATGATTTTTCAGAATACAACTAATAACGTCATTTATATCATTTGTCTGAGCCCACATTCAAATACAGAAAACTTGCAGAACACATTTAATTATCGAGCAGAAACCAAGTGCTTTAACCCCTTGAAACAATTGGATACTGCATAATATTGAGAGAGATAAGATGACATACTCTTTTTTTAAAGGCTCAAAAAATTAGTTACATGATACTAACAAACAAAGCTATCTAACAAAAAGGCTTCTCTCTTTTCTTTTTCTTTTCTCTTAATTAAAAGGTCTGGCTTTTACATTGCAACATCAAACAAAGGGATAATAAGCATAAACAAAACAGCAGCAAATTAAACAAATACGCTTTGAATGTTAAAGATTAATATTAGCAAGATGGTTAAATTTAAAAAAGATTCAAACTTTTTGCACCTACAAAGCTTCTAAAATCATTATGAAGATTTTAAATCAAGAACCTTAAGCCCTTCACTACAAGAAATTCAAGAAAACAGTACTGATGTTCTTGAAAATCATTACAATCTCTCTCTCTCTCTCTCTCTGAGGAGAAAAAATTACCAGGATGAGAGGTGTTTGTGGCATCAACTTTTGCAGAAGAAGCAGCAGCAGAAGCAAAGCAATTACCCATATCTGGTAGATGGCTTTGTCAAGAACCCAAAAATGAAAGACAAGAGATACAGGGGTAGATAAAAGGTTAAATTCCTACTACTGGGTAACAAATAGTAGCACCACCAGGACCAGGTGTATCTGTTAGTTATGAAGTAAAAGGCAAATGTAGTAACTGAAGTCAAAAACAAATAGTGGCAAAGTGCTAGATTTATCAGTACAAGAACATACAATGTTTGTTCGGTATCTTTAATTAAATAGTGGTTTTTATGAAAAAAAATATATTTTTTATTTATTAGTACATTTATTTATTTTTATGGAATAGATTATAACGGATGTAAAATTTATTTCGGTTTATAGAATACACCAATTATTAAATAATGGTTACTGACTATTTTATTATTAATGTAAATATCAAACATGCATTAATGATAAATATTTTTTTTTTAAATCGTATAATTGATGTAAATATGTATTTATTTATTAAAATAATTTATTTTAAATTAATATTTTAATTAATTTCTAATTAACTAATTAATCATTATAATATACTTTTATCGCCTAATATATTATATTCCTATTTTTAAGACGATATTTTATTTTCTGTATAATTTATTATATAAGGTGTTTTCAGAAAATAAAAAATGTTATATTCAATTATATAGTTAAAATATCTAAAAATGCGTATAAAAAATCAAACGCATTGTATAATAATGTATTATTTTACATGAATACAAAGTCGTAATAATGTTTACTTGTGATTGGGAACCCGTCCCTACAGGTGTTTGGTAATTGAGGTTGGGTTGACTTGAAACCAAAACATGGGACAAAAACATGCGAGTGGAAAAGCACTGAATTTCAAAGACGGTCGTTAAATTTTTTATTCCTCCGATCCTAGGTCGTTTGATTTTTTTTACGCAATTTCAAAATATTTTAATATATAATAAAAATCAAAATTTTTTAAATAAAAATATAATTTAATATTTTATTTAATAAAAATTATTAAAAAATTAATTTTAATTATATTTCAAAAATCCAAAAATTACATGAAAAAATCAAACGACTTAGATGTAAAGGTTCGAGAGTAATATTTTCAAAGAGCTGAATAACAAAAAAAAAACTTTCATATCAAAGTTTGTGTTATATAGATAAAATTTAAAATCAATTATCAATTATAATTAAAGATCCACAAAAAATTTGAATTCGAAAAATTCTGTTTGTGTGAGATACAACATTTTCTGTAGGTTTTGATTAATTTTTCCGTAACGCTAAGTATAAATTAAATTAGGGTTAGGAAGTTATTAATTAATATAGTAATCCTCCCGTAAGTTATTTGAAGTGACAGTTGTAGAAAGTCAAACTTGGTCAAACTGTTTTATAAATGAAAAAAATGATTTTCTCTCGAAATATAATTTGATAAGATTTATCAAAATAATGATAAAATTAAATCTAATTTATATATGGTATATTTTGAGTCAAAAACTAAAGACGAACAAATAACGTATTTCCCACACTGTTTTTACGAGACAGAAAATGCTTTATTAAATCAAAACAATGTATGTTTTAAAAGTTTTCAAGAGAATATCTTTTTAATACATTTTCTAAATATATTTGTTCAACTTATCTTCAACAAAGTCCTGCCTAGATATAAAATGCAGTTTTTTTCCCGGAAGTCCCTAACTGTCTTATTTATTTGGATAAAATACATTTTAATTCAAGCAAAAATATTACTTGGACTTCATAGTCATTATTTGTTATTCACTTGAAGCAGTGTTTATATTTGTAGAAGGAGGGGTTGGATACAAATATATCCCATTTTTGATGTTTTTAACAGTTTGAAAGTGTTGAAGAAATAGTTAAGATATGAACAATTAAAACTTAGAAAATTGTTTGAACAAACACAAGATATTTAAAATTACTGATGGATTGATTTTTCCATCAGCTTGTATTTTTGCTTAAATGATCTAGGATGAAGAAACCTAGCTGTGATTACAAAGTTAGAGAGAGGAACAACTGTTTTTCTTAAAACAATTGTTCTTAAAATATTGTCTAACTTCTATCTCTAACAATGTTACCACACTTGTTTATATATGACAAGTATGTTTACAATTCCTACAAAGAATATAAAACATTTAATCTATTCTAGGATTGACTTTTATTATCTTTCCTTTTTGCCTTTTTCTATTTTGAGAAAGGTTTGCGATTTTGGAAAGACAGCTTCACTCTGAGTCTTCACAGTCAGTATAGGTTGTCTTCTATAGGCATGTTTTATGTCTTGCCGAGTTGTCCATATCAATTGATAATTTGTTATTAAGCATATCAATTGATTCTTCCTTGTATCCATCAACTGATATTCTTCTTCGATTGATCATGATATCCATCGACTGATAATAGCTGTTGACTTATCGATTGATAAATGTTATCAATCGATATACCAATCGATGGGTCTTCATATCAGTTGATGATCTTCGCTTTACTGGACTTGACTTTTTATTAATTGATCTTCTATCCGTTGATGCCTCCATATCAATTGATCATCCTTCACTTGTACAATTTTCCTGTCTTCAAATAATTACAATTTGACAGTCTAAGTTATACATCAATTGATAATCAATATCAATCGACTCTAGTATCAATCGACAAGAGTTTATCAATCGACAAGAGCTATATCAATTGAAGTAGACTAAGTACACCTATGCTACTATCCATATTATCAGTTGATTAACATAAACATGTCAACTGATAAATGGTTTCCTGATCAATCGATATTTATAGTTTTCATATCAATTGATCAGTTAAAATAAAATTATAATTTCATGATTCTAAGATTTAATGTTATCATCAAAGTTACATAGATTCCTAACAATCTCCCCCTATTTATGTTTGTGACAAAAACAAGCATAAATCTATTTGATGATAACAAAACCCCTAATACAATTGCATTCATATAGAATCAGGAAATTAAATAGCACTTAAAATTTAGAAGTATCATTATTGTCAACTTTGCAGGCTGCTTCTATCTTTCCAGGGTTCATTTCTTCATCTACTTCCACTTCTCAGCATTCTCCTTTAGTTGCCTTATGAATGAACCTCTCAATATCTGTTCATCTCTGTCTGAATCTCCAAGCTGCCTCATACAATAAATGATTTCTTGATCTGTGATTTTGTCAAGATATTTACAAATATCAAAGTACTTTTTGTTTCCTTCATCATTTGTGAATATCATGGCATAAACTGGTTCCAGCACCACAGTCTTCACTTGTGACTCCCAAAGCTTCAATGAAGGATCTAGATCAGCTTCTGCAGGCAATCTCCTCAGCTTTGTGATATGATGTTGCAGCTCTTGAGCAACTGTAATGTTTAACTTGTATCTTCTGTTGAGTAGATGTACAATTGTCTTCGATGTATTATAACCCTTCTTCATAATCAACCTCATTGGGTAGGTTGCTTTGTGTCCATCTTCATATTCCCAACTCATGCACTCCTCATGATTTGAAGTTGCTGGATGAGTTTTGTAACCTATTAATCCTTTTTCATTTATTCTTTGTACTTCCTTCAGTTCATATCCTTCAAGAACAATTTCTTTTGAATCTTCTTATTTTTCCTTCATTGAAGATTGCTCCTATTGAATAGATTATTGGGGCTTGATTGTCCTTTTCTTGGCCATTTTGATTTGCCACTTTGGCTTTGGGGATTGTTCCTGAATTGCATCCATTTGATTCCACTCCAACTGCATTTGAATTTCCATTTCAGCATCCTCATTTTCTTTCCTAGCAACATCTGCACTTCCTGAAGAAATGGCTCCTTGTAGCAAATTTTCACCTGAAAATTTTTCTTTCTTCTTCTTCCCCTCATCAATCATAATAACTTTCCCTTTTTTCTTTTCTTCTAGTTGAAGAACCTTTTATGCATGAACAATTACTTCATTTGCAGCTTTAGTTGCATTTTCATTTATAGCCTTGGACTGTGCAATGAAATCATCCAAGTTGCATGTTTGAGAAGCCTTCTTCATTAACTTTGTGCTCTGCGTCAATTGCTCAAACTTTCTCCTTTCTCTTTCAATTAGCTCTTTGATTTCCAGTTCCCTAGAAATCCTCCTAGCTTCCAAGTCAGCATCAAATTGTTGTGCATTGTTTCTTTTTTTTCGAAATCATCCTTGGAATAATTTGATGATTTTCTCTTGCTCGTGCTTCCTTCTGTTTGTCTGCTCCTACTCACCCCTCCAAATATGCTACTACTGCTAGCTCCAACTCCTCATGTTCAATTCCCACTACTGCCATCCTTGTCCTTATCATCTATATTCTCCCCCTTTTTATTATCATCATAAGATGGAAGTGGTGGCATCCTGTCAAGAAATTTCTGTAGAATCTGTGCATGAAGGGCCTGTCCCTTGATAATATCATTCATATTTGATTCAAGAGAGGAGACCCTCTTTTCCAAATCGGTGAAGCCCCTTGCATCCCTGAGAAATTTTTATTGAATGTGATAAAGAGTGCCATGGGGCAATTTCTCATCCAACCTCCTTTCTAGCACATCCTTTGTAGAGGAAATTGAGTCCTTGATTGAGACCAATTCTTATCTAACTCCTGTCACAGTCATCTTCTAAACTTTGAGTTGTCCCCTCAAGCATTGAGTCATTCTTCTATGTCAAAATCAATAAAAACAAACTCACTCGAATAACAGGAGAACTGAACAACGATTTGTAAGAACACTAATGTTAAGAAATGACGTAGAATATGCGCAAAAAGTTCAACAGTTTACTTTAATCAAAATTTTGGCAGAGTTTTGTTTTAGTGATAAATGTTTTTCACGTAACAGTTAGTAATTTTTGTTTAAGAAAATCACAAGAAAAACTTGGTGTAATGGCAGGGAAGAAGATGCTGTGAATGTATGTATATGCGTGTGTATTTGCTTCAGCTTTTTTTTTGAACTAGTGAGAGAGAGAAAGTTAAGTAAAATAATGAACAGTCTATATATAATGCTATATTATATACTTGCACGCCTAAAAGGAAAGTTACTGAAAAGACAAGTCATGTTTCGATTTCGTGATACATATCGCGATCCGTATCTCGATGTCGATCTCGATGTCGATCTCGATGTCGATCTCGATCTACAACTCGATCTACATCTCGATGTCGATTTTTATGTCGATCTTAATGGCGATCTCGATCTACATGTCGATGTCGATCTTGATGTCGATCTCGATCTACATTTTGATCTACATGTCGATGTCGATCTTGAGAGTAGACTGGTCACTCCTAACTTTAGGAGGACTTGAAGTCTTAGTCTTTGACCCAGCATGCTTTTTCTTACTACTACTAGATTTATGTTCAACAGATGCACTAGCAGTATTCATCAAATTAAAATAAGCATGCATGATGTTTACAACACATGACATACAATTAGGATTATTGCATTTGGCATGATTTGCATACATGTTAGGCAAAGCAGTAGTTGCAGGCATGGTATTACAACCAACAGGTTTTTCTTCCTCTACATAGGATGGGCAATAGTAAGACAAATGATCAGTTTGATTACAGATATAGCATGCCTTCCTAGCTCGTATAGATGTAGATACAGATACAGGTTCAGTTTTAACTGCCTCAACAGGTGTTTTCATTTGTTCTGACCTTGCTACCCATTGTTTATATGACACCGTCTTAGCCTCCTTGGTTCCTACACCTCTCTTAGCGTAAGCAATCTTACTCGCTCTCTTAGAAGTTGTAGGTTCTACTACTTTTTCTTCTGAATCTTTTTCCATTTTAATCTCATGTTCAATTTTAATAGCAACAGGATCTATGGTCCTAGGCTCAAACTGCTTAAAGATAGGTTTTCTAACATTCACTAGAACCTCAGGCACATCTTCTTTGACTAACACTGGCTCTAACAACTCAGCAGCCCTATTTTTCTTTTTCTGTGTGTAGTCAAGTCCTATGTTTACTTTTTCATTTTTACTCTTGCCTGCCAGTTTCATGTACATGTCCCTTTCTACGAAAACTTTATTAGCGGCTTCTTTAAAAGATTGACATGTTATCTTAAGCTCAGCTAATTCATTCTTAAGTTCTTCGTTAAGGTCTTCCCTAATCTTAAGCTTGTGTTCTAAAACGTCTATCTGATTCATTAACTGCCTTTCTTTACTTTCTCCTGATTCTAATCCCTCTACCTTGGCCTCGAGAAGTCTATTCTTAAGGGAGAGTTTAGCATTTTCCTCATTAACAGCGATTAGATTTAGTTGGAGATTGTACATGTCTTTAGTCATGGCAGCTAATTCATTTTGATACTCAGAAATAGACATTTCATTTACGGTTAGAATTGGTACCTCTGATTGTTCTGAAGATCTTGCCATTAAAGCCAAGTTACATTGCTCCTGATCTTCATCTTCATCAGACTCGTCCCAACCCTTCCCTTCAGTCACAACATAAGCCCGGCTTCCCTTCTGTTGCTTGCTAACCAAGGCGTCATATTTCTTTTTCAGATCAGCATATGATTCCTTGGGATGAACGTATTTGGGCTTCTTGCACTCTGTTGCAAAGTGCCCCAATTCATTGCAGTTAAAGCATCTGAACTTGTTCTTGTCTACCAGGTTAGGTCTGTAGCCACTACTAGATGTACTACCTCGACCGCTGTAACTTCCCCGGTCACTTACACTACTACCTCTGCTGCTGCTACTGCTTCTTCGGCTGAAAGAACTACCAAATCGTCCTTTACCTTTTCTTGGCTTCCTGAAGCTGATATGAGCAAATTCTCGAGCAATACAAGCATATGACTTGTCTTCCAATTTGTCCAGCTCTTCAAGGGTATAATATTCATCCTCACTTTCTTCGGATGGATCTTCAATATCTAATACCACCCTTTCAGGATTAGCAGTTTTCAATGAGACAACTGCAAGTGCCTTTGCAGTAGACTCTTCAGCTACAAGTCCAGATTCACTTACCGCTTTGTATTCTCCATTATTGTAGGATCTTCTTTTGTCATTTTGTTCTTGCTCCAGCTCGTAGGTCTTCAAAACACCATACAGCTTTTCGAGAGAAGTATTGTTTAAATTTCTTGACTCTCGAATGGCAGTGATCCTGTGTTCCATATGTTTAGGCAAATTCAAAAGAAACTTGATATTTGAGTCTGCCAGTGGATAGACTTTATCTCTTATACTCAGCTCGATAAGCAATTTACTGTAACGTTTGTAAACATCCGTTACACTTTCTCCTCGCTCGCATCTGAACGATTCATATTCAGATATCAGAATGCGCTTGTGATTATCTCTAACTTCCTCGGTCCCCTCCATCACTACTGCCAGTTTATCCCACATGGCTTTAGCTGTTTTTAATCCCTTTATCTGAACGTAGTACTCTGAGTCTAGGGATTCAATTATGACGTTGCGTAACGACGCATCCATACCAACCAATTCTTTGTCTGCGTCTGAAAACTCCATTTCCTCTTTAGGAACAGACCGGGATGGTATTAGTATCCCTCCTTCCATTCGCTCTGGCTCAATTTTCATGGGTATGTATGGACCGTTCTCCAATATTCTCAAGTATACCTTGTTTATTGATTCAAGGTAGGCTTTCATTCTTCCGGTCCATTCGTCATAGTGTTGTGCATCAAAAGGAGGTATCTTAAATCTGTGTGCGGCGGCCATTTTAATGAAGTTTAAAATTAAGATAATACACTTTTCAAATTACAATAAATTGTATTTACTTGAAAAATTGATTATCTCACTTTAAATATCCAACACTTAATATCCAATGGGTTTTGCACTTAAGATTCAAGCAAGTTAGTTTTAATCACAGGAACAGTGGCAGGGTCCACAAAGTTTTCAAGTCCAAACAAAAGGTTGTCCACTTTTTTTTTTTTGACAGACGTTCGAAAGTGACCTTTTTGTTTAGTCAACCAGTTGATTCAAGTTACCTAGTCAACCAATCAAATATTCTCTTATAATCAGATTTTTGACCACAAGAAAAACCCACAAAGCTCTTTTCGTACAATCTTTTGAAATATTGTACAAATATTTCTTACACCAGGACTCAGAACTTTTTAGATCTATGAACTTTTCATGAAGAACCAAATAGAAGCTTTCGGCACAAACTTAAAAAAAATAGATCTGGGATTTTCAAGAACCAACTCAAACAACACAGTAGGATCTCTGTTAGATGTATTTAACAGGAAGCTTTGATACCAATTGTTAGGTCCAAAGTGTTGTAGGGGGGGGGTGAATACAACTGTTTCGAATAATGAGAGAATATAAAATAAATGTAGGTAATAAATGATGACACAGAATTTCAAGAATATATCTTTATATTCATTGAAGGATTTGCTACAACATTCATAAAAGCATCATAATCAGTTGAACAATAAATACAGCAATTAAAGCTTGATTCAACTGATTCTCTCTCACTTTCTTTTTACAGTAAATGCTCTCTTTGAAAAAATAATATCGTTGAAAAATACAGAGATTGCTTAAAGTCCAATATAGATAAAAACAAAGTGCTGCTTTTATAATGTCGTGTAGACTTGATCTTGTCTTTTTTGTGTACGTGGCCCAATCAGGAACTCGACAACAAAAAGTACTTTCCCAACTACTCTGGATCTACCGTTCACAATAAGCCACTTGTCCCTTGAACATTAAATGCTACATATCGACCCACATTTCGATCTCGGCCTGGACCCATCTCAATCTCGATCTTGGTCTATAATCTCGATCTTGGTCTATAATCTCGATCTCGATCTCGATCTGTGAAAATCTCGATCTCGATCTATGAGAATCTCGATCTCGATCTCGATCTGCCGTGGATCGAGATTTGCCTTGCAATGTTTTTCTTCAATTATCAATCTCGATCCACATCTCGATCTACTGTGGATCGACATTTGCCTTGGCAAATATGTACTCATCCAATGTTGACTTTTTTTAGTGACTAATTGTGGATTAACCTTTATGAGCAAGTTTCCCTAGCTTCTTCAATTTCTTTTCCTCACTCAATTCAAATGAGATCTTCTATTACTGACATGAACTTGCCTCCAATTTCCTGACACTTGATGCAATGGTCTGGTTCATAAGTGACTAGTCTTGTAGGGGTTCTTGCTTCTGAATGTCAGTTCTCATTTGTTGATTAACCTTTACATTATCCAGTTGTTGAGATACATTACATGAAATCACTTTGGTCTTCTTGATACTTCTTTGACATTAATTTGATGTTGGGAATATCCAGCATCTTCTTAGGACCTCAGCGCTTACCATTGCACCAAAACCCCGGAGTTGTGGTTAGGTGCTACTTAATTCCCTTAAAGGGAACAGTCAGCGCCACGGTTCGATCAGCGCTTACCATTGCACCAAAACCCCGGAGTTGTGGTTAGGTGCTACTTAATTCCCTTAAAGGGAACAGTCAGCGCCACGGTTCGAATAGGAAGATGCTGGATATTCCCAACAATCCCCCCCCAGCATCTGCCAGTACTAACAAGTCCATGTTAAGAGACAATGGCTGTACAGTATGCCTTACGTTGGGACTCGAACACGCGACCTGCTCTGATACCACTTCTTTGTATTCTCCCCCTTTTTGTTATCATCAATTGGAGGGGGTGGTGGAAGTCTGTCAAGAAACTTTTGAAGAATGGAAGCATGAAGATTTTGACCTCTGATAATATCATCCATCTTCTTTTCTAGAGAACCTACTCTTGTCTCCAAAGATGTAAAATTTTTGGATTCTTTGAAAAGCTTGTCTTTGATGCTATTCATGGTGTTGAATGGTAGCTTCTCATCCAATCTCTTGTCCATTGCATCCTTGTTAGATGAGATAGAGTCCTTAATCCTCTCCAGTTCCCTCCTTACTCCTGTTACTGTCATCTTTTGAATTTTCATTGATTCTCTCATATAGTGAGCAATTCTCCTTTGAGTAGGATCTTCAATTTCTTCTTCCACCATTGTTCTTCTATATTGAGAGAGAATTTCAGTCTCAGCAGCTTCTAAGGAACCATCAATAGTGCTCATCCATGGCTCTTCATCAGAATCACTCTCCAAATCTTCAGGTGCCATATAACAAGTGTCTGTTGTATTGGCAATGCTTTCCTTCAGATTTCTGGTCCTTTGATCTGTATGATCAATGCCCAAGAGTTGTTCTGCATTCCTGTTACTTGAAGTAGCCAACCCTTGATATTGTGGATCAGGATGAATGAAATTCTTTGGATCCAATTCACCAGCATCTATTTCCTCTTCAAAGTCTTTAGCAATTCTACTCCCACTAGCTTCAGCATTATTTGCTCCCCCTATCTCCTTTACTCCTTCTTCTGCCATCATTTCAATTTCCAATTCCTGTGCAAAAAGTAGAATGTTTTTATCACTTTCACTCATCTCTCTATTTTGCATCAGGATCTCATCCTGGAATCTCACCTCTCCCTCACTCATTTCTTTTGCACCTACTAAGGTGGGGCCCTCAAGTGTTTCACTCTCATTCCTGGAAGAAATAGGAATGTTTTTACTCACTTCCTCTCCTTTTGCCAGGTTACAATCCTGCCTCTCACTCAACTCACTCAATCCTAAGAGTGTTTGTGCAACATCAATTGATTGAGCATCAATTGATGTATTGACATTATCAGTTGAAGTGGTGTTTGGGATATCCATCGATTGATGCATACCCATCGATTGATCTTGAGTATCGATCGATGGCTTATCAGTCGATGGCTGAATATCAATTGATGAAGGAACATCAATTGATGGAGAAGAAACAGTTGAGATAATTTGAGAAGTTATGTTTGAGATGATATTGGAAATAGAATCCTGAAAATTCTGAGAAGAAGATTCAGGAGAGAGTGTTGGCTTCTCCTTGAAAAACAAAGAAGGAGAATCTGAAAATGTTCGATAATCTATCAAAACATTTTCTGAAGAAGTTTGAGATGGGGAAAGAAGAATAGAAGAGATAGGAATTGAAAGAGAATTGGGTTGCATCTCATCATTTATATGAGATGCATCAAGCAGACTTTGTGAAGGCTCCTCCACAGTTTCCTGTGGTTTTGCAGTGTGTGATTCCCCAAGTGCAAAGGTGACTTTCTTTTCTCTTCTTTTGTATGGTGTTAGTGTTTTGGCTTTTGTGTCCCCAACTTGATTCTGTGCCCCTGGTTGTGGGCTATTTTCAATATTGTCATCCTTTTGAGAGAATGACAATAGGGATGTGGTATTTTCCATGTTAACATCCACAGTCTTTTGGGAGACTATGGAGTGCCTAGGTTGAGGTTGCACAACCTCACTCTCCTTATCCTTCTGGGTTCTTTGATGTTCCTCAGTTCCCTCACCACCTACATCCTCCTCTAATCTATCTACCACACTAGTTGATTTTCTTTTCTTGGTTTTTACAACAGCAGGTTTTTGAGAACCTGTTGAGGTTGGTTTCTTAGATTTGGATTTAGAGATTGGTTGTGTGGCCTGGGTAGGAGGGTTGGGGTCATTACTACCACCCTCCATAGTCACAGAAGGCAAAGAAGAATTAGGTTTAGAAGAGTTTAAAGTAGAGATAAATACCTGAACAAAAGGGGGATAGATCAATTCCACATTGCTGTGAAGATTGATCCTAACCAAGTCTTTAAAGACCCTTTTGTTTTGAGTCCAGCAATCCAAAATTTCTGTATTCCTGTCAATCTCAATATCCTTGACAAAGTGGTTAATAATAATCATAATAAATCTTGCATAATAAATATGATTAGATCTATTTATTTTATTCCCCAATTTGGCAGATATTTCATTGAGTAACAGGCTTCCTAAATTATGATATCTATCATATAAAATGCTATACCCTACTTGTTGCATAATTGTTGTTATTGCATCAAAATTACTAACCTTACCAGAAAAACACTTTATTAAAGCATCAAAGAAATATGACCATTATTTTCTTAGATTCTTTCTAACAATACTACCTAGACTAGCATCAGGAGCAGTATAGTTGATTTCCCTAAGCATGTTTCTAATATCTGTGTCAGTGGGTGCATTTTCGGTATTATTTGCAGGAATATTTAAACACTCACCCAAGTCTACAGTGGTTAGAATATACCTTTGTCCTTTGCATTCAAAGGAGATTGTAGAAAAATCACTGCTACTTCTGCTGTTGTCCAGAATTCTTCAACTAGATTGCACATTATTTTTGGTGCTTCTGAGAGGGCCTTTGCAATTTTTGAACTCCTTAGAAATTCCATTAGGGGATGAAATTCTGTTGGGGCTTCCTCCATCATAGTGCAAGCAACGAAGTTGTTGAGCTCATAGTAGAATCCAGATTGTGAGACTTTCTTTGAAGATGCCATTATCGAGTTTGAAGATTTATAATTGAATTAACTGGCAAACTTGTTAGTAATTATAACAGAAATAATAATTAGACAGTAGTGGATTAGGGTTCTTAGCAAGAGATAGATACAGAGTAAGTTCGAAGATTGAGAAAGAGAAAGAGATAGAAAAATCGATAGTAAAAATGCAAGTAAGAATTAAAAGAAGTTTTAATCTCACTATTTATATTTACTGATTTCCCAACCAATTTCTTACTCAAAATAGAACTAAATCGACCGTTGGAAGAGTATTGATAATTAAAAGTTACCAATTTTGGCAATCGATTGTTATACATACAGGAATGTACGTATTAATCAATTGATAAAATAAGTAATCAACGACTAGATTTTTGTACAGGTCGATTGATGACATGGACCCCTTTAAATTCTAGGTCATCGATTGATAAATTGCTTATCCATCGACAGGTACAATTATCCATCGATAGAAAAATATATCATTGATTGATATATCTATCTGTCGATAGTTACCCCTATCCATCGATAAACAAATATATCATCAATTGATATATTTATCTGTCGACAGCTCCAATAATATCCATTGATATGTAAAATATTTATCAGTTGATTATTGAAGAATCAATAATTTAACATAGTCAATGGCTACATGTAATATAAATACATAACTTGTCAGACATTTAAAGGATTAGATATAATTAAGCATACCTAAATCACAGACCAATCTATTGAAGGTAGATTCATCTAATGGTTTGGTAAAAATGTCTGCAAGTTGTCTTTCACTAGGGACAAAATGTAATTCAACTGTACCATTCATTACATGTTTCCTAATAAAGTGATACCTTATGTCAATGTGCTTGGTTCTGGAATGTTGTACATGATTTTCTGTTATAGCAATGGCACTAGTATTATCACAGAAAATACGAATCTTGTTCAAGTTGAACCCATAGTCAAGTAGTTGATTCCTCATCCATAATATTTGTGCACAGCAACTTCCAGCTGCAATGTATTCAGCCTCTGCAGTAGATGTAGACACTGAATTCTGCTTCTTGCTAAACCATGAAACAAGCTTATTTCCTAGAAATTGACATGAGCCTGTTGTGCTTTTTCTGTCAATTCTGCAACCTGCATAATCTGCATCTGAATAACCAATTAGATCAAATCCAGAATCTCTAGGATACCAAATTCCAAGATTTGGAGTTCCTTTGAGATATCTGAATATTCTTTTTATTGCAATCAAATGAGATTCTCTAGGATCAGCTTGAAACCTAGCACAAAGACATGTAGCAAACATTATGTCTGGCCTACTTGCAGTTAAATAAAGTAATGAGCCAACCATACCTCTATAACTTGAAATGTCCACTTTTGCTTCCTTAGTGTTTAATTCAAGTCTAGTTGCAGTGGCCATGGGAGTTTTAGCAGAAGAACATTCACTTAAATCAAATCTCTTTAATAAATCAGAAATATATTTGGTTTGATTTATGAAAATACCATCTTTAACTTGCTTGATTTGCAAACCAAGAAAATAGGTTAGTTCTCCCATCATGCTCATTTCATATTTACTCTGCATCAACTTAGCAAACTTTTTACAAAGTTTTTCATTAGTTGAGCCAAAAATAATGTCATCTACATAGATTTGAACAAGAATCATAGAGCCATTTACATTTCTATGAAAGAGAGTTTTATCAACAGTACCTCTTGTGAAGTGATTCTCAATCAAGAATTTAGACAATGTGTCATACCAGGCTCTAGGTGCTTGCTTCAATCCATAAAGTGCCTTGAGAAGATAGTATACAAATCCAGGATGAACAGGATCAATAAAGCCAGGAGGTTGTTCTACATATACTTCTTCTTCTAGTTCTCCATTGAGAAAAGCACTTTTCACATCCATCTGATACACCTTGAAATTAGCATGAGCAGCATATGCTAGAAAGATTCTGATTGCTTCCAATCTTGCAACTGGTGCAAAAGTTTCATCAAAATCTATGCCTTCTTCTTGTGAATAGCCCTTTGCCACTAATCTTGCTTTATTTCTTGTCACTGTACCAGAGTCATCCATTTTGTTTCTGAACACCCATTTTGTACCAATGATAGACTTGTTCTTTGGTTTGGGCACCAGCTTCCATACCTTGTTTCTTTCAAATTGATTCAACTCTTCTTGCATAGCAATTATCCAATCAGGATCATTCAAGGCTTCTTCAATCCTTTTTGGTTCTTCTTGAGACAGGAAGCTACTATACAAGCATTCATTTTGAGTTGCACTTCTAGTTTTGACACCATCATTTGCATCTCCAATTATTAATTCAAAGGGATGGCTTTTTGTCCATTTCCTTTGTGATGGTAAATTTGTCCTTGAAGATGATGCTTCATGATCATTGGAAGTGTTATGATCATTGTGATGTGATTTGAGAACCCTCCCCCTAAGATGGACACTCTACTTGAAGATTGTTGAGCAGAGTTGATATCCATCGAATGATTATCAATTGATGTATTATCAGTTGATTGATGATTATCAACTGATAAGTTATCTGTTGATGCATTGACATCAATTGATGGGAGGATTCTAGGTACTTGAACTCTTGTGATTTCCACATCATCATCACTATCTTCAATATTACTTGTGGATTCATTTTCAAAATGCAATAGATCGTGAAATCCTTCATCAAACAACCCTTGAATTTTCTTGTCATCAAAAACTACATGCATAGATTCCATAACAATGTGTAATCTAAGATTGTAGACTCTGTATGCTTTGGTTGTTATTCCATATCCAACAAATATAGCTTCATCAGCTTTGGTTTCAAATTTTCCTAAATTTTCACCTTGATTCCTCAGTACAAAGCATTTGCAGCCAAAGACATGAAGAAAGTTAACTGTTGGCTTCTTGTCTTTCTTTATCAATTGATATGGAGTTTTGCCTTGAAGTTTATTGATCATGGAAATATTTTGAATGTAACAAGCAGTATTAATTGCTTCTGCCCAGAAGTATGTAGGAAGTTTTGCTTCTTCTAACATAGTTCTAGCAGCTTCAATCAAGGTCCTATTTTTCCTTTCAACTACTCCATTTTGCTGTGGAGTTCTTGGAGCAGAGAAATGATGAGTGATACCTTTTTCTTCACAGAATTCTCTCATGGTTGAATTCTTGAATTCAGTACCATTGTCACTTCTAAATTTCTTGACCTTCCATTCAGTGCCATTGTCAACATTCTTCACATAATTGATAATTAATTTGCTTGCTTCATCCTTAGAATGTAAGAAATATACCCATGAAAATCTTGTGAAGTCATCCACAATTACTAAGGCATATTTCTTTTTGACAATTGACATGATGTTGACTGGACCAAATAAGTCCATGTGCAATAATTCCAGAGGCTTATCAATTGATGATTCAGACTTTGACTTGAATGATGCTTTTCTTTGTTTTCCCTTTTGACATGCATCACATAGTCCATCCTTGGTGAATTCCATTTGTGGAATGCCTCTAACCAGATTCTTTCTAACCAATAAATTCATGGCTTTGAAATTCAAGTGGGCTAGTTTCTTGTGCCAAATCCAACTTTCATCTGTATTGGCTTTGCTAAGTAGACATGTCATTGAATTTGCTTTTACAGAGAGAAAATCAGCCATATAGACATTTCCTTTTCTTTCTCCAGTTAAGAGAATTTCACCAGATTCTTTGTTGGCTCTGATGCATGATTCAGTTGTAAACCACACACCATTACCATTATCACACAGTTGACTAATACTGAGCAAATTATGCTTCAATCCATCAACTAGTGCTACAGATTCAATGATAACATTTTCTTTTGCAATTGAGCCATATCCCAAAGTAAAACCTTTGTTGTTATCTCCAAAAGTAACTCCTGGGCCAACCTTTTCCACAAACTTTGTGAGCAGGGACAAATCTCCAGTCATGTGCCTTGAACATCCACTATCCAAATACCAGAGATTTTTCTTCCTGTTTCCCTGCACACACATAAAACAATCAAGTTGCTTTTGGTACCCAAGTTGCCTTGGGTCCTCTTTTATTAGTTGCAGCTTGAGCCCCTGTTGTCAACTTAGGTTCCTTTTGTTTTGGTGGGTTTAAATCCACTTTATCTTTGGGAGTTGACTTTTGGGGCTTTGACACCTTAGAACTCATGGCAGAATTTCCATGGATTTCATCATTTACATTAGGCATGTTCCATGGCATACCAGGCATGTTCATATTAGGATATGCAAAGAAGGGATTATACATGTATGGAACTTGTGCATAAGGCATACGAATATTAGGTGCAACCAAATTAGAAGACATGGCATTCATGAGCATAGGATTGGTAAACATGGCATTTGCAGTCATGGCATGTATATTTAAATCATTTGCAGATATAGAATTCTTTTCACTTTTGCATTGCATGGACAAATGATTTACACTACCACATTTAGCACATACCTTTCTAGGTGCATACATATCAGGAGTGTAATTATTGTGCTTATTTATGCCTACTTTACCATTCCTATTCTTTTTCTTTTTCTCAGACTTAGATAGAGTAATTTCCACAGGTGCTATCTTTTCTAATTTTTCTTTTAATTGTTTCTTGGATAAGCTACCTATGTTGATCTTCTCAGTCTCAGTCTCAACTTTATTCTTGGTTTCCTTAACAAACTTAATAGGAGTGCTAAATTTGTTCTTTTTATTAGCCATTGATGATTTACTTGTCGATGGATGCTTATCGATTGATTCAGCATCAATCGATTGATAATCCTTATCAATTGATGAAGGATTAGCAGTCGATTGATCTTTATCCATTGAAGTATCAGCCAATGACTTGCCTATTGATTTGGGGAGTTCTCCTAGAGTATCTACACCCTGAACATCAATAATTTGTTTGGCAGTTTTAGCAGACCTATTCCATTTGCTAATGGTTTCAATTTCTTCAGCTAATTGTTCTTTCAACAATTCTTCTCTTTTCAAACTATTTACTAGTTCATTCCTAGCATCCTTTCTTTCCTGCTTAAATCTTTCTAAACAAACAAGTTCATTTTCAAGAAAAATATTTCTCTCAGTTAAGGCATCAATGATGTTCTTTAACTTGAGATTTTCTTTGTTTAGAGATTTTAGAGTGACATGCAAATTGTACAGTTCATAAGACATTTCATTAATAGTACTATTGCATTCCTCAGATGTAAGCTCGGAAAAGTTGGTAGCTAGTACCTGATTAGATGCTGAACTAGCTTCTTCATCTTCATGATTGGCCATTAATGCAAGATTGACATATTCTTCAGAATCACTATCCTCAGCAGCCCAGTCCTTCTCCTCAGTTACAAAAGCCTTTTCTTTTTGTTTTAAAAGGTCAAAGTATTTCTTCTTATAATCAATACCCTCATATGACTTTGCCTTTTCTTGTTTTGGCTTCCTGCACTCACTTGAGAAATGACCAGCCAATCCACAGTTAAAGCATTTGAATTTAGATCTATCAACCAGATTTTTATTTTGATTGTTGTTTCTAAACTGGGATCCAGGCCTTTGAGCATATGGATTCTTCTTGAATTTTAGCTTTGAAAATTTCCTTTTCAGAAATGCAAGGTGATCATCAATCTCATCCAAATCATCCTGAGAGCATGTTTCATCTTCTTCACACTTGCTCTTTCCTTTTCTCTTGAATGATTCTTCAACAGCATCACCAGCCATCATGACTGACTCTTCTTCATAGCCATTTTCCTTCTTCTCTTCATTTCCCTTGACTACCAAAGCCACAGTTTTCTCTTTTCTTTGATTCTTCTCAATCTCGACATCTTGTTGGATTTCCAACTCATATGTCTTGAGAATACCATAAAGTTTCTCTAGTGTAAAATCCTTGAAGTCCTGAGATTGTCTAATGGAAACAGTCATTGGTTTCCATTCTTTTGGAAGAGATCTAAGAAATTTTAGATTTGTATCCTCAGTTGCATAAACCCTACCATATAGCTTCAGTCCATTTAACAACTTCTGAAATCTGCTATAGGTGTCATTGATAGATTCTCCACTCTTGAAATGAAATGATTCATATTTTTGAATCAAGAGTTGCATCTTGTTTTTCCTTACTTGTTCAGTTCCTTCACACAGAGTTTGAAGTGTATCCCATACTTCTTTTGATGAAGTACAGTTTATAACACTGTCAAACATATCTTTATCTAGACCATTAAACAGAATGTTCATGGCCTTCTTGTCTTTGAGTACTTCTTTTTCATCCTCTTCTGTGAACTCAGAAATAAGTTTTGGAACATGTCTGTCAAGTGCAGGAGTTCCATCAGGGTTTACACCTGTGACTAGCTTCATGGGAACATGAGGACCTTTTTCTATGCAGTTAACATAAGAAGGGTCGAGAGAAAGAAGATGCAGATGTATTTTGACCTTCCATGGAAAATATTCATCTTTCTCTAAAACTGGAATTTTCACACCTGAATCTTTTTGACCCATATTGACTGTTCTTGATCTTTAAACTTTTTGTATGTTGAAAACCTGGCTCTGATACCAATTGTTATTCCTTAGAACAATGTCAATATTTGTAGAAGGGGGGGGGGGTTGAATACAAATATTAAAACTTTTTGTGTGTTCTAATATTTGTTCTTGATGTTTGATAGAATAAGAGAATAAGTTCGAACAAATTAATGCTGAAAAATAAAACTGAACAAAGAGATTTAAAATTATTGATGGATTGGTTTTTCCATCAATATATATTTTTGCTCAATGCTCCTAGGTTAGAAGAAACCTAGCTTCGTTTTTACAAGATTAGAAAACAAATCAACTGTTCTTACACAAGTGCTCTCAAGCTTGAACAGTTGATTAAGAAATATGTCTAACTTGTATGTTTTCTAATAATGCTACTACACTTGTTTATATACCACAAGTGTTCTTTTTCAATTCCTATTCTAGGATTGTTTCTACCTGCCTTCCTTTTACCTTTTTCTATTTTACAAAAAGGTTTGAAAGACAGCTTCTGATTGAGTCTTCACGGTCACTCTAGACTGTCTTCCATAGGTGTGCTTTTTGTTCTCTGGATCTTCAACATATATTCTTTCTGTGTTGTCACACTCAATTGATAATTTACTGTTAAGCATATCAATTGATCCATTCTTTAATCCATCAACTGATGTACTACTTCGATTGATCTTTATATCCATCGACTGATAAAAGATGTCTTATCGATTGATATATGTTATCAATCGATATATCAGTCGATGGGTCTTCACATCAGTTAATGGTCTTCAATGCTTGACTTGGCTTCTTCGATTGATCCTTCATCCATCGATGCTTCAATATCAATTGATCATCCTTCACTTGTGCAATTTCCTGTCTTCACATAATTACAATTTAACAGTTTAATTTGCACATCAATTGATGATCCATATCAATCGACTCTAACATCAATTGATGAACAAAATATCAATTGATTTACACCTTATCGATTGAAATAGACTAAGTACACCTATGCTACAATCCAAATTATCAGTTGATTCATATAAACACTTCAACTGATAAATGGTTTCCTGATCAATTGATATTTATAACTTTCATATCAATTGATCAGTTACAACAAATAAAATTTCTATGATTCTAAGATTAATGTTATCATCAAATCACATGTAGATTCCTAACATTTGATTCTCCATTAGGTAAGTTAGGGCATGAGCAATACTGAGATTGAACTTCTTCTCACTTAGGCATTCTGGATTAATCAAATTAGTTACTTGTAGTTGCCAAGTATCATTACCATTTCTTCAGTTGATTGATTCCATGTGCTTCTTCAGTTTCTCTTGTTTTGCTGTTGTTTTATCTTTTACCTAGTTGAGTTACATAGTAATTAAGTGTTACAAGTTAATACACCTATGCCTTTCAATCTCCCCCTATTTGATTGTCTAACAATGACAACCAAATTCACAATGAGGATAACTCAACTAACCAGGGACTGAAAAAGATAAAATAACATTCATAAAAGATCATGTCAACTTGCATAATGCTTGGCTTGATTAACTAGCTTCATGTCTATTACTGATACTTCAAGTGCCAAAATTGGACACCTGTTGGCTCGATCAAATGGCTTCATGCTCTTCTAGAGATTTTCTCTAAGTACTTAAGAGCACGGTCCACACAATCTTCAATTATCCTTCTGAAGTCCTTCAATCTATAGGTGATCTAAAGTGTTATTAGCAGGAAAATTTAAGCAATCATCAATAGAAACAGTTGTTAAAGTATACTTATCTTCTTTGCACATAAATGAAATGCAAGAGTAGTCCTTGGCAACCTCTACAGTGGCCCAAAATTCCTCTACCAACTTGTAAACTATTCTTCATGCTTCACTAAGTGCAGTCTTGACCTTGCTATTCTCCAGGAATCATATCAATGGAT
Organism: Oenanthe sinensis; assembly: GCA_028671895.1. Taxonomy (NCBI): domain Eukaryota; kingdom Viridiplantae; phylum Streptophyta; class Magnoliopsida; order Apiales; family Apiaceae; genus Oenanthe; species Oenanthe sinensis. The sequence goes on from JAPMAC010000212.1 coordinate 12,349,222, forward strand.
GAAGGCCTTGTCGTGCTTCCTCCATAACAGTACAGACCACGAAATTGTTGAGTTCATAGTAGCATCCACTTTGAGAAACCTTCTTAGATGATGAAGCAACCATTTCTTTGAGGTAGAAGATAAGAAATTATACTTGTAAATCTAAGAAAATGAAAGTACAAATACAAGGATTGAGTTCGGAGAGAGAGAGAGATTTAATTAGTAAATAAAAATTGCAAGTGAAAGTTAAAGTACATTTTAATTTCACTATTTATATTTGCCGAATTCTCAATCACTTTCTTACTCAAAATAAAACTCAATTGACCATTGAAATAAAAGTGAATGAAAGAATTACTTATTTTGGTAATCAATTGTTATACATACAAGGCTGTATGTATTTATCAATTGATAAAATAAGCAATCAACGGTTGGATTTTTGTACAGGTCGATTGATGACATGAACCCTAAAAATTCCAGGTCATCGATTGATAATTAACTTATCCATCAATAGGTACTACTATTCATCGATAGACAAATTTATTATCAATTGATATATTTATCTGTCGATAGCTTTAAAAATATCCATTGATATATAAAATGTTTATCAATTGATTATGGAGAAATCAATAGATTAACATTATCAATGGCTACTAATTTAAAAATTACTAAAATAAATAACTTGTCAGACATTTAAAAGATTAAACATAGTTAAGCATACCTGTTCGCACTTTATTCACGCAAGAGAACGTGGTCACAAGTAATACAGAAATAAGTAGGATTCGTTCCCACAGAGACTCAACTTGCTTACGTTTAGTTCACTTATACACCAGAGTATGATTAACTACCACTGCTAAGAAAATAACAACTGGAGTTGATTAAACTAATGCTTAAAACTTAAAGAATTACTTATATTAAATAAACATGGGATTTTAACTTCATTAACTATCTCATCTAGAATCTTATGCCTTTTCAACCTAGCATGTGAAAGTGATGATAACTGATCAGACCCTCTAAACTAATAAACGCCAACTTTCGTTGCACGCATACCATCCTAATGAACATCCACAAAAGATAGAAGTCAAATAGTCAACCACTATACTTAGTCCCTATATGTCTATAGAGATTGAAAACATAATGGCTTAAGCACAAGAATCCTTAAAATCACATAGTCAGTGCAAGACGGTTAGAATTACACCACAAATTAATACATGCTCTTAACATGCAAAAACCTATGCTAGCATGGCATGTTCTAAACCCTAGATCCACTTTCGCATTCACGAGGATTTAACAAACAATCATAAATGTTCGCGACGCATTTACAACGAATAAGCTTAACCATACTAGGATATCCATAACATTCACACACTTAGGCATAAAAACAATCAATATCTAGAATCGATAGAAAAATCCATTAAAACCCCATGACAACGATTAGCCCATAATTGGCCTAGCCGCCATCATGGGTTCATATGTAAACATAGTAAATAAACAATTAAACATAAAAGACTGATATTAATTGCAAGAGTAAAAGAAACCACCGATAATCCACGTGTAGAAAATTACAAACGAAAAATAGCTTGATGGCTCACAAAGTACTTTGCCTCTTGACTGATAATAAAACCCTACGTGCTTACTTAATTTTCTAGATAAAAATCAAAATAAAAATCATCCTTATGTTTTTATACTAGGTTACATAAAAACCAAATAACCATGGGCTTGCTGCTTTCTGGGCTTCGAAATCTGACCCAACTGCAAAAATCAGTAACATTGAACTCGGTTGGAGGGGCGGGCGCTCTTGAATTGGCGCGGGCGCGCCTGTTAAATTCTGATGAAGCGCGGGCGCGCTTGGTGAAGAGTGGGCGCGCCTGCAGCTTCTGTGCAACAGCTGATTTTCCTGCCAATTTCTCTTTTAACGACTAATCCTGCCCTCTCTTGGTCTCAACTCAAGCCTTGCATCTTCTCTCTTGAATTCCTAGCTCATGTACCACCAATTTATGCCATTATTCATCAAATCTGCTTTGCTTGGGAATCTGCACACCAAAAACATAAAACACATCAAAAGACACTAAATACTTGGGCACTAGCGATCAATTTAAGCCAAATTGGAACGTATATAGTGGACAAAAAAGTCCACTAACACACCCCCAAACTTAAACCGATGCTTGTCCCCAAGCATAAACAGACTCTAACAATCTAGTGCAATGCAATGCATGAATGCAACTACTATGAAATGCAAGAACCCCCTCGAACTCACCAAAACCATTCGACAACCCAAAGTCTCAAAGAGATGTGATACATCCGAACAGAGCTCGACCAAGCCCCCGTGTACCGATACTGCATGAACAGAAACGTGGGTGTGTGCTATGCTCATCAAATATACTATTACACTAGATCAAAATCATACCTATTTTTCGCCAAGACAATCACATGTTTATAAACAGAATGAGTGGTAAACACTCCATAACATACAAACACCGCCGTCATTCATTTGAGTTAGACAGGGAATCACACTTTATTGCTAAACCACCACTACGACACATAACACAATACATAGGCTTATTTAACCGTGCAATGGATGAGACCCCTAAAGGCTTATACAATAATACCCATGTAGCGAGCGTTAGGTTAGTGGATCCCAGACTATAAAAAGCCTTAGGTCACTAGGCACAAAGTCCCCTCGAACTTAATTGCCCGAGTATTAAAGAGCTCACCCTGGTTAATTTTGCCTCGAATTATTCACATGACTTTTTTTTTTCTTTTTCTTTTTTTTTTTTCCTTTTTTTTTTTTTTTTTCTTTTTTTTTTAACAGAATCTGGAATGAGAATTCTCAATTCCAACCCTAGACTACTCATAAAAATATGAGCCGGCTACTAGCCATTTGACGCCTAGCCATACTTGACAAACATTAACAATCAGCATGAATCTTTGTTTTCCCCCAAACTTATACTTTGGTATTCGTACATTATCAAGGGAATAACAAACATTCTAGATATAAACATGCGATTAAATCTACAACAACTAGATAGGCATGACTCAACCTAGCCCAAAAGCAACCGACGAGACTGTGTAAATAATGTGCTTCTGAAACATGCAAATCAATTTCATAAGGACTGTAAATCATCCCTCTGCTCATCAATACCACACTCCAATTGACATCGACTTATCAAACAGAATTAGTTCGTCCGAAGAGATCATGAAATATGCATGCTATGAAATGCAACTATGAAATGCAACTAACATGGATTCATATGAACAACAATTTTCAAACAAAATGCTCTATATGGACAATTAAAACAAAAACAAAATGCATGACAAACACTACAACTACATGTCCTATATGCATCTAACTACAATCTCCATTTCCTACCCCCAAACTATAAAATATTCAATGTCCTCATTGAAGGCAAGAAACGAAGAAAGTGTGCAGAAATACCTCAATCCTCAGCAGAGTCACCCTCCTCGGGTGAATCCGGTGGTGGATACACGGTGCCAGCTCCATAAATAGGCCAATCGACCTGTACACCTGTAGCCAGAAAAGCTGTACCAAGAGCCTGAGTCAGGTCAGCCGCAAACCGGCTCTGCCGATCATCAACTGCGTCCATCCGCCGTGCTAACCTCCTAAAATGAGCCTCACCCATACCAGCACTAGCCACAGCTGGCGGTGCCCTAGAAGAGCCAGCCCTAGCCTCCCTCTGCTGTCTTGGTGGCACTTCACCACCCACAATATACCCCAAGCCACGGGGATGCGGTACACCACCGTCCCATTCAGGGAGTCGAGCTATCGCCGCCATGTCAATGGCACTCGCAGGAAGTTGCAACTGCTCCTCCGCCGGCCAGTGAATACCCACATCAACACACAGACGAACAACCACTGAGCCATACGGAATCGCGCCAGTGGTACTGCCCTGCAAGAATCGGATCATGTGCCTGTGGATAAGGGAGCCTAGGTCGATGTATCGCCCGCTGAGAATACCCCACAACAAAATAGCCCGATCCACTGTCACCTCATGAGTGTGTGACGATGGCACAATGTTAGCACACAGAAACAGGTTCCAGGCCTTAGCATACGGGTTCAACGCCATGGCGGAGAAGGTAACCGGCTCAGTAGAGCCTGCCCGGCGCTTCCAAGTAGTGCCGGGAACTGTCATATCCCGCAGGATGGCCTCAAGATCAACCTCCCCACGGGTCTTCAACCCGAAATCTTCCACTCCCTCCTGCGGTGCTGGCAAATTCAAAACCCTAGTGATGGCAGCAGGAGTATAATCCACAACATACCCTCGAACTGCAGAATACCCATTCTTCTCCTGCTTGGCATTGGCATAGAACTCCCTCACGATACTCAATGGTATCGCCTCCGCAGCCTCACACACGGTCTCCCAACCGCGCTCACTAACCATCGCGATTAGAGACCCATCAAGAACACCCGGAATAAATCCCCTTTCCTTGACCACCGATTTGGTCATCAACCGTGCAAACTCAACTTGGGCCTCCGGTGAATTGAATTGGGGCACAACTCCCCCACTCGAAGAAGAACTGGATGTCCCTGAGCGCCTAGATCTCTTGGGTGCCATGGATTGAGTTGTAGAAGTGTGAAGAGATGAGATGCAATGCGTGTATAGTTGTATGTATATGTGTGAATGAGAGATGAAAAGTAAGTAAGATGCTAGGGTTAGGGTATGTCAAAGCCTTTATAAACAAGTGAGATGGGGCTGGGTAGGGCCAAAAACTAATAAAAAGGTAAAAAAAAGATTCTTAATTTTCGAATTTTTGATTTTTAAACTAAAAATTTTTTTTTGGAACCGCGCCCAGGCGCGCCCGCGCCTCTAGGAGCGCGCCCGCCCCGGGTGCTGCTGTCCATTTTTTGATTTTTCACTTTTTTTTTTTTTTTTTTTTTAAATATATTTTTATAAGAATAAAAATTACCATTCAAGCCGTAGGTTGCCTCCCACGAGCGCTGTCGTTAACGTCATTTAGCCGGACGTTACTTCAGGTCCTCAATCCGAGGTTGACAGAATCGCGACTTCAGCTTCGCGATTTACTTGTTCTCCCAAATACGGCTTCAATCTCTGACCATTGACTTTAAATGCTTGATCTGGGGTCTTTTCATAAATCTCCACAGCTCCATGTGGATGCACAGTCTTCACAACAAAGGGTCCTGACCACCTTGACTTGAGTTTTCCTGGAAACAATCGCAGACGAGAGTTAAATAATAAAACTAATTGACCAGGAACCAATACCTTTGTTGTCAACCGACGATCATGCCATCTTTTCACTTTTTCCTTGTAGAGCTTGTTATTCTCATAAGCTTGTAGACGCAACTCATCCATTTCATTGATTTGTACCATCCGCTTTTCCCCTGCGGCTTGATAATCAAAATTCAGTTTCTGCAATGCCCAATAAGCCTTGTGTTCCAGTTCTGCCGGTAGATGACAAGCTTTTCCATAGACTAGTTGATATGGTGACATCCCCAAAGGTGTTTTGAACGCAGTTCGGTAGGCCCACACAGCTTCATCCAGTTTTAAAGACCAATCCTTCCGCGAAGGACTTACCACTTTTTCCAGAATGCGTTTGATCTCACGGTTTGATACTTCAGCTTGGCCATTGGTTTGAGGGTGATATGCTGTCGCCACCCGATGGTTGATGTTGAATCGTGCCATCAGATTAGTGAACTTTCGATTGCAAAAGTGAGAACCCTCATCGCTGATAATGACCCTTGGAGTCCCAAATCTGGTGAAAATGTTCTTGTGAAGGAAGTTGAGCACTACATTGGCATCATTAGTTGGAAGTGCCTTGACCTCCACCCATTTGGAGACGTAATCCACAGCTAGCAAGATGTATTGGTTATTGCAAGATGAAATGAATGGGCCCATAAAGTCGATTCCTCATACATCAAAAATCTCCACTTCTAGCATTACATGAAGGGGCATCTCATCCCGTTTTGAAATGTTGCCTATTCGCTGGCAACGATCACATCTGGTTACAAACTGATGAGCATCCTTGAATAGTGATGGACAATAAAATCCTGCCTGCAGAATACGAGTAGCTGTCTTTTCACCTCCATAATGGCCCCCATAAGCCGTGGCATGATAATCCCTCAGAATAGCTTCAGTCTCGCTATATGGTACACACCTTCTGATAATCTGATCAGCCCCTTGTTTAAACAGATATGGCTCATCCCAACGAAACCACTTTACATCATGCATGAATTTCTTCTTTTGGGCTGACGACAATTCGGGTGGAACCATATGACTCACAAGATAATTCACAATATCCGCATACCATGGTTCTTCTTCTTGTACTCCAAACAGTTGTTCATCCGGAAAGGAGTCATTGATGAGAGTACTGTCTCGTGATTTACCAGGATCTTCCAATCGTGAGAGGTGATCAGCTACCTGATTTTCGGTCCCTTTTCTATCTTTGATCTCCACGTCGAATTCTTGAAGTAGGAGAATCCATCGAATCAGGCGGGGTTTAGAATCCTTCTTGGAGAGCAGATACCTAATAGCTGCGTGGTCAGTATACACCGTCACTTTCGTACCAAGCAAGTATGATCTGAATTTTTCAAAGCCATATACAATGGCTAGCAGCTCCTTCTCTGTGGTTGTGTAATTCAATTGCGCATCATTGAGTGTCTTGCTTGCATAGTAGATAACATGAAAAATCTTGTCTTTCTTTTGACCAAGAACAGCCCCTACTGCAAAATCGCTAGCATCACACATCATAGCAAAAGGTTCATTCCAATCTGGGGCGATGATCACAGGTGCTGAAATCAACTTCTTCTTCAATGTCTCAAAGGCTGTCATGCAATCATCATCGAATTTGAAGGGAACATCCTTCTCCAACAGCGTACACAAAGGTTTGGAAATTTTGGAGAAGTCCTTGATGAATCTTCTGTAGAAACCTGCATGACCGAGGAAACTACGAATTCCTCTCACTGAAGTAGGCGGTGGAAGATTTTCAATTGTCTCTATTTTTGCTTTATCCACTTCTAGTCCTCGACGTGACACCTTGTGTCCAAGAATAGTTCCTTCTTGTACCATGAAATGGCATTTCTCCCAGTTGAGAACCAGATTAGTCTCCACGCATCTTTTCAGAACCATGCTAAGATTGTGTAGACATTCGTCAAAAGAAACCCCAAATACTGAAAAATCATCCATGAAGACTTCCACTGTCTTACCAATCATATCTGAAAAAATTGCCATCATGCACCTCTGAAAAGTGCCAGGTGCACCACATAACCCGAATGAAACCCTTCGAAAAGCGAAGGTACCAAACGGACATGTAAATGTTGTCTTCTCCTGGTCTTCTGGAGCAATGCAGATCTGATTGTAACCCGAATATCCATCCAGAAGGCAAAAGTACTCATGGCCGGCCAGTCGGTCTAGCATTTGATCAATGAAAGGAAGAGGGAAGTGATCCTTCCTAGTAGCTTTGTTCAGCTTCCTGTAATCCATGCAGATTCTCCAGCCAGTTACTGTCCTCGTAGGAATGAGCTCGTTCTTTTCGTTAGTTACCACCGTCATGCCTCCTTTCTTTGGCACACATTGAACTGGACTCACCCAAGCACTGTCAGAAATAGGATAGATAATCCCTGCATCCAACCACTTAATAATTTCCTTCTTCACTACTTCCTTCATGAGTGGATTGAGCCTTCTCTGATGTTCCACTGTTGGCTTACTACCTTCTTCCAGCGGAATCTTATGCTGGCAATAGGCAGGGCTGATTCCTTTAATGTCTGCAATAGTCCACCCAATGGCTGATTTGAATTCCCTGAGAACCCTTAACAGCTTTTCTTCTTCAGGACCTGTAAGGTTAGCAGCAATAATCACAGGTAAAGTAGATGATTCCCCAAGAGAAGCATACCTTAAGTGATTAGGCAATGGTTTGAGCTCTAGCTTTGGTGCTTCCTCGATAGATGGTTTTAACCGCTGATGTGATTCTCTCAATTCAGATAAACCCAACGATTCTGGTTTTTCAAATTTTTGTTGCCAAGGAGAAGCATTCAGATACTGTACCTGTTCTTCAACCTCTTCCTCTTCAATTGTAAAATCCCCACGTAGAGCCTTCTCCAGTGTATCATCCATAAGCATGTGTTCAATTTTTACTTGCACAGCAGATTCCACTACATCTACTTTAAAGCATTGCTCTTCTTCTGTTGGAAATTGCATTGCTTTGAACACATTGAATGTGACATTCTGATCGTGCACTCTCATGGTGAGTTCTCCCTTCTGTACGTCAATCAATGTCTTTCCCGTTGCCAAGAATGGTCTCCCAAGAATGATAGGGATTTTCTTGTCTTCTTCAAAATCAAGGATGACAAAATCTGCTGGAAAGATTAGTTTGTCGACTTTTACCAACACATCTTCGACAATTCCTCGCGGATAAGTGATTGAACGATCCGCCAACTGCAGTGACATGTTAGTTGGCTTCGGCTCAGGAAGACCAAGTTGTAAGAATATAGAGTATGGCATGAGGTTGATGCTTGCTCCCAAATCGCACAAACATTTGTCGAACGCCAAATTCCCAATTATGCATGGTATAGTGAAACTACCAGGATCCTTCAACTTTGGTGGTAACTTCTGCTGCAATACTGCACTACATTCTTCCGTCAAGGCAACAGTGTTTAACTCTTCTAGCTTCAGTTTCCTAGATAGAATGCCTTTCATGAATTTGGCGTAGCTAGGCATTTGCTCCAGCGCTTCAGCAAAAGGTAAGTTGATGTGTAGTTTCTTAAAAACTTCCAAGAATTTAGCAAACTGTTTATCTGATTTTTGCTTCTGAAGCCTTTTAGGGAATGGTGGAGGAGGAAATACTTCCTTGTGAACACTGTCTGTCTCTGAACTGCTTTGCTCTTCTGAATCAGTTCTTTTTTTCTTAATTGGTTCCTCCTGCGCAACTTTTTCTGCAGAAATTTCCATCCCGGCAGTAAGATGAGGCGCGCCCGCGCCTGAGGAAGCGCGCCCGCCCTGCACCTCCTGCCCAGAATGCTGACGTTCTTCGTTTTGTGGAATTTTGACCTCCTGATTGTTCGTAACCCTTCCAGAACGCAATGTAATAGCGTGTATTTGTTCCTTGCTTTCTTTCTTGCCTGGGTTAGCCTCTGTGTCACTTGGTAATTGTCCTTGAGGTCTGTGTAGAAGAGCACTTGCTAGTTGCCCAATTTGATTTTCCAATGTCTTCAGCGTTACAGCTTGACTCTTATACATCATTCTCAGTTCCTCCATCTCTGACTTTTCATTTGAATGCCCAGGTCCTCCCTGAGATTGTTGATGAAAACCAGGAGGGTTGTATGATTGTCTTGGTGCATAAAATTGTTGAGGAACAGAATTGTTGGAAGGCCTTGTTCCAATTTGCTGACCCTGCGATGGTTGTGGACTGGCATTCTGATTGTTGCTCCAACTGAAGTTAGGATGATTCCTGTTGTTGGGGTGATATGTATTAGGTGCCGGTTGTGTAGGTTTTTGAAAGTTGCCGACAAAATACGCTGAATCGCTAGAAATAGCACACTGAGTTGTATCATGAGCACCTGCACATAAATCACAAACCATAGCGACTTGCTGAATTCCTGTCTTGGATAGTGCGTCCACCTTTATAGATAAAGCCTGTAGTTGAGCTGTTATAGCAGTGGCAGCGTCCACTTCAAAAACACCTGCAGTTTTACTCTGCGGCAATCGCTGAGTAGGATTCTGATACTCGTTGGCAGCCATCATTTCAATCAAGTCATAAGCTTCTTCATAGCTCTTGGCCCAAAGAGCTCCTCCAGATGCTGCATCAAGCATAGGTCGTGAATGATTCAATCCATTATAGAAACCATTAATGACCATCCAATCTGGCATCCCATGATGGGGACACTTTCGAAGCATCTCTTTATACCTTTCCCAAGCCTCACACAAAGTTTCTCCAGAATGTTGATTGAACTGTGTAAGAGCATTCCTCATGGCTGCCGTCTTAGCCATAGGAAAGAATTTAGTCAGAAACTTTTGTGCGAGATCCTCCCAAGTAGTTATAGAACCTGCTGGCAGCGAATGCAACCAGCTCTTTGCCTTGTCTCGTAGAGAGAATGGAAACAGCCTCAGTTTTATAGCATCTTCAGAAACCCCGTTGGTTTTAAAGGTATCACAGATCTCGATGAAGTCTCTGATATGCATATTAGGGTCCTCAGCAGGTGAACCCCCAAACTGCACAGAATTCTGAACCATTTGAATTGTGCCCGGCTTGATTTCGAAATTATTAGCTGCAATAGCCGGCCTAACAATGCTTGACTGAATGTCATTGATCTTCGGTTGAGAGTAATCCTTAAGAGCTTTCACTGGATCCCCCATTACTATTTCTGGTTCAATTTCTGGAACTGCAATTCCCTCTTCTTCGTCTAAGTGTTCTTCCAGTTTTTCCTTACTCGATTGAGAACGAGTACGCATACACGATCAATTACCTGAATTCACGTAACAAACAAGAACGATTAATAACAAATCTCAGTCAGTGATATCTAACGACCACTGATGATAAGCACATTAACTAAATAAAACAATGAACCGAGTCCCCGGCAGCGGCGCCAAAAACTTGTTCGCACTTTATTCACGCAAGAGAACGTGGTCACAAGTAATACAGAAATAAGTAGGATTCGTTCCCACAGAGACTCAACTTGCTTACGTTTAGTTCACTTATACACCAGAGTATGATTAACTACCACTGCTAAGAAAATAACAACTAGAGTTGATTAAACTAATGCTTAAAACTTAAAGAATTACTTATATTAAATAAACATGGGATTTTAACTTCATTAACTATCTCATCTAGAATCTTATGCCTTTTCAACCTAGCATGTGAAAGTGATGATAACTGATCAGACCCTCTAAACTAATAAACGCCAACTTTCGTTGCACGCATACCATCCTAATGAACATCCACAAAAGATAGAAGTCAAATAGTCAACCACTATACTTAGTCCCTATATGTCTATAGAGATTGAAAACATAATGGCTTAAGCACAAGAATCCTTAAAATCACATAGTCAGTGCAAGACGGTTAGAATTACACCACAAATTAATACATGCTCTTAACATGCAAAAACCTATGCTAGCATGGCATGTTCTAAACCCTAGATCCACTTTCGCATTCACGAGGATTTAACAAACAATCATAAATGTTCGCGACGCATTTACAACGAATAAGCTTAACCATACTAGGATATCCATAACATTCACACACTTAGGCATAAAAACAATCAATATCTAGAATCGATAGAAAAATCCATTAAAACCCCATGACAACGATTAGCCCATAATTGGCCTAGCCGCCATCATGGGTTCATATGTAAACATAGTAAATAAACAATTAAACATAAAAGACTGATATTAATTGCAAGAGTAAAAGAAACCACCGATAATCCACGTGTAGAAAATTACAAACGAAAAATAGCTTGATGGCTCACAAAGTACTTTGCCTCTTGACTGATAATAAAACCCTACGTGCTTACTTAATTTTCTAGATAAAAATCAAAATAAAAATCATCCTTATGTTTTTATACTAGGTTACATAAAAACCAAATAACCATGGGCTTGCTGCTTTCTGGGCTTCGAAATCTGACCCAACTGCAAAAATCAGTAACATTGAACTCGGTTGGAGGGGCGGGCGCTCTTGAATTGGCGCGGGCGCGCCTGTTAAATTCTGATGAAGCGCGGGTGCGCTTGGTGAAGAGTGGGCGCGCCTGCAGCTTCTGTGCAACAGCTGATTTTCCTGCCAATTTCTCTTTTAACGACTAATCCTGCCCTCTCTTGGTCTCAACTCAAGCCTTGCATCTTCTCTCTTGAATTCCTAGCTCATGTACCACCAATTTATGCCATTATTCATCAAATCTGCTTTGCTTGGGAATCTGCACACCAAAAACATAAAACACATCAAAAGACACTAAATACTTGGGCACTAGCGATCAATTTAAGCCAAATTGGAACGTATATAGTGGACAAAAAAGTCCACTAACAATACCTAAATCATAGACCAATCTATTGAAGGTAGATTCATCTAATGGTTTGGTAAAAATGTCTGCAAGTTGTCTTTCACTAGGAATAAATTGTAATTCAACAATACCATTCATTACATGTTCCATAATGAAGTGGTACCTTATATCAATGTGTTTGGTTCTTGAGTGTTGAACTGGATTTTCAGTAATAGCAATTGCACTGGTGTTGACACAAAATATTGGAATTTTGCTTAATTTAAATCCATAATCAACCAATTGATTCCTCATCCATAATATTTGTGCACAGTAGCTTCTAGCAGCAATATATTCAGCCTCTGTTGTGGATGTAGATACTGAATTTTGCTTTTTGCTAAACCATGAGACCAGCTTGTTTCCTAGAAATTGACAAATGCTTGTAGTTCTCTTCCTATCAATTCTGCAACTTGCGTAGTCCACATTTGAATAACCAATTAGAACAAATCCAGAATCTCTAGGATACCAAATTCTAAGATTTGGTATTCCTTTGAGATACCTGAATATTCTTTTTATTGCAATCAAATGAGACTCTCTAGGATCAGCTTGAAACCTAGCACAAAGACATGTAGCAAACATTATATCTGGCCTACTTATAGTTAAATATAGCAATGAGCCAACCATGCCTCTATAACTTTAGATGTCTACCTTAGCTTCCTTGGTATTCAATTCAAGTTTAGTTACAGTGGCCATGAGAGTTTTTGCAGATGAACATTAATTTAAATCAAATTTCTTTAATAAATCAGAAATGTATTTAGTTTGATTTATGAAAATACCATTTTTAACTTGTTTGACTTGCAAACCAAGAAAATAGGTTAGTTCTCCCATCATGCTCATTTCATATTTACTCTGCAACAACTTAGCAAACTTTTGACAAAGTTTTTCATTAGATGAGCCAAAGATAATATCATCTACATAGATTTGAACAAGTATACTAGAAACATTGACATTTCTATGAAAGAGAGTTTTATAAACAGGTGCTCTTGTAAAATGATTCTCAATCAAGAATTTAGATAGTGTGTCATACCAGGCTCTAGGTGTTCATCCACTATCTAGATACCAGAGATTCTTCCTCCTATTTCCCTGCACACATTTAAAAAAAATTAAGTTGTTTTTGGTACCCAAGATGCCTTGGGTCCTCTTTTATTAGTTATAGTCTGAGCCTTAGTTGCCACATTTGGCTCCTTTTGTTTTGGTGGGTTTAAATCTGCTTTAACTTTGGAAGATGGCTTTTGGGGCTCAGACACCTTGGAACCTATGGTAAAATTTCCATGCATTTCATAATCTGCATTAGGCATGTTCCATGGCATTTCAGGCATGTTCATATTTGCATTAACAAAAAATGGATTGTACATGTATGGAAATTATGCATTATGGCATGTGAGCATGTGGTGAAACTAAATTAGGGGACATGACATTCATGAGCACAGGATTGGCAGGCATGACATTTGTGAATATGATATGTGTATTCAAATCATTTGTTGGTATGGAACTATTTTCTTTCTTGCAATGCATAGATAAATGATTTACACTACCACAATTAGCACAAATCTTTCTAGGTGCATTCATATTAAGAGTGTAATTACTGTGCTTATTTATGCCAACCTTTCCATTCCTATTCTTCTTTTTCTCTCAAACTTAGGATGCTTAACTTTAACAGGTGCTATCTTTTCCAATTTGCCTTTTAATTACTTCTTAGATAAACTATAAATATTAATCTTCTCAACCTTAGTCTCAATTTGACTCGTGGTATCTTTTTCTTTAACAAACTTTATAGGAGTACTAAACTTGTTCTTTTGGTTAGCCATTGATGGTTTTCCTGTCAATGGATGCTTATCAGTTGATTCAATATCAATCGATTGATAATCATCATCGTTCGATAAAGGATTAATAATAGATTGATCTTTATCCATTGATGACTCAACCGATGGCTTGCCTGTTGATTTAGGAGTTTCTCTTAAGGTATCTACACCCTGAAGATCAATAATTTTCTTGGCAGTTTTAGCAAACCTATTCCATTTGTTAATGGTTTCGATTTCTCCAGCTAATTGTTATTTTAACAATTATTCTCTTTTCAAACTGTTTACTAGTTCATCCCTAGCATCCTTACTTTCCTACTTGAATCTTTCTAAAAAAATAAGTTCATTTTCAAGAAAATTGTTTCTCTCAGCTAAGGCATCAATGGTGTTCTTTAACTTGAGATTTTCTTTGTTTAGAGATTTCAAAGTGACATGCAAGTTGTAAAGTTCATTGAACATTTCATTTATAGCACTATTGTATTTATCTTTTGATAATTCAAAAAAGTTGGTAGCTAGTACCTGATTTGATGATGAACTAGTCTCTTCATCTTCATGATTGTCCATCAATGCTAGATTGATGAGTTCTTCAGAATCACTGTCCTCAGCAGCCCAGTCCTTCTCCTCAGTCACAAAAACTTTTTCTTTTTGTTTGAGAAGGTCAAAATACTTCTTCTTGTAGTCAATGCCATCATATGATTTTGCCTTCTTTTCATGTTTTGGCTTTCTACATTCATTGGAGAAATGACCAACCGATCCATAGTTAAAGCATTTGAATTTTGATATGTCAACCAAATTTTTATTTTGGTTGTCATTTCTAAACTGGGATCCAGGCCTTTGAGCATTTGGATTCCTCTTGAATTTAAGCTTTGAAATTTTCCTTGATAAAAATGCAAGGTGCTCATCAATCTCATCTAGATCATCCTGAGAGAATGATTCTTCTTCTTCACAGTTGCCCTTTCCATTGGATGATCCATCAAAAACATCACCAATCATCATGACAGATCCTTTTACATAACCACCTTCACTATTTCCCTTCTTGTCTTTATTTCTTTGAACCATTAAAGCCACAGTCTTATCTTTTCTTTGACTTTTCTCAATCTCTTCATCCTGTTGAATTTACAATTCATATGTCCTGAGAATACCATAAAGTTTCTCAAGATTATAGTCCTTTAAGTCATAAGATTGTCGAATAGAAACAGTCATAGGTTTCCATTCTTTTGGAAGATATCTAAGAAATTTTAGATTTGTGTCTTCGGTTGCATACACCCTACCATATAGCTTTAATCCATTTAACAACTTTTGGAATCTGCTATAGGTGTCATTGATGGTTTTTCCACTCTTGAAATAAAAAGATTCATACTTCTGAATCAGGAGTTACATCTTGTTCTTCCTAACTTGTTCAGTTCCTTCACAAAGAGTCTAAAGAGTGTCCAATACTTCTTTGGATAAAGTGCAATTTATCACATTTTGAAACATATCTTTGTCTAGACCATTGGACAGAATATTCATGGCTTTTTTGTCTTTGAGAACTTCTTTTTCATCCTATTTTGTAAACTCAATGATGAGTTTTGGAACATGTTTGTCAAATGCAAGAGTTCCATCAGAATTAACACCTGTAATCAACTTCATGGGAACATGAGGACCTTTTTTTATGTAGTTAATATAGGAAGGGTCAAGAGAAAGTAGATGCAGGTGCATTTTAACTTTCCATGCAAAATACTCATCCTTTTTAAATACTGGAATTTTTACACCTGAATCCTTTTAGCCCATTTTGACTTTTTCTAGATCTTTAAACTTTCTGTATATTGAAAGCCTGCTCTGATACCAATTATTATTCACATGAAACAGTGTTTACATTTGTAAAAGGGGAGGTTGAACACAAATATATCCCTTTTTGATGTTTTTAATAGTTTGAAAGTATTGAAGAAATAGTTAAGATATGAATAATTAAAACTTAGAAAATTATTTGAACAAACACAAGATATTTAAAATTATTAATGGATTGATTTTTCCATCAGCTTGTATTTTTGCTCAAATGATCTAGGTTGAAGAAACCTAGTTGCGATTACAAAGTTAGAGAGATGAACAATTGTTTTTACAAGTGTTTTTCTTAAAACAACTATTCATAAAATATTGTCCAACTTCTATCTCTAACAATGCCACCACACTTATTTATATATGACAAGTATGTTTACAATTCCTAGAAATAATATAAAACATTTAATCTATTCTAGGATTGACTTTTATCTATCTTTCCTTTTTACCTTTTTCTATTTTGAGAAAGGTCTGTGGTTTTGAAAAGACAGCTTCACTCTAAGTCTTCAAAGTCAGTATAGACGGTCTTTCATAGGCATGCTTAATGTCTTGTCGAGCTGTCCCTATCAATTGATAATTTGTTGTTAAGCATATCAATTAATTCTTCCTTGTATCCATCAACTGATATTCTTATTCGATTAATCTTGATATCCATCGACTGATAATAGCTGTTTACTTATTGATTGATAAATGTTATCAATCGATATACCAATCGATGGGTCTTCATATCAGTTAATGGTCTTCGTTTTTATTGACTTGGCTTTTTATCAATTGTTCTTATATCCATTGATGCCTCCATATCAATTGATCATCCTTCACTTGTACAATTTTCCTATCTTCAAATAATTACAATTTGACAGTCTAAGTTATACATCAATTGATAATCAATATCAATCGACTCTAGTATCAACCGACAAGAGTTTATCAATCGACTAAAGTCATATCAATTGAAGTATACTAAGTACACCTATGCTACTATCCACATTATCAGTTGATTAACATAAACATAGCAACTGATAAATGGTTTCCTGATCAATCGACATTTATAGTTTTCATATCAATTGATCAGTTACAATAAAAGTATAATTTCATGATTCTAAGATTTAATGTTATCATCAAAGTTACATAGATTCATAATATTATTAATTTAGGAATAATATGTTTGAATATATTCCAGGTCAAAATTTTAGTCCAAACGTCGACAAGTTCCGACAAATGGTTATCGCATATTGTTTAGGGCAAGGACAACGAAACAATCCTTTTCTTGAAATAATAGTTACACATGTCCAATTGACTTGAAACTTGGGGAATGTCACTAGAATATTGAAAAAGAATTTTAGGATTGTTTTCATGATTTTTGAGTGGCTTTTATTTTTGGCATGTATTCTCTATTTCGTAATTGAATGTTTGGTCAATTAAAAGTCAATGAAAGTCAACTCCAAATTGAGTAGGATTTTGATCATGACCTTTTTGGAATATTTCCAGAGGTTTTCCAGATTTTCATAATTTTTGGAGCATGTTTCGAAAAACGTCATATTCGTCATTGTATCGTTTTGTTACCCATTTATTAGTTAATTAATTAATTAATTGAGGCTAGAACATTTTTCCATTCACCCATATGGGTTAGTACAACTGAGGGAACACAAAATTCAAATGTTGTACATTTCCCTTATTTTAAGGAAAGCGTGTCCCTTCTTTTCTCCACCAAAACCCTACTTCTTTTCTTTAAATAACCCCCCCCCCCCCCCACACTTCTCATCAAACCATTTGAACCAAGTAAATGCTGCAAATTTATCTCCCAAGAAACTCTCTAGTCCAGAAAAATTTCATCTCTGAGAGTTCTTGAGTTATAAGCTTAGTTCTTCCATAGATCTAACCCCTACCAAACTTATAAACACATTTAGATGCTCATATAACACATACACCATACAAGTATTTTTTGGCTACCTTTTTACCACATCATAACAGCCCCTAGACTTGTCTTGTTGCCACCAAAATTATACCCAAAGTTGATATTCCAACCATTTTCCGGTGACTTTTTCTGGTGACCCATTTTTGTGTGTTTTTGGCTTTAAACTAGCTTTTTCTCTTGATTTCTTCTTAGATCTCAAGGGTTATAAGTTGGTTCTATTTTATATAATAACAACTTGGTTCATGTTTACTAGTGTATACACATTGCTTGCTTAATTTTTAAGTGTATACACGAACTCTTGGTCCTGATCCTAACTTGTATCCCTTAATTTCGTAAGAAATATTGTTGTCTCTCACTATAAAGCACAAGGGTCATAAGTTAGTTATTTCTTGCCTATTATATATATATAATATTCGGCCCTACATATATATACAAAATCTTGCTTGGTTTGATTTTTAGCAAGTATATATTGTTGGCCTTGTTCCTCGATTTATATATACATGACCTTTATCCTTCTTTTTTTCTTCTCTTATATATAAAGAGTGAACTAAACTAAGAGATTTATTAACTTATCTCTCTCCTTATTTAGTTGTTAATATTCTTGATTTATTTCAGGATTAGAAACAATGCTTATTTACTTAAATTTCGAGTCGAGGCTAGTTTGTATAAGTCGATATTTACAACATAAACAAAAGGTTTCCTTGTTGAATTTTTGTATCTAAACTAAGCTCATATCAAGAGTGGAAACCGAATTGTATAAATATCATTTAGAGATATAAACAAAAGGATCCTCTAATATTTGTAAGATAACTCACTTTTATTCCAAGTTAAGTTTTGTGTACGAGTCGAGGTATGACATAAACATAAATACTCCTTGTTGAATTATAAAGTGAAAGAAACTAACTCATATTCCGAGTTATAATATTTCATATAAATCTCATATATTATTTAGAGATATAAACGAAGTAAACTCGTTAAATATTTGTGAGCTTATTCTTTAACTTCAAACACCGAGTTAAGGGTTATCAGTATTAGTCGAGGTACGACATAAACAAGCCTAACTTGTTGGGTTCATGAAGTTAGTCCATATTTGATTCCGAGTTAGATAATATTTTGTATAAGTCGAGGTACGACATAAACAAAACGTACTCATAGAATCTTAGTGGCTTGTTTCAAGTTTGTTTTAAAGGCCACTTAAGTTGTTGTACTTTAGGCCTTATAAACAACTTGATTTCGAAAACGTACTTGATCTCATTCAAGTCAAATATATCTGCTCTATATATACTTGACCTTATATATCCCTTATATTATTTATATTATATATATATTTACTTTAAGTGCTTACATTCATACGTTTTACATTCCGCACTTTACTTTAGCATACACACTTACTTTCTTGCATACACGTTAGCACACAACGTGTGACTCGTCCTTTTGATTAAGTGACTTACTCTTTCGAGTGGTTCGTCTTTTCTCACTAAGTGACTTATCCCGACTCACATTTATATATATTGTTGGTTCGACTATCTTATTTATATTTGTTTGGCTCTTTGGTCTAGTACTGTAACATACCAGTCCATCATCTTTTCTTCTTAAACAGGGATATAAAGTCGTAGTACTTGTTGTCTAGACTTTGTTGTGAGGTGAAAGTGAAGTAAGGTGATCCTTGTTCTAAGCCCCAAGTCCTAGACAAGTCGATGGGAAGTTGGATATCTTTGCACCGTGAGGAAAAGGAAAGACGCAAGATATAAGACCCAAATCCAAGACCTACATTGTTGTAGAGGAACATAGTCTACGCAGGGATTTTACATATCTGTGAGGAGGTAACGGAAAGTTACGCTCCAAGATAAGGTCGCAAGGGATGCTACTTGCATATGAAGAGGTAACGGAAAGTTACGCTCTAAGACCAGCTTGTAGGGGTTCTACTTTGATTGTGAGAAGGTAACGGGGAGTTACGCTCCAAGATAAATCAAGTAGGTTTTTACTATTGTATTTTGAGGGATTAATAGGGAGTTAAGGTCCGAGATAGATACATAGTGTTGTAAAGACTTCTCTGCTTGCTATAAGGAGTATATTTTTTTTATAGTAAAAATCTCGAGTTCAGGGAGGGACTCGGGGACTAGACTAGGGATGAACGGATTCGTTAGGGGATTGCGTCATCGCAAACCAGGATAAAAATTATGTTGTGTACTTTATTTCTTTTCTCTCTTCTTATTTTCCGCATTTGAATTGCTAGTTGACTAGTAATTATTTTAAAAGAGAAAAGAAATTTTAAAACGGCAAGTTCTAAATTTTTTAAAAAGTATTAAGCTATTCAACCCACTTCCAGCTAATACCGCCCATTATTTGAGACCTAATAATTTGATTCGAAAATCCTGGAATAAATTTGATCCAACGTTTTCCGACATATTTTTCAAAAAAACTCCAATAAAATCCAATCTAAAATTTTTTGAATTTAGGTCTTGTCTCGAAAATATACAGATTTAGGCTCGATCCGGACCAAAATCTGGCTCAGTCCAAATTAAACCCGATCCAACCCAATTTTTGAGAACAACTGGATTATTTTGTTCTGGTATTAAGTGAAATATCTATAATTTTATATGATATTTCATTTAATATTTTAGAATATAGATAAAATATAAATATATCAGGAAAAAATATGTTATTTATAAAATTAAAAATATTAATATTTAATTATTAAAAAATAAATTTGGCTAGGTCACCCAACAATTCGTCTTAAAACAAGCCTAATATTGTTGGAGGAAGTCTAACTGAGTGTGGTTCAATTTTTATAAACAATCAGGCCGATTCTAGTTATAAAATTTTAGTCCGAATCCGTTCCAAATTTAATTTTTGTGCATCTCTGATTATAACTCTCAAGAGAACCTTAACGAAAGAATGAAGGGATATTTAAAAGTACGGATAATTTTCAGTTATAATATTTTAATATAAATATTAAAATATAATATACATGTACATGAACCATGGTTTTAATAATTAAAGAACGAAACTTATTAAATATCGATTTGGAATTAGTAAATAATCGAAAAACGAAACTTATTTGGCATTAATTAAAATAATAATTGAATTTATAAAAATTAATTTACTATAAAATATATTTTTTAAAATTAATTTATAAGAATTAATCAATTTTTTTGTTAAAAAAGTAATCAAATTTTATAATCATATCGAAAAAATATTTTGTAAAAATTATTTTGAATGAAAAATTTTATAAATCGATACATTTTTAAAACACTGTATACATGTGTAATGCTTATCAAATCATCAACACTGTGTTCCCGAGTTTAGAAAAAGTGCGAAGAGAAAAAGAAAGGAAAAGTGCTCCGGAGTTTTTTCAAGAGAGAAGAGAAAAGAAGCAGAGATAAAATTTTCAAAAATTTATCTCCATAATTTTCTTTGTAAAATGGGATGATTGTGAGAGAAACTCTCACACATTTTTTTTAATAATACGCAATCTATTCTTTTTTTCAAAATTTTCTCTCTCATTATACCATAACTCGAGAGCACATTAAAGAAAATATTTTTACATCTTTTCTCTAACCTTATGTTTTGTTCTGTTCTCTTCTATTCTTCAACCAAAAGCTTTGGAGCATAGTGCAAAGCAAAGTTTGAACACTAGTTTGGAAGGAAAATGGAAAGAAAAGTTATAGTATGGAAAGAGTTTCAGAGAAGAAAATTACGAGCATGTTTGGTCGGGGGTTTAAAACTATTTTTTATTTTAAGTTGAAAAATATCCGTTTGTGTAACAAGTTAGTAACCGACTTAAAGTCAGAAATAAGCTAGAAATTGATTTAAAACCAAAACCATAATTAAGTATTGAGTACTTTTTTCAGTGACTTATTTATTTTATTTTTTTCTATTTTTATAAGTTATTCATAAGTTATTTTTATTTTTATTATTATATTTTTAAAAACTCATAAATCACTTATAATATAAAATTATTCAAAAATAAATTTTAAACTTCCAACTTATATCGTTAAGTCGCTTTAAATCGTAAATCATAAATTTAAGGTTAGCGAGACATGCGGATAGAAAAGTGGTGAATTTCGAGATGACTTTTTGTCGAGGAAAAAGGAGGGGAAGAGAGAATGAATCAAGAAAAGCAAATGATGAGCTCAGTAGCTACGTTATTTCTCACTATCCCTTCGACCCACCGTGTCAACGGATTGACCTAGGGATTGTTTTATATGTTTTCCCATGTATAATATCAATTATTATATAAATTTAATATCAGCAAGCAACCTAAATTATTATGTAAATATTTATCTTCTGACAACATGTATAATATTTAAGAAATTACGTCATTTTAATAATTTATTTCCGTGAAACAAGTTAGATATGCCCCTTGCTCTTCCGAATTGCTTGTTGTTACTTTGTTTTTTAATTCTTAAACTTATTATTAAATAACTCAAATTTAAGTTGGATGTTTTTAATCATATACTGATAATTATATTAGATCATAAGGCTTTTAATATTTTCAGAAATTTAAATAATATTTTTTTAATATTTAAAAGAAAAGTTACTATAAAAATAGAAACTACAAAAAAAAACTTGGTTGATACATTATAATTATACTTATTATGGCATATTTTCGGCATAATCTTTTTATTTCTAGAATTAATTTTAGTAATAATTAATTGCTTAATCTCTAAGTTATTATTATGGATTAAAATCTAGGGTGTATTTATTGTGATGTGTGTCGGAGCTTATCGAACTTTAATGGTTGCGCTTGTATTTCGTAACTTAGTCATGCCCTCACAAGGTACCTACGTATCTGAGTGCGTATGATAATAGAGTTAGACATAGTTCTAAAAATGAGGGGTAAACCCTTTATATAGACGTGGGGTAGTCTTAGAATCATATTAGAGTCATGAACTTTGGTGGACAAGGCACCTCCTTGAAGGATTCTGGATCCTTCTTATGATAGAAGTAGTTTCTATGTAGAAATATATTTTCTTGTTGATTGAGATGTCTTGGGGGCTACTCCTTGGAGTAGCTTCCTTGTAGTTGTACATAATTAATTAGCTGTATATTTAGTTAATTAATTAATTACTAAATTATTTAATAATTAGGGTTACAAGCCTCATTAAATGGGCCTCCCTTTTGGACTAAACTAGGTTTAATTAATGCTACATTAATTGTGTCTTTAGAGTTTATTTTTAGCTCATATCATTTGCCCCCAACTTCTGTAAAGTGTGCAACACTTTGTAGGAGTTAAGGTTCATGAATTTATCATTGAAGTTCATTTTTATGTCTTCCAGAATTTTATAAAATTCCATGTTGTCCTCAAGGATTTTCCTTTATTTATGGAGAATTTTTCACAATTGTTTTGTACTTATAGGTATTTTTCCTTAATTTTTAGGATTTTTTCTCTATTTATAGAGAATTTTTCATAATTTATTTGTACCCACATGTATTTTTCCTTAATTCCTAGGAATTTTCCTCTATTTATAGAGAATTTTCCATTATTTATTTGCTATTTAAATCATTTTTAATGATTTTTTAACCATTTTTTGATTTATTTTTGACCAAGAATCCTTGTCGAATTCGGCCAAGATCCTGGTCGAACAGGGTTCCTCGTCGATTTTGACTAGGATTCTAGTCGATTCTAGGGTCCTTTGGAGTCCTGGTGGAGCAGGGTTCTTGGTCGATTTCGACCAGGATCCTAGTCGATTCTAGGCTCCTTTAGAGTCCTGGTCGAGCAGGGTTCCTAGTCGATTTCGACCAAGATCCTAGTGGATTTTTGGCTCCTTTGGAGTCCTGGTCGAGTAGGGTTCCTAGTCGATTTTGACCAGGATCCTCGTCGATTCTAGGCTCCTTGGTGATTTCTGGTCGACCATGATTCCTGATCGATTTTAGGCCATCAATCGACTTCTAGTCGAATAGGGTTCTTGGTCGATTTTAGGCCATCAATTGGCTTCTAGTCGAATGAGGTTCTTAGTCAATTTTTAGGCCATCAATTGGCTTCTAGTCGACTGAGACTCTTGGTCGATTTTAGGCCATTAATTGGCTTCTAGTCGAATGGGGTTCTTGGTCAATTTTAGGCCATCAATTGGCTTTTAGTCGACTGAGACTCTTGGTCAATTTTTGACCGTTAATTGGCTTCTAGTCGAATGGGGTTCTTGGTTGATTTTTAGGCCATCAATTGGCTTCTAGTCGACTGAGACTCTTGGATGATTTTTTCCTTTGAACTTTTTTAGTCCACATCGATTTTTGGGCCAAAAGCCTGCTAGGCCCAATTTAGTTTATGGGCCTTTTTTTATAGGAAGTTTAAACGGTCGAGTTACCTTTTTCATCAGCTATAAATCAGTAAAGTGAGAACTTCATTTTTCACTTCTTACTTTCTTGGTAAATTTATCTCCAAAAAATTCTCTCTAGTGTTTTGTTAGTAAGAGTAATCTCAGGTGACTTTTCGGGCCAATCTTCATCTTTTTCATTTCAAGCCTTCATTCGGTGAATATCAATGGCGGATAATGTAGTTGTCGTAAGCCCGGTGTTTTCTTCGATTTCTGATTTGTTGCAGACCATGGGTGACG
This sequence comes from Oenanthe sinensis, assembly GCA_028671895.1. NCBI lineage: Eukaryota > Viridiplantae > Streptophyta > Magnoliopsida > Apiales > Apiaceae > Oenanthe > Oenanthe sinensis. Next base: position 12,373,276 of record JAPMAC010000212.1, read on the forward strand.
AATTCCCCACTTTGGCGGAGTTAGATGTCATTAGGTATACTACTATTTTCACCAACCAGCTTCATTGTGATAAATTCACAAAGTTGTACAAGTTTCCCGTAGAGTATAGGTTTTTTTGCCGAGCCTGGGGACCTGGCCTGTCATTGGTGGCCCAATAAGTTGTGTGTGTTTAGGGATGCCCTTCTAGGTAGGCTTAGGTTCCCTTTTCTTGAGTTTATCATTAGGCTTTTGGCTAAAGTTAGGATCAGCCCATGTTAGTTAAGCACAAATTCATGGCGGACCCTGCTTTGTTTTATGGTTTTATGTCTCAGGAAAAATTATCCTCTTTCCATAGCTGTATTTAGAAGTATTTTTCAATTTAAAAATAGCCCAACTTCGATGTTGGGCTGGGTTTACATTCGCCATAGGCAAGGTGTATCCCCAATTTTTAATAACAAATCTTTGCCTGACTTCAATCAAGAGTGAATGAGGGATTTCTGTTTCTGGAGTGAGAAGGTGGTGATTAGAGCATCCTGTTTAGGCCCACCTTTTACAAAGTCAAAGACGATAATGGGGGCCTGATTCAGCTGACTCCCGAAGAAAAGCTAATAATTGCGGATTTAGGCCAGGAGAAGGGCCAGACCTACCATAGAAAGCTTTTGAAAGAGTTTTCTTTAAAGGCCGTCGGCCTTTCTAATGTTTCTGATAATGGTAGTTTTCTTTCCTCACTTTTCTTTTTCCTTCATTTTTCTGAGTCCAATTTTTTACTTTCTTGTTTGTTTTTCAGCTGCTGAAAACATCAATTTTCACTTGAGATTGGGCTATCAAGAGACCCACAAGATGCGTAAGGCACATGAGGCTCTCGCGGGCCCAATTAAAGATCCCAACCTTCCTGGCTTTCTTCAGCCTTGTGAAGGGGCCCAAAATAAGGGTAAAGGAAAAAGGCCTCACGAGGAGGACGATGACCCAGTTATTGCGGCTTGGAGGTCTAGTTGGGGCATTCGAAAGCAGGACACTCTCGTCGGAGTACCTTAAACTCCGTCAATTGGTCTTAAAACTCAATCCCTCCAGTTGATAAGGCCAAAATTTTCTTGAATATGGACATCGAGGAGGCTGAGACTTTGGGAGCTCAAGGTGTGGCCATTGTACAAATTTTCAATTTTTGTTTCGTACTTTAACCGATTTTTGAGTTTTTTCAGTATTTGATTAGATTGTGTAGCTTGTTAGACAGGTCAACACCTACTTTCAGAGCATGGTCCATCAAGCCAAGACATGGTGCTTTTCTGAGAAGTCCCAAAGGAAGGGCAAGGCCAAGCCTGATGCTAAGGTGGTCATTCCTGAGATGAAGCTGCTTAAAAAGGAGCAGGAGTTGGTGGCGGCCCACGTCGAGTTGCAAGAGCTGAGGGCTCACAATCAGGCCCAGATTTCTAAGTATATGGAGTCGGAGGAATTCATCGCTTTCATCTATAAGCACGATGATATGGTTTCCTGACGGCGTGTGCCCAAGCTTGGGGAAAGTTCCTTGACGCTTTCCTAGCTAAGCATCCTAGCTTGTTTGCCCCTTTTGACTTTCTTTGTCCCATGGGTCAGCCGTTGGCCTAGACCTCCACCACCTGCGAGGATAATTCTGGTGACATTTCGGGTGGTAAAGCTTTGGATGAGTATGACAAGATCTTCTATTCCTGAAAGGTCGAGGAGAATGCTCAAAGGGAGAACGATGAAGAAGAAGAGAAGAAGGACTAGGAGAAGCATACCGAAGATCTTCCTTAGCTTTCATTTTCCTCTTTGTATCATTTTTTCTTTCTCGTATTCCTTGATTTCCCTTTTTTGTTTAAATCATGTACTAAAAAAAACTTTTTATTTATAAAAAGTTGGCCTTGTCGTTCTTTTCCTTTTCTTGCCTTGGATATTTCTTAGTATATACTTTTTAAGCACATATAATGACTTTTTATTCAGAAAGTGCCAATCAGGCTTGCCTTTATTCTTTGATTTTTAAGGAATTAATAACTTGAAGGCCAATCCAGTCAGAACACCGGTGTAATTGGAAATGTCATAAGATAGAAGAAAGAACTTCATTGTATTAATTGTGGCCTCGAGGCTAAAAGTGGGCACTGCCCTTAAAAAATGGAAATCCTACATAGAGCGAAAGGCTCTTATATCCTAGTGGTTTCATCAAACCTTATTTATACTTAGTTCCTAATATAAGAATTCACCATCGAGCTCTTTGCATATAATAAACCTTTAGGTTTGAGGCATGCCAAAGTCTTGGCACTTCAACATCTTCCAAGGTTTCGAGGATGTATGATCCTCCTCCATTGACTTGTTTTTATCTTGTAAGGCCCTTCCCAATTAGGGACCAACTTGCCTTTGGGGCCTACTCCGGAAGCTTCAGCCTTTCTAAGAACCAAGTCTCCTTGTCAGAAGAATCTTTTCTTAACCCTTAGGTTGTAGTAGAAAGAAGATTTCTTCTGATATTCTATGATCTTAGCATGAGCCTTTTCCCTTACTTTATCAATCAAGTCCAACGCAAGCTTCACCCCTTCTTCATTTTCCTTAGGCTCAAAAGCCTTGATTCTTAGGGATACATATGATATTTCAACTGGAACGACTGGCTCAGCTCCATAAGCCAAGAAGAATGGAGTTGCATCAGTAGTAAGTTTGTGAGTGGTTCTATATGGCCAGAGTATTGATAAAATCTCATCCACCCAGGATTTAGCTAAAAGTTCAATCCATTTCTTGAGCCCATCAAGGATGATTCGATTGGCTACTTTAGCCTGCCCATTTGCTTGGGGGTGTGTCACAGAAGTAAAGCATAGATCGATGTCATTATCACTGCAATATTCCTTGAATTCTTCATTATTGAATTGTGTTCCATTGTCTGTGACCAGTATTCATGGTATTCCGTACCTACATATGATGTTTTCCCAGAAGAATTGAGCTACTTGCTTGGTAGTTATCTTTGCCAGTGGTTTAGCCTCAATCCACTTAGTGAAATAATCGATCATAACAATCAAAAACTTTTTTTGTCCACTAGACATCGGAAAGGGCCCAATGATGTCCATTCCCCACATTGCAAAGGGGATGGGGGAATTGATGGATGTCAACATCTCAAGAGGTTTCCTGACAACTGGTACATGCCTTTGGCATATGTCACACCTTCTCATATACTCTTTTGAATCTTTCAACAAGTCAGGCCAGTAAAAGCCGAAGCGGGTAATTTTATGAGCCAAAGCTCTGCCCCCAAGTGTTGGCCACAAATTCCTTCGTGTACTTCTTTCAAAGCTTTATGGGCTTCATCTGGCCTTAGACATTTCAAGTATGGAATAACAAAAGATTTCTTATAGAGAATTCCATCGATAAGAGTGTATCTTAATGCCCTCACAGTAAGCTTTCTAGCTTCCATAACATTGGCAGAAGTCCACCCAGACTGAAGGTGGGCTTTAATTGGATCCATCCAGCAACTGCCCTTGTTTATTGAGGCTACCAGCTTTGCATTGATGCTAGGGGTATTCAAGACTTGGAAGTAGACACTTCCCATATGTTCGTCCACTTCGAATGACGCAAACTTTGATAAGGCATCGGCCTTTACATTCTCTTCTCTAGGAACATATTTCATCTGACATTCTTCAAACTGAGTCATTATAGCTTTCACTAGTCGGATGTATTTAACCATGACTTCTTCCCTTGCTTCAAACACTCCATTCACTTGGGATATGACCAACTTCAAGTCTCCACAAACATTAAAGTATTTGGCATTCAGTGCCTTGTCCAAGCCCAGGCCATCTATCAGAGCTTCATATTCAGCTTCATTGTTGGTCATTTGAAAATCAGGCTTAATAGCATACTCAATGATGAACCCTTCGGGGATTTGTAGCACCAAGCCTGCTCCACTAGATTTTTTTGATGCCCCATTAAAATTTAGCACCCAATATTCCTTAGGAGCCTGTCCTTCTTCTACCTTTTGGGGTGTTACCTCCATATCCTGCCCCCTGAATTCTTGGTCGTTGATGGTACATTCGACCATGAAGTCAACAAGAGCTTGAGCTTTAATGGCCGTTTGAGGCTTATACTTGATGTCGAATTCTCCTAGCTCTATGACCCATTTAATCAATCTTCCACTTGCCTTGGGGCTATGTATGATGTTTCTCAAAGGTTGATTAGTTAACACATCGATCTTGTGTGCTTGAAAGTAAGGCCACAAATTTCTTGAGGCCATCACCAAGGCTAGTGCAAACTTCTCAATCTTGGAGTAGTTAAGTTTCGCTCAATGCAAAACCTTTCTCACATAATAACCGGCTTTTGAATCTTTTCTTCTTCCTTTACAAGGACAACACTTAGGGCCTTTTCTGATACGGCCAAATACAATTATAAGATGTCCTCAGGAATAGGTTTGGCCAACAATGGAGCTTCAACCATATTTTTATTCAGTTTCTTGAAGGCTACTTGACTTTCTTCTATCCATACAAATTCTTTTACTTTCTTCAATGTCTTGAAGAAGAGTAGGAATTTATCCGTAGACTTCGAGACGAACCTTCCTAGGGCCGTAACTCTTTCTGTCAATTTTTGGACATCCCTTACTGTTTTTGGGGGTTCCATGTTAAGTATAGCCTTAATTTTGTTAGGATTGGCCTCAATCCCCCTTTTAGAGACCATCATTCCTAATAATTTTCCAGACCCTACGCCAAGGGCGCATTTCACAGGGTTTAATATCATTTTATGGTGCCTCGCACTTCGAAAGCCTCTCTAAGGTGTTCAATGTGATCGGCCTTATCAAGGCTTTTAACTAGTATACCATCAATATAGGCCTCCATGGTTTTTCCAATAAGATGCTTGAATATTTTGTTAACTAGCCTTTGATAGGTGGTTCCTGCATTCTTTAACCCAAAGGCCATAACAAGATAACAAAATATATCCAAGTTAGTGATGAAAGATACCTTGGCAATGTCATAATCGTGCATTCTGATTTGATTGTATCCACTAAAGCCATCCATGAAGCTTAACATCTCATGTCCTGTCGTGGCATATATAAGTACATCGATCCTTGGCAGAGGGAAGCAATCCTTTAGACATGCATCATTCAAATCAGTAAAGTCTATACACATTTTCCACTTGCCATTGGATTCTTGACCATCACAGGGTTAATAAGCCATTCGGGAAATTGAATTTCTTTAATGGAACCAGCCTCTAGGAGCTTCTCCACTTCTTGCTTTATGGCCTCTTGCCTTTCTGGAACAAAGTTTCTCTTTTTTTGCTTCACCGTTTTTCATCTTGGATCCACGTTATGCTTATAAGTGATCAGTTCGGGGTCAATCCCCGGCATATCAGTGGTTGTCCAAGAAAATAAGCCCCCATTTTCTTGTAAGAACTTTGTTAACTTTTCTTTCATAGGCTCTTTTAATGAGGCTCCAATGTAGGTGACTTTCTCAGGTTCTCCCAGAACTAAGGAAATTTAAACCAAGTCTTTAGCTAGCTTCCCTTTTCTTTCTCTGTCTTCTCTTGAGTCCATGTCCTCTATAGGTAGGACTTTTTCCCCGACTCCATCAAGTCTGAGGGCGGTCACATAGCAAATTCTTGCCATTCTCTGGTCTCCTTTTTCCTCCCTAAACCCGTTTTTAGTGGGGAACTTGATCTTTAAGTGATAACTCGAAGTAATAGCCTTAAAAGCATGCAAGCCTGTCCTTTTAAAGATTTCATTGTACGTAGAAGATGCTTTGATTATCAGAAAGGTTAGCATCTGGGTGGCCTCTCGCGACTCTCTTCCCATTGTCATGGGTAGTTGAATGGTTCCTTCTACTTTCAACTCCACCCCATTAAAAATATAGATTGAAACATCCGAATGGGTTAGTTGGGAATCATTGTACCCCATCTTCACAAAGGCATCGTAGAACAAGATATCGTCGGATGCTCCATTGTCCACCAGGACTCTTTGTACTTCAGAATTACCTATTAAAGTGGCTACGACAAGGGGATCATCATTGGGGAACTTTATCCCTTCTAGGTCTGAGTCATCAAAAGATAAGATAGCCTCTATCTTAACACATTTATGTGCCTCCCCTACGACTTGCATAACTTCTCTAGGATATGTCTTCCTCGAATTTCTTGAATTCCCTGCGGCTGTAGGTCGTCCATAAATCATGTTGATGACTAGCCCTCCAGGCTGAGGATTCCTATCCCGGTTACCATTATTTCTCCTATTATCATCGCGCCTATCACGGCCTCCATCTTTGGTGAATTTAGAGAGTTTTTCTCCTTTGATAAGGAATTCGATTCCATCCTTCAGTTGTCTGCAGTCATCCATGACATGTCTAGTATCCTTATGAAATCAGCAAAACGTATTCTTGTTTCTCTTCTCAGGATCAGACTTTAGGGGTTCAGGCCATCTCAGGTCTCGATTCCTCTCAATATCCATTAGGATTTGGCTTCGAGGCATATTAAGCCTTGCATATTCAGCGAACCTCGGTCCCAAGTTATTCTTCTTAGGAGGGGATTCTGAATCCTTATATGTCTTAGAATTCTTGTCCCAGGCATCATACTGTTGATCGCCTTTTCTCTTCTTGTTATTGTTCCCATTTGTCGCCACTGGTATAGAGGTTTTCTTCGTGCTTTCTTCTGCCTTAATATATTTCCCTTCTCTATCTTGGAGAAGGAGCATATTCTCAGGCGGATGCTTGGCTAGAGATCTCTTGAAGTAAGGATCAGTCATCCTTTGTTATAAGGCTATTATAGCTACTTTCTCATCCAAGTCTGGTACTTTTAAGGTCTTCTTAGTAAAACGATTCAAGTAGAGTCTCAGAGATTTGTTCTCTTCCTGCTCTAGGTTCATGAGCGAAGCCAAACTCTTTTCGTGCACTCTCCCGCTTATGAACTGGCTTATAAAAGCTATGCTTAGTTATTTGAAGGACCCAATAGAGTTGGGAAGTAACTGGCTACACCGACGTTAAGCCATTCCCCCAGGGTTTAAGGAAAAGCCCAACACTTGACTACATCGTTGTTAAGTTGTGATAACAAAACATTCGAGAAAGTTCTTACATGATTTGAGGGGTCGCTCGTTCCATCATAAGTCTTGTTGGTGGGCATCTTGAACTTTCTTGAGATGTTAATATTCATGATCACTTTAATAAAGGGTGGTGTTGGATCATCAAGATCTCCGAGTGGTAGCAACTCAGTCGGATCAGCCCTTGTAGTTTCCCTTCTCCTTTCTCGAGGGGTTCCATCTAGCTCTATAATATGAGGGGCTTCATGCCTCGGGGCTGGCCTTGTGTCCTACTGACCCAAGGTTTTCTTTAGTTCTTTGAGTTTAGCATCATAAGAAGCAATTTTCTGCTCCAGTGTCCTACGGGACTAAGAATGTTGGCTCCCTACGGGTTCCTTGCCAGGCCTTCTTCTTCTAGGATTAATATCGGTGTCTTCAAAGCTTTCATCATCAGTTGAATATGGTCCTGAGAAATCATGAATTCCTTCTCTAAGCCCATAGTTTTATAGGGGTTCCAACACTCTGATGTATAGAGTGGGATAAGCTTTGGAGAGTCCAAGCCTAGGTTGGGCAATGGTGCTATTGGGGATAAAAATAGTAAAATTTTGTGCATGAGGAAGAGTAGTAGCAATAAAATGAATTTGAGTAACCTGAGACAGATGGTTGGATCTATGGATGACTTTCTCGGGATTAGTAGAATGGATGATTTCACTGAACGAGACAAGCCTTTGAGTGATAGGGCCTTGAATTTAGCAGGAATAGTGGTAGTAGCGTGAACCTCGGTGGTTTGAGTTCCATCAGGAGGAATCACAATAGTCGGGTCTCCTGTGATTGGGACGATGTCTCCATCAACTCTTCGTGTTCTTACCATGGTTGATGTTATCTTCCCATAGACGGTGCCAAATGTTATAGATTATAAACTAGGGTATACTTATTGCGATATGTGTCAGAGTTTATCGAGCTTTAATGACTGCGCTTGTGTTTCATATCTTAGTTCTGCCCTCATAAGATGCTTACGTATCTCAGTGCGTATGATAATCAAGCCAGACGTAGTTCTAAGAATGAGGAGTTAGTCCCTTTATATAGACGTGGGTAGTCTTAGGATCATATTAGGATTAGGAACCTTGGAGGACAAGATACATCCTTGAAGAATTCTGGATCCTTCTTGTGATAGAAGTAGTTTCCATGTAGGAATATGTTTCCTTGTTGATATAGGTTTCTTGTGGGCTACTTCTTAGAGTAGTTTCCTTGTAGTTGGACATAATTAATTAGCTGCATATTTAGCTAATTAATTAATTATGAAATTATTTAATAATTAGGGTTTCGAGCCTCATTAAATGGGTCTTCCTTTTGGACAAAACTAGGTCTAATTAATGTTACATTAATTGTGTCTTTAGGGCTTATTTTTAGCCCATATCAGTTATCCTTTCTCTGAAACGATGAAAGAATCAATCTTAATGATTAATTACGGAAAATATATTCAAACGATATTATTGAAATTAGAAAGGTATTGCAACGGGAAAATATATCAAATAAAATTAATTAATTCCCATTTTTAACAAAATATAACTCTATAGTCTCTCAGGGATATATCTATTATAGGTGAAATATCTTTTCCTCATAATTAGGTCGACCTCGTCCAAAATGAAACAACCTCGCCCGGTCCAAGTAGCCTAGGCCCAATACAATTCGGCTCATACAATTATGAAATGCTAAGATATTTATTTTAAGCCCACATGAAGAAATGAGCCCGAATTAAATGTCAAAGACCCGTTGCTATGTACATTTGATTCCAGAAGGCTAGAATCCATTCAGGTTAGTTGGGTTCTCATCAAACTAGGGGAGTTTTGTTATTGCACCTCTTGGTGACACTTCCAGGGGGTCAGCCCCTTAAGCTCGTTATAATTAACATTGGGCCAGGCCTAGGTCGTCACGTTCCATAAAAGAAGCTGGGCCTTATCGACCTTCACCTGTAAGCACTTAAGGCGGTGGCCAAATTGCTATAGGACAGGAAACTAGTCCTACTAGGTTATTTGCTCTCCAGGAATTACGCTCGGCTTGATCCCTATAAAAATGATACATAGGCACATTGATTGGTTACTATTTGACTTTGTCTTACAAGAACCCTAACTCTTGTGTGCTAAGCTCTTCAACCATTCAATTTTATCCACCCACAAATACCACCTCTCTTCCGACCTACAACGTTCACCGTCATCAACCACCACCATAATTCTAGCAACCCTCTATGATTTGTCATCACAAATTCCTCCATTACCAATTGACGCTAGAAGGAGGGGCATCTGACATCTCTAGAGGAAGGATGTCACACCATACTCAAAAAATTATTGATGATCATCGTGAAAAGGAAATGGGAAGCCCAACCCGGAATACCCCAAACCCTCATACAACAGGTGGATCTGGCATCATCCGAGGACCACCACCAATCCTCATGAGTAACAGAGAAGTGCTGAATCAACTTTGCCGCATTGGAGACTCCATCACAAGAATTAGTGAATGCATGACCTCTATGGAAACAAATTTCAATAGGCGTATGGATTTGAACGAACGGTCGGTCGATGGATGACGTACGGAAAAGAGCGGACACCATCCCGGTAAGGAACCGGTAATCGAGGGAGCTAGGCTTACGAAGAATAGAGACCTTCCTCTTAATAGGAGGTTTCGAGGAATAACTCCTAGGGCTTTGATGTATGAGGAACCCCGAAGGATGGCCAAATCTCAACTGCAGGGGCCTAGCAGAGAGCGGGTGGGACAAAACCAAAGAAAGGATGGCAAGGGAGGTAACCAGTGTGTAACGCCCCTGAAAGGCATAGGTGTACTAACTTGTAACACTTAATTACTATGTAACTCAACTAGGTAAAAGATAAAACAACAGCAAAAACAAGAGAAACTGAAGAAGCACATGGAATCAATCAGCTGAAGAAATGGTAATGATACTTGGTAACTACAAGTAACTAATTTGGTTAATCAAGGATGCATAAGTGAGAAGAAGTTCAATTTAGGTATTGCTCATGCCCTAACTTATCTAATGGAGAATCAAATTAATGTCAAAGAAGTATCAAGAAGACCAAAGTGATTTCATGTAATGTATATCAACATCTGGATAATGTAAAGGTTAATCAACAAATGAGAACTGACATTCAGAAGCAAGAACCCCTACAAGACTAGTCACTTATGAACCAGACCATTGCATCAAGTGTCAGGACATTGGAGGCAAGTTCATGTCAGTAATAGAAGATCTCATTTGAATTGAGTGAGGAAAAGAAATTGAAGAAGCTAGGGAAACTTTCTCATAAAGGTTAATCCATAATTAGTCACTAAAGAAGGTCAACATTGGATGAGTGCATATTTGCTAAGGCAAATGTCGATCCACAGCAGATCGAGATGCGGGTCGAGATTTATAATTGAAGTAAAACATTACAAGGCAAATCTCTATCCACGGCAGATCGAGATCGAGATCGAGATTCTCATAGATCGAGATCGAGATTTTCACAGATCAAGATCGAGATTTTCACAGATCGAGATCGAGATCGAGATTGTCAACCAAGATCGAGATCGAGATGGGTCCAGGCCTAGATCGAGATGCGGGTCGATATGTAGCATTTAATGTTCAAGGGACAAGTGGCTTATTGTGAACGGTTGATCCAGAGTGGTTGGAAAGTACTTTTTATTGACGAGTCCTGATTGGGCCACGTACACAAAAAGGACAAGATCAAGTCTACACGACATTATAAAAGCAGCACTTTGTTTTATTTGTAAAGAGACTTTTAGCAATCTCCGTATTTTCTACAGTATATTTTAAAAAGAGAGCATTTACTGTAAAAAGAAAGTGAGAGAGAATCAGTTGAATCAAGCCTTAATTGCTGTATTTATTGTTCAACTGATTATGATGCTTTTATGAATGTTGTAGCAAATTCTTCAATGAATATAAAGATATATTCTTGAAATTCTGTGTCATCATTTATTACCTGCATTTATTTCATTTTCTCTCATTATTCAAAACAATTGTATTCACCCCCCCCTCTACAATACTTTTGGACCTAACAATTGGTATCAGAGCTCCTGTTAAACACATCTAACAGAGATCCTACTGTGTTGTTTGAGTTGGTTCTTGAAAATCCCAGATCCATTTTTCTTGAAGTTTATGCCGAAAGCTTTTATTTGTTTCTTCTTGAAAAGTTCATAGATCTAAAAAGTTCTGAGTCATGGTGTAAGGAATATTTGTACAACATTACAAACGTTGTACCTTAGAGCCTTGTGGGTTTTCTTGTGGCCAAAAGTGAATCAACTGTTTGACTAAACAAAAAGTACATATTCGAACTTCTGTCAACTAGAAAGTGGACAATCTTTTGTTTGGACTTGAAAAAGTGGTGAACCCTGCTACTGTTCCTGAGATTAGAACTAACTTGCTTGAATCTTAAGTGCAAAACCCATTGGATATTAAGTGTTGGATATTTAAAGTGAGATAATTAATTTTTCAAGTAAATACAATTTATTGTAATTTGAAAAGTGTATTATCTTAATTTTAAACTTTATTAAAATGGCCGCCGCACACAGATTTAAGATACCTCCGTTTGATGCACAACATTATGACGAATGGACAGGAAGGATGAAAGCCTACCTTGAATCAATAAACAAGGTATACTTGAGAATATTGGAGAACGGTCCATACATACCCATGAGAATTGAGCCAGAGCGAATGGAAGAAGGGATACTAATACCATCCCGGTCTGTTCCTAAAGAGGAAATGGAGTTTTCAGACCCAGATAAAGAATTGGTTGGTATGGATGCGTCGTTACGCAACGTCATAATTGAATCCCTAAACTCAGAGTACTATGTTCAAATAAAGGGATTAAAAACAGCTAAAGCCATGTGGGATAAACTGGTTGTAGTGATGGAGGGGACCGAGGAAGTTAGAGATAATCACAAGCGCATTCTGATATCTGAATATGAATCGTTCAGATGCGAACGAGGAGAAAGTGTAGCGGATGTTTACAAACATTACAGTAAATTGCTTATCGAGCTGAGTATAAGAGATAACTGCCATTCGAGAGTCAAGAGACTTGAAAAATACTTCTCTCGAAAAACTGTATGGTGTTTTAAAGACTTACGAGCTGGAGCAAGAACAAAATGACAAAAGAAGATCCTACAATAGTGGAGAATACAAAGCGGTAAGTGAATCTGGACTTGTAGCTGAAGAGTCTACTGCAAAGGCACTTGCAGCTGTCTCATTGAAAACTGCTAATCCTGAAAGGGTGATATTAGATATTGAAGATCCATCTGAAGAAAGTGAGGATGAATATTATATCCTTGAAGAGCTGGACAAATTAGAAGACAAGTCATATGCTTGTATTGCTCGAGAATTTGCTCATATCAGCTTCAGGAAGCCAAGAAAAGGTAAAGGACGATTTGGTAGTTCTTTCAGCCGAAGAAGCAGCAGCAACAGAGGTAGTAGTGTAAGTGGCCGGGGAAATTACAGCGGTCGATGTAGCACATCTAGTAGTGGCAACAGACCTAACCTGGTAGACAAGAACAAGTTCAGATGCTTTAACTGCAATGAATTGGGACACTTTGCAACAGAGTGCATGAAGCCCAAATACGTTCATCCCAAGGAATCCTATGCTGATCTGAAAAAGAAATATGACGCCTTGGTTAGCAAGCAACAGAAGGGAAGCCGGGCGTATGTTGTGACTGAAGGGAAGGGTTGGGACGAGTCTGATGAAGATGAAGATCAGGAGCTATGCAACTTCGCTTTAATGGCAAAATCTTCAGAACAATCAGAGGTACCAATTCTAACCGTAAATGAAATATCTATTTATGAGTACCAAAATGAATTAGCTGCCATGACTAAAGACATGTACAATCTCCAACTGAATCTAATCGCTATTAATGAGGAAAATGCTAAACTCTCCCTTAAGAATAGACTTCTCGAGGCCAAGGTAGAGGGATTAGAATCAGGAGAAAGTAAAGAAAGGCAGTTAATGAATCAGGTAGACGTTTTAGAACACAAGCTTAAGATTAGGGAAGACCTTAACGAAGAACTTAAGAATGAATTAGCTGAGCTTAAAATAACATGTCAATCTTTTAAAGAAGCCGCTAATAAAGTTTTTGTAGAAAGAGACATGTACATGAAACTGGCAGGCAAGAGTAAAAATGAAAAAGTAAACATAGGACTTGACTACACACAGAAAAAGAAAAATAGGGCTGCTGAGTTGTTAGAGCCAGTGTTAGTCAAAGAAAATGTGCCCGAGGTTTTAGGGGATGTTAGAAAACCTATCTTTAAGCAGTTTGAGCCTAGGACAATAGATCCTGTTGCTGTTAAAATTGAACATGAGATTAAAATGGAAAAAGAGTCGGAAGAACAAGTAGTAAAACCTACAACTTCTAAGAGAGCGAGTAAGAGTGCTTATGCTAAGAGAGGTGTAGGAACCAAGGAGGCTAAGACGGTGTCATATAAACAATGGGTAGCAGGGTCAGACCAAATGAAAACACCTGTAGAGGTAGTTAAAACTGAACCTGTATCTGTATCTACATCTACACTAGATAAGAAGGCATGCTATATTTGTAATCAAACTGATCATTTGTCTTACTATTGCCCGTTCTATGTAGAGGAAGAAAAACCTGTTGGTTGTAATACTATGCCTGCAACTACTGCTTTGCCTAACATGTATGCAAATCATGCCAAATGCAATAATCCTAATTGTATGCCATGTGCTGTAAACATCATGCATGCTTATTTTAATTTGATGAATACTGCTAGTACATCTGGTGAACATACATCTAGTAGTGGTAAGAAAAAGCATGCTGGGTCAAAGGCTAAGACTTCAAGTCCTCCTAAAGTTAGGAGTGACCAGTCTACTCCCAAACCTGACAAACCAGTCAAGGTTGACAAGGGAAAAGACAAAGTCAAGATGTATGCCCCTGATGGCGACAAGGCAAAGCCTTCTGTATCTGAAAAGAAAAAGAAAATTATTGATGCCGGGCCTAAACATCATTGGGTTCCGAAGAACACCTAACCTTTCTGGATTTGCAGGGCAGTGAACAGGAAAAGAGTAAAGTCATATGGGTGCTGGACAGTGGAGCATCGAGGCATATGACCGGCAATAAGTCCCTGCTAACAGATTTGGTGTTGAGAGCCGGCTCCGTGGTTACTTTTGGAGATAACAGCAAAGGTTACACCAGGGGATATGGCAAGATTGTTTGTGGAAATGTTATCATTAAAGACGTGTCTTTTGTGGAAGGATTGCGACATAATCTTCTCAGCGTTAGTCAGTTCACCAACAGGGGTTTTGACGTCAACTTTGGGAAGCATGATTGTTCGATTCGAAGCAAAAAGGATGGAAGCCTCGCTCTCAAAGGAGTAAGGAAGTCAAATTTGTTCATAGCCGACATGAATTCTGCTGATCAGTCTGAAGTCACGTGTTTCTACAGCAAGGCTTCTGCTGATGAAAGTTGGCTATGGCATAAAAGATTGTCTCACCTGAACTTTAAAGCAATGAATAATCTCGTAAGGAGAGAACTGGTGAGAGGGCTGCCGCAGATGGAGTTTACTCCAGATGGACTCTGCGAAGCATGTGAGATGGGAAAATCGAAAAGAGCCTCGCATAAGGATAAGCAAGTGAATAGCATTACCGAGCCCCTACAACTACTTCACATGGATTTGTTTGGACCCGTTAATGTTATGTCAATGTCAAGGGAAAGATACGCGCTGGTGATAGTCGATGACTTTTCCAAATACACATGGGTAAAGTTTGTGACATCGAAAGATGAAGTGCCACATGAGATCATTAGGCATGTACTGGTAATTGAAAACGTAGCAAGTCCGACTGTGAAGACTATCCGATCTGACAACGGGACAGAATTCAAGAACTCAGTGTTAATGGATTTCTGCATATCTAAAGGGATCAGACGATAGTATTCAGCACCGAGAACACCGCAGCAGAATGGGGTGGTAGAAAGGAAGAATAGGACACTGGTTGAAGCAGCTAGGACAACGCTGTATGAGTCAAGACTTCTTTTGTATTTTTGGGCTGAAGCAGTTAGCGCGGCGTGTTATACACAGAACAGAACCCTGATTACAAAAGACTATAATGAGACGCCTTACTATCTGATGAATAAACAAAAACCATCTATCAAGTACTTTCACGTGTTTGGTGCCAAATGCTTTGTGTTAAGAGACAATGCACAACTTGGAAAGTTTGATGCCAAAGCAGATGAAGGGCTTTTCATTGGATATTCTCTTGAAGTAGTAGCAGCGTACAGGGTGTTTGCGCTTAATGATCGCAAGGTGGTTGAAAGCCTTAATGTCACATTCGACGACTCAAAGCTCCCTTCTATACAAAAAGAAGACAGTGAGCCCACTTCCCTAAGATTTGAAAATATGGATATTGATGAAGTGGATACAATTCCTGAGTCTGTAGTGCAGGGTAGTGATCCAATGATAAATAATATAATTAATCAAGAGTCTAGTGTCTCGCCAATACAAAACACTAGGACTGAGGGATCACCTTCCGTTAGACCTGGTACTAACTCAGGGGGAGTAAGTATGCACCCAGGGGGAGCAGCTCACTCAGGGGGAACTAGTACTGGCTCAGGAGAAACTAGTGGAAGTGCTTCTAGACTAAGTCACCTTCACTTACAAGATCAAGCTGAGTCATCAAGAACATTTGCTAGGGATCGTACTTGGAGCAAGGACCATCCGTTTGAGCTAATTATTGGTGATCCAGATGCCGGAGTGACTACTAGAGGAAAAGCTAGAGCTGAAATTGCCACTGAGAATGAATGTCTATACTCAGTGTTCCTTTCTCAATTGGAACCTAAAGTGGTGGAAGAAGCCCTAGATGACACTGATTGGGTGATCTCTATGCAAGAAGAACTCAATCAGTTTGAATGGCAGAAGGTGTGGAAGCTGGTACCCAGACCAAAGAATAGATCTGTTGTTGGAACAAAATGGGTATTCAGAAACAAGCTGGATGAAAACGGACTTGTAACACGAAATAAAGCTCGCCTGGTTGCTAAGGGGTATACTCAAAGAGAAGGAATTGATTATGATGAAACCTACGCACCAGTAGCAAGGCTAGACGCCGTAAGGATGTTCTTAGCATTCGCATCACATCATGGTTTTAAAGTCTATCAGATGGATGTCAAGAGTGCATTCTTAAACGGTGAACTGGATGAAGAAGTGTATGTTGATCAACCTCCTGGGTTTGTCGACAACAAATACTGTGATTATGTTTATCGTCTCTTCAAATCAGTATATGGCCTTAAACAGTCTCCACGGAAGTGGTATGAAACTCTGTCAGACTTCTTACTAGAAAGTGGTTTCACCAGAGGAGTAATCGACAAGACGCTTTTCTACAAGAAATGCAAAGATGATCTAATAATGGTGCAAGTATATGTGGATGACATTATCTTTGGGTCTGCAAATGAGAAGCTGTGTGCTAAATTCGCAAAGTTAATGCAATCAAAGTATGAGATGAGCATGATGGGAGAGCTGACGTTCTTTCTCGGTATTCAAGTTAGTCAGAAGAAGGATGGGATATTTATCTGCCAGACCAAGTACATTCATGATCTATTAAAGAAGTATGGTCTCGAAGATGTATCATAAGCTAAGACTCCTATGGCAACAGCCACGAAGCGTGACGAGGATAAAGCGAGAAAACCTGTAGACATCTCAAGCTATCGAGGTATGATCGGCTCTCTTTTGTATTTAACTGCTAGCAGACCTGATATTATGTTCTCTACATGCTTATGTGCAAGGTTCCAAGCGGATCCTAGAGAGTCACATCTTATAGCCGTAAAGCGTATTTTTAGGTATCTCAAGGGAACATCAAATCTTGGGATTTGGTACCCAAGAGATACAGGGTTTAATCTTGTTGGCTATTCGGATTAAGATTACGCAGGTTGTAGAATAGATAGGAAGAGCACTTCAGGAAGCTGTCAGTTTCTTGGAAGAAGGTTGGTGTCTTGGCAAAGCAAGAAACAACATACAGTATCTACCTCGACAGCTGAAGCAGAATATATTGCTGCTGGAAGCTGTGTGGCCCAGATACTGTGGATGAAGAACCAACTCAAGGACTACGGTGTGGAAGTATCTAAGATTCCTATCATGTGTGACAACACAAGTGCTATTGCAATGACCAACAATTCTGTGGATCACTCAAGGACTAAGCATATTGATATAAGGTATCATTTTATTAGAGAGCATGTAGAAAATGGAACTGTAGCGTTGCATTTTGTGTCTACTGAACGTCAAATAGCAGATATATTCACTAAACCTCTAGACGAATCAACATTTTCTAGATTGGTTGGTGAATTGGGGATGCTTAACACCTGTTAGTTTTGCTACCTATCTGTTATAATTCACTTTGTGTACATATTATTGTTGTTCATGAATATTCATAATTAATAATGTGTACTTAACTTCAAAAATGTATGTATTGCATGTCATAAGGGGAAGTTAGAAAGTTTCATGACATTAATCTTATGATGATCTGTGTATCCATATGATTAATGTCTAATAATGTGATAGGATTTAATGCTAGACTTAATTTTGTAATGCATGATTTATTTGCTAAATTCCCTGTCATTTCAATTGTAAGTTTCTAAGGCAAATCTCGATCTGGTTCTGGATCGAGATCGAGATTGACTTGCGAAAATTGCTTAAAAACTGTTAAGGTACATCTCGATCTATCCACATCGAGATCGACATCGAGATGTAGATCGAGATGCGGATCGAGATCGACATCGAGATCGACATCGAGATGTAGATCGAGATGCTGATCGAGATCGACATCAAGATCGACATCAAGATGTAGATCGAGATGCGGATCGAGATCGACATCAAGATCGACTTTGAGATGAAGATCGAGATGCGGATCTCGAGATCGAGATGTGACTTGTCTCTTCAGTTAATTTTTTTTTTAGGCGTGCAAGTATATAATATAGCATTATATAGTCTGTTCATTATTTCTATTAACCTTCTCTATCTCACTAGTTCAAAAAGCTGAAGCAAATACACACGCATATACATACATTCACAGCATCCTCTTCCCTGCCATAACACCAAGTTTTTCTTGTGATTTTCTTAAACAAAAATCACTAACTGTTACTTGAAAACATTAATCAGTAAAACAAAACTCTGCCAAAATTTTGTTTAAAGTAAACTGTTGAACTTTTTGCGCATATTCTACGTCATCTCTTAACATTAGTGTTCTTGCAAATCGTTGTTCAGTTCTCCTGATATTCGAGTGAGTTTGTTTTTTTTGATTTCGTGTCTTCGTGTTTTTCATATTTTTTCAAGTGGCATAGTTGTGTGTGTTACTGATCAATCCATAAAGTACCAAGTAACCGCCCTGTTTTGTGGTTTTCCGAGATACTCGCTTTTTTTTCAAAACAAAACGACTGTTCACTTTAATTTCCTAAAGCTAAACCATCAATCATTAGTGGGAGTTAAGTGATCATTAGTGGGGAGTTAAGTGGTCATTAGTGGGGAGTTTTATTACGTGGGTAATTAGTGGGGTTCGTGTATGTTTTTTTTGTGTTTAAATTTAGAACTTGTTCTCTAAAATTTTCATTGCAAAATCTTTACAAAACATTTCTCTTCTCAAACACAAATCTCAAATGGCCAACCCAAATTTCACTATTCCCAAAACCAACTTTGTTAATCTCTCTGCTGATCGAGCAACTGGTAGATTCATTCACTACCAGTTCTGGATTGAGTCTCTCAACAACACATCCATAATAAATCATGCCTTAACCACCTCTCCCATCCTGAATGTTGAAGCCCTTCAAGCTGCTTACTCAACATTAGAGATTCAGGGTGGTAAAGCAAATCCAACAGGCTTGTCCTTCACTATCAGTGGTGCAGAATATGAGGTCAGTCTGTAGAAGTTCAATGAGATTCTTGGGCTTCTTTCAGAAAATTTTGCTCCAGAACCCACTATGGAAGAAATGTTGCAATTATTCACAGAGATAGGTTGTCGTCCTCCCACGAGTCCTATCAAGGTAACAAAGGTTCACACAGGTATGTTACCAGCTGAGTGGGATTATGTAGTTCAGGCCATCCAACGCTGCATGTTCCCAAAGGACAAAGACTACAGGCCAATGAACAACAGCTGTCGAGTAATTCTATATGGAGTGGCAAATAACAGAAGAATGAATGTGGGCAAACATCTATTGGTTCAGTTGCTTGAGAGGTGGGCACTGGAAAAGAATGCATCTCGGAATCCGGAAGATGGTCCAATCAAATGTTGGATGCCAAGATTTCTTCAGATGGTTTTGGATGACGTTCTTCCAGAGGAGCACAGAAGAATATTTCAAGGCTCTGAAAGGATGGCATGTTTTGATATGACCTTAAAGAGTATCTCCACCATGGAAACCCAGCAAAAGTCCAGACTTTTTGAGTTGCGCCTGACTCCGTACTTCCAGGATCTGCAAGATGAGTATGCTAGGAGGCATGCTTCTCAGTTTACCGCAGTAGAAGCGGAAGGTAGTGGCAACGAAGCTGCTGGTGGAGATCAAGTGTCTGGAAATTTGGGAGAAGCAGGTGTGGATGTTGAAATGGCTGAAGCAAATGTTGCAGAAGCTGGAGCTGACAAGGATGAAGATCTTCTGAGTCAGGTACCTATTCTTGCTGATCTTGATCAAATTTCAATTCAACCAACCCCTGTTTTCTATAGCCGTGGGCCTGAAAACCCCCAGGCTCTATCCCAGGCTGCAAGCCCTTCTGTTCATAAGCATTCAGCCAGCCCTAAAACTGGTGATAAAAGGAAGGCAAGCTCATCTAAGTCGAGTGGAGGGAGTGTAGGAGTTGAGAGAGTAGTAAAATCAGCAGCTCTGCCACTCTCAAAGAAGCAAAAGATGGATTCTATCCCAGTGGCAACTGCGCAACCTGTTAGGGATAGTTCACCTCTCACAGCCACCACACCTCACGCTGGTGGCTCACCTCTCCTAAATATTCCAACACATTCGCACTCGCCTAGGCATGTTGGTGAGAGTCAATGAGGGGGTCCAGCTCAACAGCCAATAGGAGCTGGCCCTACCTCCCCTGAGTTGTCCGCTCAGGGCTCTTTGAGCAATTTCTCGGAAGGGGAATGGCAAACTGCGACTAGCTCTTCTGATGCTAGAATCTCAGGAAGTGTATATGTGGAAGAGTCTGTCGAATCTAGTACGGATGACTCTTCCTCATCTAAATCAGAAAACAAGTTGCTCGCAGAGCAATGACATTTGGTGACTGGTGGGTCTACGCCTCCAGAACAGCCCAGCGAACCAGAAAAGGTTCTTGGTGAACAAGGAGATGACATGGTCATAACGCCATCTCCTAACGTAGACACAGCGTTTAAAGGTTCAGTCTCACTGACCGATATCGCCGACCAACTCACCGCTAGTCCTCAGCAACTAGTGGATGAGGCTCTAGTTCTGATAGGCTCTAAACACGAGAGAGAGACATGGAGAGTAGATCCCTTCTCTTTAGGGATCTTGAGTGAAACAGAACCCGGCGAGAGTAAACAGTTTAACCCAAGCCAAACACCGTCCCCTAAATTGCAGGATCTAGTGAAGAAGGTGGAGGCTTTGGAGGCTAGAGTTGCTGGTGTTACTGCCGCTATCTCTTCTCACTCTGGAAGATTGGAGGTTGGAGCACAGTTCATGGAAAACCTGATTGCCGTCCAAAATCAAATGATTGACAAGATAAACAATCTTGGATTGGTACAAGTGGAGGTTGGGCGGTCAGTCGATGATGTCACTCATGGCATGTCTCAGTTTTGGACGAAGCTGAATGAACTACTTGATGCTGTCTTTGGACGTAACAGGGCTGGACCTGGTCCTTCCACCGGTGGTGGTGGTGACGATAAAAATGATGATGATGCTCCTGATGAGGATAACCCACCTAAGGGGGAGAAGGAGGATCAGGATCTGAAAAAGCTGACTAGTAAGGGTCCGGTGATCGAGTCCGCAAACAAATCTGGTGAAAAGGTGGAGGAGGCTCAACCGGCTCTTAAAGACAAAGGCAAGCAGAAGATGGTAGTTGAAGAAGCAGGAGCTGAGAAAGAAACACCTCTCGTCGATGTATTTATGGGAGACTTTATTGAAGATTCTGATGATGATGAGATGGATGTAGAAGCCTTAGTGGCAAGGAGGTCGAGACTCGAGCAACGGGCAAGAGAGTGGGAACAAGAAAGAGGTCTAAATCCTGGCGGATCTGGCGCAGGAGTTGCAGGTGATGCAGGAGACCACTCGGTTGCTGACGAGCATGTGCCGGAAGAAGAAATTGATGAAGTAGCGAAAGAAGCGGAGATGCAAGAAGAGATTTTCAGGGAAGCCATAGAAAGAGTGAATGAAGAAGTGCTTTAAGGAATAGTGGAAAAGGAACTAATGGCAAAGGAGAAGAGAGCGGCTCAGAAAACTCAGCATGAGTATGAAATGAAAAAGATCACAGATCCTAAGGTCCAGGCTGACATAAGGAGGGAAGGTCCCGAGTGGGACAAGGCTAGAGAAGACTTAGCTGGACCAAGAGCCTATGCTCCTGACTCAGAAAGATTGAGTTTCCTTCTCCACAAGCTAGAAAATCTAAACCCTGGGCTTCTGAACTATCTAAACTGTATAAGACAGGGATGCACCTCTGTTCAAGTTATATTCAAGGAGAAAGCATGGAGTCTGATGATTACTTGGGCACCCATAACAAGAATTGAGCCGTGTATGGTTGATGAAGCATTCTTCCATGCAAGGGGTGCTAGTGAACTGGTAGAATATGCTCACAAGGTAGACACCTCTGTCAAGACTGGAGTGCTGTTTAAAAAGAAACTATTGAAGATGGCTGAAGACAGAGGGGTTGACATTATTCTAAATCCCTATCAAATCAGATTCGTCCATGACAAGGTCTTGAGGATCGTAAATCTACATGACTCGAAACTGACCCCGAGCGAAAATGTACTGAAGGCAGTTGCAAAGCTAGTCCTCACAAAGGGTTTTCTAACAAAGGAAAAGAAGCTGGTGGCTAAGGACTTGGAGAAGTTGATAAGAAGGCAAGATGTTAGATACAAGTTGCCTGAAGCCAAACTACCAGTGGTTAAGAAGGAGCCTGAAGACTATGCATTCGAGCAGCAAGAAGAGGCAATAAAGGAGCATGTGCAGAGATACGGAGATCCAAGATTAGACATTCCTGAAGAAGGAGAAATAAGGGAGGAAGCTAGTGCAGTGATTGGTGCAAACGTCAAGTTTGTCAAAAGCAAAGCTGAGAATGAGAATGACCTGCTGATCTATACAGACAAGCATCAGGTGGAAACCGTCATTGAGCTCAAGTACGACATCTTTGCAGAACACAGTCATGAAACACTGTGTATCATAAGGGAATTGATTGATGAGATGGATGATGTTGATGAGTTTGATCAGGACTATCTAAGGGTCACGTTTGAGAACTTCTGTAAGAGAAGACAACAGCTTGATATTCAGAGGCTACAGCAATGCACCACCGCTATTATCATTGGATACCCTAAGCAGCTGGTCATAAGGAAGAAAGGGGAAAAGGGGTATCCTGACAAAGTAACTAAGCTGAGGTTTGAAGACATTCCCACGAAGCTTACCACTCGCAGCATGGTTGAGAGGTGGTTGAGGTTGTTTCGAGATTATAAGATCAGAAATCATGTGAAGCAGAAGGACTTAATCTTCTCAAGAAAAGAATGGATGAAGTCTGCAACCCTAAGTTCATGAAGAAAGAAAAGGCAGCCAAGAAGAAAGCTCGTGAGGAAGAGGAGCGCAAGAAATCGAGATTTTAATGTATTAAGCTTGTAATGTTTCTTTGCGTTGTAATTTGTTTTCTTGGTTTTCCTGCATTGTAAGTACATTATCTGTTTTCTTGTGTAGTGTAAGGTAGAAGTTAGTTAGCTAAGTGTCTTGAAACTGGTTTATATTAGGCGTCAATTATTTCGCGAAGTTCGGCGGTGGTAATACTGCTAAAAGGACTTCAGAAGGATAATTGAAGATTGAGTGGACCGTGCTCTTAAGTACTTGGAGAAAATATCTAGAAGAGCATGAAGCCATTTGATCGAGCCAACAGGTGTCCAATTTTGGCACTTGAAGCATCAGTGATAGACATGAAGCTAGTTAATCAAGCCAAGCATTATGCAAGTTGACATGATCGTTTATGAATGTTAGTTTATCTTTTTCAGTCCCTGGATAGTTGAGTTATCCTCATTGTGAATTTGGTTGTCATTGTTAGACAATCAAATAGGGGGAGATTGAAAGGCATAGGTGTACTAACTTATAACACTTAATTACTATGTAACTCAACTAGGTAAAAGATAAAACAACATCAAAAACAAGAGAAACTGAAGAAGCACATAGAATCAATCAGCTGAAGAAATGGTAATGATACTTGGTAACTACAAGTAATTAATTTGGTTAATCAAGGATGCATAAGTGAGAAGAAGTTCAATTTCAGTATTGCTCATGCCCTAACTTATCTAATGGAGAATCAAATTAATGTCAAAGAAGTATCAAGAAGACCAAAGTGATTTCATGTAATGTATATCAACATCTGGATAATGTAAAGGTTAATCAACAAATGAGAACTGACATTCAGAAGCAAGAACCCCTACAAGACTAGTCACTTATGAACCAGACCATTGCATCAAGTGTTAGGACATTGGAGGCAAGTTCATGTCAGTAATAGAAGATCTCATTTGAATTGAGTGAGGAAAAGAAATTGAAGAAGCTAGGGAAACTTGCTCATAAAGGTTAATCCACAATTAGTCACTAAAGAAGGTCAACATTGGATGAGTGCATATTTGCTAAGGCAAATGTCGATCCACAGCAGATCGAGATGCGGGTCGAGATTTATACTTGAAGTAAAACATTACAAGGCAAATCTCTATCCACGGCAGATCGAGATCGAGATTCTCATAGATCGAGATCGAGATTTTCACAGATCAAGATCGAGATTTTCACAGATCGAGATCGAGATCGAGATTGTCAACCAAGATCGAGATCGAGATGGGTCCAGGCCTAGATCGAGATGCGGGTCGATATGTAGCATTTAATGTTCAAGGGACAAGTGGCTTATTGTGAACGGTTGATCCAGAGTGGTTGGAAAGTACTTTTTGTTGACGAGTCCTGATTGGGCCACGTACACAAAAAGGACAAGATCAAGTCTACACGACATTATAAAAGCAGCACTTTGTTTTATTTGTAAAGAGACTTTTAGCAATCTCTGTATTTTCTACAGTATATTTTAAAAAGAGAGCATTTACTGTAAAAAGAAAGTGAGAGAGAATCAGTTGAATCAAGCCTTAATTGCTGTATTTATTGTTCAACTGATTATGATGCTTTTATGAATGTTGTAGCAAATTCTTCAATGAATATAAAGATATATTCTTGAAATTCTGTGTCATCATTTATTACCTGCATTTATTTCATTTTCTCTCATTATTCAAAACAATTGTATTCACCCCCCCCTCTACAATACTTTTGGACCTAACAGCCCCCAAATCCGGAGTCATGGATCTGGTCGTCACTATGGAAATTCTCAACATAAAACCACCTATTTAACAATACCAATTTCACCTGTAGATATACAATAACTGAAAATATATCTGCGACCCCAACTCCCAATAATCTTTTAGGTCATAGGGCTAGAAACAAGAATCCCAAGTCATACATCAACTATTATAATTCAAAAAAAAATCAAATCACACTTGCGATCACATCCATAAAGTCTTCAAAATTATATTTTTAGAAACAATTTGCCAATTACCACAATTTACTATAACCGGTCTCTGCTTAAACAAATCTTATAAAACTAGCATAACTTCGATAAGAAGTATACCATATCCTAATAATATTCTATACAATTTAATATTTATTACATATCAACTTATAAATCATTCTTACACCAGATCTAGATACTCTGAACCAAATCATCTTCATCATGACATCTTGCCTTCTTCTTTTGAACTATGTAGATAAGTCTCGTCAAACTACCTTTCACTATAGGGTTATAATTTGAAGTAATGTGATCCATCTGATCTAGCTGTTGTGTTTGGAAATTTAAAAAAAATGCAAGAATGAGCTATGATATCCTAACAATAACTCCAGTCATAATAGCAGTTAAAATAATTCATGAAATTTTAACTCAATATAAAAGATAGTTTCAGAAACTTAAATTTATAATACACCACAAGTTGAAAAGTAAGAAATTCTAGATATTGCTAAACACACCAGAAAAGTTCTTAAGCTATCGTCAACACTATCGATAACTTATCACGATGGTATCAATTATAGGGTTACTATTCATTTAAGAATCATTAATAAAGAAGTTCAAGATATCTCGAAAAGACTAATAAAAATTCAATAGTTCCCATTAACACTATCGGTAACTTAGCACCTTGGATTTCATTATAGTGTAACAACAGTGAAAGTTCAACAGTTTCCATTAACACTATCGGTAACTTAGCATCTTGGCTTTCGTTACAGTATTAATGTCAAATTCTAATTTGAAGAAATGGGACTATAATGGAGCATTCACCACGCGCTGTTGTACACGATGATCAGTCGTATAGTACAATAGATATGTAACTTTCTCTACTAGTAGAAGGATGATCCTCAACTGGTCATCAACCCAGGCAACACATGGGCCTTTAATTGCGGGACCGTGCATCACTCGGCCTCTTACACTGATGGACTGTGCCGCACACAAGCCTCTTACAGTTATATCTCCAGTCCCTTTGAATAATTTGTTTTGAAGGAAATTAAATTCAGCCCAAAAACACATTTCATTCTCTTCTTCGATTTCAACAACAGATAATTGATTAACTCCCAGAATTATGAAGAAGTAATCTTATATGAACATGTTGACTTATAGTCAAATAATCACTTTTTGCTCAAATATTTCTCACACAAGAAGTTTTCAAAATTACACGACCATGGAGTTATTTTAAAATCACCAAAGTTCTCAGGATGATTGTTGGATAGCTAAATGATTTTCAGAAGGTTTTAGATCCAATTTGAATAACTCTAAATAATTTCTCGAAGGTTAAGTAATTATTTGAATAATATTAAACCTCTCATTAAAATATTTCAATAAATAAATAAACTTTAAAAATTTAATGGATGTTTAATAAAATATTTCTTTAGTATTTGATAATATCCCAAACATTTCCGAAAAAAAAATTCCAGACTCTGTTGACAAATTGTCAGAAACTCACACACTAACTCCTGATCAAAAACTCGAACACGATTTTTGAAATTCAACTCTTAGAACACTCCTCATTCTCTACTTATATACACTCTAAATTTATAAGATTCAGAGTTGATAAGTAAGCACAATTAATGAATAGTAAACAGTACAAGCATATATGTATGTTTGTAAGAAAAAATATCCCAAACACAACAAAACCTTTTTATGAAGCTGTATTTGCCAAAAGGTAAAAAGGTTTGAAAACTTGCCTCGAGTTCTTACAGGGTTGGTTGGTTTCCGTTCCTCGATGATACTCTAAGAATTAAACACTAAAACTCAAATTAGTACTTAGAATTCTATACTCTTTATTGACTTATACTCACTTTCGTGACTTCATAAGTACCTTGTAGCAACAAGTTTTAAACTACTTCTTTAGCTCATCACGTTCTCATGTTATCCCTTAACAACTTTCATATATAACTCGTGTAAGAATTAAGTCTCGAAATTCAACTTACGTCTATGTTTTATAGTTACAATAAGCACTTAGTCACTTTTTAGTAATTCTCACTTTAAACACCCAACTTCTAGCATTTTTAGTAAATTGAGTTTTAATCCGATTAACTCGAATCTTTCTCTAAAGTCATCCTTGACATCCCTAGTATCTTAGATAAATGTTTCACATGTAAGCAACCTAGCTACTTTGATGATAGCCTAAAAATTGCTTATTAACATGGTTCCTAAGTTATGCGATACCTTTAGTAAATCGGTCATAACTTTTGACTCGTAACTCCAAATAATACAAAATTAGCGCGCAAACAGTCTAGATACTATCTTCTACATAACCAAGCCAATCACTAATCAAGAACAAGAAAAATGCCCTTCGGGTTTTGGACAACAGTTGACAGCATCTGAAAATCGGGCATTACGACGTTTGCTTTTACAACGTTTTCCATTTCTAACTACTTCAATTCACTCAACCAAGTAACACAACAACTCAACCATCTTTATACTAAAACATTACACAATCTCAAGCTCCAAAAATAAGATAAGTATGAAAAATGAACTCTAGAATCAATGGATCAAATCATGTGTTTCTAGGACTCACCAAGCTTATTTTATACTACCCATAACTGAAAGTGTTTGACCTAAAACCAATCATCTATGATGAGTTAGGAAAAACTTTCTGCTTCTCTTATTTGATTTCATTTGATAATAATAAAGTATTTATGTTACGGGCTTAATCTATTTGAAGTGTATTAAATAAGATGTTCCATAATTTAGAGCAAAGCTTCTAGAATTATAATGAGATTGTAATAATGAGATCTAGAAGATAATAGCTTTAAACTTAAACAGTTCCAGATCATAGGATAACTAATTGGAAATTGGTAAATCCGTAAAGATCAGTACATACTAAGCTAGCTCTCTTAGGAGGATGTCTGTTCTCATAGACATTTGTGTTGTGACACTATAACTAGTATGTAGGTGCTTATTAAGGAATAAGTTCACTGAACATGACTCGATAAGTAGAACAACTAATGGAGTTTACTCACGTGTCGATAGTTGTTTATTAAGTAAATAGTTGTACAAGTATCCTTAGACTTGAGATCGTTAGAGTAATCTCGTACACAAAGATTTATGCTTTGGTTTAGTCCTTAGTCTCTAGGACAGAGAACATCACTCACGATGTAGAATAAATATAATTAATCAGATTAATTATATTTAATGAATTAATAGAATTCATATAAATAATAAATAAAATGATTATTATTATTTATTTCTACTACCGGCTTAATATTGAACCTAAAGAGTCACACCATAAAAGAGATTAAATTATAGATGAAGGAATAATTAATAATAGCTTGTCATTATTTATTTATGAAATAAATAATTACTTAGCAAATTTTATAAATTAATTAAATGACATTTAATTGATTATAAATTATTTAAGATAAAATCTTAATATTATTAATTAAATATTTAATTAAAGTAATTAAATATGAAGAGAGAATAATTTTCTAAAAGAGTTTAGAAAAAGGAATTAATGATTAAAATAGTTTTAATCATTAACTAATTAATTAATAAGATTAATTAATTAAAAAGGGAATTAATAATAAGATATTTATAGAAAATATCTCAGCTGAGATATTTGCCTATAAATATAGGATTATAAACCCTAATACTTCAACCCTAATATTTGTGAGAAATATTTTAAAAGGGAGGCAACCCTAATTTCCTCTCTAGCCTCCTCCTTCATCTTTTAGTTTGATTCTTGGTGGATATCTTTAGAGCACTCCACACTTGAGGGGTGATTGCAAGGATTGAAGAACAAGATCTTCTCTAGCTGTTGCTGGAAAGCAATCGAGGTATTCTTCAATTTATAAAATAGTTTTTGTATCTATATGTATGTATACATAGGAATATATGCAAATAAATGTTATTCAATGCTTCCGCTGGTGCATAAATTCCTTCAATGGTATCAGAGCTTAGGTTGTATGCATATATATTCGTGGTCAAGTTTCAGAATTTTATGAGCATGTATGTATTTACTATGATTTATACAAGCAATATCTTGTTTTAATTATGATTAATATTATACTATTCGTCAAAATTGTTTTGATAATTTTCCTGGGTTCTATAAGTGTTGTAGATCGTCCAGTTAATTTTTCATAATTTTCTGATGCGTAGAATATTTATTATGAATTTTGAAAGCAATAATAATGATTTAATTATGATTAATTCATTACTGTTCCTCAAAATTTATTTTATATTTTTCATGTGTTCTACAAGTGTTGTAGATCGTCCAGGTATTTTTAGAATATTTTTCTGAGCAATATATTATTTATTATGGATTTTTTAAGTTGTTTTTAATTAATTCGTAATTAAATAATAATATCTGGAAAAAAATTGAGGTGTAACGCATTCTGCGCATGCGTTACAAGCTAAAAAAGGGTTTTTGGCTTGTAACGCATACCCGAGATACGTGACAGGGTGTCTTGCACGTGCCTGACGCGCGTGCGCGCATGTGGATGCGTCAGAAACTTCTCGGGGCGCGTGCGGGTGCGTGGGACCTCAGAATGGGGCATGTAATATATCGTTGGATTCGTTTTTCCGAGACAGTTCTAATGGTATATTACAAAAAAATTTCTCAAATTGTTTCGGACTGTTTAGAGCTTCTAAAAATGTTTTAAAGCAAGTTTTAACTGTTTTAAATTACTTTTAAATACACCATGTGATACATAGAGTTGTATAATGCTTATATATTGTAATATATGATTTAACATGCCTACCTTATGTTTATTCGTGATTATATATATGTGATATATGCTTGAATTATCATGAGATGATAGATTTAGGTGAACTTAATTAACATAAGGCGTATGTTAGACAATCTAGAATAGTGAAATTGTTTCGTGACCTTTATTTACATATTATGAATACAATCATGAGATTTTTGTGTTTATGAAACACGTGATTGAATATGAATTTCCAACTTAAGTGAAAGGATGATTCTGTCAAACAACAGATGTTCTATCTGTAAGAAATGGGGTTATTAAGAGACGCCTCTTGACAATGCTCCACCCCTGGCCTGGGATGACTCCAAGTATCAATAGTTGATTTGAATTATTTAATCCAATATAAAAGAATCTCTTTATAATATGATTATGATTGTAACATAATATAATCCCCTAAAATATAAAGAATATCAAGTAGTAATTGGCCATAAAACACAAAGGGCTTGTGTTGGTCATAGCCTTCCAACATAATAGAAAGTATTTCTTGTTTTTGAAACTCTGTCGTTTTGTGCTACAGCCGAGGGCGTTGTTTCCGAAAGAAGAGATACTTGTCTATAACATGAGATGTGTATGATGAATTGGAATCTTATGGTCGTTACGTGCTACAGCCGTGGGCTATTTGAAACTAGTTTAATTATACGAGATGTTGGGATTGACTTGACTTAGAATATTGAGTTTGTCGTGCCACAGCCGTTGTTAGGTCCAAATGATTGTAGAAGGGGGGGGGGGTTGAATACAATCTTTAATAAATATTAAAATCTGTTTCGGATAATTTTTGATTAAACAATTTAATTATTATCACGAAATAATAATCAAAGAAACACAGTTCAAGTAAAATACTTATATTAAACTTGATGTGGGTTACAAGATTAAATCAGATAAACACTAATAGCTCTTTAGAATTTCTACAGAATATTTAACATGAATGCTCTGTATTTTTCTTTTAGCTCGAATAGAATGTTAATAGAATTTTTTGTATCTACTGATCTAATCTGGTATTTATAGGCAAATTCAGGCTTGGGAGACTTTTTCTGCTCGGGGAGACTTTTTCTCCTCGGGGAGACTTTTCTTTGGCTGGAAGACTTTCTCTTTGGGAGACTTTTCTGGCTCGGGAAGACTTTCTGACCTTTGGGAGACTTTTAAAATCTTGGGAGACTTTTCAATTAAACTCGGGGAGACTTTTTAATCTACGGGAGACTTTTCAAAAAAGTCTTCCCGAGAGATTGAATTGCCGACCTGCTTGATTTATGAGATGTATATGTTTTTCTTTTAATCCAAATGATGTACATCTTCTGCCTTTTTCTTTTTGATTCCTTTTTAATAAAACCTCGGGGAGACTTTTGAAAAGTCTCCGGGAGACTTTTCCAAAAGTCTTCCCGAGAAGTGAATTTGGTTGACTTGCATGTGACTTTGATTGAATATCTCCTGACCTTCTTTTCTTTGTTTTCTTTATTTCTTTTCTTGTTTTCTTTTCATTTTAATTTAAATTCTATTTGATTTATTATATATCTTATACATTAAATTAATTCTTTTTGAATTAATCTAAGTAATTAGGATATATAATAAATTATCTTTTTGATAATAGAATTAAATTAAAGTCTTCTTCATTCTAAAATAATTCTAAAATAATTAATTTCTTAATCAATTTAAGAAATAAATTAATTCTGATTGAATTAATTTACCAATTAAATTAACTAAATAATTTAATCAATTAATAGAGAATTAAATTAAAGTCTTGACTCCACAGTTGTTGATGATATAACTTTAAATCTTCTGTCTTCTCACCAATGTCTGTAGCTGACCATTTCTTCTGTAATAAAGAACTTTCTCTGTATTTTGCCAACACTCCGTGTACTGTCTGGTTCACGAGTGATTCACAACAAATAATATTCTTCACTTGACTTTTATAATGGTTCACTTCTGCTCCTTCTGACTTGACTATATTTTGTTGTCACACAATATTGAAATCTTCTGACACTGTAGCTTCTTCAAACTTAAATACTCCACTGAGGCATGATCAATAAAATTGAGCTTCTTTCAATGTAGTACTGCTTCAAGTCTGTAGATTGACTTTGATCTACTTTTTCTTGTCAAATAATACCTGCTAAAGATTCCTGTGACAGATAATATATTTACTTACAAATTATCTATGTTTGAGTTGAGTTGTCATCTTTCTAAACAAATAGGCTTCTAAACATATGCCTTTCAATCTCCCCCTATTTGTTTGTTAAACAATAACAAGCAAATCACTAGAGGATAACTCAACTAACAAACAAGAAAAAGATATAACAATAAAACTTGTAAATAAACAAACTTAGTTCTGGTTTATATTAAACATTGCCAGATTCAAACATTTATGATAAATACAAAATAGTTGTTCCTCTAGACTGAACAAATAGAACAAAGTTCTATCTTGACTTACCTATCATTACTAGCTTCAGAAGTATCAACTTCACCTTCTTCTAGAGTTTAACTTTTGTGACTAGGTGTCATTGGTACATCTTCAGTGGCTGGTTTCTCTGGATCAGATTGTACATTTCCAGATTTCTTGAGTAACTGAAATGAAAGATATTCGTTCCTTTAGCACTGAACATATTATACAAGTAGTATTATCTTCATTTCTCAGACTCATCACTACTCCCCCTTAGGATGGCAGGGATGAAGTCTTGTTCTCTTCTTATTACCACTTCTCCTCTGTTTCTCCAACTCCTGTCTTCACTTCTCATCCAAGGTGAATTCATTCTCTCCTTTCTTGAATTATCCAACCATTTTAATAGAGGTAACAACAGACATGGCATACATACAGCATTAAACCATCGCAGATATAAAAAAATGCAAACTATGACATGTTATGCATTTTAGAAAATCCGGTTAATCCTATATACAAGAATCTTCTAAAATCAAATGGAATAGAAAAACTAATAAATAATCATTAGTTATATCTAATCCAAGCATGTTGTTATATACCCCCTTTTCTTGTTCAACAATGGAGTAATCCTCTTCTAGTAAAAAGACTTTGTTCAACAATTCTCCCTTTTGGATCTTGTTCAACACTTCTTCCTTTTTGGATCTTGTTTAAACTTCTCCCCCTTAGTTGAGTAATCCTCTTCAGAATCCTTAATATCAGAAGAAATTTCTTTCCCCTTGGTTGACTAACATTAGAAATCTGTAACAGGGAATTGGGAATGGGATTTGGTAATTGTGCTAGTGTGTGATTTTACTTTGTGTTTCTCACAAGTGTTTCGCTCATATACTCTCTAAGTGTTTCACTCATAGAATATATATTTTCACTCTTTCTCACTTGTGTTTCACTCTTTTCTCACAACACTGTTTCTCTCTTAGTACGGATGACACAGTCTTTTGTACCTGCAAGAAAGATCACCATAGCCCCTTCAAGAGAGGTCACTGGTGGTGTAATGGGGTTTCGTAAATCCCCGTCCTCAATTGATTCTATTAAAATATTTGACTTTGAAAACTGAATTGCTTCAGGAATAGATTCAATGAGTTGCTGATCATCTAAGATGATATATTCCGTTAGGAATCCAGATATGTTCCATCTGGGGAGGGATACAAGGATCTATAATGTAGCAAATGATCCAAGTTTCCTCCTGACGCCTGTGAAGGCATGTTGATTCAGTCAGAATCATCAATCATCCTTCCTTCCTTGATATGGAAGTTTAGAATAATTGCTTCCGTCAATTCATCCTTAGTGTGTGACAATCCTTACAGTGCATTTGAATATTACATATATGGTTTGCAGTGTTTGAGAGTGTCCAGATGAAGTTGACTCTTTACAAATGGCCTTGGCTGACAGGCCGAATTCAATAGACTCATCATGTTAAGATGACGAACCTAGTAACAGTTTTGCCATTTGCAAATCTATACCCTTTTGGGATGATATAAATTAGTTAGCAGTTGCCTCGGTTTCAATTACATATTTTAACTAGAGGCAGAGCTGCTGGAACACTCATAGATACTTCTCTTTTATAGTGCACTAGAGGCACTTACTCTCTCACCCTCTTTAGTTGATCAAACATTTCTTTTCAGGGGTTTAGTAGATGAAGTTGAATCTGTTTGAGTGTTTGTGGTTCTATGATCTGTGTTAGAGATTGAAGGTTTTCAATCCCTTGATCTTGTCCTATAGCCACTGAGGGCTCAATATATCAATTGTAATATTTTTATATCAATTGATTAGAGAATATATCAAGATCGAGATTACCTGCTTTTACCTCGAGTCGATTGCTCTTGTTTGGCAGAACACAGATATGCTTCTATTATTAGTGATTTTCAAATAAACAATATATATATTATCACTAACAACAAAAATCATAATTAATTGCAATGAAACAATAACAAACTATCAATCATGATAATTAATAATAATTTCAAAAAGCAAGTAATTATGCTCCTAATATCTCATCGTATTAAAACTATGAAACTAATAAACGATGAATTGCTTCACTTCATAATTTTAATAAGATAAAATATCATCGCTAAATACTAAATAATCATAGGAATGAAAATTAGCATTTAACTTCATACACTATATCTAATAATTGTTACTCAAGCATATGACAATTATATTCATAACAATTATCAGTGATATATGTAAGCTCGAGAAAATAAATGTAAAGAAATTCACAAGTCCTTTAAATATTGACATTTAATACTTATGATTCTTAGAACAATTTCCCGTAAAAATAAAAATAACTATTAAAATAAAAATAAAAATAAAAATAAACTTACACACTTATATATAGAAATAATGATACTAACAGTTTTAAAAAAAAAAAAAATATGTACCAATTGTTGGAAAACAAAAATAATAACGATATATATACAGTATAGATGCCAATTAAATAAAACTGTACAAAGTTCTATTAACCTATTTATTAAACTTAATATACATATAAATATAATAGCTATACTTCAATATTAAATTATTTTCAAATAAAAATAACTTTTATCAAAATTCTAACTTGTAAAATTTTGATTAAATTGTTTTTGAAGATAATAATCTAAAATTAAAATATAGTAGAATACAATCAAAATAGATAAAATATAAAATATTATAATAATTTACACTAAACACACATTCGAGAGCTAGAATTTAGTAAAATAAATTTACAAGTGTTATGACAAATATTCACATAACAAACACTTGAAATTTTATTTAAGAACATAATGCAGATGTGAATTGGGATTTAAGATGAAGAACTATTCAACATCCCAAGTTCACCAACCAACCTGGTGAATGTGGATTCATCAAGTGGCTTAGTAAAAATATTTGCAGTCTGTTCTTCTGTGGGTACAAAGTGTAATTCCACAGTACCATTCATAACATGTTCTCGAATAAAATGATACCTGATATCTATGTGCTTTGTCCTCGTGTGCTGTACAGGGTTGTTGAAGATTGCAATGGCACTTGTGTTATCATATAAAATAGGAATTTTATTTAACACAAAGCCATAATCTCTGAGTTGATTCCTTATCCATAAGATCTGAGCGCAACAGCTTCCCGCAGCAATGTACTCAGCCTCTGCTGTATAATTGGAAACTGTTTGCTGTTTCTTGCTGTACCAGGAAATCAATCTTCTCCCTAGGAATTGACAACTCCCTGAGGTGCTCTTCCTATCAACAACACTACCTGCATAATCAGAATCTGTATATCCTATTAGATTAAAACCAGATTCTTTAGGGTACCAGATACCAAGATTAGGTGTACCCTTAAGATATCTTAAGATTCTTTTCACAGCAACAAGATGAATATCTCTAGGATCCGCTTGGAACCTTGCACATATACAAGTGGCATACATAATATCTGGTCGGCTTGC
Organism: Oenanthe sinensis; assembly: GCA_028671895.1. NCBI lineage: Eukaryota > Viridiplantae > Streptophyta > Magnoliopsida > Apiales > Apiaceae > Oenanthe > Oenanthe sinensis. The sequence goes on from JAPMAC010000212.1 coordinate 12,408,544, forward strand.
AGTTAGGTAAAGTAGAGATCCAATCATACCTCTGTAGCTTGTGATGTCTACCTTTATTGAGTTTTCACATAATCCAAGCTTGACAGCTGTAGATGAGGGAGTTCTTGCAGATGCTGAATCTTCCATGTGATACTTCTTCAAAAGTTCTTTAAGGTACTTGGACTGACAAATGAATATTCCATCTATTCTTTGACTCACTTGAAGTCCAAGGAAGAATTTCAGCTCTCCCATTAAGCTCATCTCATACCTACTCTGCATTAACTTAGCAAACCTCTTGCACAAGTTATCATTAGTAGACCCAAATATTATGTCATCAACATATACTTATACCATTATCAGATCATTATTGTGTTTCTTATAAAATAAAGTTTTGTCTATGACCCCTCTAACAAAACCATTTTCAAGAAGAAATTCAGAAAGAGTGTCATACCATGTTCTGGGTGCTTGTTTGAGACCATAAATAGCCTTAAAAAGAAAATATACAAAGTCCATGTGATCTGGATCTTCAAAGCCTGGGGGCTGTTGTACATATACCTCTTCAGCTAGCTTTCCATTCAGGAATGCACTCTTCACGTCCATTTGATAAACTTTAAAATTGGAGTGAGCTGCGAATGCCAGAAACATCCTGATAGCCTCAAGTCTTGCAACTGGAGCATAGGTTTCATCATAATCAATTCCTTCAGCTTGTGAATAACCTTTTGCAACCAGTCTGGCCTTGTTCCTTATCACAATGCCATCTTCATCCAACTTGTTTCTGAATACCCATCGTGTGCCAATTACAGTCTTGTCCTTCGGTCTGGGTACCAGTTTCCAAACATCTTGAGATTCAAATTGATTGAGTTCATCTTGTATAGCAATCACCCAATCAGGATCAGACAGTGCTTCTTCTATTTTCTTAGGTTCCATTTCAGATAGAAACCCCGAATAATTGCATTGATTCTGTGTAGCACCTCTTGTTCTAACACCAACATCTGGATCACCAATGATCAGCTCAAAAGGATGAGCTCTACTCCAAATTCTCTGACTTGGCAGATTAGATCTTGATGATTCGCCTTGAATTTCATTGTGATGTTGTGGTTGATTTTTTGATCCTTCATCTCCTCCCCCTGAGTTGCTGCTAGGATCTCTTGATAAATCTCCTTGTGTGTTAGTGGTATCTCCAGAGTTTTCACTGTTTCCACCACTTCCACTTGGATCATCAGCATTATTAACATTGTTGTTTCTTGTTGCAGCCTCAGGTTCGTTTTCATCATCTGAGTGTGAGTCTGACATATTGTTGAACTTAAGAGTTTCAGATGGATCATCATTTTGGATGTTAGGGATTTTTGTGTCATCAAAAGTTACATTGACACTTTCTTTGACATGATGTTGATCAATAATATACAGCCGATAAGATCTTTTGGAATAACCAACAAAAATAGCTTCTTGAGCTTTAGCCTCGAACTTCCCAATACGTTCTTCTCCATCTTTAAGTACAAAGCATTTGGCACCAAATACATGAAACTACTTGAGCGTTGGTTTCTTGTTAGCCATTATTTCGTAGGGTGTCTTCATTAAGTCCTTGTTGATCAGAGTTCGATTCTGGGTATAACATGCAGTATTTACAGCTTCAGCCCAAAAGTACATTGGAAGCCTTGATTCACTCAGCATAGTCCTTGCAGCTTCAATTAATGTACGATTCTTCCTTTCTACAACTCCATTCCGTTGCGGAGTTCTAGGCGCTGAGAATTGTCTTGTTATTCCCTTTTCAGCACAAAAGTCATTCAGAACTACATTCTTGAATTCAGTTCCATTGTCTGACCTTATAGCTCTAACTGGAAGCTTCGAATCCAACTCAATCATTTTTATATGATCAATCACTACTTGAGGAGTTTCATCCTTTGAGTGCAGGAATAAAACCCATGTATATTTTGAATAGTCATCAACAATCACCAAGGCATATCTTTTATGTGACATTGACATTACATTAACTGGACCAAATAAATCCATGTGAATTAATTGCAGTGGTTCAGAAATACTAGATGTGTTAGTGCTTGGATGTGATGCTTTCTTTGCTTTCCCTTTCTGACATGCCTCACAAAGTCCTTCTTGTGTGAATTCCAATTGAGGCAGTCCTCTCACTAATTCTCTTTTGACTAGAGAATTCATAGATTTGAAATTAAGGTGTGAGAGTTTCTTGTGCCATAGCCAACATTCATCTGACGAAGCTTTAGCATAAAAACAATTGACTTCATCTCTGCAACCTGAGTTCAGATCGGCTACGAACAAGTTTCTTTTCCTTACTCCCTGAAGAGCAAGCTTTTCATCCTTCTTGTGAGAAATCAAACATCTCTCCTTCACAAAGTTCACTGTGTATCCCTTGTCACAAAACTGACTGATACTCAGAAGATTGTGTTTAAGACCTTCCACGAAAGATACATTATCAATGACGACATTGCCAGCTTCTAAACAGCCATATCCCTTAGTCATACCCTTGCTGTCATCTCCAAAGGTAACTACTGGGCCAGCTCTCTCAACAACATTTGATAGCAGGGCTCTATCTCCGGTCATGTGTCGTGAGGATCCACTGTCGAGAATCCAAATGACCCGGTTCACCTGTTTTACACCCTGCAATTATCAAATGAGTTAGGACTTCTTCGGAACCCAACATTGATTGGGCCCGGCATATTTGAAAAATTGTCCTTTGTCAGGTTTAACAACAGAACCCAACTTGACAAACTCATCTACTACTTTGACTGAACACTTCTCCTTGTAAACAACCTTAACATTTTTGTATGCTGGCCTAGGAGAGAATGTTTCCTTCTGTGAAACAGGAGGACTGGCAGTCTTTGATCTAGCATGCCTGTGATTTATGTGCTGTCTAGGTGTAGTATTGACATTCATAGCATGCATGCTTTTGAAATATGCAGACATGACATTGAAAGCACATAGCATACAGTTATCTACACCACAAGGTTTATGGCATGCATCAATAGTAGGCATTTTATTCACAATAGCAGGAGTCTTAACAGTTTCTACCTTAACTTTATTAACATTTTTAAAGTTCTCAGTAGCATGGAATCTGTTGTTCTTATCCCTACTATTAACAAACTTATTAGGTCTATTATGATTTTTCTTAAGCTCATTAGCACCTAAACCAGAAGTGGATGAACTAGCAGTGTTCACATTTTCTATTGGTCTTTTAGGTACATATTTAGCTTTTTGGACATTTATTCCTTTTATGTCTCTAACAGGTTTTTCCTGTTCTTTCTCTTCCTCTTTAAGGTCTTCAAGTTTAATTTCATAATCCACTATTACACAACTATCAAGAACTGGTTCTGCAATAGGAGTTATGAACAGAGGGTTCTTAGTGTCCTTAATAACATGTGGAATACCCCTCTCTATAGCACTCTCTTTAAAAGGGGTGATGTTACTAGCCTTTCCTACGGATTTGTTATATTCAAAACCTATCCCAACTTTCCGTTTAATCTCTTGTTGGTCAACTAGGTCTTTCATAACAAATGAAGCAGTTCTATAGGCTTGACACCTGACTTTCTCTTTTTCAATTTTATCCTTTAAAAAAGCTTCAATTTCAACATAGCAGTTGACTCTATTAACTTGAAATGCAACATCTTCAGTTAATTTCTCATTTATAAGTTTCAGCTTTTTCAATTCATAATTCTCTTCTGATAAAACTTTGTTTTCGAGAATTAAGACTTTTATTCGATCTCTACCATTAGTTAAATCCTCACCTAGCAATTTAAACATTTTAGGACAGCTAGGGTTTACCTCAATTCCTTTTCCAGGTGGGGATTGTGATCCTTCAGAAGAAGAGGCCATTAGAGCAAGATTTCCCATATCTTCTTCTTCTTCGTTGTCAGAATCATCCCAGCTTTTTCCTGCTGCTAAGTATGATCTTCCCTGATGCTTCTTCAATAGAGCTTCATATTTCTGGTTTAGCTCGTCATATGAATCCTTCTTTCTTTCCTGCTTGGGCTTTCTACAATCAGTAGCAAAGTGTCCCATTTCATTGCAGTTGAAGCAACGAATCTTGCTTCTGTCAACCATCCCTGTCTTGTATCCACCTCTTGTATTGGATGAGCTAGAAGAACCACCTCTCTGAAATCTGTTTGCCATAGGCTTGAATTTGAAATTAGGGTTCCTCCTGAATCTTGTATTTCCAAATTTTCTAGCAATCAGTGCCAGAGATTCATCCTCAAGTTGATCAAGTTCTTCCATTGAATAGAATTCACTTTCTGATGAATTCATTTGAGTTGCACCAACTTCTGCAACAATACCCTGATCAATGACTTTGACTGAAGAAGATTCAGTCATAGCTTCTCTGTGTTCTGGTACTTCTGCTACAAGAGCTGTAGACTTGCTGACCACCTTGCCTGTTCCATATATTTCTTTCTGTTGAATCTGCTCTAGCTCATAGGTCTTCAGTATGCCATAAAGTCTTTCCAATGAAATTTCATTCATGTCCCTTGACTCCCTGATGGCAGTAATCCTATGCTCTAAGTGAACTGACATTGTCAGCAAAAACTTCCTATTGATCTCCTTCTTCGTATAGTGTTTGCCATTGAGATTTAGATCATTTATCAGTTTATTGTATCTCTCAAAAACATCAGAGATACCTTCTCCAGGATTTGATCTAAAATGCTCATATTGAGACGTTAAGATTTCCAATCTATTCTCCCTCACTTCTTCTGTTCCTTCATTTAGTATCTCTATCGTTTCCCAGATGTGTTTAGCATCTTTGCAATTAACAACATGATTGTACGTTCCGGGATCAAGAGATTCCACCAAAATTAATTGTGTAACGATTGAGGTAATTAAATCTATTTGAATAATATGAGGTATATGACTTATGTATTTTAATGTGTTAAGATATGATATGTGGTGATTTTATATGTCCAGTTGACTGTCTGTTTGACTGTATTATGCTTAAGTGATTTAATTAAGTGATTAATTGATTTTTCATGCTTAATTGAGTAACTGTTTGATTTTTATAAAATTATTGGTGTGTCCAATAATTATGAAATTTTATATGTAGCTTATATGAGATTTTAGAGACTTTCTAAAAAATGGTGATGTATTTAATTCTAGTCCCAGTGATTTTATATAAATTTTTCATTCCTGTTTTATTCTAGAGATATTACTCTTCTAAATTCCATATTTAATTAGTGGAATGTCCAAAAATCATGAAACCTGTTTCAAAATGTTTCTTAAATATTTTGAGACTTGTGAAAAATAGAAGTTTATTTTATTCGAGCCCAAAGGTATTTTTAAAGATTTTCTTACTCTTATTTCCTATTTCTGTGCAAAAACTTCAAAGATTTTTATTTAATTATTTATTTACCAGAAAGATATTTCAAAAATATGGGGAAGTTTCTAAATTCATGCTCTTAATTTTAAAAATATATAACTTATTTTTGTACCCTGTTTCTCTAAAAATTCGAATTATCAATTGATTTAATCCAGAAAACAGCATTTGTGCAATTACGGTTTTACCCTTGTCTTTGTTTGGTAAAAGCCACCGCCCACTATCCTCCTCATTTGTTCTGTATCTTTGAGTTCAGGTCTTGTTCTTCTCTCCGCATGCGATTCTTTGTCTTCATTGAGTTCTAAGTGGATTGCTAGTAATTGCTTCAAGTAAATTGCTAGTAATCGAGACTTAGATGTGTATACTAGTCTTTGTTTCGAGTTAACAGATATGTTGTATGTGTGCCGTGTACATATGTGTGCTGTGTATATGTGTTTGATCGGGAAAGCTGCATGCAATTGATTATAATGATTTAACCTTGTTCCTAAGCTTGCAAATGAGTTGTAGTTAAATTTTGGTGGAGCTTCGTAGAAGGACACTCGGAATCTAACATCGCCGAGGACCTCCGAGCTTTACCCCACCGGCGGTGAACCTCCGGTGAGCCGGTGGAGGGCTGTGATGGCAAATCTGAGCCTACCTCACTTTAATTACTATGTTAATGTTATAGTTATGCTATAGCTAGCTTAAATCGAGTTGCCTGTGAATTGTTGGTTCATTTCTTTATTTTTCCCGAACCAAATTGCTCGAATAAGTCTCGTTTTTGATTATTGCAGTTGCTACTAGTGGTGTATAGTAATGATGTATAGCATATGAGGTTTGTATGACAATTATTTGCTAGTAGTTTGGGATGCATGTTAAGATTATGATGTTTCCGGCCACGGTGTTGTAATTTCCGGTCATGGCCGCGTATTGTAGTTTGAGAAATGAGCTTTGGTTGTGATTAATAGTAATACTAGTGATTGCCTTGTAATTGCTAAATAGTTAATCAAGGACTGCATGTTAATTAATTGTAAGTAATTCGAAAATTTTGAATTATTTGCATAATTTTCATATTCAAATTTTTATGTAAATGCTATAATCAAGTTAGGGTTGTCTTGGAATCTAGATTGTTATTGTTCTTAAAATGATTAAGTTACTAATCGAACTAAGACAATCGTGTTATTATAATTTAATTGATTAATGGGATTAACTAGTTCGAATTTGATATGTATATAAGTAATTCTATTCGAAGTGGAGCCAATCAAATGGGTACATGAATTGTGATTTGAGTTTGATAATTCTATGAGTAACACTTAATTGTTCTATTCGAAATATAGGTTAATTATTTTATTATTATGAAGTTTACGAATTATATGCTTAAGTAATGTGCCATTTTCTTTAGCAATATAGTAATACATGGATGAAATTGAATTGTGTTAATTGCTATGTGATCATGACTACTCAATTGAACAATTGCATTATAGTAATCGAATTGCTTGATTAATTAGCATCTTGGAATTATAAGTATTATGATTGGACATTGATTGTTATGATATAGAATTGAATTAAGAACTGAACTGACTATATAAATAAACAGTTGATATTTGAATTGTTTCAGTCATTCTGAATGATAGTAGTATTGTATATTGTTTATAGCTATTGCTTGTTTGATATGGATTTGGTGCAAACATGATTGTATAATGGGTTATGATTGAGATTAATGTTTGGTTGTGTCGGTTGTATTCCGACGGATAGCTCCAATTACAGGGGAAGTGCTGCCAAAATTTTTTTAAAACTAAAACAATTTTGTAAAGCATTATTGGCACACCACTTCTGTATAGGAATGACTATCAGTCAGGAATATTGTAGATGATCTAATTGTCTATGTGATACTTGTTTGCCAGTATAGAAGTGATTTTAGTAGAATATGTCTATAGTGGATGATATATGTGTTTAAGGGTTGCATTATCGAAAGGGTAGAATAGTTAGACGTTATAGAGAACGTCGAGAGTTTATAAGATTCTGAAATAGTATTATTTTTGTGTAGCTACGAAGGATATTGAGGTGAAGGACAAAGGGAAGGCTAAAGTAGAGAGTTAGTGTCTGGTGTAGACGATCTACCTGTTCCACAGCTGTAGCATTCTTTGTTTGAGGCAAGTAACTACTGCCTAATCTCTTTCAACTTAAACACTGTTTTGTAAACTGCTTTAAGACCCTGCAATTGTATTATCTTATCTCAACTGTATTACCTTGTTTCAACTATTTTAAACTATATCATGTCCTACTTTAATTGCTTTATTAAAACTGCAACCTTATATCAGATTCAATTGCACTTTAAACTTTTCAATCCCTGAACTGTTATCAACAACTTATAAACTAGTTTTTCAAATTATAAACCAGTGATCTTGAGCTGTGACTTATGCTATTACCACTTCCTTATCAATAATTGCTTAAACTTAAATCTTAAAAGAACCCTGTTACTTAAGCCTAACTGTTATCACTAAGTAAATGTTTTACATCTATTTTCAAAAACAACTGTTATACTTATGGATTGACCCTGCACCTTGACTTCATAACTTTAACTTGTTTTAAATTTCCAGTTCATGATTTCAGCTTACCCTATTACAACAGAAACTTGTTTGAGACTTATCTTGGAATAAACTTTACCTCTGTCTAATGATCTTTAAAAATGGATTTAAATATGGAATCCGACTTTCAAGAAGTCTTTTTCATCAAATGATTTGGTAACTTTAAAAAGAAAGGTTTTGATTATTATAGGAATTCCGATCAAAATGGTTTCTGCGGATTCCTATAGGTTGGAGGCGTAAGAGGCCGAGTGACGCCGGTCCAGCACTTTTTATGTGTAGACTATAATGAGATAGTCAATGGCTATAATGAGATAGCCCAAGGCCAATGGCAATAAGTGCCTTTATGAGTACTCCTTATGTCCAAAGGGACTTTAGTCCGTTATGGGGACTTTACGTGGCTGATCACCCGTATTGTCTGGCGTTGTGAGAAAACTTCAACCAAAATGATTGTTTTAAACAGAAAAGGTCCTAATGAGAGGACAGTTTTATAAATGATTTGAAAAGTAAAGGTCCTAATGAAAGGACAATTTTATAGATGATTTTAAAAGCAAGGTCCTAATAAGAGGACAGTTTGATAAAATGTTTTGAAAGAATCAGTCCTAATGAAAGGACAGTTTTATGCAAATGACTTTGAAATGTTTAATAATGAAAAATTGGAATGCCCTGTTATATCATGCCCTTTTTCAGCTTAAACTGTCAGTCCTATCTTGACTTCACCTTGTTTCAATTGTTATACATTATTTTCCTGTTATCCAGCTAACCCTGCAGATTACTCTTATACTTCCACCTGGTTATTACTTTCCAGCTTCTTGTTTATTCTGTACCAGTTATTGAAATTGTTTAACCCTGCCAGCAGTTTTATAAAAGAAAGTTTTGCGAGTAATGATTACCCTGACTAGTATGTTAATTACAATTTTGGGACAATGAGGTCCAGAAATGATTTAAAGCATGGTTTTGAGAAAAGTCTTTTAAATTATGTATAAGCCTGTAGAACTGTTTTTAACCAGTATGTTTACTTGCTGAGCTTTTGTAGCTCATCCTTTTATTTTCTAACATCTACAGCTTTTGAGAATCATGGTCCGTATTAAGCAAACTGCTCGGAAGAACATGTCTTACATGAACTTTACTAGGCTGGCTGAGAGGGAACAGGTAGGATCGAGGCAGAGTTGGAAGGAAAAGACTTTGTTTAGTCTTGTACTTTTATTAGTAGATCTTGAGATGTTTCAGGAGTTGTAATATTATTTCGTTGTTGTAAATTTAAATATAAATGAATGTAGTAGTGTGCTTGTTTCATACCATTACCTTGAAAGGTCCAGGCGAGTAGTCGGGGTCATTTTTATGCGTATTTTCTATTACTGTTATTTAGGGTGCATGCATATAGAGTGTCAGTGACGCCCCGATCTAGACCCCGGGTCGGGAGGGTGCCACAAATTGCAGGCTGGTGTCCAATGAATCCAATTCCTTTTCTGTTTCAGTGTAGTCAGAAATATCTTTTTCAAATTGTCTGTGTGGAATAAGTACACCATCTTTCATATGCTCAGGAATGATTGTTATTGGAACAGCAACACCCGTCCTCAAAATATCCTTGTACTTAATGTTTACATTTCGAAGAAACAAGGTCATCTTCCTCTTCCAAAGATTATAATTATCTTTATCAAATGGAGGAATTTTAATGCTACTCACTCTTTGAGTACTCATCTTAAAATAATGAAAGATTAAAAGGATTTGAGATTTTTAGGAATTAAAGAGATTTCGAATTTTTAAGAAATTAAAAATTTTCTAATTTTTAATAAATTAAAAGATTCGAATTTTTAATAAATTAAAAGTTTCGAATTTTTAATAAATTAGAAGTTTTGAATTTTTAATAAATTAAAAGTCTCGAATTTTTAATAACTAAAAATATTAGGATCTTGATTTTTATGTCAATCAGATGGCTCGGATACCAATTGTTAGGTTCAAATGATTGTAGAAGGGGGGTGGGGGTTGAATACAATCTTTAATAAATATTAAAATCTGTTTCGGATAATTTTTGATTAAACAATTTAATTATTATCACGAAATAATAATCAAAGAAACACAGTTCAAGTAAAATACTTATATTAAACTTGATGTGGGTTACAAGATTAAATCAGATAAACACTAATAGCTCTTTAGAATTTCTACAGAATATTTAACATGAATGCTCTGTATTTTTCTTTTAGCTCGAATAGAATGTTAATAGAATTTTTTGTATCTACTGATCTAATATGGTATTTATAGGCAAATTCTGGCTTGGGAGACTTTTTCTGCTCGGGGAGACTTTTTCTCCTCGGGGAGACTTTTCTTTGGCTGGAAGACTTTCTCTTTGGGAGACTTTTCTGGCTCGGGAAGACTTTCTGACCTTTGGGAGACTTTTGAAATCTTGGGAGACTTTTCAATTAAACTCGGGGAGACTTTTTAATCTACGGGAGACTTTTCAAAAAAGTCTTCCCGAGAGATTGAATTGCCGACCTGTTTGATTTATGATATGTATATGTTTTTCTTTTAATCCAAATGATGTACATCTTCTGCCTTTTTCTTTTTGATTCCTTTTTAATAAAACCTCGGGGAGACTTTTGAAAAGTCTCAGGGAGACTTTTCCAAAAGTCTTCCCGAGAAGTGAATTTGGTTGACTTGCATGTGACTTTGATTGAATATCTCCTGACCTTCTTTTCTTTGTTTTCTTTATTTCTTTTCTTGTTTTCTTTTCATTTTAATTTAAATTCTATTTGATTTATTATATATCTTATACATTAAATTAATTCTTTTTGAATTAATCTAAGTAATTAGGATATATAATAAATTATCTTTTTGATAATAGAATTAAATTAAAGTCTTCTTCATTCTAAAATAATTCTAAAATAATTAATTTCTTAATCAATTTAAGAAATAAATTAATTCTGATTGAATTAATTTACCAATTAAATTAACTAAATAATTTAATCAATTAATAGAGAATTAAATTAAAGTCTTGACTCCACAGTTGTTGATGATATAACTTTAAATCTTCTGTCTTCTCACCAATGTCTGTAGCTGACCATTTCTTCTGTAATAAAGAACTTTCTCTGTATTTTGCCAACACTCCGTGTACTGTCTGGTTCACGAGTGATTCACAACAAATAATATTCTTCACTTGACTTTTATAATGGTTCACTTCTGCTCCTTCTGACTTGACTATATTTTGTTGTCACACAATATTGAAATCTTCTGACACTGTAGCTTCTTCAAACTTAAATACTCCACTGAGGCATGATCAATAAAATTGAGCTTCTTTCAATGTAGTACTGCTTCAAGTCTGTAGATTGACTTTGATCTACTTTTTCTTGTCAAATAATACCTGCTAAAGATTCCTGTGACAGATAATATATTTACTTACAAATTATCTATGTTTGAGTTGAGTTGTCATCTTTCTAAACAAATAGGCTTCTAAACATATGCCTTTCAGCCGTGACTCAAGTATTCAAGAGGCTAAAGTAAGATTAGGGAATAACATGAGATGTAGCTGACAAGAGTTGTCTGCCTATTGAACGTTACATGGCATTTCGTGCTACAGCCGAGGTTGTGTGA